>CM076579.1:179526046-180726046 GCA_034641835.2 Pinus albicaulis
ACTAAGAGGGGGGGGTGAACCAGTATTTAGAGCTGACTGAAAATTTTTCTTTTTGTTTCTCTTAAACCCATACGTTACTTTACTGAACCCAACTCGCATATAAATGTGGATATCCTTAAGAAAACTTGCATATGTCCAGAGATCTTATTATACATTTAATTCTTTACTTAGATCATTGCATCATTCATTCATCAGATGTTTAGTAAGCAGTAAGCATGTGCAGTAATAACAAAATAAACCATCACACATAAGCAACACACATGAACACTAGTATTTAAGGTGGAAACCCAATTCGAGAGAAAACCACCATTGTTGTCGTCTCTATCTTCAATATTTATTATAAATAAAACTTCTTACAATTTTGTACTGGCGCAGACTCATACCAGCACGTAGGCACCCACCTGCAGAAAGGCTACAACCTTCTCTTGTTCTCTAGCCACCACTGGAAGGGAGCTCCAACCCCCTGATTTTAACACCAGGTTCTACTGGCAGGATACTTCCACTTTCATACAGAAGGCTTCAACCCTCAGATCCACCAGATTTCATCAATTTCTTCATCAGACTTCCATCAGGTCTTCATCATTTCTTTTGCCGATCATCGTAGAGATTCATAATTTCTAGATCATGTCCATAGGTGCATCATTTATGCAGATATCTCTTAAAGAGATTTATTTATTAACAACCCTTCCACATGCACACCCTGTATTATGATCCTATTCTCCTTATATAGTTTAGCCTTTATCAATACCATGAGTCCAAACCACTCAACTGCTAATGGTATTCCTAGACGGGATCAAAATAGGTAATCCAGCGGGGTCTACCCAAGCCCCAAATAAATTTTCATTGTTTTATTTTCTTGATCTGGCAATTAATTAATCTAAAGCTTTTTAATATCTCAATCTGAGATTGAGATATTAATCCAATTCCCACTTTAGTTGTTATAAACATTAACGTGCCGCTGACTTATATAAAAAACCAACAGTAATATATACCCATATAACCTTTCGGGCCCTTCAATAATATTTAATCTTCGACTTGGGGATCTGCGCTGATAATTAAAGTTCCTATCAAAAGACCCAACCCGCGGACACAACTAGCGCACCGGATATCGAGACAAGTGCCTCCGTAGTTGACCGAGTTGACTGCGGGGATAATAGAGATGAATGGCAGAGATTGAGTGTGGGGGCACCAGCCAAAATTTTCATCCGTACCTCGAGAGCCCTCGTAGTGACGCAAGACGCTGAGTTGGTTACAACTGTCTTCCACGTCGGGTGAAGATCTTGGCATAACACAACAACATATATTGAACCAATAATGTGAAGGGAAATCGGGTCCCACACCCTTAATACATGACATAATACTTTGGGTTAAACCCGCAAACCTCAATACATGCGTATGGGCCCCAACGTTAACGGTCATCTCCATTCGACGGTTGTTATTGCGTCGCGCCGCCTCATTTGATCGGATGGATATCGCTCAGTGAAGACGCGTGAACAATAACGCGCGATGGCCGCCGTACTTTGGTTAACCTTCGTGCATCTTCCTCATACGACCACTGTCCGATGGCTTATCTCCAGATTGACGGTGCTCAACAATATCGCGCGACATCCTTGGTCGAACATTAACGTGCGATGGCACGCAGTGATGGCGGTTTTGTAAATACGCTCAGGGACGCGTGTCGCTCGTTCTATGGAATCGCTCCCAACCTCTTGAATACGGCTTACCTATCGAGAGTGGTGCGATGAAAACCAGAAACCCCCTTCACTATTTATTCTGCTCGTGGTTCCTCTCCTTTGCTCAAGTTTCCATCCATCTTTATTCTGCCATTGCTACGTTTCTCCACGAAAGCATAACTTTGTTTTAAGTGTTCTTCCTCCGTGTTATCAGTTCATATAACCATAAAATTGTTATACAGCTCTGATGAAATCCTTATGGATTATTCGACTCGGTTCTTTTGCATTCAACAGGGACACCTTTCTTTGCATTGTTTAACACATGCGGAACGCACTATTACTTTGACCGATAGAGCTTATGTGTTCTGCACACACAGAGCACGTTCGTGGCTCACTCTCCCAACAGGACCTCACATAGAGTTTTAGGGCATTCCGTACGAGAATTGAATCAATCAATACCCAAATACTCTCGGTATTCTCCACCCATTAGAGTATAACCAGAACTCAATCATACACAGGATTTCCTTTATCCACCATCAGGATGCATGCATACACCGAACTTATTCAAGAAAAGATTCACACATGATTTAACTCGTCCTTATTTACATCGAATTTCCCATTAAATACAGAGCTTCGTTCAATTCACATTCAGTCGTATATTCTGCTTGTATAGAACTGCTGATGGTTTTCTGAGAGTTTCCATCAAGGACAATCAATTCAATATACTAGGATACCAAAAATGCCAACAATATCCCCCTTTGGACTTGATGGCAACCATGACCATAAATACATTCAGCAATATTCTCCCCCTTTGACATCAAGGGCAAAGGATAGATCAATATCCTTTGTACCGACAATACCATGCCCCCCTGAGATCATGCTGCATCTTCAAACATAATTAGAATGCCAACAATGCATCCTTTCCACAAGACCAATGCTCCCCCTTAACCTGTGCATCTAGAGATACCCAACAACACTGCAGCTATGCTGAAGAATGCTAACCCAGAAAAAATTTGTCAGCAACTACCCATACGCGGTTTTCTGTCCTTCAGGAAATCCGCGTATCCAATTTAATCTTCTGTAAAAAAGTAGATCTGATCTTTTGCATGGAAGAGACTACTCCCAACTTCTATCTAAGATATTCAAACGCTTCCCTGGGTAAAGGTTTGGTAAATATATCAACAACTTGTTCTTTGGAGGGCACATATTCCAACTTCACCTTTTGTTCAAGTAATTGTTCACGTAAGAAGTGATACTTGATGGGAATTTGCTTGGTCTTGGAATGCATAACAAGATTCTTTGAGATACTAATGGCACTTGTGTTATCACACATAATGGATATAGGAGGTGAACATTTGATTTGAAAGTCTTGTAAGGTTTGCATCATCCAGAGAAGTTGAGTGCAACATGATGCGGCAGCCACATATTCTACTTCTGCTATAGATAAGGCAATAGAGCTTTGCTTCTTGCTGAACCAAGATACTAACCGGCCCCATGTAGAATGCACCACCACTAGTTCTTTTCCGATCATCAACATTTCTAGCCCAATATACATCAGTGTAAGCATGAAGAGTGAGATCAACATTCTTTGGGTACCATAGTCCAAAGTCTTGAGTTCCTTGTAGATATTTGAATATTCTTTTGACAGCCTGAAGGTGAGACTCTTTTGGATTAGCTTGGAATCGTCCAACAATTCCAACTGCATGCATAATGTCTGGTCTAGTCCCAGTGAGATAAAGTATACTTCCTATCATAGATCTGTATTCTAGTTGATTCATTGTGGGAGAATCATCATGAGAACTGAGATTACATCCGGTTACCATTGGTGTACTTACAGGTTTACAATCTTCCATACCATACTTCTTCAGAATTTGCTTAAGATATTTTTTTTGTGATAAGAATATGCCATTTGTTGCTTGTTGCACTTGCAAGCCAAGAAAGAATTTTAGTTCCCCAAGTAAAGACATTTCAAATTCTTGCTGCATATCAGAAGCAAATTTTTGACTCATAGACTCTTCATTACTTCCAAAAATGATATCATCAACATATACAACCACAATCAATAGTTTATCATTTTCAGTTTTTGTGTATAAGTTGCTATCAACAGACCCCTTTGAAAATCCTTGTTGATGAAGGTATTTGTCAAGACAATAATACCATGCCCTTGGAGCTTGTTTGAGACCATATAGATCCTTTTTAAGTCTACAAACAATATTTTCATCATTTCCAAAAATGAATCCTTCTGGTTGTTCTATATAAACTTCTTCTTCTAGATCTCCATTGAGAAAAGCAGATTTAACATCCATTTGATAAACTTTGATTTGTTGGAAGCTTGAAAAAGCAAAAAAACATTCTTATGGCTTCAAGTCTAGCTACAGGAGCAAAAGTTTCTTCAAAGTTTATACCTTCTTGTTGAGCATACCCCTTGCAAACAAGTCTAGCTTTATTTCTTATAACATCCCCATTCTCATTTAACTTGTTTTTGAATATCCATTTAGTTCCAATGACATTTTTGTCATGAGGTCTTGGTACTAATTCCCAAGTGTGATTCTTTTCAATTTGATCAAGCTCTTCATTCATGGCTTGAATCCAACATTCATCTTTTCTAGCTTGATTGACATTGTGTGGTTCAATAGTGGATAGAAATTCCATATAGCTAGAAGATCCTACAAGAGTCCTTCTTGTTTGTACACCAGATCCCTTTTCTCCCAAAATTTGAGATTCTGGATGATTCTTTTGAACATATCTGGATGGAGCCTTTTCAAATAAATCATATTCGGGTTCTTCATTGGGTTCACTATCTACATCATTCCCATTTGATGTAGAAGGATATATGTCATCATCGTCTTCTGTTGTTTGTTTTTCTTCTTTTGGAGCTGTAGGAGACTCATCGATAACAACATCAATACATTCAACAATCTTCCGAAGTCTTTTATTGTAACATTTATATGCTCTACTTCTAGAGGAGTAACCAAGAAGTATTCCTTCATCTTCTATGGGTTCAAACTTGCCAAGTTTTTCATCATTATTTTATTAAAGCATTTGCTTCCAAAAACTCTAAAATGCTTCACAATGGGAGGATTACCATACCATAGTTCATATGGAGCTTTATCACTATTTACACGAACATGTGCCTTGTTAAGAATATTTACCGTTGTATGTGCTGCTTCTCCCCAAAATGTGTCAGGTGTTCTGGAATCATCAAGCATAACTCTATCCATTTGTTGAACTGTTCTATTCATTATTTCTGCTACTCCATTTTGTTGTGGGGTACCTGCTACCGAAAAATATCTTTTTATACCATGTTGTTCACAAAATTCAAGGAATTCATCTGATGTATATTCTTCTCCTCGATCAGATCTAAGACACTTGATTTTTAGATCTAATGCATTTTCAACTAGTGCTTTGAAGATCTAAAATTTTTCAAATGCTTCATCTTTGTGTTTAAGAAACCCAATCCAACACATTCTAGAGAAATCATCAATAAATAAGATGTAGTATTGATCACCACGTGGTGAATTTTTCTTCACAGGTCCACATATGTCAGTATGAATGAGTTCAATAGGCTTACTTGATGATCCTTCCTTGGCATTAAATTGCACTCTGGTCTGCTTACCGAATTGGCAAGATTTTCATATGATACTTTCAGGTAGAGTAATATTCGGAAGATCACGAACATCTTTAAGTCTGCTTGATTTGTTGATTTGAGAGAAGCTCAGATGGCCCAACCTTCTATGCCATAGCTAGTTTTCTTAATATTTACTCAAGTAACATTGTTCTTTGCAGTTCTTCAATACATACAGATTGCTTGGATTTATGTTTCCTTTTATAATTGTTTCACCTGTATCAAGATCACGTACCACACATTCTTTTGAACTAAAGACAACTTCAGTTCCTTGATCACACATTTGACTTACACTTAACAGGTTATGCTTTAATCCATCTACATACATGACATTATTAGCTTTCACCTTTTCTTTTAGAAAAATAGACCCTTTTCCCTTAATAACAACAGGAGTATCATTTCCAAATGTAACATTCTTCTCTTTTTCTAGAGCACTATATGCAAGAAGTTTGTTTTTGTCACCTGTCATGTGTTTAGAGCATCCACTGTCAATGTACCATTGATTTTCTTCACCTTCTACAAATAAAGCTATGCCACAATTTTCAACCTGTAATTCCTTCTTTTTCCACACTTTGGAGCTTGAAGGAAATTTCTCTTTTGGCTGGATTTTTCTCCTGCATTCAGATTCTTCATGGCCAAAGTTATTGCAATAAGCACATTCAAATTAATTTTGAAGAGGAGAAAAGTTGTTATAGGTATTCTTCTTTGTTCCAATATCCCTCCTTTTCTTTCTTGCTTCTCTTGTCATAATGGTTTTGTATGCAACACATTGAACAGCTTTATGACCAAAATTGTGACATGAGAAACATTGTCCATTGAAGAAGAATTTTCTACAATTATGAAATCTTCTACTTGAATTTACCTGTTGGTTGGTGTTTCTTTGAAAGGTATTCTTGTTAGTGTTCTTTGAATTGAGCTGGTCATGCTTTACCTCTGAAGATTCTTTATTCCCTTGCTGAGTGGCAGAATGTTGTATACTGGCTGTAGCTGCTTTTAGATAGTTTGGTGTTGAAGTCTGAGAAGATTTTCCGATATATCCAAGACCTGTCTTTATAAAAGGAGAACGTTGTACCTTGATAATCTCATCTAAGGTTTTAGATCCTTTATCAAATCTAAGATTCAAATTCTTCACTTTCTCAATTTCTTTTCTTAGACTTACTATTTCACATTCTAATTTCTCATTGTGTTTCTCTTTTTCTTCAAGCTGTTTTTTTAGAGTTTCTATGGATATTTTACTTTCTTCTAAGAATCTTTTACTTTCTTCTAAGCATATTTTGAGTTGATTGAATTCATCAAGAAAATCATTGTCCTCTAAAGCATCCATAAAAGTATCTTTTTCTTCTCTAGATTCCTTTTCAAATGCCATGAGAAGTCTAAGATCTTGTTCACATTCTTCCTCACTGTCAGATAACCCATCACTGTCTTCATGAGTATAGTAACTTTTTCTAGTGCTAAACCGGTTTTTATTCCTTCTTGCTACTTCCTTTCCTTTTTCATGTGTTTCTTTGTGAGGACACTTAGCAGTATAATGACCAACTCTTCCACAAGAAAAACATTTGAAAGGAAGCTTACATCTAAACCGTCCTGTACCAAGTTGGAGTTTCTTTACAAAATTTACCTCATCTTCTTCTAAGATATACCCCGATCCTTCTGTTTCTTGTACTTCTTTCCCTTTTGTAGAAGCTCTAAAGACGGCTTCTTTGACTTCAGATGGTCCTCCTCTTCTCATTTCATATCCAGTTAGTATGCCATGAAGTTGCACCACAGTAAGATTTTGAAGATCCTATTTTTCTTCAAGAGCAGCAACTTTTGACTCAAATTTTGTCGTTAGTGATCTTAAAACTTTCTCAACCAATGTAGATTCGGTTATTTTTTCTCCCAGATTTCTCATACGATTTACAATATCATCAAGACGTAAAAAGAAATTGGCAATGATTTCCTCATTATGCATTTTTAGATTCTCATATTGAATTATGAGAGTTTGGAGTTTAGCACTTTTTACCTTTGCATCACCTTCATAACTTAGAATGATTTTGTCCCATATGGCCTTTGTTGTATTCAGCTGCATGAATTTGACAAATTCTGATTCAGTTAGACTTCCCAATAGAGCATTGACCTCTTTTGCATTTGTTTCGTAATTCTTTATTTCCGTTGGATCTGTTGGTACTGCGACTGGATATTGATATCCTCCTTCAACAATAGCCCATACATCTGCTCCCAGAGACTGAAGATAGGATCTCATCCTTATTTTCTAGAAGATTAAATTGCTTCCATTGAAGAGCGGAGGCTTGATAGATGCTTTTCCATCTTGATTTCTCATCTTGATTGATCTTCCTTCTAGCGGCTAAGCTTTTTCAAAAGGACCTGCTCTGGTTCCAATTGTTGGGAAAAATACTAAGAGGGGGGGGGGGTGAATCAGTATTTAGAGCTGACTGAAAATTTTTCTTTTTGTTTCTCTTAAACCCATACGTTACTTTACTGAACCCAACTCGTTTATAAATGTGGATATCCTTAAGAAAACTTGCATATGTCCAGAGATCTTATTATACGTTTAATTCTTTACTTAGATCATTGCATCATTCATTCATCAGATGTTTAGTAAGCAGTAAGCATGTGCAGTAATAACAGAATAAACCATCACACATAAGCAACACACATGAACACCAATATTTAAGGTGGAAACCCAATTCGGGAGAAAACCACCGCTGCTATCGTCTTTGTCTTCAATATTTTTTATAAAGAAAACTTCTTACAATTTTGTACTGGCGTAGACGAATACCAGCACGCAGGCACCCACCCGCAGAAAGGCTACAACCTTCTCTTGTTCTCCAGCTACCACTGGAAGGGAGCTCCAACCCCCTGATTTTAACACCAGCTTCTACTGGCAGAATACTTCCACTTTCATACAGAAGGCTTCAACCCTCAGATCCACCAGATTTCATCAATTTCTTCATCAGACTTCCGTCAGGTCTTCATCATTTCTTTTTCCGATCATCGTAGAGATTCATCATTTCTAGATCATGTCCATAGGTTCATCATATATGCAGATATATCTTAAAGAGATTTATTTATTAACAACCCTTCCACATGCACACCCTGTATTATGATCCTCTTCTCCTTATATAGTTTAGCCTTTATCAATACCATGAGTCAAAACCACTCAAACACTAATGGTATTCCTGGACGAGATCAAAATAGGTAATCCAGCGGGGTCTACCCAAGCCCCAAACAAATTTTCATTGTTTTATTTTCTTGATCTGGAAATTAATTAATCTAATTCTTTTTAATATTTCATTCTGAGATTGAGATACTAATCCAATTCCCCCTTTATTTGTTACAAAAATTAACATGTCGTTGACTTATATAAAAAACCAACAGTAATATATATCCATATAACCTTTCGGGCCCTCCAATAATATTTAATCTTCGACTTGGGGATCTGTGCTGATAATTAAAGTTCCTATCAAAAGACCCAACCCGCGGACACAACTAGCGCACCGGATATCGAGACAAGTGCCTCCGCAGTTGACCGAGTTGACTACGGGGATAATAGAGATGAATGGCAGAGATTGAGTGCGGGGGCACCAGCCAAAATTTTCATCCGTACCTCGAGAGCCTCCGCAGTGACACAAGACGCTGAGTTGGTCACAGCTGTCTTCCACGTTGGGTGAAGATCTCGGCATAACACAAAAACGTATATTGAACCAATAATGTGAAGGGAAATTGGGTCCCACACCCTTAATACACGACATAATACTTTGGGTTAAACTCACAAACCTCAATACATGCGTATGGGCCCCAACGTTAACAGTCGTCTCCATTCGACGGTTATTATTGCGTCGCGCCACCTCATTTGATCGGATGGATATCGCTCAGCGAAGACGCGCGAAAAATAATGTGCGATGGCCGCCGTACTTTGGTTAACCTTCGCGCATCTTCCTCATACGACCACCATCCGATGGCTTCCCTCCAGATCGACGATGCTCAACAATATCGCGCGGCATCCTTGGTCAAACGTTAACGTGAAATGGTGCGCAGTGATGGCGGTTTTGTAAATATGCTCAGAGACACGTGTCGCTCATTCTATGGAATCGCTCCTAACCTCTATTGGAAATATTGTCATTGATGGCAAAGGAGGCAGCAAAGATAGAGACAGGCAAAGAGAGCAGCATAGCAGCAATATGTAGAGAGGGTCGAGCAGCAGAGACAGGGTCATTTAAAGAAGAGGCAGCAAAAGGAGAATGAAGGAGTCAAGGAGCAGATGGAACAAAGAAAGAAAAGGAGACAGGCAGAAGAGAATGTCGAAATGTAACAGTCAAACAGTAGAACGGAAGCAACGGCACAGACAGAGAAAGAAGCACAGCTAAGGCAGAGGCAGAGTCGTGAACATAGAGGCAGAACCGTTATCACAGCAGTAGAGGCAGAGGTCCAGCAGCAGAAGCAGCTAAGGCAGAGGCAGAGGCAGTGCATATAGAGGCAGAGCGTTACATATAACATAAACACAAATTTCGGGAATCGCTACCCATGCTGGAGTATATATGCAACGCATTACATATATGTGCAGCGCATCATATAAGCAAAGGTCATATATATAAGTGGAGCGCTCTATAAACAAATAACCAAAGTATCATAAGGTGGGACCCTTCCTAATCGCATCAGAGCATCGCAGTATGGGCATATCGCAATATCACAACATCGCAACATCGCGCCATCTCACCATCGCAACATCACACCATCGCACCATCGCAACATCGCAACATCGCGCCATCGCACCATCGCAACATCACAACATCACGCCATCGCAACATCGCAACATCGCGCCATCGCACCATCGCACCATCGCAACATCGCGAAATCGCAATATCGCACCATCGCAACATCGCACATCGCAAATTTTACATTGCGCATTTTTTTTTTTGTTTGATCCGCTGATCATCGTTGTGACGTGTTGTCCACCGTCGGATGTGGGGCCCGATCCTTTCATATATTAGAGGATGTGATCCGATTTATTGGATTGTAATATAATACCAAAGGCTTAAGGTGGAGGGAAATTGTTAACGTAAAGTTGTTGCGATCATATTAAAAAGTGCCGCGTGGTCCGTGGGTTATACATATATGCCTCAGCTTAATGGGAGGGCGATTATTAATATAAAACCATTGTGATGAACGTATGTTCCGCTTGTGGTACTCGCCACATCAACAAGACACTCGTGGCATGAAAAGGGTTGGAATTGCCCTGATTTAAAAGTAAGCAATTACATTTTATTCATTTAAAAGGCTCAGTTACACGTATGCAACAATTACACCCCCACAGAGGACAGAAAAGAAAACGAAGCTGAAAGGAGATAAAACACAGTCACAGAAAAGACAAAGACAGCCAGAGAAAAAACAAATGCGTAGCGATTCAAAAGACTAAATGAGTTGAGCTGGAGTTCACATTGTAATTCGAATGTAAATTTTTTAATTGTTTTTATTGTTTGTGATGCAAAGGCAAGTATCCTAAGGAAAAGACAAAATCCCACTGTAGCTTGGAAATTTGTACATATTGTAGTAATTCTAAAAATGAGTTGGAAAAAGGAATAAGAAGACAGAAGCCAAAGAGTCATGACTGTTCACTTTGGATTCCTTGTGAAATACAAACAGTCATGTGAGAATTTCTATATATAATATCAATTTTGATAAGCTCAAGAAGAGTAAGAGAGAGAGAGAGAGGGAGAAAAAATACAGAATGCAGAATATAGAAGAATAAAGCAGAAAATATTAAGAGAAGAAGAGCAGATACAGAACAGAGCTGATATCTGAGGTAAATCAACAAACATTCAGTTTGATAAATTGAGGAATTTGGAGCCTCCCTATCAAGTTGCAGCTTGATAGCTATCAGTTGTAGCTGACTGAGGTTGGAGCCTCCTATAGGTTGGTGCCTGCAGAAAATTGAAGGGAGTTGGTGCTTCCTTACAAGTTGTAGCTTGCAGAATTGAGAATAGAGCCTCCTGTAGGTTGGTGCCTGTAGAAAACAGTGGTGAGAGAGAGTTGGAGCTTGCCTTTGCATCACAACAATAATAAGATGTGGTTTTCTCCCTTTTTGGGTTTCCACTTACATCTGTTGTCTCTATGTGTGTTTCTTATGTGTTGATGTGATTCTTTCAATCTGCTTAATTGTTTGCTGCTCTCAACATAAGTATGGTGTCACATTAATTTAATACTGGCTGTAACATTTTAAGACTGTTCACATATTAAGTTGTAAATAAGTTTGGTGAAAATTTAGAATTGTTAAATATGTATTAAACTGATTCACCCCCCCCCCCCTCTCAGTTTAATTAAAGGTCCAACAATTGGTATCAGAGCAGGTTTCCTTTGTACAAGTCTAACAACTGAAAGGAGATCCTAGGTTCCCAATATGGCTAGTAAAGAAGGATGCTCAACCAATAAAGCCCCTTTCTTCACTAGTGAAAATTATGCTTTCTGGAAAATCAGAATGAGGACATACATAATGTCTCTAGGAATAGAAGTCTGGGCTGCTGTGGAATTAGGATATGCCCCGAAGGCAACTGACACAAAAAAGGACTCAAAACAAGATTTTGTGGCTAATGCCAAAGCCATGAATGCCATCCTGAATGGATTATGTGAAGCAGAGTTTATTAAAGTAATGCACAAAGACACTACCAGAAAAATATGGGATACTCTTGAAAACATACATGAGGGAGACCAAAAAGTAAAGACTGCCAAACTTCAAGTCTATAGAGCCCAGTTTGAAAACTTAAAAATGAATGATGATGAAGACATTGCCAGTTTCTTCCTAAAAGCTGCAGAAATTATTAACAATATGAAAGCTCTTGGAGAAAAAATGCCAGAGAGCATAATTGTGCAAAAGATTCTAAGATCTCTTCCATCCAGATTTAATCCCAAGGTGTCTGCAATAGAAGAAACAGCTGATTGGGAGACCTTGACCATGAACCAGTTGCTTGGAAATCTAACAGCCTATGAAATGAGGCTCCCACAGAAAAATCCAAGTACAAGGGAAGCAACCTTTAAAACAGAAAAGAAGAAAGAAGAAGAGGGAGACATATGCTCTTACTCAGATGAAGAAGAGGCAAAGTTTGTCAAGAAATTAGATAGAGGCTCAGGTAAATACAAAGGTAAAATCCCCTTCAAATGCTTTAACTGTGGAAGAGTGGGACACTATGCTGCTAAGTGTCCTCACAAGAAAGTAAGAAATCAAGCTCAAAAATCAGAGAAAGACACATCAAAGAACTAGTAGAAAGGAAATAAATTCAGCAGAAAATCCTTCTATGCTCAGCAAGACAGCAGTGCATCTGAAGACTCAGATGAATCCTCAGGAGAAGATGGAACCTCTGAATTTTTACTGATGGCCATAGAAGATCTTGAAGGACTCTTGCTAGAAGAAGAAGAAGAAGGGGAAGTCGACCTTGAGGGGGAGCTAAGAAGTGCACTGGAGGAGATTGACAGACTCAAATTAAAATGTAGAAAAAAAAAAGAGATTCTCTTCAAATGTGTGAAAGAAGAACAAAATTCAGAAGTCCTCATGCAGCTGAAGGTAAAGCTTGAAGAAGCCAAGAAGATAGAAGATATGTTACTTCAGCAAATCAAGGATAAAACTCAAGAACAAGAGAAACTGGAAGAAGAAATTGTATGTCTGAGGAAGCAATTAGAAATTTCTCAACAGAAAGTGTCTATATACCCTTCTCAAATGACAAGCTCTGGTAAGTTGAATAAAATATTGGATGCTCAAATATCTCCTCTAATAAAAACTCGGATAGGCTATGAAGGAGAATCAAGTAAAGGCAAAGAAAAGGAACACAAAAATACAATTTTTGTAAAAGCAAAGAAGGCTGATGAAGCAGCTCAAATAATTCCTACAAAAGAAGAAATCTGCAATAAGGAAGACAAAGATCAGAAGAAACCTCTAGGAGCAAAGAATGTAATAAATACTAAGACCCCTGAATATGTAAAATTTGAAAACCATCAAAGGAGATTCTTCCCTCCAATGAAGAATGCCACATGTTATGTCTGCCACAAGCTGTGACACATTGCTGCATATTGTCATACAAGGAGGAGTAATTCAAACCTGCACAAGATTCAAACAATGAAGAGACTGCCTCAAACAAGCAACTGGAGAAGACAACCTCACATCAGGTATGCAAACAGTTTCTATGGTTACTATTTTTATTGTAAATAATTTGGCCATAAAATCATTGAATGTAGAAAGGATGGACAAAGATTAATTTTCAACACTTCAAGGAGGTTTATGAATCAAAGAAATTATGTTCATACTCACAATTCTGCAAAAACTATGATCAAATGCTTTATATGCAATCAAGCTGGACATATGCCTTTCAAATGTCCTTTGAAAGAGAGTGATTCATCATCTCACAAAAGATATAAAACAAAAGGATGCCTCCAATGGAAAAAGAAGGAGAATAAGTGTGACCTAGCTCTAACTGCTCAAGAACTGAAAAGCCAGTGGTATTTGGACAGTGGCTGCTCTAAACACATGACTGGAGACAAAATCAAGTTTATAACTCTTGATGAAAGGAAATCTGGCAATGTTACTTTTGGCAATGATAAATCAGGAAAGATCAAGGGAAAAGGCTCAGTCAGCATAGACAATGGCAGAGGAAAGGCCCAAGATGTACTATTTGTGGATGGACTGAAAGAAAATTTACTGAGTGTGAGTCAGATGTGTGACAAAGGGTGTGAAGTTCTTTTTAGAACACAATATTGTGTATTCAGGTCAAGCACAACTAGAAAGACTCTGCTCAAAGGTATTCGAACAGAGAGTAATGTGTACATAGTGAAAGAGGAAGATGAAGCCTGCCACCTTAGCAAACTTGAGGAGTCATGGTTATGGTATAGGAGATTGGGACATCTCAGCTTTGACCATATCATCAGACTGATCAAGAAGAAAGCAGTCAGAGATATGCCAGAAATAAAAAGGCCTTCAAATACCATATGCAAATCTTGTCAATTTGGGAAACAGACTCGCACATCCTTTAAATCTAAAGATGAGCTATCAACAAGAAGACCACTCCAACTTGTGCACATGGACTTGTGTGGACCTGCTAGAGCTAAGACACCAAGTGGAGAATCCTATTTCATGCTGATAATAGATGATTTCTCCAGAATGACATGGGTTGCTTTTCTCAATAACAAATCAGAAGCACTAGAAAATTTTAAGACATTCAAAGAATTAGCAGAAAATCAAACTGGATGAAAGATAAAATGTATCAGATCAGATAGAGGAGGAGAATTCACTGATTATGACTTTGCAGACCTATGCAATGAACATGGCATAAAACAACAATTTACTATTACAGGAACACCCCAGCAGAATGGAGTAGCAGAGAGACAAAACAGATCTGTTCAACAAATTTCCAGAGCCATGATGCAAGAGAATAATATTGCTCAAACCTTTTGGGCAGAAGCTGTACATACAGCATTACATATTCTAAACAAAGCTCATTTAAGACCTAACAGTGACAAGACACCTTATGAGCTATGGCATGGTAAACCTGCATCAATCAAGCACTTTAGAGTCTTTGGTAGCAAGTGCTACATAAAGAATAATGATGAAAATATCGGGAAGTTCAATGCAAGAGAAGATGAAGGGATATTTCTAGGATATGCATCCAAAAGTAAAGGATACAGATGTTACAACAAGACTCTTCGGAAAATTGTAGAAAGTATTGATGTAAGATTTGATGAAGAACTTCCAAACAAGACAAGAGATATAGATTGCAGCAGCCATCCTGAAAACCATGAAGAAGAGGACCAAGATGATGAAGAAACAAGCAAAACATCAGAAAATGCTTAACTGAACTCAAAAACCCCCTCAAGATACACTCAGAAGAATCATCCCGAAGATCAGATCATAGGAGACAAGAAAGCAGGGGTCCAGACAAGAAGGCAGCTAACAGAACAAACTGAAGAGGTATACATAGCGATGTTGTCACAAATAGAGCCAAAGAAATTTGAAGAATCCAGCAAGGACAAGTCTTGGGTGAATGCAATGAATGAAGAATTGGATCAAATTGAGAAAAACAATACCTGGGAACTAGTTCCTAGACCCACTGAGAAAAATGTCATAGGATCAAAATGGGTATTGAAAAATAAAATGAATGATGAAGGACAGGTAATCAGGAATAAAGCCAGACTGGTCTGCAAAGGATATTCACAAATCGAAGGACTTGATTACGATGAAACATTTGCCCCTGTAGCCAGAATGGAAGCTATCAGAATGTTCCTGGCATTTGCATGCTACCAAAACTTCAAAGTATATCAAATGGATGTTAAATGTGCATTTCTGAATGGAGACCTAGAAGAAGAAGTCTACATGGAACAACCAAAATGTTTCTCTTTAACAGACAAAGAAGACTATGTGTGCAGACTAAAAAAGGCTCTATATGGACTGAAACAGGCTCCCCGTGCTTGGTACTCAAGACTTGACAAATATTTGCAAAAACAAGGCTTTAAGAGAGGTGGAGTAGACAACAATCTATACATAAAAGCCCATGAAAATGAACTCCTGATTGTGGTAGTGTATGTTGATGACATTATGTTTGGAAGCAACAAAGAAGAGCTAGCAAAAGGGTTTGCTGATGAGATGAAAATAGAGTTTTAAATGTCCATGATTGGAGAGCTCAGTTTCTACTTGGGACTGCAAATTCAGCAAAATAACACAGGCACTTTCATCTCACAGGAAAAATACTTAAAGGAAATGCTGAAAAAGTTCAAAATGGAGGATTGCAAGCCTGTGTCAACTCCCATGACTACAAGATGAAAGCTATGTGCTGATGATGGAAGGGAGCTCCAACCCCCTAATTTTAACACCAGCTTCGACTGGCAGAATACTTCCACTTTCATACAGAAGGCTTCAACCCTCAGATCCACCAGATTTCATCAATTTCTTCATCAGACTTCCGTCAGGTCTTTATAATTTCTTTTTCCGATCATCGCAGAGATTCATCATTTCTAGATCATGTCCATAGGTGCATCATATATGCAGATATATCTTAAAGAGATTTATTTATTAACAACCCTTCCACATGCACACCCTGTATTATGATCCTCTTCTCCTTATATAGTTTAGCCTTTATCAATACCATGAGTCAAAACCACTCAACCGCTAATGGTATTCCTGGACGGGATCAAAATAGGTAATCCAGCGGGGTCTACCCAAGCCCCAAACAACTTTTCATTGTTTTATTTTCTTGATCTGGAAATTAATTAATCTAATTCTTTTTAATATCTCAATCTGAGATTGAGATATTAATCCAATTCCCCCTTTAGTTGTTACAAACATTAACATGCCGCTGACTTATATAAAAAACCAGTAGTAATATATATCCATATAACCTTTCGGGCCCTTCAATAATATTTAATCTTCGACTTGGGGATCTGTGCTGATAATTAAAGTTCCTATCAAAAGACCCAACCCGCGGACACAACTAGCGCACCGGATATCGAGACAAGTGCCTCCGCAGTTGACCGAGTTGACTGCGGGGATAATAGAGATGAATGGCAGAGATTGAGTGCGGGGGCACCAACCAAAATTTTCATCCGTACCTCAAAAGCCTCCGCAGTGACGCAAGACGCTGAGTTGGTCACAGCTGTCTTCCACGTCGGGTGAAGATCTCGGCATAACACAAAAACGTATATTTAACCAATAATGTGAAGGGAAATTGGGTCCCAAACCCTTAATAAACGACATAATACTTTGGGTTAAACTCACAAACCTCAATACATACGTATGGGCCCCAACGTTAATAGTTGTCTCCATTCGACGGTTGTTATTGCCTTGCGCCACCTCATTTGATCGGATGGATATCGCTCGGTGAAGACGCGCGAAAAATAACGCACGATGGCTGTCGTACTTTGGTTAACCTTCGCGCATCTTCCTCATACGACCACCGTCCGATGGCTTCCCTCCAGATCAACGATGCTCAATAATATCGTGCGGCATCCTTGGTCAAACATTAACATGAAATGGTGCGCAGTGATGGCGGTTTTGTAAATATGCTTAGGGACACGTGTCGCTCATTCTATGGAATCGCTCCCAACCTCTGTTGGAAATATTGTCATTGATGGCAAAGGAGGCAGCAAAGACAGAGACAGGCAAAGAGAGCAGCATAGCAGCAAGATGTAGAGAGGGTCGAGCAGCAGAGACATGGTCATTTAAAGAAGAGGCAGAAAAAGGAGAATGAAGGAGTCAAGGAGCAGATGGAACAAATAAAGCAAAGGAGACAGGCGGAAGAGAATGTCGAAATGTAACAGTCAAATAGTAGAACGGAAGCAACGGCACAGACAAAGAAAGAAGCACAGCTAAGGCAGAGGCAAAGTCGTGAACATAGAGGCAGAACCGTTATCACAGCAGTAGAGGCAGAGGTCCAACAGCAGAAGCAGCTAAGGCAGAGGCAGAGGCAGCACATATAGAGGCAGAGCGTTACATATAACATAAACACAAATTCTGGGAATCGCTACCCATGCTGGAGTATATATGCAACGCATTACATATATGTGCAGCGCAACATATAAGAAAAGGTCATATATATAAGTGGAGCGCTCTATAAACAAATAACCAAAGTACCATAAGGTGGGACCCTTCCTAATCGCATCGGAGCATCGCAGTATGGGCATATCGCAATATCGCAACATCGCAACATCGCGCCATCGCACCATCGCAACATCATGCCATCGCACCATCGCAACATCGCAACATCGCACCATCGCACCATCGCAACATCACAACATCGCGCCATTGCAACATCGCAACATCGTGCCATCGCACCATCGCACCATCGCGAAATCGCAATATCGCACCATCGCAACATCGCACATCGCAAATTTTACAATGCACATTTTTTTTTTTGTTTGATCCGCTGATCGCCGTTGCGACGTGTTGTCCACCGTCAGATGTGGGGCCCGATCCTTTCATATATTAGAGGATGTGATCCGATTTATTGGATTGTAATATAAGACCAAAGGCTTAAGGTGGAGGGCAATTGTTAACGTAAAGTTGTTGCGATCATATTAAAAAGTGCCGCGTGGTCCGTGGGTTATATATATATATGCCTCGGCTTAATGGGAGGGCGATTATTAATATAAAACCATTGTGATGAACGTATGTTCCGCTTGCGGTACTCGCCACATCAACAAGACACTCGTGGCATGAAAAGGGTTGGAATTGCCCTGATTTAAAAGTCAGCAATTACATTTTATTCATTTAAAAGGCTCAGTTACACATATGCAGCAATTACACCCCCACAGAGGACAGAAAAGAAAATGGAGCTGAAAGGAGATAAAACACAGTCACAGAAAAGACAAAGACAGCCAGAGAAAAAACAAATGCGTAGCGATTCAAAAGACTAAATGAGTTGAGATGGAGTTCACATTGTAATTCGAATGTAAATTTTTTAATTGTTTTTATTGTTTGTGATGCAAAGGCAAGTATCCTAAGGAAAAGACAAAATCCCACTGTAGCTTGGAAATTTGTACATATTGTAGTAATTCTAAAAAGGAGTTGGAAAAAGGAATAAGAAGACAAAAGCCAAAGATTCATGATTGTTCACTTCGGATTCCTTGTGAAATACAAACTGTCATGTGAGAATTTCTATATATAATATCAATTTTGATAAGCTCAAGAAGAGTAAGAGAGAGAGAGAGGGAGAAAAAATAGAGAATGCAGAACATAGAAGAATAAAGCAGAAAATATTAAGAGAAGAAGAGCAGATACAGAACAGAGCTGATATCTGAGGTAAATCAGCAAACATTCAGTTTGATAAATTGAGGAAGTTGGAGCTTCCCTATCAAGTTGCAGCTTGATAGCTGTCAGTTGTAGCTGACTGAGGTTGGAGCCTCCTGTAGGTTGGTGCCTGCAGAAAATTGAAGGGAGTTGGTGCTTCCTTGCAATTTGTAGTTTGCAGAATTGAGGATAGAACCTCATGTAGGTTGGTGCCTACAGAAAACAGTGGTGAGAGGGAGTTGGAGCTTGCCTTTGCATCACAACAATAATAAGATGTGGTTTTCTCCCTTTTTGGGTTTCCACTTACATCTGTTGTCTCTATGTGTGTTTCTTATGTGTTGATGTGATTCTTTCAATCTACTTAATTGTTTGCTGCTCTCAACATAAGTATGGTGTCACATTAATTTAATACTGGCTGTAACATTTTAAGACTGTTCACATATTAAGTTGTAAATAAGTTTGGTGAAAATTTAGAATTTTTAAATATGTATTAAACTGATTCACCCCCCCCTCTCAGTTTAATTAAAGGTCCAACAACCTCTTGAATACCGCTTGCCTGTCGAAAGCGGTGCGATGAAAACCAGAAACCCCCTTCACTGTTTATTCCACTCGTGGTTCCTCTCCTTCGCTCAAGGTTTCGTCCGTCTTTATTCCGTCATTGCTACGTTTCTCCACGAAATCATAAATTTGTTTTAATTGTTCTTCCTCCGCGTTATCAGTTCATATAACCACAAAATTGTTATACAGCTCTGATGAAATCCTTATGGATTATTCGACTCAGCTCTTTTGCATTCAACAGGGACACCTTTCTTTTTATTGTCTAATACATGCAGAACGCACTATTACTTTGACCGATAGAGCTTATGTGCCCTGCATACACAGAGCACGTCTGTGGCTCACTCTCCCAACAGGACTTCACATAGAGTTCAGGGCATTCCGTATGAGAATTGAACCAATCAATACCCAAATACTCTTGGTATTCTCCACCCATCAGAGTATCACCAGAACTCAATCATACACAGGATTTCCTTTATCCACCATCAGGATGCATACATACACCGAAATTATTCAAGAAAATCTTCACACATGATTTAACTCGTCCTTATTTACATCGAATTTCCCATTAAATACAGAGCTTCGTTCAATTCACATTCAGTCGTATATTCTGCTTGTATAGAACTGTTGATGGTTTTTTGAGAGTTGCCATCAAGGAAAATCAATTCAATATAGCTAGGATACCAGAAATGCCAACAATCAAGCCCACTAAGCTCATAAAAGGTCAATTACTAGCAAAACTTATGGCTGAATCCAACTTCCAAGCACTTGATATAAACATGTTGAATGAATTAGATGAACAGGAAGAGTTTTCAACTCCAATTATTGAAGAGCATTTTCTGAATTCATCATGGTATGCTGATATTTTGTATGTATTGCTCGACTTAAATGCCCCTCTGGGTATATCTAAAACAAAGGCAAGATTTTTAAAACTGAAAGCTGTAAATTACTGCATTTTGGATAAATTTTTATATTGGAAAAATGATAGTGGATTATTTCTTAAATGTTTGCCTGAGAATGATGCAGATAAAATCAAGCACGAATTTCACGAAGGAGAATGTGGAGGCCACCTCTACTAGAAAGCAACTACTAACAAAATCCTCAGAGTTGGTTACTACTGGCCCACCCTCTTTCAAGATGTCCACAAAATGATTATTTCTTGTCATAAATGCCAAATATTTGAAGGCAAAAGAAAGTTGCTTCCCTTACCTCTATAACCAATCACTGTTGAAGCTCCTTTTCAGCAGTGGGGTCTTGAATTCATTAGGGAAATCCATCCTGCCTCCTCTGCCCAACATAAATGGATCCTCACGGCCATAGACTATTTCACCAAATGGATAAAGGCCATACCTTCTAGGAATGCCACAGACTCTGTTATCATTTAATTCATTGAAAACCATATACTCTCTAGATTTGGCTGTCCTAGGAAGATCATTATTGATAACGGTGCTACATTTGGATCCAAAAAGATGGTGGAATTTTGTCGTAAATATCATATTATATTGGGTCATTCTACAACTTATTACCCTCAAGGTAATGGGTTGGCAGAATCCTCAAATAAAATTCTGGTTAATATAATTAAGAAGTTGTTGGAGGATAATAAGAAGACATGGCACAACAAACTAGTACATGCACTGTGGGCATACAGACTAACAATTAAAAAATCAATTGGAATGTCTCCCTACCAGCTAGTTTATGGGACTGATGCAATATTTCCAACCAGTCTAGGAGTACAAGTTATGAAGCTGATCCAAGAAGTACAGCTCGAAGATGATGACATAACAAGAAGAATAAACCAAACTATACATCTGCAAAAAACCACAAAGGAATTATACCTCAGAACACAGCAACTACAAGAAAATGTCAAGAAGCTATTTGAAAAAATAACCAAGGCAAGTGACTTCACAATTGGTGACAAAGTATTAAAATTGGATTCAAGGAGAGAAGATAAGGGCAAACACGGAAAATTTGATAATTTACGGCAAGGCCCCTATCTCATTCACTCTGCTATTGGAAACAACGCATTTTTTCTGCAGGAATTTGATGGATCTGAATATTTCGGAGGTCTTGTCAATGGCAGGATGCTCAAACACTATTTCTACTAACTAATATGTTAGTTTCCAGGATTTTTGGTTCATTGTATATAACGCTTCTTTTTAATTTGAAAAAGAAAAAATACCAAAAACAATAAAAAATAGAAAAAGAGGGCAGATTGAAAGAAGATAGGTACAACCCCATACCCAAAAAAAAAAATTAATTCTGAAAGTAAGCAAGCCTAAAATGCCACTACCAAAAAGAACACTACTATTTTAGTCATACAGTCTAATCATGACTAGATAGATTTCAATTTACTGTTGATAGGTAAGTGAAGAAGATTTTCCAAACTGTTTAATCTTGGATTATCAGTAGATTAGAATAGGATAGAAAGAGTCGCTCTAATCAGATAAAAATTCTAGCCAAAAGGAAGAAAAATAATTGGTTCTAATATGTTGAAAAATTGAACCAGGAAAAGAAGAAGACAGCTCTAAAAAGACCAAAACAAGAGCTGAAAGAAAAATGAAGGATGTTTTTTTATTTCTCAGATCTTAAAGCCTTCACAATTTTGTTTAAAAAATTTTGCACATAAATTCTGTGTGCAGCTTGTTGTTATTCCATAGACACTACAGAAAATCAGACAGCGTAATCCTGGTTTTACTGTCTTTTAAATTTATGTTTTAGAATATAGAGTATAAAATCTACCAGACAGTCTAATCCTGGCAAATTGTAGCTTAGGTAGAGAATTTATGAGTTCAACTGTCTAATATGAACTCATGGAAGAAATAAGGGTAGAGTTAGATTAGTTTTTCCTATTTTCAAAAGAATAAAATGTTGATGTCAAAGTTCTGCAAGTCTAAATGCACCTTATGAAGAAAAAATGTTAGGAAGTAGGCTAGGTAGGTAGTTGTTTGGGAAAAAAATTATGTTTGATGCAAGTACTGATTATCTTTTAAAGCTACATGATCAAAGAAAAAGCAAGCTGTCAATGGATAAGGCACAGTTCTGCATCCCAGAGATTAAAATTCTGAAGTTCTTGACACCTCCAAGGAGCTGCCATTCCCACGTGGAGCCACTGTTAGCCATCAGTAAAAAAAAATTCATAGAAAATGATGGCTAAAACAGGTCTTTAGTCTTCAAGTAACAAATATCATGTAAAATTTGTGACTTCTTGAAGCCTCTTTGTGTTCCTGGTCCAAAAAGATTAATCTTCACTACTATTCCTTAAGCAGTGCTGTTCCTTAGCATTGTTGTTCCCTAACGCTATTCCCTAACTGTTGTTCCCTAGCTGTTTTTCCCTATCGTTTTTCCCTAACTTCTGTTCCCTAAGTTTTTGTTCCCTAGTAGTGTTGTTCCCTAGTGCTATTCCCTAGCGTTGTTCCCTCTACTCCTAATCACCTTATCCCTCCACGTGACCATACCCCAGCACCTACGCTTAAGCCCCCATCACATCAACATTTCCATGAAGAACCCACACTTTCTTTATAAACTTCCCACCCTAATATCAACACTCCAATGATATCTTGTCCGTAGATCCATGTGATCTAACGGTGGAAATTCACCCCCGCCATCCCTTCCTTCCTTCCCTTCTTTTCCCTTATCCCTGCCTTACTACTCCACCAATCAATATTAGCCGTAGATCGTAGGCCTCAAGCCTTGATCTAACGGCTATTACGCCTCCCTTCCTATCCATTGATCACCCGACCCATATGAACTCATCACCCCTCTGCATTAATTGTGGCTATTGATCCACATGATCCAACGGCCCCGATCAAACCCGACTACCCAACTCCACCGGGGCCCATCTTCTGCTACACAAACCCCTCATCCAATCATCGCTTGACAACTGGCCCCCACTCAAACTCTCACCGTGCACCTCTCTCCATCAGGTTCCCCTGTAGCCATTGGATATTTCCCCCCAGATCCAATGGTCTACATTATATAACGCGTGAATTGACCCTCCGAAGTTTAACAATCTGAAATCACGTGATACCTCCAGTTTTACAAAGGCCACGCATCTCCGCTTAATTGGATCGCATTCAATCAAATGAAAATCACTTACCGCCCGAGGGTCATGCGAAAACCATTCATGGTTTTCGCAAAACCTCCAATCCCTAATTTCACGCCAAATAATGTTTTAAACCAATTTTCGCGTGTTTTTCTCCGTAAAGCCTCCTCCACCTGCATTTCACTCCTCTGCATATGCTCCTCTGCCTCCGCCAGCCTCTTAAGCAATTAAAACCCTCCACCGCAGGTTTTTATAACATATTTTGTTGTTTTTGCAGGTTTCATAATGGTTTTCGAAGCGGAAACCCTCCCCACAGTTCATGAGGGACAGCACCAAAGATGAAGACCCTCGTGATCCAAATACAAGCCCAAAGTGCAAAAACCATGGCCTGAATCGAATTTAAAAGGAGCAAAGAATAGTTTAAACGTAAAAACAAAAGTTCAAAGGCCTAAAAACCAAGCACATGGTTACACAGTAAAACCCTCTAGTGCGTAAAGAAAGCGCCTGTTAGCAAAGCCGATGAAGATTAATGAAGAACAGTAAAATAGTATCAGGAAACAAACATGACGGATTAAAATGCAAAGTTGAATATTAAAAGACTTAACCTCATAGTTTAAGGGGTGAATTCACAGTTTAAAGGTTAAAGGTGGATTAAAGGAAAGTCAAAGAAATAATCAAAGATAAAGAGTTAATACATAAAAATGGAAGATTAAGAGAGCTTAACCCAAAAATGAAGACTGAGAGCCAAATAAAAAAGGGATATTTAACAAAGAATATAGTCAGCAAGAAAGTTTAAGGCTACGAAGATAATTATAAAGGCCCAAGAGCAAGAATCAATGCCTAGTCAGTGTTTAAAAGCAACAGATCATGACATATTAGCAAAAAAAGCCTCCAAAAGCCACATCAACAAGGCTATTGCTACTCAACATGTCACCTGCCAGGTAAATTGCCTCAAAATAATACATCGTTAATGAACAGTCAGAGATGTTTTCCAAGAGACAGCCCAAAATTGATTACCAGCCTACCAAAAGACTCCAAAGTCAGCAAAAGTGACTGTTGTTGATAAAGTCGATGTAAAATTAATTAAGCAAAGTTATAACATCTAATATCTTCTCCCTTTGGCCTCCCAAGGGCCGAGACGAATTCACTCTGTGTTAATTAAACAAATAAACCTCATTTCACTGCACCCCCTCATTCTTCTATAAATACTTCTCTAGAAGACCGTATTAAGGGTGGGGTTTTGAATACTTACTTGATGTAAATAATTGTTGAGGCTACTGAAGCTCTGTTTTTAATTGAAGAAAGATAGGCTGAGAAGAGAAGATTGTAGCTGTAAAGACCCACTGGGCTTGAATATTGTAACTGGTTTGAACATCAAATATACAAGTTGATTTATGGGATCCTGGTCTATTTCAATGGTGATGTGTTTCTTACTGTAATTTTCATTTTAATTATGTTTTCATACTATCCACTATTCTCTAATAAAGAACAACAAATATAGATTAGGATCTACTGTAAAGTACCCTAAATCTCACTGAAAAATCTTCATCTTTATGTTTTCTTCTAACTTTGTTTTTTAGGATAATTCAATAGAGTATAACCAGTGAAGTGTTGGTGAGCCCATGTTTCCTGAGTATAATTTGAGATATTTTATTTGAAAGTTTCCCTAAGAGTGTGCCAAAATCAGGTCAGATTAAAAGTTCTTACCTGATATTAGGCTACTTTTTATGTTCATCTTGAATGTTTCCTTAAAGAATATGCTAAATGCAGACTAGGTTGAAAGTCCTTATTTGATATTAAGCTATTATGTGTTTTATGTTAAATGTTTTCCCTTGAGAATATGCTGAAAGCAAGCTAAGTTGAAAGTCTTCACTTGATCTTAGGCTATTCTTTGTTTTCTCTTGTGAGTATGTTGCAAGCAGGCTAGATTCAAAACTCTTACCTGATCTGAAGCTGCTCTGTGTTCTTTCTTATATGTTTCCTTCTTTCATCACACTCCTTGATGTCATCATGCCATAATTCAATCTAAGAAGATCTTTTGATATAGATGACTTTCCCCATAGACCATTCTTGGAACTTGTTGTCCAATTAAAATCCTTTATGACTCCATAGCCCAATGGATTGATATTGTTTCATACCTATCCTATCAGTTGAACCATTCTCTCAACCTACTCATAACGTCACCCTTCAAGGATTTCCCTCATTTTGATAGCATTCTACCTTACCAAAACAAAAACAAAAAAACCTTGTTCTTCATAGCTAGCCTAATATCTCACTTAAAGCCTAAATATATATCTTTCGAAAGCATCTATATAGAGAGATCCCTCTCTGAATCTGGGATCGCTAGATCCTTAGTTTCCAAAGTGGTTCTAATGTAGGCTCTACAGCGTTTGTTCTTTCCAATCTTACAAACTACAGAGACCCTAACAACATTGAAATAGCCTTGGTAAATCTTCAAGAATACATTCGTCATATCCTCCCATGTTTGAATGAAGTTCCCACCAAGGCTCATGAACTATCGGAGAGCTGCTCCTTTTAGAGTAAGAGGAAACATTTTCGACCTTTTAGCACTAGTACAATAATCATATCCTCTACAAAGTACTTCAAACTAAAATAAGAATGTATCTGGATCTTCATTTTCCAAACCATGAAATTTTGGTAGAGTAGATGGGGGAATTATGTGCATTTGTGTCACTCCTCCTAGATCTCTGATAGGAAATTCAAAAATAGCATTGTGTGCCATTTCTTACCATTATAGAAGATTTTCTTCATGTGACACTTTAAGGATCCTCCTTCAAATGTTCCTGTCAATTGGTTAGTGGAATGGGTGGTGCTTACATCACCACTTAAGTGAAATGATAATATTTCTTCAAATTTATACCTTTTTCTACTTAGCCATTCATTAAAAAAAAAAAAAAACACCTATCCTATTTAACCTCTACACAATTGATGAGAAGTGGCCTGGAGAGCAAGCATTTTTCCTGCTAATACATAGGTTCTTACCTCTCATTTTCAATACCAATTATTTCATAGAAAAAGGAAAAAAAATAAAAATACATCACTTCTAAACACACCCCCCGGAATGAGGTATGTATGTACAACTAGATATTAGTGTGGTAGTGCTATTTGACTGCCTTCCCCAACAATGACGCCAAAATGTTGGGTAAAATTAATTGCTTAATAAAAACAACTAATCACCTATTCATTAATTGTCAACCAATGAACATATTTTTATTTCAAGACAATCGGAAAAATATATGCATAGAAATACTAATAGCTAACAATGGTTCTACATGATTATTTTCTACACTATTAAGCTCATTCGAAAATAAATGAAATGTAAGAGTTCAAAAGCAATACTAAATCTCAAAACCAGAAAGTGAATGATAGGAAAATGATTATGTTAATCACATGACTTGAATCAATAATGAATTAAATCACACATCGCTGAATTGCAAATTTAACCTATTGCACTCAACATAATTCAAATGCTAATCTAGAGCAGCAAATTAAATGAAATCTGGAAATTACGATAAATAACAAATCCGGAAAATGCAACAACAAAAAAAAAAAACTTTTAAAGAAAGGAGATATACTTTAAAGAATGAGAATTGAAATTCAAATAACAAGCACACAACTAAAATAATTTATATGTTCAAGGCAACACCTCGTCTAAGGTAGTGGGCCCGACTGCCCAAGACTCAATTCTGCCTTGGGAAGAAACTTAGATCAGATTACAAGTAACAGATGTAGAACTCAATAGATAACTTCCTTCATTGAAATATATGAGAGAAATAATTACATCATAATGAGGCTCTTGTCTTTGTCTCAAGTTCAACAATTATTCATCTCCTATTGAACAATTGTTCATCTCTTTATCCAGCAATTGTTCATCTATTCATTCCTATAATTGTTCATCTATTCCTCCCAATTATTCCCTCTCTTTAATCTCTATTTTCATTTAAATACACAGAGAGAAAATGGAAATTACAACTAACTTGATTACAAAATGATTTATCATTACAATTGGAGATTGTATACAACAAATCGATCAGCAAAATCAGATCTAAAATAGCATGACTCAGCTGGAACAAGTCGAATCTAGTATTGCAATTGGAAGAATTTGGAAAATGGCCACAACAACAAATCTAAGAAATTTTCCTTCAGAGAACCTTCCATTTCTATCAATCCACACCGAATTTTGGAAAACGGCTTATATGAAAACTGAATTGGTCCTTTTTTCACAAAACCCATGTCTCGAATTTTCAGGATTCACCTTCATTTGTTCGAAATAGCCAACACAAAACCGTAACTTTTTATACCAACGAATTTCTAAGTTCGAATAGTTGGAGATCGAATTTCCAATCTGGAAGAGATCTTGGAGGCTAAAAAGCGTGAGTGATGTTGTAACAGTTTAATAAACCATGTTTGAAAAAATCATGCATAAAATTATCAATTTGTTAGAAATAAAGGAGAATATCTAGTACTTATCGATAAGAGCATAAATTATTATGAAATGGAATTAAATAATAAATTATGCTAAAGAATGTGATAAAGAATGGTAGAAATGTATGAAATAGATGTTAGAAAGTGGTAATAATAATGACATATTTGTGGCCCAACAACAACACACTAACTTCATTCAGATCAAGCACCCATCCAAGGGTTAAGTGAAGTTATTAGAGCAGATTTTAGGAAGGAAAAATCATTACAAGGGTGGCCATGGATGTTGTAAGGATGATATGTGGAAAAAGAGGCCACTTAATGGCACAAGAAGCTAATAATAGGGCATTGCTCCACTTTACAAGGGATATGGACACGATATCTTCACAAATCAACCACTAAATGAGATACACCCTATAGTATGATGACACTTAGCAAGATTGACGATTTCCAAAAGGGGCCATATAGAAGAGCACCCCAACCCAAGAGACATAGACTTTTGTTGATTTATTATTATTATTTATTTGAAGAAAAGATGAATCCATAGCTTTCTAAAGCATTCTCTATAACATTGTATTATAAATTTATCAGTAAGAAATACTATAAAAGGAGGAGCATTATTGAACTGTAAATTGAATTAATGTGGAGGAAAAACCCCATAGGCCAAGTAGAAATTTCTTTGCAAGAAAGGGAGAAAAGTTCCATGAAAGATTTATGCTTCCATCCTCATCTTCCTTTATGTAGGTTGTATTGATGTGCAAGGCTGCCATTGTAATATTATAGTGTAATCTTCTTATTTGAAGGTGCTACTTTTGGCCATGGAAGAAGGCTCTAGCAGTGATATTTTAAAACTTTCATGCTTTAATACAATAAGATCCAATATGAATTAGATCCTTGCCTAAAATATTTTGAAAAATTGTAATAATTCTGTAATTATTTTTCAAATTTATTTTGTTTTTTTGACAAAATGGGAAGGGAAAACAAACCTATGTGATGGTTTTCCTTCCAAATGAAACCATTAAAAATGAAGGTTGTAGTGAAAAAGGATCAATGGGAGAGATGCATGTATAAAATTGGAAATTTGAATATCAAATATAAGAGCTAAAAGTGTATCCTACTTGAATATAGGAAGATGAAGGTATCAACAAGCCTGCCCATGATGAGAAAAGGTATTTCTGAGCCATACCCATCTATCATTTTGTTCTTCAGTGAGTAACAATGCTTCAAATCCGTGAGCATGCATACTTACCCTTTGTAAGGAATTTCCTAAGAAAAATAAATCTCTTTTGTTTATTATGTGTATTTGTGTAATATTTTTATTGTAGTTGTAGTTTGAATTTGATTATTTGAAAGTTATGCAACTTCACTAGATGAAATCCTCTTAATGGTTCCCTTACTATTTGTGGGCACTACTGACAATAATATAAAGAGATTTCTCAATTTTGTAAAGCACAGCCACATCACAATTTCACAGCTCGATTCCTCTCTAACTGAAACATTGCCTTAATTCCTTGGAGTTGGCCAAGTGTAGACTTGGGCATTTTTCCCTCTGCCCACATACCAGGAAAAACATTTTTTATTGCTATAAGTGTTGGCTCTTTACCCACAAACCTTACAAAAAAATCGAGAATAAATATTAGAAAATCAGGGTCAAGGGGAAATTGGAGTTGCTAGCACTTGCAACCCAACAATGGTTCTCCAAAAATCTATTGGAACAACAAATGTCATCTCTAGCCATGAGATGGACTATAGAGTTATGTCAAAGGCATGCCTTACTAAACTATTCTCTTCCATACTACAACATAGGAAACATTTCTTGTAGATTTAGTGGAACCTATTTGAAGATCAAAGAAGAGAATTGAAGATAGTTGAAGCTTTTGGGGACCAAAATATTGCAACTAGGGAGATGTGATATGAATTGAATCCTTTCCTTTAATATTATGTAAAATTTTAACAATATTATAATTGTTTTTAATCATATTTTGTCTTTGTGACAAAATGGGATAGGAAAAAAAACTAGTGTGATGGTTGGTCTTACAAAAACAACGATTAAAAATGAAGGTTGTAGTGAAGAAGCATCAATGGGAGAGAGGCAATCAAAACTCGAGAAACTTGAATAGAGATGACAACTCAAAGAGTACAAACTACTTAGAAAATTGGAGAAGGATTCAAGGGTCGTATCCATGATGAATGATGGTGTCTCTGAGACATGGCCATCTGCAATTTTTTTCTTAAGTAACAATGAATGATATTTATGATAAAGCATAGCTCGCCATTTGTAAGGAATTTTCCAAGAAAAATAAATATCTATTGTTAATACTGGGTAGTTGTGTAATTAGCTTATTGTAGTTCTACTTTTATTTTATCACTTGAAAGTTCTGCAACTTTACCAACTGAAATCCTCTTAATTGTCCACTAACTATTTGTAGGCATTACTAATAATCATCTACAAAGATTCCTCATTTGGTTAAAGCATACACACAACACATTTTCATAACTTGACTCATCTTTAATTGAATCACTGACTTAATTCTTTATAATTGGCTCAATTTATTTGTAATTTATATTTGGGTGTCTTCCCTTTGCACACATACCATACCCAACAATTTTTCTTACTTTGGGCATTTGTTCTTTTCCAACAAACCTTACAAAACATTTTTTTTATTTCTCTAAGTATTTGTTCTTTACCCATAAAACTTACCAAAGGATTTTAATGCTTCCTAGGCATATATTATTTTCCCACGAGATATACTCAGTGTTTTCTTCATTGCTGGACAACTCAATCCATTTTACTGAGTATTCCCCAATTCTTAGGCTATGTAAAGGAGTATTTGGTTAGTTTGTGTGAGTTTAGATGGATATTTTTTGGTTTTTGTCTCATATCCAATACAAATACACTCCCTTTTGCATGTAATTCACTCAAATGGAAATCCATGGAACCATTTTTATTTATAAAGGCTATATCAACCACTAGGATAATAGATTATAAATATTGAAAGCATTGGGTTTTAGCAACAACAATCATTTGTATAATATTTTCTTTGTAGAGAGAAGTGATGGACACCTACAACGAACCTCAAAAGAAAAAAAATAGATGAAACAAAGCCACTAACATCCAAAATACTTACACTCAGATTCGTAATTGCAAATGAAAAGTTTGTTCCATTACAGACAGTAAAAATAGAATGCATTAAAATTTGAGTTGATTGAACAAAAAATAGATTGATAAGAAAAATAACTCTACAATAGGAATCCATGTTGATGAAACAAGCAAGACACATGCATACCATTTGCGGATCAATTAATAAAGAAATTATTAGTTGTTCATCCTTGTTTGAAAGTTGTCTTGTCAATCCCTTTTGCGTTGATAATTGCATGGTGTTGATGTTAATTGTAGGTGAATGTGTATCCAAATGATCATTTCATTTAGTTTGCACATTAAATTGGTTGATACAATTGGCATAGTTTATGGATGATAACCTTGCTAATTTATCCATTCCATTTTAAGGCACATTCGACATCTTGCTAATTGACTCCAAAGAAAGGCACCTTTGTCCTCTTCAATTCCATCAAATTTCTATTGTAAAATTATAAAACAAACAACTTCAATAAACTGACTTTCAAATCTGCATTAATGGACAAAATTTTCATTTTATCTAAGGGAATCCTCCCTTGAACCAGAGGAGCACTAACCTAAAGTAAGGAGAATGATCATCAAGGTGTTTATGGGTGATATACTCAATTCACTCTAGGGCCAATACTTGATTGTTGGATTAATCCTTTGAAGTGTGGATATTGGAGGTGGCAAGTAAGTGGAGAATATAGCATGTTGAATCTTTTACAAGTGCAATATCAAATGATCTTTGAGTATGAAGAGAAAAAAAATTTGTCACAAAAAATTGTTTAGAAGTGCTAGAGAAAGCATTGGTCCATGGTGTGTCATGTCATCTACTCAAATGGTCCTTGAGTAGGAAGAGAAAAAAAAAACCATGACAAAATATTGTCTAGAAGTGCTAGAGAAAGAAATGGTCCATAGTGTGTCACATGCTATAGAAATTGTTAGCCATATATAAGTTTTTCATATACTATGATGGCTAAAACAGGTCTTCAGCCTTCAAGAAACAAATTTGGAGCAAATCCGTGACTTCTTGAAGCCTTGCTATGTCTATTTGTCCAAAGGATCCATCTCACTGATGTCTTCACAAAATCCCTGCTGTTATCATGAAGAAAGTTGTTTTGAACCCCTCTTCCACCCTCTTTCATTCATATTTTCCTATTAAAAACCCCTCCACTTCCTTCAAAATCACTTAAAACCATTTTAGTCCCTCTTTATTTGGTTTTAAACCCCTTTTTAACTCTATTGGAACCCCTCAAAAAGCTTAAAAAACCTTTGTTTTTAATCCTTTCAGCCCCTTTTTATACATAAGGCTTTAAGTGCCTTCAGCCTAAGCCCTAGACCCTTTCTCCACCATAAGATCACGCCCTGCAACCAAGTGCTAAGCCCATCAGCTATCGGCCATCGCAGTTTTCAAATTTCTCACTCCCGCACTCCTTTTCCCCTGCCGATGGGATCTGAACCGTTGATCTCGCCAATCTAACGGTCCTCGCTTCATCGCACCGCCAGTGTTCCTCCCGGTCATCACTTACCAAAGCCTCCCTGCAAATGTATTTTATATCGTTGATCTGGCTCCCCCGGATCCAACGGTCGATGTTGTTTCGCCGTCCCGTTGTTCTCCGCCTCTTTCATTCATTTTTGCAAAGTCGCGATTAAATTCGGACCGTCAATCATCCTGATCAGACAGTCATCGCGCCATCGCGTTATCGCTTTTCTCCCGTCTAAACCCCTTCTGCCTGACATTCTCCAAAATATTCCGGACCGTCGATCCTCCTGATCATACAGTCAACGCTTCATCTTAGTTCACCCTTCCCCTCACACCATTCACGCCCTTGTGCGATTCCGCGATGCATCCTCCACCGTTGATCATCTTGATCCAACAGCCAACGCGCCTCTGCTTTTACCCCGCACATTTCGACCCCACTTTTAATCCCCACCGTTGATCTCGCTTCCGATCTGATGGTCCTTGCTTCATCGCAATTTCGCCATCCCCCTGACCCTTCATCTACCATCTTTAATCTCTGCTTCTCTGAGTTAATCCCCACCGTGGATCTCCAAGATCCAACGGCCCACATTCACTCTCGCGCCCATTTTACCCAACATCTCCGTCATGCTTTTTCAACGCGAAATGGGCAGTTTTAAAGGGACACGTGTCCACCACCAGTATGCATCTCGTCCACCCAGCATAAAACCATTTACCACTTATTCCCAGCGTGAAAACCACTCACAGTTTTCTGCAAAACTGCTTATCATATTTTCCGCGCCAATATTCAAACTTGCCCATGTTTTTTCCCGGTTTCTGTGACAGAACCTCCCTCTGAAAATTTTCCCTCCTTCGCATCGCTCCATAACCCCTCGACGAGCCCCGTGTTAGCAGTTAAACCACAAACACAGGTTTTTATAATTTTTTATTGTTTGTTGCAAGTTTCATGGTGGTAATCATTAAAGTCGTCCCACAGTCACTAAAGGTGACAAAGGGCCAAGGATGACGATCCTTAAAGGCCGAAATAACGAAGGAACAGGAGATTTCAGGGTTTATCATTAAATTTTTGTCAGTGATTCATGACCACTGACTATTATACTAAACCCTCGAGAGCAGCCACCTGTAAGCAAACGAGAAGATCAATGAAGAAAGAGATTAAAGGTTAAAGGTTAAAGCATAAAGCCCGAAGATCAAGAGCTTAACCCGTGAAGATTAAAGATAAAGCACAGTATTGAAGACAAATCAATTAAAGTCAAAACAGTCAGCCAGGACAAATCACAAGACAAAATTCCTCATGCACGTCAAAGCAAAGCACTTAATTCAGTCAGAATTTTTGACTGCCACCATGATCTGCATTTTACCTACCAAGGAAAAAACTGGCAGTTACTACAAATAGAGACATTTCAACTGTCAGAGTAGTTATTGTGAAAGTATGGGAAAGCCTCAAAGCCCACTCTTTCACTTAACTTGTCCCAGAAGCCTAAACATAACTACTGCAGTCAGAAGACATCTCCAAAAGAACACACGTTGGAGTTATTACTAGCATGCCAGATATGCCTCAAAGATAGAAAAAATACTAAAATGGTCCATGAAGTTAATGTGATATTCATGAAACAGAGTGGAGCATTCAAAAGGACCCCTACTCTGTCTTAATTGATCCATTGAGACCATTTACTCCACTCCTCTTCCTCATTCACCTATAATTACTCATTGAAAATTCATTGTAAAGGGTTGGAAAATTGTTAATTGTTGAACTATTATTGAGTAAGAGTTGCTGAGTAGTTGCAATATAGTAGGATGGGAAGAGAAGTATTGGAATGTAGAAAGCCATTGGAATCAAGTATGTAACTGGTCTTGGACATCAAATAGACAAGAAAATTCACTGGATCCTAATCTAAATCATTGGTGATGTTTTTCCTTATTGTCTCTATTGCTTCTTATGTTTTTCACTTTGTTCATATTCTCTGATAAAGAGCAGGAAATATAGATTAGGATTTACTTCTAAAGTACCCTAATTCTGACTGATAAGCTTTATCTTTATGTTTTCTTCTAAATTTGTGTTTGAGAATGAATCAATAGAGTATAACCAGTCAAGGAATGTTGGTGAGCCCATGTCTTGCTGAGTAGTACTTGAGATGTTGTTCTTGAATGATATTTTCACTGCATGCTAAGTAGAGTCCTAATTAAGCAAGTTTATGGTTAGCCATGTCCCTTGTTTGGTCTTAAACATCTGTTTTGAATATTTCCCTTAAGAGTATGTCGAAATCAGGATAGGTTAAAAGTCCTTACTTGATCTTAGGCTTCCCTTTGTTTACTTATATGTTTTCTCCTTTCTGAAAGTAGTCTGTTGGATTACTAGATTGTTGTCTTTTAAAGTTTGCTTTATTAGGAGTATTTCCCAAATAATTCTATGGTTTGCCCTGTCCTTTGGCTTTCTTCCAAATCAGTCACTTTGAAAGGCTTTTCTTGTTTAGTGAAGTTAATATATTCTTAATCGGTTATTAGCTTTGCTTCTTTCACATCATTTCTCAATGTTTCATACCACAAACTCAACTCAAAGAGATCTTTTGATATAGATGACTTGCCCTATGGAAACCCTTCAATAGTTGTGGTGCAAGTAAACCCTTTTATGACTCCATATCCCAATGGATTGACACTGTTTCTTGATATATCTTCCCATGCTGAAATATCCTTCAATTTATTCCCTCCTTCACACTTCACATGACCTTCCTAGTTAACGATCCCCAACCAACAAACAAAAAAATCCTTCATGCTTCATAACTAGCCTAACATCATATCATAAGCCTTAAAGGATATCATTCTAAAACACATATAGGGAGATCCCTCCCTGAATCCAGGAGGGCTAGATCCTAGGATTCCAAAGTGGTTCTAATGTTGCCTTGTCATTTGGTATGCCAATCTGCCAAATCATAGGACCTCCAACATAATGGCGACTCCACTGGGGAATTCTGAGTGAATTACATCTTATACATCCTTAAGACCTCAGAAGACCCGCAAACATCCTTATATTGGTATTTAATTGTTGATGGTGGATAGCAGCCCGCTTCAAAACATTCGAAATCATCCACTTGGCAACTCCACAACTCCTAAAAGACCAAAAGACTCCACTGGTGATCAGTAGGCCTGTTGATTACCCCTGGTTTCACAAATACTCCACTGGGACATCCAACACTACCATTAAAACATCGTTCACACCCATGATTAGGAAACTTTGAGGATTAAGTTTTCTTTGTTAAAGACTAGTTTGCCTCTAAAGATTGTCATATATGGCTAACTTTCCTTTCTTTGGGTATAAATCTTAACATATTTTCTTCAAAAATAATTCATACCAAAGCCTATCCTGATCCAAATCCTCCTGATATAGTTGATAAACCAGAAATAATTCTTAGGAAGTCTCTTATATTTAGGGATACAACTATTGGCAGACCCATTCATAGAGCTAACTCTGTGCCTGAAGTCCTTACAGCTCTACCAGATACCCAAGTTGACTTACCCTTTTCAAGAATTTTACCAATAACCAAGTCACTTAGTGGTATAGATCAGACAGACTTTTAGCCCCCAAGTTCACCCCAACATAGTGGTGACCATAGTAGCAATAGAGAAGCCACTCCACCTAATCTTCATTTCATTCATAACTTTGGTTTCTCTCATCCCAAATCTTCTCAACAGTCTCTTGTTGGTCCAAGAACTTCTGTCATCCATACATCCACTGTTCAAACCACTCCATTCCATCATCCTCCTCCCTTCATAAACTCTCCACTAGTAAATTCCCCATTCCTCCCACAAAATCCTATCATGGCTACATGGTATGATCCTCTAGTCCTTCCTTTACCTTTAGTTGTCTTACCACTAGGTTACCAATCCAATATTCCTTTATATGATGCCAACAGTTCCACTACTGCTTCACAACATGTGGACAAAATGAATGATTACTGTGATAGGAATGAAATAGTTGATGAGACTATTAAACTCAGATTGTTTGCTCAGAGTTTAGGGGGAGAAGTAAGAAAATGGTTCAAAAGCTTAGCCCAAAATAGCATCAACTAACTTCCTGCCTTTCATCAACTATTTCTGAACAAGTGGGAAGTCAGGAAAGACCCTCTCCAAATTCTGTCAGAATATGAGAATATTAAAAGGAATCCAGGGGAAGGTGTACAGGAATACTGTGCTAGATATAATAGGGTGTACAATGCCATACCAGCCCATGTGAAACCTTCACAGGGCCTAGCTTTAATGAAATTCCCTGATGGATTTGATCCTGAAATGGCTTACCAACTGAGGGAAAAAGAATACGTCACATTAGAAGATATGCAGCAAGGGGCAGTGAGCATTGAGGCAAACTTGATTGCCAAAAGAACTAGGATGAGGAACGAAAAGAAAGTAACATATAGAGATGACACTACACCCTCCATATCTGATTCAAGCTCAAACCTTCTAGCCAATAATATGGATAGGCTAGAAAGAATGATGGAGAGGCTGATCGTCCAAACAAATGCTCAGAATAGGAACCACCCTCAAAATCATAACCAGAACTTTAGGAGAAACCCCTCTTAGATTAGAAAAAGAGATACTGATCAACAAATCATACCTCCATTTCAAGAAAATTATGTTGATGGAGATGAGGGAATGATAGAAGAGCCAGAGGGAATTGATATAACCATACTGAGAGTAAGTAATGAAGACCCTGCATTTTTCACAAAGGATGACCAGGCCACATATACATATGATGATAATGAAGGCTTAGAATCTAAAGACTATAGGCAAGGCTTTAAGAATGCCATCATGGAGGTCCATAAACAATATGACCTCAGGAGAAAAAAGAACCAAGAAAATCCCCAAACAAAGACCTCTAAAACTGTTGTTAAAAACAAATCTGAAAAGGTGGTTAGAAGGGTTGCTGAAAACAACAAAACAATAGCTGAAAGTTCCGGTAAAAACAAAGGGAAAGGCACTCAAACCACTGATAAACAGAGTGATGACCCTAACAGCACTATCACTTCATCTAGTGTCCTTGTAAAAACAGTTTTAACTAATGTACATAGTAAAAACCAGCAAGTTGATTTTGTTGATAAGTTAGTGACTAACAAGACAGATTTGAGCCTTTCAAAGAATCAGTTCCCTTTCAATTTGGAAATTGAAATTACTAAAATCAATATCTCTGTCCCCCTCACTAAGTTAGTCACTCAAGACGTATATAAATTTCAGGTGTTAAAAGCTTTGAACATAGAAGAAAATAATGACTCTGTCAACCTAAATGATGATCAGCCAACCCTTTTATTTGGTCCTAAAATTGAAGGAAAGTTCCAAGAAGGAGTGGTCTCTCCTTTCTATGTCAGATTGAATATCCATAATAAGATTTTACACAATGCTATGCATGATTTAGGGGCTTCACATAACCTCATGCCCAAAGTAATCATGGAGAGATTAGGCCTTGAGATAACCAGACCATATAAAGATTTGTATTCTTTTGACTCCAGTAGAGTAAAATTCTTAGGCCCGATCAAAGATCTTTGTGTAAACTTGACCCAAATCCCAGCCAAATGCATAGTGATGGATGTGGTAGTGGCTGATGTACCCCCCAAATATGGCATGCTTCTTTCAAGATCATGGGGTGCTAAGCTTCAAGGTACCATGCAAATGGACATGACATATGCCACCATCCTTATCTTCATTCAACTTAGAAGACTTTATATGGAATCACACATGAAATTTATGGTGAGTAGTCAAGAAAAATTAGAAAATTCCCCTCTTTATTCTGTCCATACAGACCTAGACTCATTCATTCTTTACAATGAGGAAAGCTTTGATGAACTAGAGTTGGAAAGTGAGCAATCACCCAACATAAGAGAAAACATGGAAGGAGAGGATAGGAAGGGAGAGGCTCTCAAACAGTTTTCCAAATCTAAAAATTTCAGCCAACAAGCTTAGTGCAAATCATGAGAGTCAAGAAGAAAGGCCTCAACTCCGTGAAAACTTTAAGGAATAAGACCAACATAAACATGCCGCAGAACCCATAAAAGTGCATAATGACAGTCAAAACACACAGGAAAAAGGGGACAGGAATGAAAACAACAACAAGTATGAAACTAGCCCTCTTTGGAGTATGAGTTTTGATGGGTCTTGTAATATAACTGGTGCAGGAGAAGGTGTGTGGCTTCACAACATAGAGAATAATTATGCTGAAATCCATTCATACAAGCTAAACTTCCAATGCACAAATAACATAGCAGAGTATGAAGCACTCCTCTTAGGACTACAATTACTGAAGAAATTAGGAGCCAGGAGGGTAGTTGTTCATGGAGATTCTGAACTGATCATTAGGAAAATAAATGGAGAGTACACTGCCAAACATCCAAGACTAAGAGCCTATAGAATGATGACATGGACCTTTTGGAAAATTTTGAGCAATATGAACCTGTTTTTGTCCCTAGAAACCAAAACATTCGTTCCAATGGTTTAGCTTGTGCTATCAGTTCATGTCAAAAACCCTATGACAACAAACAGTTCATAGTCCAAGTGAAATATAGACTATCTGTCCCAGACAATGAAAAGTATTAGTAGGTCTTTGAGGGAGATAAACAGATAGAGGACTTCCTGCAGTTCAGAAATGAGTTTGAATCGCAAAATTCAGACTCAAAGTATGATAAAGACTGTCTTAATGAGGAACATCTTGTTGAAAAAGAATCTCCTCCCATTACATAAATAAATCTTGTAACCAGAGAGTTCGAAAATCAAACAAAAGAGTACATAAACTCAGGAAGAGAAGACATAGAGGTACTACAGTCTAAAGACAAAGGATTACCCAAAGGACTAGTACCTCTAGAAGACTTTCTTTATTTTAATGATGTTGCCAAGAAACCAACAATAGAACCCACTGAATCTGATATTGAGGAATGCAATATAGGTAGTAAAGATAAGCCTAAAATGATCAAGTTATCTAAAACATTGCCAGCTCACATGAGACTGAAATATATTGAGTTTTTTAAAGAGTTTTCTGATGTATTTTCTTGGAACTATGGGGATTTAAGGGCATATGACACAGAGACCATTCAGCACAAGATACCACTTAAAGAAAACCAGAAACCGTTTAGGCAAAAATTACGCAGAATAAACCCTGTGCAGTTACCTCTGGTTGAGAAAGAAATTAGGAAAATGTATGAGGCTGGAATTATTGTCCCTATGAGATACTCAGAGTGGGTATCTAATCTCGTAGCCGTAAGAAAGAAAAAAGGAGAAATAAGGCTCTGTATTGACTTTAGGAACTTGAACAGAGCCTCATTAAAGGATAACTATCCCTTGCCTAAAATGGAGCACATCTTACAAATGCTAGTCAGTTCCAAGAGGATTTCTTTGCTAGATGACTTTTCAGGATATAATCAGGTATTGGTACTCCCCGATGATCAACTTAAAACAGCCTTCACTACTCCTTGAGGCACTTTCATGTATGTGAAAATGCCTTTGGGATTAATGAATGCGGGTGCCACCTTTCAAAGAGCCATGGACATTGCTTTCTCAGAAGAAATAGGCCACTTCATTGTGATTTATTTAAATGACATTACAGTATATTCCAAAACAAATTAAGAACACCTAGTACACCTAAGAAAGGTCTTTGAGAAATGTAGAAAGTATGGGATATCCTTGAATCCTAAGAAGACATTGTTTGGTCTCCAGGAAGGTAAACTTATTGGTCATATCATCTTTTAAAAAGGGATTAAAATAGACCCAAAATGGGTTGAAGGTATATTGTAGATCAATCACCCCAGAAACCTCAAAGAACTTCAATATTTCATTCGAAATATTGATTTCTTAAGAAGATTCATACCCAACCTGGCAGAACTCCTTAGGAACATGACAAACATGCTAAAGAAAGAGATAGGAGTTAAATGGACCTTAGAAGCAAAGAAATCCTTTGAACTGGTCAAACATGCACTTACCCAAGCACCGGTTCTTATCAGTCTTGATTTCACTAAGGACTTCCTCATATTTTCATTTGCATCAGAACACACTGTGGCCATTGTCCTATTACAGAAAAATCCAGAAGGACAAGAGCATCCAATTGCATTTTTCAGCAAGGCATTAAGAGATGCACCTCTGAAATATAATATCATGGAAAAACAGGCCTATGCTTTGGTCAAAGCCTTGAAGGATTTCATATTTTATATCTTACACTCTCACATTATTGCATTTGTGCCTCATGTAGTGGTAAAGGACATTTTGTCACAAGATCCTGATGGAAAAAGAGGAAAGTGGATTGTTGTGATACTGGAATATGATTTGGAAATTAAACCCACTAAACTCATCAAGGGCCAAGGCCTAGCACAATTAATGACTGAATCTAACTTGCAAGCACTTGATATAAACATGATAGATGCATTAGAGGGGCGGGAAGAATTACCAGCCCCACTTATAGAGGATCATTTCCTCAATTCATCTTGGTATGCTGATATTTTGCATGTGCTTACTAATCTCAATGCCCCTCCTAGTTTGTCTAAAACAAAGGCAAGATTATTGAAGTTAAAGGCTGTTAATTACTGCATTTTAGATAAATGTTTATATTGGAATAATGCCAGTGGTTTATTGCTTAAATGTTTGCGTGAGGTTGATGCAGATAGGATCAAGCATGAGTTTCATGAAGGAGAATGTGGAGGCCACCTCTATTGGAAAACCACCACTAATAAAATCCTTAGAGTTGGTTACTACTAGCCCACCCTTTTTCAAGATGTCCACAAAATGATAATTTCCTACCATAAGTGCCAAATTTTTGAAGGCAAGAGAAAACTGCTTCCCTTACCCTTGCAACCAATAACTGTTGAAGCTCCTTTTCAACAGTGGGGCCTAGACTTCATTGTGGAAATCCATCCTGCCTCGTCTGCCCAACACAAATGGATACTCATAGCCATTGATTATTTCACCAAATGGATAGAATCCATCCCTTCTAGGAATTTCACAGACTCAGTTATCATAAAATTCCTTGAAGACCATATCTTGTCTAGATTTGGCTGTCCTAGGAAAATTATCACTGACAATGTTGTTGAATTTGGTTCTAAAAAGATGGTTGATTTTTGTCACAGATATCAGATTGTGCTTGGTCATTCCACAGCTTATTACCCTCAAGGTAATGGGTTGGCAGAGTCTTCCAATAAGAGCCTGATAAACATAATAAAGAAGCTGCTAGAAGAAAATCAGAGGTCATGTCACAACAAGCTGGTACATGCTTTATGGGCAGATAGATTGACAACAAAGAAATCAATTGGAATGTCTACCTATCAGTTGGTTTATGGAGAAGATGAAGTTTTTCCTACCAGTTTAGGAGTGTCAGTGATGAATTTGGTCCAAGAAATACAATCAAAGGAAGATAGCATGATGAGAAGGATAAATCAGACCATACATCTGCAGCAAATCAGGGAAGAAGTTTATAACAAAGCACAGAAAATACAAGAGAATATCAAAAAGTTGTATGATAAGAGGACAAAGGCAAGTGATTTCAAAATTGGTGACAAAGTACTCAAATGGGATTCCAGGAGAGAAGATAAGGGCAAACATGGCAAGTTTGACAATTTATGGCAAGGCCCGTACATCATTCAATCTGCCATTGGTCATAACGCATTTTTTCTACAAGAGATGGATGGTACAGAACTGTTTGGGGGTCCTGTCAATGGTAAGATGCTCAAGCATTATTTCTGCTGAACTCTCAATTTAAAGCTTTCATTCTTCATTGTAAATATCATTTCTTTATTTTGTTTTGAAAAAAGAAAAATACAAAAAACAGTAGAAAAGGAAAAGAGGGCAGATCAAAAACAAGAAAGGTACAGCCCCATACCATAAAAAATTAAAAAAAAAAAAAAGCATTGCTATTTAGTCATACAGCCTAATCATGACTAAATAGACTTTCAATTTACTGCTGATAGGTGAAGAAGAAGAAGACAGCTCTAAATGATCAAAACCAGCGCTGAAAGAAAGAAAGAAGGATGACTCTAAAAAGATCAAAATCTAAGTCATAAGAAGAAGGAAGGACTCTCATTGTTTTCAGATCTCAAGCCTTCCAAGTTTTGTTCTACTTTTCTGAAAATAAAGTTCTATGTGCAGTTTGTTTTTGATGTCATAGCCATCACAGAAAATCAGACAGCTTAATCCTGGTTTGACTGTGTTTTCAATTTCTGTTTTAGAATGTAGAGAATGCAAATCTATCAGATAGTTTAATCCTGGAAGATAGTAGATTAGGTAGAGACTTTTTTAGTCCAATTGTTTAATCTGGACTCATGGAAGTTATAAGGGTAGATTTAGATTAGTTTTCTTGCTTTCAATAAAAGAATAAAATGTTGATGTCAAAGGGTTTGCAAGTCCAAGTGCACCTTGCTGAAGAAAAAATGTTAGGAAAGTAGGTTGTGTAGGTAGTTGTCTAAGAAGAAATTGATTTGTTATGATGTAATGTTGATCATATTTTCAAGTATCATGATCAAAGAACAAAGAGGATTGTCAAAGTGCAGAACATTGATCTACATTCCAGAGATAAATTTTTGAGGTTCTTGACACCTCCAAGGAGCTACCATCCCCAAGTGGAGCCACTGTTAGCCATCTATAAATTTTTCATATACTATGATGGCTAAAATAGGTCTTCAGCCTTCAAGAAACAAATTTGGAGAAAATATGTGACTTCTTGAAGCCTTGCTATGTCTATTTGTCCAAAGGATCCATCTCACTGATGTCTTCACAAAATCCATGCTGTTATCATGAAGAAAATTATTTTGAACCCCTCTTCCACCCTCTTTCATTCATATTTTCCTATTAAAAACCCCTCCACTTCCTTCAAAATCCTCTAAAACCATTTGAGTCCCTCTTTATTTGGTTTTAAACCCCTTTTTAACTCTATCTGAACCCCTCAAAAAGCTTTAAAAACATTTGTTTTTAATCCTTTCCGCCCCTTTTTATACATAAGGCTTTAAGCGCCTTCGGCCTAAGCCCTAGACCCTTTCTCCACCATAAGATCACACCCTGCGACCAAGCACTAAGTCCATCGGATATTGGCCATCGCAGTTTTCAAATTTCTTGCTCCCACACTCCTTTTCCCCTGTTGATGGGATCTTAACCGTTGATCTCGTCGATCTAACGGTCCTCGCTCCGTCGCATCGCCAGTGTTCCTCCCGATCGTCACTTACCAAAGCCTCCCCACTGAAGTATTTTAGACCATTGATCTGGCTCCCCCAGATCCAACGGTCAGTGTTGTTTTTTTGTTCCGCTGTTCTTCGCCTCTTTCATCAATTTCTGCAAAGTCGTGATTAAATCTAGACCGTCGATCATCCTGGTCAAATGGTCATCGCGCCATCGCGTTGTCGCTTTTCTCCCATCTAAACCCCTTCTGCCTGTAATTCTCCAAAATACTCTAGACCTTTGATCCTCCTGATCGGATCGTCAGAGCTTCATCGCGGTTTACCCCTCCCCTCGCACCATTCATGCCCTTGTGTGATTCCGCGATGCATCCTCCACCGTCGATCATCTTGATCCAACGGCCATTGCACCTCCGCTTTTACCTTGCGCATTTAGACCCCGCTTTTAATCCCCATAGTTGATCTCGCTTCAGATCTGACGGTCCTTGCTTCATCGCAATTTCACCATCCCCCTAACCCCTCATCCACCATATTTAATCTCCGCTTATCCGAGTTAATCCCCACCATGGATCTCCTAGATCCAACGACCTGCATTCACTCTCGCGCCCATTTCACCCAACCCCTCCGTCTTGCTTTTTCAACGCAAAATGGGTAGTTTTAAAGGGACACGTGTCAACCACTGGCATGTATAGTTTCCACCCATCATAAAACCATTTACCACTTATTCCCAGCGTGAAAACCACTCACAGTTTTCTGCAAAACCGCTTATCATCTTTTCCGCGCCAATATTCAAACTTGCCCAAGTTTTTTCCCGATTTCTATGACAAAACCTCCCTTTGAGCATTTTCCCTCCTCCACATCGCTCCATAACCCCTCTCTGAGCCCTCTATTAGCAATTAAACCATAAACACAGGTTTTTATAATTGTTTATTGTTTTTTGTAGGCTTCATGGCGGTAATCATAAAAGTCGTCCCATAGTCACTAAAGGTAACAAAGGGCCGAGGATGACAATCCTTAAAGGCCAAAATAATGAAGAAACGTGAGATTTCAGGGTTTATCATTAAATTTTGGTCAGTGATTCATGACCACTTACTGTTATACTAAACCCTCCAGCGCAGCCACCTGTAAGCAAATGAGAAGATCAATGAAGAAAGAGATTAAAGGTTAAAGGTTAAAGCATAAAGCCCAAAGATCAAGAACTTAACCTATGAAGATTAAAGATAAATCACAGTATTGAAGACAAATCAATTAAAGTCAAAAAAGTTAGCCAAGACAAATCACAAGACAGAAGGCCTCATGCACGTCAGAGCAAAGTAGTTAATTCAGTCAGAATGTCTGACCGCCACCATGATCTGCAATTTACCTACCAAGGACAAAACTAGCAGTTACTACAAACAGAGACATTTCAACTGTCAGATTAGTTATTGTGAAAGTATGGGAAAGCCTCAAAGCCCACTCTTTCACTTAAATTTTCCCAGAAGCCTAAACATAACTACTGCAGTCAGAAGACATCTCCAAAAGAACACACGTTAGAGTTATTACCAGCCTGCTAGATATGCCTCAAAGACAGAAAAAATACTAAAATGGTCCAAGAAGTTAATGTGATATTTATTAAACAGAGTGGAGCATTCGAAATGACCCATACTCTGTCTTAATTGATCCATTGAGACCATTTACTCCACTCCTCTTCCTCATTCACCTATAAGTACTCATTGAAAATTCATTGTAAAGGGTTGGAAAATTGTTAATTGTTGAACTGTTATTGACTAAGAGTTGCTAAGTAGTTGTAATATAGTAGGCTGGGAAGAGAAGTATTGGACTGTAGAAGGCCATTGGACTCGAGTATGTAACTAGTCTTGGACATCAAATAAACAAGAAGATTCACTGGATCCTGACCTAAATCATTGGTAATGTTTTTCCTTATTGACTCTATTGCTTCTTATGTTTTTCACTTTGTTCATATTCTCTGATAAGAGCAGGAAATATATATTAGGATTTACTTCTAAAGTACCCTAATTCTAACTGATAAGCTTTATCTTTATGTTTTCTTCTAAATGTGTGTTTGAGAATGAATCAATAGAGTATAACCAGTCAAGGAATGTTGGTGAGCCCATGTCTTGCTGAGTAGAATGTAATGTTCCAAATTTTTCGATAAAGTATTTGGAACATTAGTTTTGGTTTTATGTTAATAAAAGTGAAAAAATGGGTAATGGATCCCATGTAGCAACATAATAAACACTCCTAAGGTGCAAAAAGTCACTTAAGTGGCTTAAGTTAGCAACCCAAGTGTGAAAAGGTCCAAAATCAAGTGAGCTCGACCATGGTTGACCCAAGTCAACAACGTACCCTAAGAGGGGAAGCTTGCACAAGAGGATTGTGCAGTTTTATGGAGGTAAATTTGAAATGAGAGAAACCATAATGAGAGTGGGGTCCATGGCAAGGAAGCAAGCCTTGTATAAAAGATGAAGGAGAGCCATTGTTGGGGTTTCATATTTGGAGAGAGAATTCGAAGTTGAAGCCACCTTCAATTGAAGGAGCTTGTGCTGCTTAGCACAAGAGGGATTCCTGTTTAGGAATGCCCTTCTCTTCCATGGGAGGCCATGGAGAGATTGTTCTTCATCTTCCTCACATCTTGGCTTGATACCAAAGCATTCATTTGTAGCTACTGCGTTATTCTTGCAGCAAGAGAACACTGCAGTTATTGGTGTTGCAGTGAGGGATCTTCATCATCTCATTTCCGGAGCTTGTTTTGTAGAGGAGGAGCCATCTCTTTCTCTAGGAGATCAAAAAATGAGATCCTGGAGCTTTTATTGCAGATCTTGGCATTGGGCCATATGTTTCTTCTCATGCCCAGCGCAGTCTCTTTCCCCTACAGTGTTATCTTCAAAGGTGGCTTGCACAAAGGGTTCATTTTGTGCACTAGAGAGTACAATATTCAGTAAGGGGATCAGCCCCTTCACTTTGGAGATAATTGGAGGAGGTATCATGGTTTATTGCAGCATCTACTTCCTTCTCCTATGTTTTATTATATTTGAGTTGCAGCAGCTACACTGCAACTCTGACCTTTTCCTGTTTTATGTATTTTAGCCAATCCCTTGGAGGATTGTTGTAATAATTTTTTCTGGGTTTGATATCTTGCTCCCCCATCTTTATTTGAGCTTATATTTTTATATCATCTCATATGTATCATTTTGCAGTCATTTTCCCTCATAGACTGCGCAGTCATTGAGTTGTTGGGTTATGTAGCAGTGTATTCTCTTGTTTTCTGTACATGTTCCCTTGAGGCTGATTTAAGCTCACCTTAAGATGTATTTTCCTCAAGGAATTTGTATTACATTTGATGCTACAGAATATGGATCAGATTTTTACTCTTCTTACATTGCATGAGGCATTATTTCATTGCTGTTACATGCTGAAGTTTTAATACTTTTGAAGATTCTCTCATTAAGAATTATTTCGGTATACTTGTTGGTGGGAGATCTGAATAACCCCCTTAGGGTTATTTATTTGGGCTTATATTCTGCAGGGAGTTTGTATCAGATATATTCTAAGGCATCCTAGCATTGGATTGCCTTATTTTCACATGGGCTTCTTTATACAACGTCCTCATGGACAGCTGTTACAGAAATTCCTAGAAGGGAAATATTAGCTCTTGACAATTTCTATTGGAAGAGTCTACTAGTGGGCCAGGTAGCCTCTGTATCTCACCCTTCCTTGTGAAGGTGACATATCCAGTAAATTCCCCTTCAGTCAATCTCTAAAATAGTTCAGTGTTGATTGTTAATACTCCTGGAGTTGGAATACTAGAATATCTTAAGATATTCCCGATGGAGCATAAATTTCCTCATTTGGGATATTACAGTGGTATCAAAGCTTCGAACTTGGCTCAACCTGTGAAGTTCAAATCTCAGAGAGGAAGAGGCTAGAATTATGCAGAGGATGAGATTCATCTCATCAGTTTTTAGATGCAGCAACAACCTCTCCAAAGAGGTTGAGGAGACAGAAGAAGGAGAAGAGGAAGGACCATGCACTTCCTATTCTCACAAAGGAATAGAGCAGAAGCATGGAGAGTCACATACCAGCGTTGTCTTTATCATGAAGGAGTAGCCTTCATCTCTAGCAGTTGAGGCAAACAGCAAATTTGGGGAAAAAGACTCTTGCATGCACACAAGACCCTTCCAAATTTTACCAAGGTATGCATGGGTTTTCATTTCCTATTGGTTCAATACATGCCATGAGGGATTGCATACCATGGCAAGTTGTTTTTCTAGAGCAGGATACTTTCACTGCGCTGTGCCATTTTGAGGAAAGAAACCCTCATCATCCTCATGCACTTTTGATGAGCCATGCATCACATGTGAGGGTGGGGTTTAGAAATTTTGTCATGAAGGAGGTTGCATTTCAATGTCCCATGAAATGCAAAAGGAGATATCTATTTTGGGACAATGGTAGCTCTTGTGAAAGAGGTACCAAGTGGCAGGATACTTACACCAAAGAGCAGAGACTTATAGATGAAGTGTTCCCAGTGGAAATGTGGAGGATCCATAACCCGTAGGTCCCAGGATCATTTCACAATTATTGATCTTGATGAAAAAAGAGGAGAGCATGGGTGCATCATGATGGGATGGCATTTATCTTACCACTCATTTTGTTCCCATTTCAGATTGGGTATGGTGGAAGTATGGAGGAGCAGCAAACATTCTTCTTGCTCAGATTTTATTTGGATGTTGCAGGAGCAAGAGGAGGCACTAGCATGGTGCAAGAGGATTGGTCCTTTATCTTGGATTCCCAAGCAACACCTTATTCATGGGAGGGGCTCTACATTTGTAGAAACATGATGGGAGGAGTCTTTGGAAAGATTCATGTCAAAGAGGGGAGCTTTGAGATGACAGTGGCCCTACTCGAAAGGCAAGAAACGTTGTCACTTGAAGGCTTGGATTACTTGTTGGAGTGTTCTCAAAGCCACTTCACAAGTAATGTAATTTGGAGGCATGTACGTGATGAGCATGAAGGAGTAATGGAGGAGAGAACTCCTTAATACATTTTGACTTTCTTGGCTTGGTTGCAGAAGCACAAGAAGAGGGATCTACATGCAGTATTTATTGGTTCTTCTTTCATGCATTTTCATGAATATTCTTCATTGATGGAGAAGTCCACTTGGGAGGGCATCTTAATGGTTGCATATCAGCAAATGGATAGATGCATAGCCCAAAGGATGATGGGATGGTTTGCACAACCACTCCCCTAATGTGTTGCAGTAAGGGGGACTTTTCACTTGAGCCATTTCAGCTCAAAGGCCAAAGTACATGATGAGAGAGGTAACAATTTGTGACATTCTTGTACTCTCTTAACTTTATGAGCAGAAAATCAGATCAAGAGGGATCCTTCCTTCTTGCACATTGTGTTTTTTTGTACTTATGGTTCATTGCAGCAAAATGATGGCTAATTCAGTAGTGGATTGTGGGGGAAGCCACAGGGGTTTTGGTGTGCACCTTTGGCACCAAAGTATGTTTTTCATGATCACATCTTGCAGGATGAATGTCGCAGCAAAAAAGTGGCTGAAAAGACACTTTTTACATCATATATTTAGGCGGGCTAATGATGCCCTGCGCTGGTTCCATACATGGAACTATTTTTCACCTCCTTGCTCTCATAAGCTTATGCTTCCATGTTTAGCTAGTGGAACGTTGTTCAGAGGAAGCAATGTTTTGAAGGGGAGGAAATAAATTGAAGATACCCATTGGGAGTGTGATTCTCCCTACCTTGCATGTTGTTTGTTTTAGGAGAATCAATGGGCAGCCCATGATTGCCAAACTTCATCTCTTTCCTTCACGTGGGAGGAGCTATTTGGAGAGTTTGAATTTTTGGAGGAGGCACTTCATGGTTTTATGTTTGATGGGGTGGCTTGGGTCTCTTTTGAAAACCATTTCATTTCAGCCATATATCAGTAGTAGCCCCATATGTATCATGAGGAGGGAGAGACTCATTGGGTGGATGTGCCCTTTGGGAGAGGAGGCCTCCATTCTTTTTGCAGCACATGCTCCAAGGGGAGTATGAGAGATGATATGGTCACCATGTTCAGCCATGTGTTATTCCATGAGGTGAACCATATGATTGTTTGGATACCATATGATGATGAATTCCAAATCATCACATATGAGATGATTTGGGCCAGCTTGATTTGCAGCATTGGAGGAGAGATCCTTGGGGATATAGACTTCATCTTGCCTCTTGAAGGCAACAACATTGCAGCCCAAGTTCAACTTTCACTTCACATTCATCATAAGTGGAGAAGAGGACAGCGTGGGGTAGGATATGAAGCATACCAAGTTCAGAAATTCAACCCACCTATTTCTCATGAGCACCAGGTGGAGGAGTACTTTCAGGAGTTTCCTAGTTGGAGGGTGACTCATTTTGCTTGATTGATTGCTTGGGGACGGAGGATCTACATGAGAATATTTCAGACTCCATGCCTTGAGTGGAGGAATTTTTGCAGTTCATCCTTGCTCTTGCTTGAGGACAAGAAATTTTTGGGAGGGGAGGACTCTAATGTTCCAAATTTTTCAATAAAGTATTTGGAACATTATTTTTGCTTTTATGTTAATAAAAGTGAATAAATGGGTAAGGGAGCCCATGTAGCAACATAATAAACACCCCTAAGGTGAAAAAAGTCACTTAAGTGGCTTAAGTTAGCATCCCAAGTGTGAAAAGGGCCAAAATCAAGTGAGCTCGACCATGGTTGACCCAAGTCAACAACGTACCCTAAGAGGGGAAGCTTGCACAAGAAGATTGTGTAGTTGGATGGAGGGAAATTTGAAATGAGAGAAACCCTAATGAGAGTGGGGTCCATGGAAAGGAATAAATCCTTGTATAAAATATGAAGGAGAGCCATTGTTGGGGTTTCATCTTTGGAGAGAGAATTCGAAGTTGAAGCTGCCTTCAACTGAAGGAGCTTGTGCTGCTTAGCACAAGAGGGATTCCTGTTTAGGAATGCCCTTCTCTTCCATGGGAGGCCATGGAGAGATTTTTCTTCATCTTCCTCACATCTTGGCTTGAGGCCAAAGCATTCATTTGCAGCTACTGCGTTATTCTTGTAGCAAGAGAATGCTGGAGTTGCTGGTGTTGCAGTGAGGGATCTTCATCATCTCATTTCCGGAGCTTGTTTGTAGAGGAGGAGCCATCTCTTTCTCTAGGAGATCAAAAAAGGAGATCTCAGAGCTTTTATTGCAAATCTTGGCATTGGGTCATATGTTTCTTCTCATTCCCAACACAGTATCTTTCCCCTACAGTGTTATCCTCAGAGGTGGCTTGCACAAAGGGTTCATTTTGTGCACTAGAGAGTGCAATATTCAGTAAGGGGATCAGCCCCTTCACTTTTTATATCATTGGAGGAGGTATCATGGTTTATTGCAGCATCTACTTCCTTCTCCTATGTTGTATTATATTGAGTTGCAACAGCTACACTGCAACTCTGGCATTTTCCTGTTTTATGTATTAGCCAATCCCTTGGAGGATTATTGTAATAATGTTTTCTGGGGTTGATATTTTCATATGGGCTTCCTTATACAGTGTCCTCATGGACAGCTATTGTAGAAATTCCTAGAAGGGAAATATTAGCTCTTGACAAGTTCTATTGGCAGAGTCTGCTAGTGGGCCAAGTAGCCTCTGGATCTCACCCTTCCTTGTGAAGGTGACATATCCAATAAATGCCCCTACAGTCAATCTCTGAAATAGTTCAGTGTTGATTGTTAATACTCCTAGAGTTAGAATACTGGAATATCTTAAGATATTCTCGATGGAGCAAAAATTTCCTCATTTGGGATATTACATAGAACTTGAGATGTTGTTCTTGAATGATCTTTTCACTGCATGCAAAGTAGAGTCCTAATCAAGGAATTTTATGGTTAGCCCTGTCCCTTGTTTGGTCTTAAATAGCTGTTTTGAAGATTTCCCTTAAGATTATGCCAAAAGCAGGATAGGTTAAAAGTCCTTACTTGATCTTAGGCTTCCCTTTGTTTACTTATATGCTTTCTCCTTTCTGAAATTAGTCTGTTGGATTACTGGATTTTTGTCTTTTAAAGTCTTCTTTAGTAGGATTATTGCCCAAAGAACTCTATGGTTTTCCCTGTCCTTTGGCTTGCTTCCAAATAAGACACTTTGAAAGGCTCTTCTTGTTTAGTGAAGTTAATAAATTCTTAATTGGTTATTATTTTTTCTTCTTTCACATCATTTCTGAATGTTTCATACCACAAACTCAACTCAAAGAGATCTTTTGATATAGATGACTTTCCCTATGGAAACCCTTGAATAGTTGTGGTGCAAGTAAACCCTTTTATGACTCCATAGCCCAATGTATTGACATTGTTTCTTGACCTATATTCCCATCCTGAAATATCCTTCAATTTATTCCCTCCTTCACACTTCACATGACCTTCCCAGTTAATGATCCCCAACCAACAAACAAAAAAATCCTTCGTGCTTCATAACTAGCCTAACATCATATCATAAGCCTTAAAGTATATCATTCTAAAACACATATAGATAGATCCCTCTCTGAATCCAGGAGGGCTAGATCTTAGGATTCCAAAGTGGTTCTGATGTTGCCTTGTCATTTGGTATGCCAATCTGCCAAATCACAGGACCTCCAACAGAAAGTAACCTATTTTGGCTTTGTGGATGATTTCCTATTAGAAAGATGAGACTTTCCTTGAGATCCAATTCAAGAACTCTATAGTGGCATTGAGAAAAAAGGTACCAAGGAGGTGTCTCCTAGTGTTTTTTGCCTTTGGCCTAAGAAAAGAGGTGAACCCACTTTTTAGTGTGACTTTATGTGCTTATTAAAGTCATATAATTTTTTAGTCACTTTATGAGGTACAAAATGTACAATGTACTTGATAATATTAAAGTGCCTTCATGTTTTAAAAGTGATTTTATGAGAAAAAGTACAAGTTACAAAAACAAGTTATTAAAGTCAGTAGGGAGGATCATTAATGAAGGGGAAGACATAAAAAGGGGGTCAATGGGAGATTAGATCTACACTCTTGATCAAGGAGAGATGAGATCTAATCTCAACCCTTGATCTTAGGGATAGGGCTTCTCATCATTGCGAGACAAAAGAGAAGGAAAAAGGAAAAGGGCTCATTCATTATTCATATGCAAGTGTTGAAGAAGAGAAGAGGAGAGGAAGAGGAGGAGAAGAGGTTGAGATAGAAGAGTTTTTCTCAAGGAAAGACCTATAACATATTGGAGAGATTTCACAACACCAAATTTGATGCAGGAGCATCCAAGCCAAATTTTCATTATTTAATTATGTAATAAGGGGGGTGAGATATTTTAATTATTTTATTAATTAAATTGCTTATTTTTAATAAATTAGGAGAAAAATGTAAAGGTGAGGATTATTGTATATATATTCTTTAACAATTAAAGGATATGAGTGGAATGGAATTAGGTAGATAATCTAGGGAGTAGGAATTCCATATACGAGACTCTGTTGAGTCCAAAACTAGAATAAATCTAAATTAGATTTTAAGTTGAGATTTGTGTGGAGGAATTTATGGAGTGAAATAAATTCATTATTTATGTATATATAGGAGGGTTTTGTGAGGATGAAGGACAGGTTAGAGAAGTAAGGAGTACAGTGAGAGTGAGAGATGGTTTGAAGGGTCGAGAGCCAAGAGGCTGCCCAATCTAATATTTGGCCAAAGAGTTTTTTATGTTTTTATATCAGTATTTCATTTGAGTGGCTCTCTTTCCTTCATGTGTATTTTTGAGCTGAATATTTTTATGATTTTAATGAATAATTATTGAGAGTTTTCATGATGGTGAAGCAGTATTTTTTTATATGCTAGGATATGTTTTAGAGCAGAATCACTGCATCATTTGGTATCAGAGCAAGGAGATGAGTTGGAGGATGAATCTCTCCTACGTTTGATTGATTGGAATCCTGGGTTGAGTCTGCAATTTATATATGTATATGTTGTATGTATATGCAGGAATGATATGTATTCAAGGAAAGAATAATAGCAACGCCAGAGATTCCTTTCTACGTTATCCGTGGAGGTGACAAATTGCATTTTCACTCAAGGACAAGGCAGCGTAATCGAAATTGAAAAGAGCACACTCAGCAGATAAACGAGTCTGTGCATGGTTGGGAGGTTGTGACTCCACAGCAAACGAAACCTACGTAGTTCGATGATACCGTGGGTTTGGTCAATGATCCACACCTTGCAGAGTTCATGATCCTATGAATGGCTATCGAGCCATGGGAGTTGACACAAGCCAATGCAAGGAGTGAGAGCTATAAGTTGCAGTACGTAGCAGATTTTGTGAATGACCATGGGAGGTCGACTAATAGAAGTCTACATGAGCTGATAATAAAATCAAATCGTAAAGTTAATACCCATGCATAGCAACGAATCCGACAAAAAGTTCAACTCTGCGTATTCTGTAAAATGCATTGGAAATGCATTGAATGGTGGCATGTTTGGTTTGAGCAACGTATGTAGCCAACAGAGGAACGGTCACACCATTTTTGCAGAGCAGTTTGTTTAACATGTGAGAAATCACGAATTTTGTTTCACTCTGTGGCAAATTGCAATGAAACCAATTCAGAATTGCAGCATCAACTTTCCAATCGATGACTCGTTGCAAACACTTCAAACATCAGCGTTAACGCTGGGGTGACTCCTATGCGTTTGACCTGAAACTGATAGCTAGTAAGTTGTGATAAACAGTGGGAAGAATCTGATGACCTGAGCACTATAAAAAAAATATTTTCTTGTTTATTAAACCATATTGTAATGTGCATTCAAGAAGTCCTGAGGGACTCGAACGTTTTGGAAACCCGAAACATTAATATTTGTATAGAGAATCTGATCATGTTCTTGTGAATAGCATATGGTTTTATAAACTGGTTAAGCAAGTATAGAGAATATTGCAAATTAAAATTGTGATTTTAAGAAAGGAAAAGGTCCTCAAGTTACTTTCCTACATCATTTTGGTATCAGAAGTGAGAAAGAGATTGCATGAAGAGAGGTGCAGCTCCATTGGAACATTCAAGGTATGGATCCAGTATTTCCTTGATACCATCTTCCAGCATAAGGAAAAGTCACTTGGATTGATAGAGGTAACGTTTTTGCAAATAATTCATGTACGTTTTTTTTGGGAGAATGTAATATTGAAAGGGTATTCGGTTACATTAAGATTGCATGTTTTCAAAGCAAGAAATTGAAATTGAAGAGATTGAGATGAGGGAACTTGGCTTAAACTAAAGGGGAGATTGTGCTTACTTTGAAGGTTTCTAACATTTGATTGCTGGGAAAATATTTATGTTAGAAATTTGTTCGGAATAGATTTATTTGTTGGGGATAGAATGGAACTTACACATTCAATGTAAATCTATAGAGTCTTGAATATATTCATAAAATAAAACACGAGAGAAGGGTTGAATCATTTCAACCACGAGAAGATTCAAGGTAAGTGCTCATTGAATGAATCAATATTCATTGAGTAGAGGTATTTTAAAAATATGGATGACTAAATTTCCTTGCCATACTTGAGAAGATGATCTTTTGTAAATGTTATGAAAGAGTAGCAAATGCGAAGGTGTGCTAATTCTGGTTGATGTAAAAAGAAACATGCATTTTTATGTGAGAGGGTTTATTATGCATAATGTGGATTCTTCACAGTTTTGGTTATGTCATTTTGGACCAAAGCTTGTAGTTGGGAAAAGAAGAATTCTTTTGATTGGTGATTGAAAACATAATTGCTTGATGTTGTAAAAGCTTTGTTTTACCATTATGTGGAGGTATCTAAGAGGTGATATTCAGGATGGACACAATGTACGGGTTGTACATCAAAGAGGTTGAAATATGAATAACATGTTCTCTGTACACAAGTGAAGAGATGTGAATTAATGTTGTATGGTGCATAAAATTGCAGGGAAATGTTTTCATTAAGATGATGAACTTGTGAGCATGTAAGTATTGACAGGGACAAAGATGGCACAGAAGAGGGGAAATCAAAGAATTGAAACTGCAGAGAGAAAGGTTTATCAATAACCTTAACAGGAGCATTAGGTATGATAATTCAGGAAGGTTTTTTGAACATTGAACATTGAATGGTTTATTTATTTTCACCTTAAAATAAATATTGAAAAACCTGAATTACATTTCGACTAAAGACTTTAGAATCATGTGAAATGATAAGGTCAAACTGATGATTTTTCATAAGAATGAAGTATGAAAGAGGGTGAATATTTTACATCCTAAAATGTATTAGGGGTGTATGTTTATTGAAGAATTGTATAACTTCAATTAAGTCAAAATATCCACTATCATAATTATTGGGTCGAATCTTGAAGTGAAAACAAACGTTAGAGTCAAATGAAAGTTTGGATAGTTTGAGTTGAGATTGAGTATTTTCATGAAGAATTGGTGTAATTCTGAAGTCAAAGAGCCGTAAGCTAAGTTAAGAGTCTAAATGTAATGAGGTGCATGATCGGTAGAGCCCGACACCCAAAGAATTGGTCATTGTAACACATGCGTTACTAAAGTATTGTTTGCAGCAAAGTGAAACAAGAGGGTTGCCAGAGATTGGTTCCAATACAGAGAACCAAGAGAAACCACATGCAGGAGGAGAACTGCATTTTGATGAATGGCAAGTGTGAAGGATTTCTGAGAAGTGGATTAAATGAAATCCACACGTGAACAGATGAAGTTCACAAAGGAGGGGAAGATCATTGTTGATAGTCATTTCCAAAGATCTGATGAAGACCACAACAAAAGGAAGAAGAAGGAAAATGCCAAGTAAGTGGCATATGTGAGCAGTTGACAGATGAAGAGTACAAGCGGGAGAAGGCTGAGATAAAAATTCACCTTGAATTGTTAATGAAGTTGTTGCGGGAAAATGTGAAAAACCTGACACATGGTTAGACCATGAGAAAGAAGGTAAAGTGGCAGAAGCTACACGCAAAAGGGAAAAATCAGGTAAACATACAGTTGACAGAGGAGCTTAGGAAGCTCGAACGGATGTTGAGTTGTGAAGAACTCAGAGAGGCTGAGTTAAAAATGGATGTTTCCATTTGTGGCCCAGAACAGGGTGAAATTTTGGGTGAGGAGATCAATGAGGAATATCTCATGAACTATTGGGATAGTTCAGAAGCATATGAAGATGTGTTGGCGAGAGAAGCAGATGAGGCTATGAAGCCTTGCATTTTTTTCTCACAGCTTATGTATGTTTGCAGGAAATGCGAGAGATGGTGAGCAGTCTGATGGAACTGTCACAGAGATGAAGGAAAATTTTGAGGTAAAGTCTAGTGGAGAATGCCTTTCAGAGGGGGAAGGTAATGATTTGTTACAACAAGAATAAATCATAAATGAATTCTTATTTTGGGTAAAACAGCAATTTGAAGCTATTATGGAGCAAAATAAAAATGGAAATGCCGAAGAAATATTCCAAGGAGGTAAACAAATGTATTTGTTTAATGAAATTGCTGATGAAATTTTACAATGTGATGGAACAGAAACTAGGACAACTCAGGAAGATTGCTAGAGAAAGTATGAAGCTGGAAAGGAAAGTTACGATGAAGTGCTGAAAATATTTCTTATGGAAATCAAGTTCTTGGAACGAAGGCTTAAGGAACCTGATGGAGAAGTGAAACTTGCAGAACCTAATCCAGAAGAAATTGCAGTTACTATGCATGATAGAGATGAAATATTTTTAACATTTATGGAGTTGAATGAATGTTATAAATTTTCAAATAATGATGTAACTGTAGGTACAAAAAATGACATTAACAGATATGATGTCGAAATCAGAAAAATCAAGCAGAAGTTATTTGGAATTGGGATGGAAGATCAGAAGCAGCAAGGAAGTTGTGTCTGTAGGGACATAAAGGAAACAGTGAATCAACAGGATGAAGATGGAAGCAACCAGCAGTTCAAATAGAATCTATTGAAGTCCAGAAAGTCAATGATGGGAGATTGATGCCTGAAGCATCAAAAGAGGCCGAAAGGTCTTATCCTTTTAAAACTAACAGTTTGTTGGTGAATGTAGGTACAGTACCAGATGAGAGAATTGTTGCTATAAAAGCAATAAAATACTACAGTAGTAATCAAGAAGGATTTCTTGATTATTTTCCATTGCAGAAAGTTGAGATTTCATCTTAGTTAGAGGTGAAAGAATTTGACAAAGAGGAATTACTCCGAGGAATTGGTGAAAGAAAGTGTTGGAGAAGCCGATGGAATCTGATCGACAGAGTGGACGATGAGCTATCAAATCGAGTTGATACTTCAAAGGACCAGCGGCAGAACAGAGTTTGGAATCCTAGAGGGAGCAAGTCATCAAGACTTGTGGTTGTCGCATTGTTACAGAAAAGTGATGGACCTCATAGATAGGAGTCTATGGAAACTTCTCTACATGGGGAGTCTGATGCAAGAGCATCCAAGCCAAATTTTCATTATTTAATTATGTAATAAGGGGGGTGAGATATTTTAATTATTTTATTAATTAAATTGCTTATTTTTAATAAATTAGGAGAAAAATGTAAAGGTGAGGATTATTGTATATATATTCTTTAATAATTAAAGGATATGAGTGGAATGGAATTAGGTAGATAATCTAAGGAGTAGGAATTCCATATACGGGACTTTGTTGAGTCCAAAACTAGAATAAATCTAAATTAGATTTTAAGTTGAGATTTGTGTGGAGGAATTTCTGAAGTGAAATAAATTCATTATTTATGTATATATAGGATGGTTTTGTGAGGATGAAGGACAGCTGAGAGCAGTAAGGAGTACAATGAGAGTGAGAGATGGTTTGAAGGGTCAAGAGCCAAGAGGCCGCCCAATGTAATATTTGGCCAAAGATTTTTTTATGTTTTTCTATCAGTATTTCATTTGAGTGGCTCTCTTTCATTCCTGTGTATTTTTTAGCTGAATATTTTTATGATTTTAATGAAGAATTATTGAGATTTTTCATGTTGGTGAAGCAGTGTGTTTTTATATGCTAGGATCTATTTTATAGCAGAATCCCTGCATCAAAATTGAGGAGACACCTACCATCAACAAGCTGAGTTATAAGCTGGAAGAGAACATAAAATTATGAGAAGGAATAGGCAAAGATTCCGGGTAAATATTTCTAGGATGAAAAGGTGGTATAGTCACACATATTTCCAGACGTTTAATCTTTGTCTGATAGCCCATTTTTCAAGGAAAAAAAGCATTTTTGTCAACATGAATTTCAAGGAGAAATTTGCAGGTCATCTACATAGATTTCAAGGAAGAAAATTCTGAGAAGTGGCATGAATTTCAACGGATAGTGGTTTTTTAGTGGCATGAAATTTGTGGTGTTGGTTTCAAGGACAGTGATGATTTTCTGAGTAGAGAAATTTTATCCATGTCACACATTCCAAATTAGTGATTGTTGGACAGTGAATGAGTTTCAAGGACAATGACACAATTTCCTAGAAAAAAACAAGGAGAGATAAGTACCCTGGGTAATGTAATTAGTTTTGTATTTAATTCTATGAGAAAATAAAAATAAAATCCTCCTTCAAACTAAATTTCCCCTTTAGGGTTTTTCCAAGGTTTGAGATTGACCAAAAACTAGAGTCCAAAAATTTGTGTGTATAAGTGAAAGAGTAGTGGTAGCCTAGAATTGTTTCTTTTGAATTTTGTATTCATGTTATATCAGCAATTAACCATGGGATGTGGACATTAAACATGATGTTTAAAACAAACTAAAACCCGGTGGAGCTACAGGACACACAAGAATTTTCTACACTCACTAGTGGGTATTGTGGCTTTGTTGCTTGGAGTCTTTGTCTACTAAGAAGACTGCATAAAAGGATGTGGTTGTCCAAGTAATGTCCTATAAAGTAGTGGCCTATGGAATATTGGAGGACCAATTCCTTCCTCATGAACAATGCTAAGCACTATTGATCCAGGTACCAAAAAAATACGGAGAAAGGGTTTTTATATTCACTAAAAATGAGACATAACCATCCCTATATCTCATAGTATCTAATATAACAAAAAAAATGTTCCATTTCAATCTCTTCTATATGAAAATTAGAAAATATTATTCTCTTAAGGAATCTATTGTTTATCATCCACCAAAGCCTATGTAGCCCCACTCAAAACTAGCCCAAATATATCTTAGAGTGCATGTATCTAGTGTCACAACAAGGGGATCAAACAAAGAGGACAGGTCTCTAAGAAATGCATAGAAGTTCATCGTAGGCTTCAATCATCCTATTGGGTCAAGCCAAGATACTTATATATATTACTTTTATATGTCATCTATGATGAACATGTTCATAACTTGTTTATTCAACAAAATATGTCCAAGAATATCCAAAGTTTACCTGGAAAGAGGGAGGCAATCCATCACCCAAATGACCATAGAAAGACATGAGAACTTTGAAAACCAAAAATTGTGATCCTGCCCAATAGGTGTAGTCAAGGCCATAGCCTCAAAGGAGGTCATAATAAATATGAAATTTCCTCTCAACTGTCAATTCCACAACTCCATATATGGTGTAGAAACTAGATCAATATTAGAAGATTCTCAAGTCCAAAAAGGTGGGTGACAAATTATGTCTAAAAAATATCATGGAGACCTACACTCATGCTCCAATGATACAATGGAGCATAAGGATTTTTAAAATATTTCCCTTAGCCCAATCTGCTTCAAAAGTGTTAGGGCCCCACAACTGACTCAATTACAAAAAGGTGGGCCACAAACTATGTCTAAAAAATAGCATGGAGAGCTACACTCATGCTTCAATGATACAATGGGGCAGAAGGATTTCTAAAATATTTTCCCTAGCCTGATATGAGTCAAACGTGTTAGGACCCCACAAATGAATAATCATGTGTTGAATGACATTGATATCCCTCTTGGACAATTTGTTTTATAAGTGGTTCTCAAAAAATTGTTGTTTAAGGAGAAAAAGGAAGCCAAGAGAGCAAGGGATATGAGGTTGGAATCCCTTCCTCAACAGAAACCCAAGCCCTAAAAAATAGACCACCAATTAGCTATAACCTTTGGTAATCTCAAACTGTATGGATCATAATGAGATGGAAATTTCAGATTTTGGATTTTGGTTTCCATATAAAAATAGTGTGGAGTTCCAGTTTGAGCTCCAAATGGAATGTTAAAAAGTGATCTCTAGTATTTATCTATGGCTTCATGTCTAAAACCGATAATGGGAAAGTTTTTACAGGATAAAGAAAACCTTAATCTATACCAGAATGGTAGTCTCATGCTTTTAAAGATGAACTAAAATATGGGAATGGACTCACCAGGTTTTGAATATATCAAAAGGAGGACAACAACTTTAGGAATACCAATATTTCCACCCATGAAAAGAATATATTCATCCGAGGTTTTGAACTTGCAACCACGAGACCTTTGTAAAATCTTGAACACTAACAGATGTTCTTTGACTTTGAATTATTTAATACCAACAAATGATATTTTTGAAAGAGAAACGACGAGTGATACGATCCCTCCCTCCATGTGATTGTTATTACACAACACCAACATTACTTTTACTACAAAGTTGTTATTTCCAAACCAAATCATCAACCAGGGGATGGGGCAGAGATGTTTCATATGAATACATTTAAGAGGTTGTGAAGATACATAATTGAAATGTCAGATAGATGAGAGCCGAATAAAAACAAAAAATCCCATTTCCATTTACGCACGCTTACGGTTCTATGTATCTAAAGTCACCATCCGAGTATATTTCCCCTAAAAATTATTTGAAGGTTTTCAATCCACTGGTATCTTGGCCACAAGCTAGAAATTAAAATAAATTCTCATAAATTTAGATTTCATTACCATGTTTTTTTTAACTCTATCAAGGTCAGTAAATAAGATTTCATTCCTGCCAAAAATCCAAAAATACAAGGTAGAGTAGAAATGTTTTGGTGGGAAATAAGGGGTACAAGAAAATTTATGTGTTGAACCTACTCAAATCGCCAAATATATAACCAAACCATTAAAATGACACACTTTTCTGAGTAAAATTATGAAACACCATGGAACGACTCAATTTAGAACTTAGAGCCAAAGCATCAAGAGTTAGACTTTAGTGCTTAAGTGATCATAATACAAATAATACACATTGGAAATATCATATACACATGGATCATACATACCAAGCTAAATGTGGTAGCTAAAGAAACCTCTTCCTACACCTAGTGTCCTAGATGGCCAAGACCAGGTGTCATCAAACCTCTTTCATAATTTTTTTTTTCCAATAAGAAAAAAACATACTTTTTGTATTAATATTAATGAAAATGTGTAATTCACATCATCTAACTATACTTAAACCTCTTTACATGTATAACATGATATTCTAATATGTGTAACATCTAATGTTTATGCAATATAAAAATCCCCATAGGATTCAAATAATTTCATAAAATTCTAGTACTGGTATGTTCATAATGTACGTTCAAATTACTAGATATACAACTTGATATCCAAGTTTAAAAATAGTATCCTAAGTTCAATGGATATGACCCTAGTAATACAAAATGTAAATATGCATTAAAATTTAAATGTTTAACTAAAGTAAATGTGTCCTCTCCTAATTAGACAACACTTCTCCTTGTAGGTATTCTTGATAATGTATTTGACCCAACTGTAAGCCACCACACCCATTTTGGATAATATGTCAACCTTTGAATTTAATTCCCTGTGAATGTGATCAAAGGATATAACCCTAAATATTTTAATCAGCTCCATAACTCTAATCATCCACTGATCCAATAAAAAAGTGTTTAAGGAAGTATAACCTTTCAGCCAATCTATAACAATATTTGAATCCCCTATCACTTGTAAGTTTAGATTGCTGAAGTGACATAATTAAAATGAATAACATAAATGACTGATTCATATTATTATAGTACTTTTTAGGTAGACATATTTTTGTTCCTAAACTAAATTAGTCATTCTGGTTAGTAATTTTTAGTTGTATTTCTTATTAGCTAGTCATATATGTTAACCCGGGACTAAATTGGTCATTTATGTTAGTCGTTTTTAGGTGAGTCACTTAAGAATGCTTCTCTTTTGTAGTTTTCCACTTGCAAAAATTGTGGTGACTAAGGTTTTTAGTCACCTAGTCATTGATTTCTCATTTTCTACTAGTGCATCCTTTTTTCCGTTGCTCACTACATGCCTATCAAATTTTGTCAAAAGGTGGTCAATTTTATTTTTTTGTTTACGTGGCAACCATGCCTCCTCAACAACAAAATGTCCAGGTAATGTCTATGTTTCTCCATAATTTAATTTTTTAGCAGAGTAGAATTGAAAATTAAGTAAAAAAATTATATTTTTTAATTTAATGCACATGTATTCGAAACGTTCAACTCACACCATTCACGGTGCACCCTGAAAATTTACAAGGTGCATCGAAAGTTGGTGTGTAATGTTAACGCACTGTTAGTGGTTCAATGTGTTTGGTAAATGGAAACACAAAAGGCCATGAAGTTCCACGATGCACCACTTTAAAAATTATATTTTTTATAGCGGCACGTCTAGTAAAATTAACTTCCTGGTGCATATATGTTTTCCAAATGCACCACTTAATATCAAAAGATTATAGCTCTGTGTCTTCATTAACCTAAATGTTTTGGTGCAGTGCGTCGATGTAAAATTAACGCACCGATGTGAAATGTTATTTTGATGCACCACATTGTAAAATAAAATAACTAATGTTATGTATGTATGTGAACCAAAAGAGGTACATCAATTCAATGTACATATCTTTTTTGATGCATTCTCATTTTTTGGCACACCATGTCTAGTGTGTTCCTCTTTTTTTGGAATAGCAAGGTTTTTTTTTTAATTGAAAGTTATACGTTCATAAAAAAAATATGTATTATGTATGAGGTTGATGTATTTTATATGTCAATAACGCAAAGACGTCGGAGGAGAGAGGGGAAAAAAATCAAGAGCAAAGAGTTAACTGTAAATACAATATGGTGCGAGACTGGGAGGCACGAGAGAGGGAGAGGGATTTATGCCCTCGCACTATTACCCGAGGCCTATTGAGTAATGAAATCCTCCTTAATTACTATGAGGAGGCTACATCCCTGAAGGGGAACTCTGTTTTGTTGGCATGACTGATCTGTTATTGGGATGTCCACCGACAAGCTTTCTGTGTCAGTCCTAACATGTGGTATGAGCCCACTAAGGAGGAAATTTATTTTATCACTGGCCTATCTAGGAGATGGGATGATTTTCCCCAGTTCCCTGATGTCCCCCATGGTGTTGCAACAGAGAGTCAACTTGTATACTCTCAGAGATATGTTGGGGATCATGTAGTTTCTCCAATATATTTTCAGGTATCTAGTGGACAACTATGGATCACTTCTTTTGGTGCAGAGTACGTTAGGTGCCTCTCACTATTAGTGAGTACCATTTCACTCTCTACTAGTGATGAGAAACACATTAGTTTCCCTCTTTTTTTTATGTTGATTCTTTGGTGTGGAGACTAAGATGTGTTAAATGGTATACTATTTTTTTGCAGCAGTTTTGTATATCTTTAGATAGATTTGATGCTATGATACATGGGAGGGAAAAATTCCCTTTTGATTTAGAACTTTTTTGTTTATTTTTTGAGAGGTTTCTGGCGAAAAGGTGATCTGTATTTATGCAGTAATGCAATAGAATACAAATATAACCATAAATACAAAGATTCAGTGGAAATAATGCTTCATTTCATTAATATCAAATAACTGAAATATGCTTACAGACAAAATGGAAATAAACTAGCTAGGGCGCTGGTAGCTTATCTATAAGAAGAGATGTGGCAGATACAAGCCTCCAATCTATGTTAAAATGAGGATCTAAGGCCTATTTATGATTGAGAAACAGTTGAAAAACCTAAAAATCCAAAAACCTAACCCTAGGAGATGAAGAACCAAAACTGTGGGCCTCGTTTGGGTAAATTGGTACATCAACTTCCCAGAGACGTTACTTTGACATATGATCTTTGTTTGATGCACACAATACCTCGTTGGAAATATATATCTAAGGAATAAAACTTTCGAGTGTCCCACATTATTCAAAGGCCCATATTGGTCTCTGTTTCCCCAAAAAACGTCATTTAGGGCCTCAAAACGGCTCTGGATGTTCAAGACCCCAAAAAATGCCAAAAATAGTAAATTGTGCTATAATTAAGGAAACTGAATAGTTGAAAGAAAAAATGGTGGGGGTCTAAGTGGAATAGGCAGGTGGCCACCAATATCCACTTGTATCATTCCTCCCCCCTTAGGAAGCAATGGTCCCCATTGCGTTGAGTTCCTCCATGAGATGAGGAAAGTTCTGCTGAACTTGGTCCATGGTGAGCCACTTGCATTGGTGTAGGAGTTGGCCAAATTTGACAACCTGATACAACTGGATATTTTGATATTGGCTATTATTTATCTTTGTGTCCATGATCTGATCAGTTTTGGCTTCTTCCATGAAGTCGTAGTTTAACTCTGTTGGTGTGATTTGTTTGTGGGTGAGGATAAAATGTCCTTGTATTCCTCCATGTATTTGTCCATTTACTATTTCCGTGCAGGGGAAACTTGTTTGGAGGCTGCAGCCACAATATTATTCTTTCCCTAAGGGTGAATCGTAATGAAAACAAATTTCCTGGTTTGGGAAATAATCTTAATGCATTGCTTTGCAGTACTCAAAGAGATGACGGAAGGCGGTACTACCTCCGATATCTTGTACAACTTATTTCCCAAAGTAATATTAACAGAATGAGGCCTAGGCTCATACATGACATGTTGATTCCACAAGTATTTGGCCTAATAATACATCAGACACGTCACATAGTACCTCATCCGTGAATCGCTTGATGTTGTATGGAAGGAAGCACTACTAATGAACACAGAGATCTCTTCATTGGTTAAGCCACCCAATGGTATACGGTTGTGGGTGTGCTATGGTTGGTAGGCCGAGTCAATTCATGAGCTCTGATGAAATGAGGTTCTTTTGGCTTTTTCCATCCACAAGGAATTGTAGTGGAGAACCCTTCACCCACATTTGGGAATGGAAGAGGCGCTCCCCCTCCTCTGAATCTTGGGGATCCTTCCTCTGGAGTTTGGTGGTGGCAATGGCACTAGGTTCTGCATCAATTATTTTCTTCCCTTTGTCATTTCCCTTGTCTGGTTTTGACTCATAATTAGAACATGCATCTGATTCAGAAGGATTTATTTTGGCCACCAGTGACTGTTTGGCCCGACAATCGCTTGTGTTGTGAGTGGAGTTGTTATGAAATTCACACTAGTTCCCCGTGTCCTTCTTTGGATTTGTGGTGTTATTCTGAATCAGTCCACTTTGGCTTTGCCCCTTTTTCTATGGTTCGGGGGTTACCTTTCCCTGGCTTTGGATTCGCGGATCCAAAGCCTTGTTTATTCTAATTAAATTTCTACTTGATCTTAGTGGCATATCGATATGTCGTGTCAAGTGAGGTAATATCGAGGAACTCCATTTACTTCTAAATTTATCTATGAAAACAGCTGCAGTATTTGAGCACCAAATGTTTTTTGAATATTTAATACCCAACTTTGTGTGCAGGGTATGGAACAAATTATTCAACTCATGCACATCTTGATCCCTTTGCTGCTGCTGCGTGGTCCACTGGATGTACTTGTCCTCATAACTCCCCACAGGGTAATATTTATCCTTGATGCCATCTTGGAATGAATTCTAAGTGGGCACAGCCGAGAACAGAGAGGGTTTCCTCTCATACTTTTGCTCACTGTAGGTTTCCCACCAGTATTTTACATGGGGGGGGGGGATTTGAGGAGTGAAAATGTAATATTTTCTGAGTCAAAGAAATCATGGACCGAGAAATACCCTTCTAGAAAATTCAACCATCTATCTATGGCGTCTGCATCTATCTGGCCTTCAAATACAGGAATGTGAAAGTTGACCTGTACCTTGAAAGGAGTGGTGCCTACAGAGTGGCTGTTGGATGCATATGCTCGCTAGTGGGCAGTCGTTGAAGTATTTGGGAAAAGTATTCCTTCATCGCATTCCCTTGTTTCTCGAGGGCCTCCTCTAGCAATAATTTGATAATATCTCTTGCTCCCTCGTCTTTCTTTTCTTCTACCATGGGAGGTTATCGGGGTTTGCGAGGCTGATCTTGCAAGGGTTCAACCAGGTCGAGCCCTAACTCCTTATACCCTGACCTCGTTGGGGACATGCAAAGAAAAAATAATAAAGAGAAAATTGCTCTAATACCACTGATTCAGATTTATCCAGGAATGTAACAAAATATGAATATAACCATAAATAAAAATATGTAGTGTAAATAACACTTCGTTTCACTAGTATCAAATAACTTAAATATGCTTACAGACAGAATGGAAATAAACTAGCTAGGGCAGTAGTAGCTTATCTCTGAGAAGAGATGTGGCAGATACAGGCCTCAAAACTATGTTACGATGAGGCTCCAAGGCATATTCATGTTTTAGAAACAATGGAAAACCCTAAACATCCAAAAACCTAACACTAGAAGATGAAGCACCAAAATTATGGGCCCCGTTTGGGTAAATTGGTACATAAACTTCCTGGGGACATAAATTTGGCATACAATCTCTGTTTGACACGCACAATACCTTGTTAGAAATATCTATTCGAGGACTACAACTTTCGAGTGACCAACATCAGTCAAAGACAAATTTATAGACTTTTCGATTAGAGGCACGTATCAACCTTAACAAAGTCTCAGACTCAATACTCCCTAAGATTCTCGCCACTTTAGGTTCACATATGCATCAATTTTACATGCACAATATTGTTGAACTCAGACTTAAAGACATAATGAAACATAGATTCAAAGAGAGAGAGAGCTCATAATAACCACACAGACTCAAATACCACAAATTGATAGAATTTTCGATCAGAGGCGCGGATCAACCTTAAAAAATTCTCAGAATCAATACTCCCTAAGAGTCCCACCACTTTAGCTTCACATATGAATCAAGTGCACATGCGTAGGCTTGCCGAACTTAGACTTAAAGACATAATGACACAGAGCTTCAGAGAGAGAGAGAAAGAGAGCTCAGAATAACCACATAGACTCGAATGCCCCTAATGAAAATACATCTTCCTTATTTATAGGATTTTGAGAGAACCTCAAGCATCTTCTTGAAATATGACTTTTTAGCATAAAATGTAAAAACTATATATCTCGAATCTAAATTTTTCATAGATTCTCTGAAATGTGGGTCAAATCCCACCAAAATTCAGAGAAGTGCTCCGAGTTTCAGATATTCATCTGGAAATTTAACCTAAGATTTTACTTTGGATGATAGAACCCTCCACTTAGTCACTTAAAACTCTCCTAAAATTTACATAATGGATATTTTATCGAAATCCCATGATACCGGTCACACTCACTGTCAAGTGACTAGACATGAAATACTATTCATCATGCTTCTTTACAAAGATCTTGTCAGTCGCTTGGATATCCATAATTATCACTGTCACTTGAGTAATACAAATGTTGTGGACTTGGTGACATATTTTATTCTCCATGTGGTGGCATGATATTATAACACGAAAAATAAAGGAGATTGATACATGCTAGGTACTCTCTCATATGTAGGATTACAAAGTGACCCAAATAATTATGATATTTCCTTATAGATGGGTTTCTCTGGTGGCTGAATACTATGTACTTTAAGTGTGATGAACAAATGTTCTATTTGGAAGCAATACCATGCCTCAGACTAACCTGTTGTTCTGATGTATTTTCGGAGGTAATCAATAAATTCATTTTTTCTAATGGTCCAAAATATTCCTTCCCTTGGGCACCAATCATGTAGCATTATTTTGAACCAAGGTGACCAGTGGTTGTAGGGAGTACTCATAGAGCTATATTCGAACATCATCCAAACTCTTTTGGCATGTTTGGTGTATATTAGGATATTACAATAGTCTTCATAGCTTAACCATGGCTCATATAGACAAATATATCTTTTTCCTGCAAAAGGTGAAAATCTAATGGCCCCTTGAAACATTTTGGGCGACTCTATGAGATACATAAGATTACTTAAATTACTATGGCTACTATTAATCAATTTTTCATGAATGAATACATATTCAAGACTCTCCTTGACCCTATCTATGAGACACTGAAAAAAAAATGATGTATGACAATATTTACATATTAAAACCCACTGAAAACCCTCTGGAGCAAGGGGAGGTGATGATGAAGTTGAAGATGATGTACAAATGAGCATCTTGATTTCTTTTGGAGCTGCTTTTCTTGTAAGAAAATGTTAGGTCCCTATATTACTAGTATAGTCCCTTATTGTTGTTAGTGTAACCCCCTTATTATTATTATTGTACCCCTGTAACCCCTATATTGTTATTATTGTGACCTTAAATTATTATTGTTAGGTCGGCTAGGATTACATTGTGGCCCCATGGACTCTTATATATATAGAAAGGAGGTTTTGTAATTTGTATCATCCAATAATTGTTCATTCATGTAATGTATTAGAGGTTTCCCCCTTGAACTAGCTTATTTCTAAGGCGTTGATATCTCTTTTCTTCTATTTTTTGGAGCTGGTTTCCCAACATTTGGTATCATAGCTTTCGATTCTAGGGTTTCTCTGCTCCAAACAGATCATCGTGGAATTTTTGCTGTAACTTTTTTTATACGAAGGTTCAGAAGCTAAAATTTCTAGTGTGTGAAGCCAAAATCCTGAGGAACATCGTCACAAAATTTCAGAGCTTGTTTCACAATATTTTCGGAGATATAGTCTGTGGAATGTAGGTCATTTTGCAGGCTCCTGAATTTAACCTAAAAAGGTCATCGTGGAAGTTTCACTATAAATTTTTTTCTATGAAGATTCAGAAGCTGAAATTTTTAGAGTGCGAAGCCAAAATCCTGAGGAACATCATCGCAAAATTTCAGATCTTGGTTCACAATATTGTCGGAGCTATGAACTGTGGAAGTTAGGGATTTTTCAGGCTTATAAATTTCATCTCAAAGAGCTGACCGTGGAAAAATATACATAGCTCTTTCTCAGAGCATCGTATTGGAATGCTGTAAAAAGTGGCTGCAAGTAAATGGACTGTAGTTTTCTATCTATAAAATTTAGAGCCAAAGAAGGAAACAATGACACGTGGCAAGTCATACAAGTTCACTCTACTGAACTAGTCCATAATTGGGTCATTATGGGAGATTAGATATAAATTTTCCTTGAAGAATCAAAATCAGATCAGACCTATGGAATTTGAAAGAAGCATCAGAGGGCTACTATAAGGCGAAATTTTAGATATTTAGGATCCAAAATTATAGTGATAATTAAATTTCAATATCGAGCTCCTCAAAAGCAAGTAAAGTCTTGTTTGAAGAATAAAGTTGAATTGATTCCAAGGGCATATTGTAGAATAGATATTAGTATTGGATTATAAAATGGCCCCCAAAAAGAATTCAACACCCATTAAGCCCTTATAAGGCCCTACTATGACTCATGAAGACAAAGAATGGCAACATGAAATATCAAAATTACAAGAGCAAGTGCAACAAATTTCACTCTCGCAAATAACAACAAAAAATGAAATGGAAGTTTTGAAGAAAGGCGTGGAAACTAAGATGGATGGTTTGAAGAAAGGCGTGGAAGCTAAGATGAATGGTTTGGAAGCTAAGATGGATGGAATAGAAGTGGACATGGAAGCTAATATGGATGACATGGAAGCTAAGATCGATGAAAAAATGAAAGACAACATGGAAAACATGAAGAATGATCTAAAAGTAGACATAGAAGGTTTGGAAAAGTTGATACAAGAATTTTTTCCTAATGGTGAAAATATAGTATAGGAAATTCATGATGAGAACAAAATAAATGTTAATCGTGATTTCATAAACTCTAATGTTGGAGGGAAGAACCACCATATTCCAAAAATGGATATCGGGAAGTTTGATGGAAAGGATCCGGTAACATGGATACTACAGATGGAGCAATATTTTGATCTCAATAATGTGAAAAACACACAAAAGGTACGCAATGAAACTTTACATTTAGAACAAAATACATTTGTATGGTATCGATGGCTTTTCTCCCATAAAATTTTTTTACTTGGTCAATTTTTACGGAGGAAATGATAGCACATTATGAGGATACAAAGAGCAACACCTTCTTTAGCCAAATGATAAATCTCAAACAAAAGGGTTCAGTGGGGGAGCACATTGAGGACTTCCAAAAATTGAATATAAGGGCAACTGATATTTCAGAGGAACACAGGATTGATCTCTTCATAGGTACTTTAAAGGATAACATCCAACATGAAGTTCATTTTGGATTTGATTGTTGGAGAAGCAGCATTGGTTAGCGAAGTCAGTGTGGTAGCAGCAACAGAGGAAGTATACAATCTTGTAAAGGAAGTGATATTGCTACTACTATCAGTTACTACAACCTACAAGGTTGACACCACAACAATTGGAAGAAGAAAGAGCAAAAGGGCTTTGCTACAGTTGTGATAGCAAATACACTAAAGGTCATAAGTGTGCTGAGAAGAAATTATTTTACATAGATTGTGAAGAGGAAGAAGAAAATGAACAAGAATATTCAAAAGAAGAGGGTATACACCACGAACCAACCCTAGAAGAGGAATAAATGAGTCTGACCATATCGTGTAATGCATTGGTAGGAATTACCACTCCTCAAACTCTCAAGATAGAAGGACATATCAAGAAGAAAAAGGTAATAGTGTTGATTGATTGAGGTAGCACCCATAATTTTATTCATTGTAAGGTAGCCAAGGAATTGAATTGTTTCCTATACCCAGCACCAGAATGTCAAGTGATGGTTGCAAATGGAGGAACTATAAATTTCTCTGGAAAATGCCATAATATCAAACTAACCATGGGGGAATATGTATTGAATATTCTAATGCTTTCCATTCCTATGGGAGGTGCTGATTTTGTACTAGGAGTACAATGGTTACAATCTTTGGGGATGGTAGCTTTTAATTTTTAAGAAATTTTCTTGAAATGTTTTTTAGAAGGAAAGGAAGTCGAATTACGGGGTATTTCAGGGAAGCCGGGAAAGATAATTAGCTCTAATGTCATGAAAAATCTTCTAAAGAAAGAACAACGAGGTGTAATTGCACAATTATGCTCACTAGAAGTTCCAACATCAAAATCATCTATTTCTTCAAATCTCCAAAAAGTTTGGACATTCATTCCAAGGTGTTTGAAACTCCCAAAGGACTCCCACCTATTCATGATCATGATCATGATATTCATTTGATTCCAGGAAGTGTTCCTCCAAACATCAGGCCTTATAGATATCCTTACGTCCAAAAGAGAGAAATTGAACGTATGATTGCAGAAATGTTAAAGGCTAGTATAGTTCAACCTAGTCAAAGTTCTTTCTCTACTCCTGTAGTATTGGTACACAAGAAGGATGGATCACGGCGCATCTGTCCAGATTATAGGGAGCCCAATAAGCTCACCATTAAAGATAAATTTCCCATTCTTGTGATTGATGAATTATTTGATGATATACATGGAGCAATTTATTTTACCAAGTTGGATCTTCATTCAGTATATCATCAAATTAGAATGAAGACTGAAGATATTTTGAAAACAACATTTCAAACTCATGAGGGTCATTATGAATTTTTGGTCATGCCTTTTGGCCTTACCAATGCACCTTCTACATTTCAAGGGTTGATGGATTCCATTTTCAAACCCTTCCTTAGAAAAATTTTTCTAGTATTTTTTGATGATATACTAATCTACAGCAGGTCTTGGAAGAATCATGTTCAAAATGTTGACAAGGTGCTCAAACTATTGCAGGAGAAACAATTATATGAAAAAAAATCAAAATGTTTCTTTGGAGTATTAGAGGTGGAATATCTGGGTCATATTGTATCTCATGAGGGTGTTAAGGTAGACCCTAACAAAATTAAAGCCATTAAGGAATGGAAAGTCCCCACAACCATAAAGCAGTTGCGAGGATTTCTCAAGTTAATAGGGTATTATCGCAAGTTTGTTAAGAATTATGGGAGAATAGCAGCACCTCTAACAACATTATTGAAGAAAGATGCATTTTCATGGACTCCTAAAGAAACTAAGGCCTTTGAACATCTTAAAGAGGCAATGTGCCTAGCACCAGTCTTAGCTATGCCAGACTTCACAAAAACCTTTATTGTGGAATGTGATGCCTCAGGAAATGGAATTGGTGTTGTTTTAATGCAAGAATGAAGACCCATTGCTTTTGAAAGTCGTCCAATCAAAGGAAAGTATTTACAGAAACCTATTTATGAGAAGGAAATGTTAGCAATACTGCATGCACAAAAGAAATGGCGAACTTACCTAATGGGAAGACACTTCAAGGTAAAAACTGATCATGATAGTCTTAAACACTTTTTGGAACAAAGACTATCTTCAGAAGAGCAGAAAAAATGGGTCACAAAGATGTTGGGTTATGACTTTGAAATAATCTACAAAAAAGGGAAGCTAAATGTTGTTGCACATGCACTCTCAAGAAAGAATGAAGAGGTGGAAGCATTGCTTTCTGCCTTATCTATTATCCAACCAGATTGGATAACTAAAGCAAGGGATGAATGGAAGAAGAACGAAGAAGTGTGGACACTCATTCAAAAGTTGCAGCAAGATCCTAGTACATCTGATACATTTAGTTGGAAAAATTATTACTTATGGTAAAAAGATCGCTTATATCTTTGTAAGAATTCCCAACTAAAACAAAAGATTCTTTTGGAATTGCACACTTCTCCTTCAGGAGGACACTCAGGATTTTTAAAAACTTACCACTGGGTGAAGAAATAATTTTTTTGGGATGGCCTTAAATTTGATATTCAAAATTTTGTGGTGGAATTTTTGGTTTACCAGCAGAATAAAGTTGAGACAATTAAAACTCCGGGTCTTCTACAACCTTTATCCATTCCAAGTCAACTTTGGGAGGATATTTCAATGGATTTTATCACAGGTTTACCTAAGTCCAAAGGAAAGAGTGTCATCATGGTGGTAGTTGATAGACTTACCAAGTATACACACTTTTGTGCATTATCTCATCCAATTAAAGAAAGTACAGTTGCTACTAAATTTATGGACACAATTCAAAAGCTACATGGAAACCCAAGGTTTATTGTGAGCGACAGAGATCCCATTTTTACTAGAAATTTTTGGACAGAGTTATTTTCTTGTTTGGGTACTCAATTAGCTCATATCTCATCTTATCATCGTCAATCCAATGGTCAAACTAAGATAGTAAATAAATGTTTGGAAGGATATCTTTTTTGTTTTATATCTGATAAACAAACACAATGCGTCAAGCGGTTACCTCTTGCTGAATGGTGGTATAACACTTCCTTCCATATTGCAGCAAAAATGACCCCGTTTATGGCACTTTATGGATATCATCCACCATCAATCACATCATCTTTAAGAGAATTTTGAAGGTTCAAGCAGTGGAATATCACATCTAGCATCAACAAGAAGTTGTCCAACTCTTACAGGATAACCTGAATTTGGCACAAAATCGAATGAAACAGCAGGCAGATCAACATCGCAGCGAGAGAAGTTTTGATGTAGGAGACTGGGTATTTTTACGGCTACAACCATACAAACAAATGTCCCTCAAGCAAGCTAAGAAGGATAATAAATTATCGCCAAAGTACTATTGTCCTTAAAAGGTGTTGCAAAATATTGGTACTATGCCATACAAATTGGAGCTTCCTGCTTCTTCACGAGTGCATCTAGTTTTCCATGTTTCATTCTTAAAGAAGGTTATAGGTGAAAATATTCCAGTTCAAAAAATATTTCCAGAACTTGATGAGGAAGGAAAAATCATATTGGAACCTGAAGCAGTCACGGAAACAAGTACTTGACAGCTATGAAATCGATCAATTTCAGATTATCTCATCAAGTGGAAGAACTTACCCACTGAAGATTCTACATGGGAGGATGAGAATTTTATGCAAAAGCAGCCAGAGCTACTCAAGCATTGAGGACAACACTTTTTTTAAGGAGAGGGGCATGTTAGGTCCCTATATTACTAGTATATTCCCTTATTGTTGTTAGTGTAACCCGCTTATTGTTATTATTGTACCCCTGTAACCCCCATATTGTTATTATTGTGCCCTTAAATTATTATTGTTAGGTCGGCTAGGATTACATTGTGGCCCCATGGACTCCTATATATAGAAAGGAGGTTTTTTAATTTGTATCATCCAAGAATTGTTCATTCATGTAATGTATTGGAGGTTTCCCCCTCGAACTGGCGTATTTCTAAGGCGTTGATATCTCTTTTCTTCTATTTTTTGGAACTGGTTTCCCAATAGAAAATATGTTAAGAAATTATCTTTTCTTGTTTTATATTCAATTTCAAAGTCAAATCCATCCAACCACAAGCTCCATCTAATATCGTATTGTTGCCTTGTTCTAACAATATTCTATTTCTAAACATCCCAACCATATGTTTCAGGTCTATTCTTATAATGAACCTTATTGGCTTTAGGAATAACCCGAATCTTTTGATTCCTTTTTTGATAGCAAGAATTTCTTTATGAGAAGATGGATACCTGAGTTCAATGTCATTGAAACATCCTAATGTGTATGCAAAAACTTCTTCCCTTCTTTCTGCTTTTGTATCAAAAATCTTTTCGATACTTCATTGGATGCATATGTTTCAAAAATGTGAGGCAATTCATGTCTTGCAAGAATGAGACTTGGAAAATTTTGGACCTTTTGTTTGATAATTTGAACTGCAATCGTAATATATGGGGACCATTCTATTCCTATGAGCCTCTTCTGTAGGACCTTGACATATTTGGATTGATTTTTATAAAATTTTCGAATGTAATTAAGGCTTCCCAAGAACCTCTGCAATTTCCTACGGTCATAAATGGTATCTGGAAATTCTGTTAAAACTTTCAACACATGTTCTTGTAATTCAAATTTTCCTTGGAATAGGATTAGTCCTAAATATTCAATTCTAGATTTTGAAAACTCAAGATTATGCTTACTGAGGACTATCTCATGTTTAAAAATCCTATGGTGAGAAATATTGAAGTTCTTTCTGTGTTCTTTTAAATCAAAAGAACAGATTAGTAAATCATCAATATAAACAATAACAAATTGCAAATCTCTAAAAATGTCTTCCATTATTTTCTGAAATTCATAGGGTGCATTATTCAATCTAAATGGAATTACTCACCATTGGAACTATCTGTGTGGCACCACAAAACCAGTCTTGTATCTATCAGATGGTTTGATCCCCATCTGCTAGAATTCGCTCTTAAGGTCAAATTTTCTGAACACATTATTATTGCTGATTTTATGAAATAAAGCTTCTATAGATGGCAGTGGATACCTAATAGGAAACAAGTAATAATTTAATGCTCTATAATTGATCACCATCCGAGGTTTACCTCTCTTTTGTTTTGAATTCTTTTTTACATAAAATGTTGGGCAAGCTCAAGGGCTTATGCTTGGTTCGATCAAATTTTGTTATAATAGTTCAACAATCTCTTTTTTACAAAGTTGGAGCTCTAGTGGGGCATCTGGTTTGCTGACGACTTCTGAGGTGTTAAAGAGTAATTTTATTTGTAGGGAAGATCCACAAAGTATTTTTCCCTTTGCCAAAATTCATTGGGTGCATCTGATGTACATTCTGCTTCAATTTTTTCTTTTATTTCTCTGATGTATTTCAACCCTTGGATTTCAACATTTCTAATTACTTTCTTGATCTTTGCTAGTTTTTCAAGAGAAAATTAAACTATATTTGGGATAGGGTCTACAATTTTATTTACATAACTGGACTTACTTGGAATTTTAATATTTCTTCCTTCGATGTTGAGGCAAATGTGGTTTTCTTCTGCAACAAGAGGAATATGTCTTCTTACAAAATATTGAACCAACAAAATATCACTTCCTGTATCGAAACGGTACAAATTTACAAAAGTAGGAAAACCATTAAGAATAATTGGGAAATCAGGAGCCATAGCTATGATAGTCATTAATGTCTTATTAATGACTCTCGACTGCAAGCTTGTGGGTTGCCAATAATATTCAAGAATGACACTATGATTCACACATGAATTCATAGCTCTAGTGTCTTTTTGTGCATCTAGAGAATATTTTTTATAACCACTAACCTTGACATCTATTCTAATAAAAATTCTAACTTCAAATCCCTTCATCTGGAGAATAGATGTACCTGGTTCAGGCTGGTGATATTTTGGTATGCATTGTAATTCTTGCTGCTCCCATTCATGACATTCTTCTTCTTTGAGGACATCTTCAAATTCTTCTTTCATCATTGAATCTTTTAGTTCTGCAAGTTTTTTTTGTTTTTCAACCAATTCCTTCTGGTAAACTCTCATACTAGTTAGAATTTCTTTAACCAGACCTCTTTTTTCTTCAATGGTGGTTTCTAAGTGCAATATTGTATAAATTATACAACATGCATGTATATCTTGGATTCACCAGATCTAAAAATGTACTAAAGTTAAATATTTAATCACTTATACAAATCTTTTGCAAAATTAAAAACACAATTGCTAATCACATGAACATGAAGAAATATCAATCACACACAACACAGATAATTTCCTGAGGAAATATTACAGCTAAAAACCCCAGTATCTTCTATTATATATTAAGCATGGATCATGAAACAATTACATAAAAAAATCTTCTCACAAGAGCCGTCCAGTACTCATCTAATTGTCTCACACTCTGATATGCAAAACTGACCAACACATAGCCAATTATTAGCCTCTAGACAGCTTGCATTGCTTGCGCAATCCCTGATGGTAAAGATCCCTAAAAGATAGGAATTATTTCCTGCCTTGACTACGCAAGTATCATGGGAACTCCAATGGTTGTTTGGTTGCAAGTGTGCAAGCCAATAATCCTACAACTGATAGTCAACTTCCCTTTCACCTAGAACTCAACTGGGTCTCCACTAGATCTGACATGCATGCATCTAATAATATTAAATCCTCATTTTCATGTGAGATCAATGATTGTGAATTAATTAATATTTAATTCACTAGATCTCTCACTAGTGTATCTTCAGTTACAACTAGCACAATTAAGTTTAACTCACTTAACTGAGTTAAACTATTTACAACTTGCACCAACTCATGCACCACTACACTTCAAACTCTGTTACAACTAGAATTACCATGCATGCTTCACCAACTACCTCTAACTCAAAAGCCACTAGCTAATTGAATTTATCACTTTTAGGTAACTAATTCAAGTCCACATTGAGAATATATTATAGTTTAATGTCCATCTTAATTAAGGGATAACCAAAATAGACATGCACCCAAAAATATCACTGTGGGTGATCCAGGTGGATATCGGTGGCCACCCACCTATTCCATTTGGACTAGCACCATCAACTCTTGCAGCTCTTCACATTCAGCACAACTTACTATTTTTAGTAGGTTTTCGGGTCCTCCACTCCCGGAGCCGTTTTGGGGCATTAGTAATCTAGATGCATATTGGTGGCCACCCACCAAGTCCATTTGAACCCCCACCATCAGTTCTTTCAATATTCAAGTTGCAACAAAACTTACTATTTTTAGCAGTTTTTTGGGTCCTGAACTTCCGGAGCCGTTTTGAGGCCCTAAACGACTTTTTTGGGGAAAAAGGAGAGCAACATAGGTCCATGGACTAATTTTTCTCATTCAAAAGTTGTACTCCTCGGATAGATCTTTCTAACGAGCTATTGAGCGCATCAAACGGAGATCGGATGCCAAAGTTACGCCCCCAGGAAGTTGAACCACCAATTTACCTAAACGGGCGCCCACAGTTTTGGCGCCTCATCTCCTACGACTAGGTTTTTGGACGTTTCAGATTCTACATTGTTTCTCAACAATAAATAGGCCCTCAAGCCTCATTTTAACACAGTTCATAGGTTTGTAGCCATCACATCTCTTCTCAAAGATTCGCTACCAGCACCCTAGCTATTTTATTTCCATTATGCTTGTAAGCATTATTTCCGCTGCATCTCTATGTTCATGGTTATTTCTGTATTTTTTTGTGTTCCTGCATAAAATCTGGATCAGTGGGCCCCACCCTAGTCTGGGTGCTTAATGCAACCAGGTGCTTAATGCACTAGGCATGGGTTCTGAATCTTCTTGTTGAATATCAATACTCCCTCTCAACAAGAAAGGAATTATCCTTCACCCTGATCCTGTCTCTATGGAATTCAAATTTTCTCCTGGTGAGCGCATTCATCAGAATATTTTCATCCTGATATTATGTGGGAATGTACTAAAGAAACATTATCCTTCTCTGCACACAATATTTGAGATGATGGTACCGTATATCTATATGCTTGGACCTATCATGAAACACAATATTAATCGAGAGTTTAATGCAACTCTGACTATCACAATGAATCACTGTCGGATCCATCTGAGAACCAAACAAACCAACCAATATATTTCTCATCCAGATAGCCTCACATGCAGCTTGAATTGCCACCATGTATTCTGCTTCCGTTGAAATGAGTGCCACGTGTTGGTGTTCCTGTGTTTTGGAAGATTGGCAAATCCAAAAGACAATACAACATCAAACCACTTTGGGATTCTAGGATCTAGCCCTCCTGAATCCAGAGAGGGATCTCTCTATAAGTGCAAAGATTGATTTATATTTTAAGGTTTTAGTATGATATTAGGCTAGTTATTAATAACGAGGGTTTTTTGTTTGTTTAGTTCGTCAGGTATGATTTTTAATTGGATGGAATATTACAAAATGAAAGAGTTCAAAAGGGTGAAGATGCAAGTGTATTGAGAAGTGTTTAGCAGATAGGATTAGTATGAAATAGCTTTAAACCATTGGGCAATGGAATCACAAAAGGTTTTAATTGTACAACAATTTCAAGAGTGGTCCAAGGGGCAGGTCATCTATATCAAAAGATCCTTTAGATTAAATTATGAAATGGAACATTATAAGTGTTGAGAAAGTGGAAAAAGCCAATAATTTCAACAAGGATTTATCAACTTTCCATACAAGAAAATCCTTTTTAAGAAACTGTTTGAAACCAACCAAAGGACAGGGCTAACCATAGACTTCTTTGGACAATATTGTATTAAAGTTAACTTATCAGACAACAATCCAGTAATATCACCAGACTACTTTTAGAAGGGATGAAAACAGATAAGAAAACAAAGTGCAGCTTAAGATCAGGTCAAATGTATTACAATCATGGTCTTCTTTTAACATACTCTTAGGGAAACTTTCAAACAACCTTTGGAGAAAGAACTAAAAGACAGGGCAAACCATAAACTTTTCTAGTTTAACTCTACTTAGCATGTAATGAAAATATCATTCAAGAACTTCCTTTCAAGTTTTGCACATCAAGACATGGACTAACCAACATTCCTTGATAATGTTTATACTTTATTTAAGTCATTCTCAAATATCACAATTAGCGGAAAACATATAGATAAAGCTTATCAGTGAGAGTAGGGTACTTTAGCAGTAAATATTAGCTCTATGCTTGTTGTTATTTATCAAAGAAAAGTGAACAAAATGGCATACATGAAAGGAAAACAATAACAGTAAGAGGTACTTCACCAATGATATAGACCAGGATCCCAAAAATCAACTTGTATATTGATTGTCAATCCAGTTACAAACTACATGTCCAATGTTTCATCACAGCAACAATTTATCTTCTCAGCCTAACATCTTCAATAACTTAACAGAGCTTCAGAACTTATTTACATTCAACAATTATTCGATACAGCAACTTATCACATCAAAGTCTAACAACCAACAACATCTCATCTTCTTCAAAATTATTTATAGAAGAAAGATGAGGTGGGACGAAAGAAAAGGTCTCTAGTTCAATTAATACAAGTTAATGCTTCTCTTCCTTTACGAGGCTCAATAGAGGAGATCTCTGATTTTTTCCATGTATTAATTGGTTTTCATTTAATTTTTAGCTACTTGGCATATTTTGTTGACTTTAAAACTGTTTTGGTAGGTTGGCAATAACTCTGCCTGCTTAAAACAAAATATCACTGACTAAGGCAATTACTATGCCTTCTTTTGATTTATTGAGGCTGTAGGTGGCACTTTGTAGCTGAAGAGGATAAATGGCCTTTGATGTGGCAGTGGAGGCCTCTTTTACTGATATTTTTCTTTGTTTTTCCTTAAAACACTTTTGATTTGTTCTTGAGTTGTTTTTAGGCTTAATTGAGCCGTGATCTTTATCTTCGAGTCTTCATTCTGATACACTTTGTTGCTCTACTTTTGCTTGTACAGGTGGTTGTCCGTCATAGGAGGGTTTCTTCAAGGGTCGGGGATCATGATCCATCGATTTAAATATGAATTTGTAACCCCGCTGGTTCCTTTTCTTCATTGATTTTAGGTCAAAATCGTCACTCTAAGCCTTATCAGTCACCCATCTGTGACTATGGAAATACACAGGTCGAACACCATAAAAGCCTTGTGTTAGTATGAATCCTTTGTCGAAGTGTACGAAAAAGGACCACTTTAGCTACGCATAACTAATAGCCCTAACAACAAAAGTGGCTGCCAATATCTTCAGATCTGTGGTTAGTTGAACAAGAAAAGAACTGCAAAAAACCAGATCTATGCATGGAAAGACATTAAGCAGTAAAAACAAGGGTTTGCTCCATATACCAATAGACAAGACAAGAACGATTTTTGAAAGAATTTTTGTATTAATTGGGCACCTGGGAGGAAAACAAGAAGGCGTATCCAATTCTCCTCAGTGGGATGGGTTCTTGGAAGTCCTCAGCACTTCAGATCTAAGATTTATCTCTCTTGTTGGTGTAGAAAACCCAATGCAAAGAAAGGAGCTCAATGGGAGCTCACACAGCAAAATGATGGAAAAATGTGACCAAGTGTATAGATCCAGAGTGATCTAATAGGCAACAAAAGGTGAAGAATGGTAGGAAAAACCCTCCTATTTATAACAAAATATTGGGTCATTCTAGATCTTGGTGCATGATTAAAATAATGTTAACCAAATCTAGATCCACCTTTTATGGAATATTTTATTACATTTGTTGGAGGGAAAAAGTATTTGACTTGGGTCAAATCCCTTTATTTGTTAATAATAAATAAATAAATGATTTATTTATCTTTTTAAGGAAGTGGTTGAAGGATAATTAAATAAATAATGATTATTTAATTATTTGTGGGTGATTTGGTCATATTTAACAAGGAATATTATCTAAATAAGATTTAAATAATTATTCCTAGAAAATAATAAGATAAATAAAGGTTTATCTAACTAATTTCTTTGTTTTTGGGTTAAACATGACTAGGAATAATAATTAAATTATGGTTTAATTAATTATTCCATGAGGAAAATTAAACAAAATAGGTTTGTTTAATATTTCCTTTTGGGGTTTCCTGTTTAGACCATAAACAACCCAATAAATGTGGTTTATTAAGTTATTTTACATAGTGAAAGCAATTTTACTTAGGGTAAAATTGGTCTTACATGGTGTACTTGGGTCCATCTAATGATAGTAGGTTAGATGACCAAAAAATGGTGTAACAGATTGCCCCCAACGTGCGAGTGTGAGGAGTAAATCGTATGACCGAAGTACGTTGTAAGAACTCAATCACCAGACATCAAAAGGGAAGTCGGAGAGAGAGATGTAAGGTAGACTAATGTGCTGAAGAACTAGACCCTGAGGAGACGAGACTTACAGGTGCAACAAGTCTCTTTTTATGAGAGGGTACCTGTGCTAAAGGCGGCGGGGGAGGCATACCTATGCCCGCCAAGACAAAGTACAAAAGAATAGTGTGTCCAGTAAACAAGGGACCGAACCATAAAGTACAGCCGGCATAATCATGAGCCAGATAAAAATACAATGAAGAATCCCACATACATGCTGTGCCTGGGATAACAACCAGGACTTATACAATAATATCTGAGTACATGAGATACAAATACAACCCAAATGCCCCCTGTAAATGGGGAAGGGCTCACAAAATCTGACTGATACATGCAAATCAAAGAGGCGCTGCAAGTGGCTAAGGCCAACATCATCAAATATCTGGAGCTGCATCGAAGGTTGCAAAGAAGAGGTCATCCGGGCATGTGGGGGGCTACCTGCAGGGCCACCCCCTCATGAGGGTTGAGACATCTCACACACACCCGGGAATCATCAAGAGCTGTTGCTGTATCACTGAACCATCAAGTATATGGATCTCGGTCATGCTGAAAGGAGCTAGAGTGGAGAAACAATCAAGTCAAAGGGAAATGAGAGATCCCTTTGCCTGATCCGAGGCACCGAACAAGAGTGGAAGCTGGAACCAAGGTACACCGCCCTCTAGACCTGGCTTCTGGAATGAATGAGCAGATGTCGACAGAAGGAGGTCCGCCATAGGTGAGGCAATGAGAGATCCTTAACTAAGGCACGAGAGAAAATAGTAGAGCGACGAACAGACTGACACTAATGATGATAGTGAAATGGAAAGGACTGAGTAGCGAATGGACGACTTCCCTTGTTAGAGCATAAAGGCATGAATGACATGGTAGCGACTGACACAATATCATAAGGGATAGGGGATAGTGGGATTGAAGGTCATAATGTGCGACACAAGAGAGAGACCAAGAAATGAAGGATGGAGGGCTATAGCGGGGTACAAAGGGACTCGGGATAGACTCCATGAATGCGATGATGACTCAACTTGGATGCTCTAAACAAGGGCGACTCGATGGTGCTGCCACACAGTAAAGGCCCAATGGGGGACCATGAAAACATGAGTACAAGGTGGGAACTCATGACGAAAATCGACACGAACGTGGACAAGTATGGAGGCGAAGTGGTGCCCCAAGTACGAGTGTCGTAAGTGAGGAGATTCGATTTAAAGGGGAGGTGAAGTGACCCTCCTTGGACAAAATGGGTCCGGGTGAAGTAGAAATTCACAAGAACGAAAAAATATGTTGGCTATCTAAAAGAAAATAAAACATGCATTTCAGAAGGGAAATGCTAAAGGTAATATTTCTTAAGATAGAGTGCATTGCGAGGATTAGGAAGGGGATTGCCTTCAAAATCCTCTAAGAGGTATGCCCCCTTACCGAGATCCTTACTGATGATGTAAGGGCCTAGCCATAATGAGTCGAACTTCCCATTACCAAGGACATCATGGGCATGGTCATAGACTAGAACAAGGTCGCCTTCGTGAAAAGTGCGAGGCTGGACTTTTCGGTCATACTGAGCTTTGGTGCGTTTCTTGGCCGCTTCCATGGTTTGCAAGGCAACACGACGGTCTTCGGAAGCACGCTCAAGCATGATAAGTCATTGTTCGAGAGGTTGGGTGTCAGGGAGAAGTTCGACGTCCAGATGCAGGGAAGGAATTTCACACTCGATCGGTAAGACTGCCTCCTCTCCAAAAACGAGGTGGAAAGGAGTAAACCCGGTGGCGGTTTTAATAGAAGTCCGATAGGCCCATAAAGCAGGGAAGAGCATGAGATGCCAGTTGGTTTTGTGATTATTCACCGTCCGTTGAAGCATAGTCTTGAGGATTTTGTTGACTGCTTCAACTTGGCCATTACCTTGGGGGTAATAGGAGGAGGAATATTGGTGCTCAAAACCCAACAGTGAGGATAGCTCGCGCCATATCTCATCTTAAAAATGTCTACCATGGTTAGAGACCAGTTTTTTCGGAACCCCGAATCGAGCGATAACGTGGTTAAAGAAAAAGAGGGCCACGGTAGCTACCATGTTGTTAAATGTTGGCATGGCCTCGGCCCATTTTGTGAAATAGTCGACCGCCACGATGATATATTTGTGGTTACCAGCGGATGGCAGGCGACACTCCATAAAGTCGATGGCCCATTTACAGAAGGGACCCGTGGAGACGACCGGATGGAGGGGAGCTGGGGGAGCTCGTGCCTTAGGGGCGAAATGTTGGCAATTGGGACAGTGTTTGACTGCCTCAATGCAATCACTGAAGAGGGAAGGCCAAAAATACCCAGCGCGCATGACTTTCTGGGCAGTAGCAAGACCGGACAGGTGGCCACCGCAAGCGCCACTATGGCAGGCATTAAGGACCTGTTCAACTTCAGCGTGTGTGAGACAACGATGAAGGACAGTATCAATCCCGTGACAATAGAGGTCGTCGCTGATAAGGAGGTATCGAGGAGCCTGGTGTCGGATACGTCGGTGAGCCTCACGATCAAGGTGGAGGGTGAACTTTTGGGTTCGCAAGGAAGTAATAATATCGCCATACCACGGGTCGTCGGAAGTAATGGAAAATAAGTGTTCATCATGAAAATCATCATTAACTAGAGGGTCTTGCGATCCGGTAGGTAATTCAGAAATGAGCTCAGCGAGGGCTAAGCCTTTCTTACTCTTTGGTGTGACAAATTCGAGGTCGAATTCCTGAAGAATAACGACCCAACGGGCGTACTTCCTAGTGAGGATACGACGACTCAATAGGAAAGCCATGGGGTTGGAATTAGTCACAACCTTGGTGGAGCGCATGAGGATATAATGACGAAGTTTTTGGACTGAGAACACGACAGCCAGCGCTAATTTTTCTTCATATGAGTAGGAAAAATGAGGCCCTACAAGGTTCTTACTGACGTAGTAAATCACATGCTCGATACCATTGTCATCTTCCTGGATAAGGACTCCAGCGACCGAATGGGTGGAAGCGGAGATATACAGGATGAAGTCCCGATCAAAGTCAGGAGGGCGGATCAAGGGAGCGGATGTGAGAGCCTGCTTGAGGGCATCGAAAGACTCATAAGCATAGGAATCCCAAACAAATGGGATAGTAGATCGGAGGAGTCTAAGGAACCCATGTGCGGTGGTGGCATAGTCAGGGACGAACCGACGAAAAAAATTAGCTTTGCCTTGGAGACTTTGGAGCTGGCGTAGGGTACGCGGAATGGGAAGTTCAAGAATGGCTTGAACTTTCAAAGGGTCGAGAGTGATACCATCCTTAGACACTATGAAGCCTAAGAGACGGCCGGCGGGAACGCAAAAGACGCATTTCAACGGGTTAAGGTGGATATTATACTTGCGACATCGGAGAAAAATGGTACGCAGATTGTGTAGGTGCTGCGCCCGATGCTTAGAACGTCCAGTGAGGTCGTCTAAATAAGCAAGGATAATATGAGCTAAGTCATGGAAACAATAAGACATGGCCCGTTGAAAAGTGGCGTCGGCGTTTTTAAGGCCGAAAGGCATGACCCGGTAAGAAAAAGTTCCCCACGGACTAATGAACGCGGTTTTTAGTTGATCAGCAGGACGGATAACAATTTGGTTGTATCCGGAGAAACCATCCATAAAGGATAGAACCTCGTGCCCCGCACACTCGTCAATGATTTGGTCAATGAACGGTGTGGGGAAGTTGTCTTTGGGACAAGCTTTGTTCAAGTCGTTAAATTCTGTGCAGACACGGATGGTGCCTTGTTTCTTGAGAACGGGAACTGGGTTGGATACCCAAGTGGTGTATTCAATGGGGTAAATGAAACCAGCCTGCTTGAGCTTATCGATTTCGGCTTTGATAGCGTCACGTCTGGAAGGATGAATGGGTCTCAACTTTTGACGAACCGGTTTGGCATCAGGCCATGTGTCGATATGGTGTTCGACAATGGCGGGATCGAGTCTGGGCATTTCAGAATAGGACCAGGCGAAAATATCGCGGAATTCTTTGAAAAGCTTGGTGTAAGCTTCGATTTCTTCCGGGGTGCATTGGGCGCCCAAGGTGATATATTCTTTGATTCCTGGTTTGACTGAAATGTCAATTTTGATGGTAGGAGAGATATTGGCCATGTTTCCTTCTTCGAAAGCATCAGGTGCAGGGATGGGATTTTTGAACCAATCGACTGTATTGGGAATGAAGTCTTTGGTTTCCACAGCATATTGGTCATGGGACTGCTGTGGGAGGAAGTATGCGCGATGGTGCATATCGTCCCATGGAAAGTCAGGGTTGGTCATGGCTTCCATAATGTCTTCATCGGACTGGAAGATGGGAAGACTCGAGGAAGAAGGGTCACCCGAGGAGGTAGTGATGTGTGACGGGTCATCTGGAGGAGAAGGGCTCAGATGCGCAATGTCAACAGATCCAAGGTCGACTGAGGAGGAACCCAGAGTGTCTGTAGGTTGAAGGTTAGGTGAACTATCTCGCAAGGATGATGATAGGTAAAAAATGGTGGTTGAAGGCTCCGTTGGTTTGATAGTGGGAGGAGGAATGTGAATTGGAGTAGGAATATCTTCTGGTCCTATCGAAGTAGGATTCGCAGACAAGTGAGAAGGTATCTTGTCGTGTGTAGCCTTGAATTGGTGGTACATGTCCAAGGAGGAATGATACTCGTCAAGGCGGGGACAGAGGTGGGTGTAATGGCCGTGGAAATCGCACAAAGCACAAGGGTGGTTTGTGCGCAAGGTTTTGAGCTTCAGGATAGAGTCTGGGATAGTGACGTAGACTTCGGGGATGTCAGAGTCGGGAAATGTCTCGTTGACCAGGATCTTGAGGTGCGGCAATTCAGGACACATATGGGTGGCGTGACCGACAATATCGCACAAAGCGCATTGGATAGCGGGCTTTGGCGGTCGCGGAGGGGTAGGGGTAGTCGGGGCGGCTTGGTCCTGATGGGTTGCCCCCTTACGAGCTTTGCCTTTCTTTCTCGGGGCTGGCACCACAGGGGTAGGGTCCTAGGGAGGTGCGGGGGGCCCGGAGGAAGTGAGGGGGACCGGTTGAACCAGTGTCAAAGCAAGGTAGGGTTTGGGGTGACCGGGTGGGGTAGCGGCTGGAGGGTCAATGTACCAGACGGGTATGCCCAGGGTCAGGTTAGGAAGAGAGAGGGTGGCCATGACCAGTACCGTGTACACTCCTGGTGGGGGAGCTAGGAATGGTATATGTCCATAGGGGTAATGGCTAGGTGGGACGGCTCCTAAATGGCTAAGGCCTGGAGGAACCGTGCCAGGAGGATACAGGGGCTCATGACTACCAACTGCAGGTGAAGGGCTAGGAGCAGGTTGCGGAGGGCATGGTTGTGGACTAGCCGAAGCAGGTTGCTTGAGAGCAGCCCGAGACGATTGCATCATGCAAACATTCGATGAGCTGGGGTCAGAGATAGGAGGAGGAAGACCAGGGAAGGTTCTGAGCAAAGAGGAATCTTTGTAGACGCCGGGGGAGACACTGGTCAAGGAGTCGACGGTTTTCTTGTTGGCTACAGAAGAGATGGTCGTCTCAGGTGAGGTCTGAGATTTTGGCTCATGATATGTCAACTGGTCAATGGTGACTATCTTTCCATTATGGGGGAAGGACATCTTGCGGAAAACCGCGGATGGGACAGCAGACATAGCATAGGTGTAGCTTCGCCCCAATAGAATGTTGTAGTCTAGCGGGGCGTCGATGACTTCGACGTCAATGCAAACAGTCTTACCGGCGAGGGTGATAGGACAATTACGAAACAGGCCAATGGGCTGGGAGGCATGGCCGTCCCACGCTCGAAGGGTGATCGTGGAAGGGGCCAGTTCAGGAGATCCGAGTTGCTTCCAAACTGAAGCGGACATCACGCATGTGGATGCCCCCTCATCAATGATACATCGGGACACGTTGGCGTTCCGGATTTTGACTGGGATTTGGAAGGCGATGGAAGGAGGGAGAGGAGGATGGTCCGATTGAGTGGCGTCGAAAACAATCATTTGGTCATCAGCAGGATCTACAGCGCCCACGGCAGATAGTAGAGCCTTCTTTTGGGAAGGGCACGACTGGAGGAGTTCCAGTGTGGAAATGGCAGCAGGAGATTGTGCCAAATCATCTACTATGCTATACGAATGTGCAGCTCGACTGGAAGCAGCATTTCGGCGTAATGGTCCCTTAGGAATCTTGGTATGAACCTCAACTTTAGGTTGAGGGATATGTAAGGGGCCACTGGATGTCGAAAGAGGCTCTGTAGAACCTGAAGAAGGAGGCTCGGGGGCAGACTGAGCAGGAGGCTTGGGGTACTGGCGAGACCGAGTTTGAAGGTGAAGGTCGACGATTGGGGATGGATCAGAGTTCATCATGAGGATCTGGTAATCGGAGGAACCAGAAATGGAAGGAGGAGTGGAGACCCGCCCATCAGGTGGTTGGGTAGCCACGAATCCTTGCTGAGGGAAAGGATCAGTAAACACAGTTGGTTGAGTAGTGGCCACATTACGGGGAGCGTGAGGGGAGGCATGTTGTCCGCGCAATGTGGCTTGAGACTCCCACATCTACCGCATCTGTGGTAAAAGGGGACAATCGTGGGTGTAATGACCGTAAACACCGCAACACGAACAAGGCTTGTTGGTACGAAGAGGCCTGTCCGGCTTGGGTTGAGTGCCCTATTGCTGGTTAGCAGTGTTAGGGTCAAAACCTTGAGGATTGGGTCCACGAGCACCAGGGGCAGATTGATTTGGATTGCCTCTCCGCCTTCTTTGAGAAGAAGGGGGATTAGTCGCACCCTGCTGTGCAAATACTTGCCCTGAAGGGGGCTGTAGGTGTTGTTGCTAGGGTTGAGGAGGCAAGGGAGGTGGAAGCGCATATGCTGGAGGAGTTGGCACACCAGGCTACAGATAAGGGTAATGGTTAGGTTGGGCAACATTGAGGTAAGCAGGAGGTTGGGCAAAAGGAGGAGGCATGCCGTATCTTGGGTACATGCTACTGGGAGGGGGAAGAGTGCTAGAGGTGTTGGCCCCTCCGTGAGGGAGACCGTAGCCCATAGGAGGTTGAGCATACGGATGGGAAAAGGCTCCAACGATACCGTCGGCGGAATGAGATGCCCCCAGGGCGTTAGCGCCACCGGGCCTGGGGAGGGCAGGAAGGACGGTATAAACATAACCAGACTGGGCGTAGATTAGGTCATATTTCAAGGCTATTTGGAGGGCGGCTTCTTCGGTTTGAGGGAAATGGGAGGCGACATCTTTGCCAATGGGAGCTAGGAGAGAGCGAAGGAACCAGTCCATATAGATCCGATCGTCGAAGGGGGGAGCTCGACATAAGCTGCGTCTACGTCGCCATTCCTGAACATGGATGGAAAGGCGGGTCGAAGATGTTTGCTTAAAGGAATTCAAGAGCTCCGTACCGGTATCGTATCGGAGAGGGAGCTGGAAGTAAGATAAAAAGGCTTGGGCAATGGTCGCAAAGGTGGTATGGGAAGAGGTGGCTTGGTCTACCTACCATTTAGAAGCTTCACCGGTAAGCGTGCGTTGGAATAAACGAAGACGGATGGAGTCATCGGTAATGGAATTGGAGGAACACCACATGTGGAAAGATCGGACGTGATTGGTTGGATATTCTCCAGCAAGGCCTTCGAACTTAGGGATGTTGGAGGGGAGCTTGGTTGGCATAGCAGGCCAACCAACATCGTGGCGGATAGGGTCATTGATCAACTGATTGAAATCGGGGAGGCTGAGGCCTGCAATGTACGGCAGCAAAGGTATGGCCGAGGTAGTTTCTGTGGCGGTTCCGCTAGTAGTAGTTCCAGCATTAGCGCCTAGAGCGCCGCTAGCGTTAGGCCCTAGACCAGACATAGTGAAGGTGACAGGGGGAGAACCAGGAGGAGAAGGAGAACCCAATGAATCAGAAGAGGAGTCGGAGTGAAGACTCGGAGGAGGACTGGCTCGACGACGGTGGGACGGAGCAGGTCGATCGACCGGAAACTGAGGGTGAAGGCCAAGAAGTCTCCGGGAAAGGCGACTTGGGGGCGCAATGATGACGGGAAGAAGGAAACCGACAAGGGAAAAAAGGGACAGAATCAAGTGAGATCAAGGGCAGAAAATGTGCAGTGACAATTGATTTTAGAGTCTTTGCTAGGCGGTGTTAACCAGGCGCTTCTTCACTTAGGGTCAGTGTGTGGTGTGCGTTAATTTTAATTTTTAAAACCCTTTTTGTTTTGAGAGCAAGAAAAAAGTGTTCTGCGTAATTGAAAATAAATCTGCAGAGAACAGTATATAATTCTAAAATAACAGAAAATTAACAGCTACTATTGCATCTATCTAACCCAAGAAGGTGGGTCCCTCAAAACTAGTCTAAAAAAAAGGGGAAAAATCTAGTCAAAACACACTGAACAGAGGCCAATAGATCTAAGGTCGGGAGGGACAGGGATCTAAAGGATAAAGCTGCTGAAAAGAGGTGCAGATCATAGCCAAGAGACAGAGGCAAGGTGGCTGGAAAAAAGGGAGGAAATCAGCAAAAAGCGGAAAGGACAGGGAGGAGGTCCTAAAAAGAGGTCCAAACAAAATGACAAGAGGTGATTTGAAAGGAAGAAAGGCTGATTTAAAGGGATCTGAGGAGGAGGTTTCAGATCTAAAAAAGGGAAGGCTGAAACTCTGAAAAACAGACGGCTGAAACAGCTAAAACTCTTCCACAAAAATTGGAGGGTACTGAAGCCCTAGGGGGCTAGGTTCCCACTTAGATGAGTAAAAACAGATCAGAATTAGGTCAAAGCGGGCTGAGACAGAGGCTGGAAAACCCTGACAGAAGCTTCAGCAAAACCCAGAAAAATTGCAGAAAAACCACTGAAAAATTGGCAAGTCGCAGGTTCTGACCTGTTTTCAGTGCAGGTCACAGAAAAGAGGCTGAAAAGTGTGACCTGGAGGTCCAGGTCGTAGTTTTTGGGCTGAAAAGTGCGACCTCCCGTTCCGGTTGTCTCGGCGGCATATTTTCGGAAAAGTTGCCGTCTCAGTTGCGGCTGATGTCGCTTACCTGCGCAATAGGGCCAGAAACACACGGAAGTTAAAAATTTTAATGTTTTATGGTTTTATGTGAGAAAAACAACATAAAAATAGGAAAAATAAACAGCTGAAAAGAAACCCTAGGGTCTGAAGTAGCTGGATATGCAGGAATATGAAAAACGACAGCGGTCGTAATTTAAAACCCGTGTGGAGTCGCCATTTGTTAGTATGAATCCTTTGTCGAAGTGTACGAAAAAGGACCACTTTATCTACGCATAACTAATAGCCCTAACAACAAAATGGCTGCCAATATCTTCAGATCTGCGGTTAGTTGAACAAGAAAAGAGCTGCAAAAAACCAGATCTATGCATGGAAAGACATTAAGCAGTAAAAACAAGGGTTTGCTCCATATACCAATAGACAAGACAAGAACGATTTTTGAAAGAATTTTTGTATTAATTGGGCACCTGGGAGGAAAACAAGAAGGCGTATCCAATTCTCCTCAATGGGATGGGTTCTTGGAAGTCCTCAGCACTTCAGATCTAAGATTTCTCTCTCTTGTTGGTGTAGAAACCCCACACAAAGAATGGAACTCAAAGGGAGCTCACACAGCAAATGGCAGAAAATGGTGACCAAGTGTATAGATCCAGAGTGATCTAATAGGCAACAAAAGGTGAAGAATGATAGGAAAATCCCTCCTATTTATAACAAAATATTGGGTCATTCTAGATCTTGGTGCATGATTAAAATAATGTTAACCAAATCTAGATCCACCTTTTATGGAATATTTTATTATATTTGTTGGAGGGAAAAAGTATTCGACTTGGGTCAAATCCCTTTATTTGTCAATAATAAATAAATAAATGATTTATTTATCATTTTAAGGAAGTGGTTGAAGGATAATCAAATAAATAATGATTTATTTAATTATTTGTGGGTGATTTGGTCATATTTAACAAGGAATATTATCTAAATAAGATTTAAATAATTATTCCTGGAAAATAATAAGATAAATAAAGGTTTATCTAATTAATTTATTTGTTTTGGGGTTAAACAAGACTGGGAATAATAATTAAATTATGGTTTAATTAATTATTCCATGAGAAAAATCAAACAAATATAGGTTTGTTTAATATTTCCTTTTGGGGTTTCCTGTTTAGACCATAAACAACCTAATAAATGTGGTTTATTAAGTTATTTAACATAGTGAAGGCAATTTTACTTAGGGTAAAATTGGTCTTACATGGTGTACTTGGGTCCATCTAATGATAATAGGTTAGATGACCAAAAAATGGTGTAACACCCTGCAAAAAACAAAAACTAATTATAAAAACCTGCGGATATGGTAGACTACATTCAGAGGTTTAAATGGAGGCGGTTTGGAGCTGTGAGGGTGGAAGGTTTTGCAACAGAGAACGGGTTTCTATGGTAAAACATAGAACCACGGTTTTAATTTAAAATATGGCGCGAATTGGGAAGAAGCGGTTTCGGGAAAACCATCAGTGGTTTTCGCGCAACATTTGGGGGGGTAGGTGGTATTGGCTTTTGGAACGAGATATGTGTTAGCGTTTGACACGTGGATTTCTAAAACCACTTTTATCACGCAGAAGTAGTGCACTGCGGGGAGGAGCAAAAAATTACGCGATATGGACTTCTGGCCGTTAGATGATTGACAATAGATCGAACGGTGAGGGCAGAGCGCGATAGATCAAAAGATGTGTGGAGGATGTATGGTGGGACCGAAATTTTTTTGTTTCATGTAGTGGAGGGATTAAGAAGTGGGGTGGAAAGTTACGTGGAAAGTTAGTCTTATCGGGTTAAATCCCGATCGTAGGATCTGATGATTGGGCGGTGGGGATTTAAAGAGGAGACGAGAAGTAATGGCGGGGTAGAAACATGAGAGAAAGGAGGGCCCACCTTTATATAAAGGGCGGAAAGGTTTTTTCTTAGGAAGAGGGTTTTTATAAGAGTAGCGAGAAGGATCAATGGGAGCAGTCAAATCATGAGGATCGATGGCTGAGATCTGTCGAAGGGGGAGAATGAAAAGGGTAGGGTTTGAAAAGCAGAAGTAATGTGCACCGTTGGATTTTAGAAGATCAACGATGGAGATTGAATCGGAGGTCGAGTTGGTGGAGGATCATGTGATGGATGAACGTGATGCGATGAAGCACGAACCATCAGATCTAGCAGAATGAACAGCTAAGATTACATCGCATCGGAGAGAAGAAAAGAGGCCAAAGCACCGGGGTGTTTGAGTTTGCGTTGTGCGATTAAGTGCTGGACGTAGGATCGATATGGGAGATCAACGGTCATGATTAAATCGGCGGGTGTGATGATGGAGGGCTATGGGCAGAGCGCGATGAGATCTTAGCTGTCGGTTTTTGTGGATTCGACGGCTGAGATTAAATCAGGGGATCGGCATCGGAGGAGGAAAAGGGAAAGGATAAAGGGAATTTGCGATTTCCGATTGCGATGGAGCAATGAGGCTTAGCACTCGATCACAGCTTCGAGTCGTATAAGGAAAAGGGGCAGGGGCTTAAGGCCAAAAGGGGCTTTAAGGCCTTATAGAAAAAATGAAGGTTTTTAGGATTTTTGAAGGGCTTTTTGAGGAATTTGGAGGTTTCGATAGGGGTAAAGATGGGGTTTTAAACCTTATAAAGGGATTTCACAAGGCTTTAAAGGGGAATTTAAGGGAATGAGAGGTAAATGAAAGGGTTTACAGATGAAATGGAGAAGGAAATGGAGAATTTTAATGATGAAAAATGGAGTTTTTAAGCAGTATTTCTCTTAGTAAATAGCAGGTCCTTGAGGTTTAATAGTGAAACAGCAGCAAAGATTAACACCAAGGATAAAGGACATCATAAGACTTCAAGAACTCATAATTTGGAAATAAATTGTTTCTTGAAGGCTAAAAAAGATTTAGCCACCATTTGATATGACAAATTTTTATAGGTGGCTAATGGTGGCTCCACATGGGGATGGCATCTTCTTGAAGGTGTCAAGAACTTCAGACAATTTTCTCTAGAAGCTGATCAGTGCCTTGCACTTTGATAATCTTTTACTTGTAATCAGCTGCTAAAAAAAATGATTAGAACTTGTTACATCAGCAGAAAAGTATTTCCCAAACATCTACCTACACAGCCTACTCCCTAACATTTTCGCTTCAGAAGGTGCACTTGGGCTTGCAAACCATTTCATCAATCATTTTATTCTTTTATTGAAAACATAAAACTAGTCTAAGTCTACTCTTATTCCTCCATGAGTTTAGATTAAGCATTTGAACTCATAATTTTCTCTACCTAACTACTATTTGTTTGGATTAGACTATCTGACAGACTTTTATTCTCTAAATTCTAAAACAGGAAATTTAAAAGCAGCCAAGCCAAGATTAAGCAGTCTGACTTGTTGTTGATCTATGGAATAAAAAAAAGCTGCACATAGACTGTTATTTGCAGAAGAGTATAACAAAATTGTGAAGGCTTAAGATCTGAAAATTAAAACATCCTTCATCATTTCTTCAGCTCTGGTTTTGGTCTTGTTTGATTTGTTTCCTCTTTCCTTTTGGTTCAAGTTTTGAGCTTTTTAGAACCATTGTTTCTCTACCCTGATCTACCTTAATGATAATCCAAGATTAAGTTGTTTGGCTGATCAGATTCACTAACCTATCAGCAGTAAATTGAAAAGCTAATTAGTCATGATTAGGCTGTATGACTAAGTAGAAGTGTGTTTTTTTAGGAGTGGCATTTGAGCTTGCACACTTTCAGACTTTGTCTCTCTTTTTTGGTATGGGGCTATACCTTTCTTGTTTTCATTTTTTCCCTCTTTTATTTTTCTCTTGTTTTTGTATTTTTTTCATTTTTCTTCTTCAGAGAAATAAGAAAAATGACTAACTAGATGCTCAAAGGCTGAGCTTTATTTCATTTCCTATATAACTTAATCTAACTTGAAAATGTCTTCTACTTTATATGGTACAATAATGCCAATGTAGCCAGTCGAGTAGTGACAAAAAGGAATAGAGAAACTGGCTACTAGTCAGAGGTAACCACAATACATATTGAATATTAATCTTTAAAATCAAGGTTGTCACAGAAGGTGACAATGTTTTATATCTTTGACTCTTGCAAAGGATCCATGCTTGATAATTTGAGCCAATTTGGACCTCCACACACTCTTCCATAGGATCAATAAAGAAAATATGAGAATTCTCTTCTTTTTGGCCCTCCATGATTGGTAGATTATCTGCCTCTAAGATATCAGCTTTGAGGACTGCACCTTCAATATGTTCCTTGGAAGCATCATCATCCTTCACCTGCAAATCGACAAGCAGTGACATTTCTTCTTTCTCTAAATCTATGCTTACTTCCGATGTGAATTCAGGTTCTTTGGATGACAGATTGATATCAGTAATGGGAGAAGGTTTCTCTTGAAAAGATGATATGTCCTCAGCAGGATAGTCTTTTATTTGTTTTTCTTCCCCAAAGACTTGCCAGTACTTTTTATGGTTTGGGACAACTGGTCTGAATTTTTCTTGAATTGTATATTGTTTGCTTTCCCAAGGTCTCAGACATGTACTAGCAACAAGGGCTAATCCATTGGCAAGACTGTTTTGGTCTTTAGGAACAAGGGTAAGTTGGAATTCATTAAAATATTTTAACAAATCCATGGCCTCATCCTTATAGGCTCTAATTCTGGGATGTTTAACCATGTATTCTTCATTTACTTGCATAATTTCCAATCCTGCATTCCCATGAACTCTTATCCTCTGGGCTCCTAATTTCTTCAATAAGTGTAGCCCTAAAAGAAGTGCCTCATACTCCACTATGTTACTTGTGCATTGAAAATTCAATTTATATGAATGGCCTTCGGAATGATTTTTTCCTGTATTGTAAAGCCATATTCCTGCACCTGCACTGGTTTTAGTACATGACCCTTCAAAATTCATACTCCAAAGAGGACTATTTTTAGTTTTACCCTTAATTTCCCTACTATCCTCTTTGTCTTGAGTGCCATCTGGTTGTTCTGTGGGATACGCACTATGTTGATGATTATCTTGTTCAAATGAAGGCTCGGAGGTTGGTTGTTTGTTGATAATCTGATCTATCTCTCTTTCTGTCAAAGGGGAAGATGTTTCTATGTTCCTCTGAATAGGAGTACAGTAGTTCTCTGTCTCTGGTGAAGACTGATTTTGAGGTCGGATGCCTTCCTGAGCCTCAGTTATAAGGGATGATGAATCATTATTTGGGTTTTCAGAAATATTTTGAGGAATTTCCTTTATTTCTTGGTTGATTTCTTCCTCAACTGATTCATCTATATTCTTATAATTTTTCAATAGGATATTAAACTCATGAATGGCTGTTAAAAGATCTTCAGGATGCATTTCTTCCAAATCCTCATCATTTTCTATAATGTGTTGGGTGATGTTTTGTAATGGATCATAATGTATTCCCCCCCATGATAATGATGTAGTGTTTCCTTTATAGTTCTCATAAAACACATATTCAAGGTCTTTTAAAGAAAACAAACTACCAGATTTCAACCATTCATACCAATCCCTATCTTTTCCTTCTAATGTCAACATAAACATTTTCATAAGGTAGTTTTCATGCCATTCCACTTTCAACCTCCATACATGTATATGAAATTTGATGAGATGTAGTAAAGGGTCATCAAACTTTTCACCTTGAAAAACAGGCAGGTTGTCATCCCAATTCATCTGGGGCATCTTATGTGGAAACCCAGGGATATGATCTCTACTCATTGGGGCATATCTTCGTTGTATCCTTGGAATCCTTTTACAAATTGGATAAGAGGTCACTGTATCTTCTTAATCAGTTTAGGGTCTTCTACTAGTGGAGTCATTTGGTATTTTGGGAGTTGTTGAGTGTGAAGTCACCAAGTGGATGATTTAAACTTTGTTTTCCACCAACAGTATGATTTGGTTTGCTCAATGCATTCCCAAAGGGATTTACAAATACTGGAGTGATATTAGGCCTACTGGAGGCCAGTGAAGTCACCAGGTGGAAATTTTTAGCTCTTTTTGGAGGTAAAATGTTTTATGGTCCACCACCATTAATGGGTCTGAATATCAACCTAAAATATTTTTAGGTTTTCTGAGTTTTTTTAGTCCTATAGGTTAGGAGAGTGTCCTAAATCTGTTTCAACACTTAGCTACACTGATGAGACAAATAGAGTTTGCTCTTATGGCTTAGCTAGCTGATTCCTTCAAGGTTTGATAAGACTCTATGAGAATCCTAAGGGTTACTTAGTTTTTCACTGATTCAATTAAATCCTATCATGATTACCAACATGCTTGATAGTGCTTGAAGAAAGCTACTTATACTACACTGAACCAATGAGTGTTTTGTTTTAAGGATTTTACTCAGATATCCCCAGTGGAGTCGCCATTATGTTGGTGTTCCTATGTTTTGGCAGATTGGCAAATCCAAAAGACAAGACAACATCAAACCACTTTGGGATTCTAGGATCTAGCCCTCCTGAATCCATAGAGGGATCTCTCTATAAGTGAAAAGATTGATTTATCTTTTAAGGTTTTAGTATGATATTAGGCTAGTTATTAAGAACGAGGGTTTTTTGTTTATTTGGTTATTCAGGTATGATTTTTAATTGGATGGAATATTACAAAATGAAAGAGTTAAAAAGGGTGAAGATGCAAGTGTATTGAGAAGTGTTCGGAAGATAGGATTAGTATGAAACAACTTTAAACCATTGGGCAATGGAGTCACAAAATTTTTTAATTGTACAAAAATTTCAAGAGTGGTCCAAGGGGCAAGTCATCTATATCAAAAGATCCTTTAGATTAAATTATGAAATGGAACATCATAAGTGTTGAGAAAGTGGAAAAATCCAATAATTTCAACAAGGATTTATCAACTTTCCATACAAGAAAAGCCTTTTTAAGCAATTGTTTGAAACCAACCAAAGGACAGGGCTAACCATAGACTTCTTTGGACAAGATTGTATTAAAGCTAACTTATCAGACAAAAATCCAGTAATATCACCAGACTACTTTCAGAAGGAATGAAAACAGATAAGAATACAAAGTGCAACTTAAGATCAGGTCAGATGTATTACAATCATGGTCTGCTTTTATCATATTCTTAGGGAAACTTTCAAACAACCTTTGGAGAAAGAACTAGAAGATAGGGCAAACCATAAACTTTTCTAGTTTAAATCTACTTAGCATGTAATGAAAATATCATTCAAGAACTTCCTTTCAAGTTTTTCACATCAAGACATGGACTAACCAACATTCCTTGATAATGTTTATACTTAATTTAAGTCATTCTAAAATATCACAATTAGGGGAAAACAAATAGATAAAGCTTATCAGTGAGAGTAGGGTACTTTAGCAGTAAATCCTAGCTCTATGCTTGTTGTTCTTTATCAGAGAAAAGTGAACAAAATGGAATAAATGAAAGGAAAACAATAACAGTAAGAGGTACTTCACCAATGATATAGACCAGGATCCCAAAAATCAGCTTGTATATTGATTGTCAATCCAGTTACAAACTACATGTCCAATGTTTCATCACAGAAATAACTTCTCTTCTCAGCCTAACTTCTTCTATAACTTAACAGATCTTCAGAGCTTCAGAACTTATTTACATTCAAAAATTATTCGATATAGCAACTTATTACATCAAATTCCAACAACCAACCAACATCTCATCTTCTTCAGAAGTATTTATAGAAGAAAGAGGAGGTGGAATGAAAGAAAAGGTCTCTAGTTAAATTAATACAAGTTAATTCTTCTCTGCCTTTGTGGGGCTCAATAGAGGAGATCTCTGATGCTTTCCATGTATTAATTGGTTTTCATTTAATTTTTAGCTACTTGGCATATTTTGTTGACTTTAAAACTATTTTGGTAGGCTGGCAATAACTCTGGCTGCTTTAAACAAAATATCACTGACTAAGGCAATTACTATGCCTTCTTTTGATTTATTGAGGCTGTAGGTGGCACTTTGTAGCTGAAGAGGATAAATGGCCTCTGATGTGGCAGTGGACGCCTCTTTTACTGATATTTTTCTTTGTTTTTCCTTAAAACACTTTTGATTTGTTCTTGAGTTGTGTTTAGGCTTAATTAAGCCTTGATCTTTATCTTCGGGTCTTCATTCTGATACACTTTGTTGCTCTACTTTCGCTTGCACAGGTGGCTGTCCATCATAGGAGGCTTTCTTCGAGGGTTGGGGATCATGATCTGCTGATTTAAATATGAATTTGTAACCCCGCTGGTTCCTTTTCTTCATTGATTTTAGGTCAGAATCATCACTTTGAGCCTTATCAGTCACCTGCCTGTGACTATGGAAATACACAGGTCGAACACCATAAAAGCCCTGCAAAACACAAAAAATAATTATAAAAACCTACGGATATGGTAGACTACATTCAGAGGTTTAAATGGAGGCGGTTCGGAGCTGTGAGGGTGGAAGGATTTGTAGCGGAGAACGTATTTCTATGGTAAAACATAGAGCCAAGGTTTTAATTTAATATATGGCGTGAATTGGGAAGAAGCGGTTTCGGGAAAACCATCAGTGGTTTTCGCGCAGCATTTGGAAGGGTAGGCGGTATTGGCTTTTGGAACGTGATATTTGTTAGAGTTTGAAATGTGGATTTCTAAAACCACTTTTATCCCACAAAAGTAGCGCACTACGGGGAGGAGCCAAAAATTACGCGACATGGACTTCTGGCCGTTAGATGTTTGGCAATATATCGAATGGTGAGGGTAGAGCGCGATAGATCAAAAGATGTGTGGAGGATGTATGGTGGGACCGACATTTGTTTTGTCATGTAGTGGAGGGATTAAGAAGTGGGGTGGAAAGTTAAATGGAAATTTAGTCTTATCGGGTTAAATCCCGATCGTAGGATCTGATGATTGGGTGGTGGAGATTTAAAGAGGAGACAAGAAGTAATGGCAGGGTAGAAACATGAGAGAAAGGAGGGCCCACCTTTATATAAAGGGCGGAAAGGTTTTTTGTTTGGAAGAGGGGTTTTATAAGAGCGGCGGGAAGGATCAATGGGAGCCGTTGGATCGTGAGGATCGACGGCTAAGATCTGTCGATGGGGGAGAATGAAAAGGGCGGGGTTTGAAAAGTAGAATTAATGTGGACCGTCGAATTTGATAAGATCAATGGTGGAGATTGAATCGGAGGTCGAGATGGTGGAGGATCATGTGATGGATGAACATTATGCGATGAAGCACGAACCATCGGATTTGGCGGAATGAACGGCTGGGATTACATCGCATCAGAGAGAATAAAAGAGGGCAAAGCACCGGGGTGTTTGAGTTTGCAATGTGCGATTAAGCGTTGGCCATAGGATCAATATGAGAGATCAACAGACAGGATTAAATTGGCGGGTGTGATGACAGAGGGCTATGGGCGGAGCACGATGAGATCTTAGATGTTAGTTTTTGTGGATTCGACAGTTGAGATTAAATCGGGGGATCGACATCAGAGGAGGAGAAGGAAAAGGATAAAGAGAATTTGCAATTGCCGATTGCGATGGAGAAATGAGGCTTAGCACTTGGTCGTGGCTCCAGGTCATATAAGCAAAAGGGGCTGGGGCTTAAGGCCGAAAGGGGCTTTAAGGCCTTATAGAAAAAATGAAGGTTTTTAGGATTTTTGAAGGGTTTTTTGAGGAATTTGGAGGTTCCGATAGGGGTAAAGACGGGGTTTTAAACCTTATAAATGGATTTCACAAGGCTTTAAAGGGGAATTTGATGGAATGAGAGGTAAGTGAAAGGGTTTATGGATGAAATGGAGAAGGAAATGGAGAAGTGTAACGATGAAAAATGGAGTTTTTAAGCATTCTTTCTCTTAGTAAACAACGGGTCCTTGAGGTTTAATAGTGAAACAGCAGCAAATATTAACACCAAGGATAAAGGACATCATAAGACTTCAAGAACTCATAATTTGGAAATAAATTATTTCTTGAAGGCTAAAAAAGATTTATCCACCATTTGATATGACAATTTTTTATAGGTGGCTAACACCACGGATCGTTGTTTCCTGCTGCACTAGGAAACTATTGTTGATCCAATGCTAAATATCCCCCCTGATGTGATCTTTTTGTCAAATGGACTGACAACCCAATCTGCATCCATGAAGCTATGCAAATTCACTCCCTCTGTCCGTCTATACCATATACCATACTCTGATATGCCCCTCAGTATCTTAGGACATGCTTCCCCACCTTCTAAAAGAGATACGTAGGCTTAACCATAGTTGGAATCAGCTATTTAACTGCGTAGAAAATTCTCGGTCTCGTGTTCACCAAATACATTAGTGAACCCACTGACTGTCAGTAGATAGTAGCATCCACTACCTCTCCAGAAGTAGCGTCCTCTTTCCTCCAATTTCCTGGAAGAGGAGTATCCATGGGTTTGCTGGTCTCCATGTTAAACTTACCCAATATCTCCCTTGCATAATTTCCTTGAGACACAAAAATTTCACCATCCTGCTGCCATATTTCTAATCCAAGGAAATGATGAAGGAGTCCCATGTCCTTCATTTTTAACTCCCTTGCAAGATCCTCCTTGCATGAGTGTATCAGTTTCTCATCACTAGTCAAAATTAGATCATCAACATAAAGAAACATGATCAATAACTTACCCTCAACCACAATCTAGTACAGGTTTTCATCTTCTTCACTTTTGGTGAAGCCCAATCCAATGAAATAGCTGCCTATCTAATTATACCAAGCACGAGGTGCTTGATTTAGCACATACAGTTCTCTTTTAGTCTGCACACATGCGACTCACTGTTGAATATTTTGAAACATTCAGGCTGCTCTATGTACACCTCTTCCTCAATGATTCCATTGAGAAACATATTTTTCACATCCATTTGATGAATGTACCATCCCATATACATTGAGAGTGGAAGGATGGATCTTATGGAAGAGTACCTTGCAACAAGTGCAAAAGTATCATCATAATATATCCCATCAATCTGTGAGAATCCCTAGGCCACAAATATACCCTTGTATTTCTCCACACTCCCATCAGAAGCTTGATTTACCTTGTAGATCCATCTCGATCAACCACTAATTTTTCGATCGATCTTGGGACTATCTCCCATGCACTGTTCTTGACAATGGAGTCATACTCCTCCACCATTGCATCAACCCAAGTTGGTTGCTGCATTGCTTCTTGAAAGGAAGACGGTTCAGTCATAATACATTTGCTCATAAGAGCCATGTGTTGAGCTTCAAATATGTTCTTCTCTTCCACCACATTCCACTTCATTTCCTTTGTCCATTATTAATTTCAGGCTTAAATTATCAATAAGATTAGTTAAAATTTCTTTGATATTGTATATAATGTCTAACTTGCTATGTTTTCATGATTTCGTTGTTGTAGTACTTTTTTACTACACCTAGCTACAGAATGCAAACATTCTGTAGCTAGTTGCCGATTCTGCAGCTGTCTTCATGTCTACGCAGGTTCCAGGTGTCAACTCAGGGAAAAAAACATATGGTCATATTCCACATCATTCCCTCATCAATTTTTTCTCCCCACGAAGTCTGAGTTAAAATATCAAAGCGGTTATGCACGAAGAAGAGAGGCAGTTTCCTATCAAAACATGGACTCTACAGATGTCCGCAGTAAAGCACAAGACTATTAATAAGAGTTTTAATTTGATTAGGAATGGGAAAGACACTTATCCCTGTTTTTCTCAAGAAGTAGTTATGTAGTTTCAGAATAGGTATGACTCGGGAGACCGAGAAACTGTTGGTTAGATTTTGTTTTTGGCTGCTAGATCTGAGAAATCCGAAATACTATGTTTTGAAGTAATTTCTCTTTTAATGCAAGAAGCATCACTTTATTGAAAGTGCTGAGTCAATCTTGAAGTAGATATTGCGTGCTACTCCGGTGGTAGAGGGCCCCTGCTACCTGAGTAGCCTTGTTCATATGTTTAGATAAGTAACTGCATTATTAGTTTAACCAATTTTCTGAATTTCATGTTTTTATATTCATTTGAATTGGATGCTACAGATTAATCTTGTTCTCACAAATTCTTCCAAAAAACTACTAATATGGAATGAGGCATAACTGTAGTATTTTAGGAGTTATTTACATTTCTTTAAGCTTTATGTTTTCATGCTCAATCACATCAGTTGTTACAGCTAGTCTTGTTTTTTTTTTAATCTCTTCCAAAATATCACTAATTCCGGATGAGACATAGCTGTGGTGGTGTTTCAGAGCTTACAGCATTTTGTTGAACTTTATATTTTACATTTTATGCATGAAATGATATAGCCATACTTGTTTCTACAAGCTATTCCAAAACATTACTCACATTGAACAAAGTAGGGCTGTAGTATTTCATAGAATTAGTTGCATTTTAGCTCAGTCAACACTCCGGAGGTAGATGTCATTCTAGTTTAATTCTGTCACTATATTCCAAGCTTGATAATGGTACTCTAGTTTAACCTTGTTCACTGTATTAGTATCATTCTAGTTCAGCTCCAATTCATTTCAAGTTAGATAATAGCACTCTAGTTTAGTCTTAGCTCACTGAATTAGCATTCTATTTTAGTTGTTATCCATTGCATTTTAAATTGTATTAGTTGCTAAATTTAGATACCACGGTCTTCATTATTTACAAAACTTATTTTTTTCCAACTTCATATTAATACATCATCATCTGGATAGAAGCTAGTAATATCAGTTTAAGGCCTTGAGTATTTTGCAACCTCTTTACCATTTCACAAATAAGCCTTTTCTCAAAGACTATTCTAAAAAGAAATCTATAACTTTTGAATGAGGCCTAGTGGTGCTAAATTGAGTTGCAGAACAAAATTAGAAGTTATTTTAGAGTAGAAATCTTATTGTGTTACAAATTTTCTTTTCCAATTATGTTCCAATAAACCTTTAACCATAGATGAGATGTTGTAACATTGTAAGTTGATTGTTGACTTAGGAAAACCTCAATTGCACTAAAAACTTATCCTTTTCTCAAACTATTCCAACATATCTCTAAATGAATGAATTGGATAAGTTCATGATATGGGTTAATGAGTTCATGTTGTAATTTGTTTCTTTGCTATGAGTCCTTATCAAGTTTTTCATTTTCTGTCCTCTAGTGCACACTTAGTTTAGAATAGTTTCACTATGTTTTAGTGTAAACTTCTTAGCTCTTTTTCAACATAAAAACCATAAAACCAAAAACATCATAAAAACACTAAACACAACGTAGTGAGAAACAGATACCTAGGCACATACAGTGCACCACACTTCAGCAGTTTACTAGCCCTGGTTGATAATTAATGACCTCAATTTAGGAACACTAAGTTGAGCACAACACCATGTATCTAGTAAATTGGTCAAGAGACTATCTCTTTCTGTGCTGCGAAGAAGGGGCTCCTACATTCTCTGCAACATCAAGTCTCAATCTATTAGCTTCGCTGGTGTGCCTTCTCCCATTTCTGATGGATGTCTCTGCATGAGTGTTTTCCTCCACTCCATGAACCTCCTCATGTGGTTGATCAACATCTTGACACTCATCCTTGGGAACCAACAATTCCTCTTCTACATGCAAGTCCAGCTCCCTCTCAAGGGACAACCGTGTGGTTTTCTCCTAATTAAATTTGATATTCCATCGCACAATAGTCATTCTGTTGTTTGGAAAATACACACGATAATTAGGGGTTGTTTCAGTGTACCCCACAAAAATCCCAACCTCAATTTTTGGTTCCAGCTTCTTCCTAGCATCCTTGGTCACATGCATATAAACAGATGAGCCAAAAATCTTAAAGTGTGAAACATCAGGTTTCTTACCAGTGAAATCTTCTTCAGGTGTACTCATTTCAAGTACTTTATGAGGAAAATGGTTCTACACATGTACTGTTGTATTTCATGCTTCTACCACAAATGCATTGGTAGGCCTTGATCATCCAACATCACTCGTGCTTCACCCACAATATTTTTTTTTCTTCCTCTTTGTGATTCCATTATGTTGTGGGTTATGGGGCGCTATGAGTTCTCTTCAAATTCCTTCTTTGTTGCAGAAGTTCTTGAATTCATTAGAGATGTAATCTCCACCATTACCGCTCTTAAGAGCCTTCACTTGCTTCCTCGAATCTTTCTTGACTAGTGCCTCAAACTCAAAAAACTTAGAGAATGTTTGATCTTTCTTCTGCATGAAGAATATCCAACACTTACAAGAAAATTCATCAACAAAGATTACATAGTACTTATGTTTTTCTGTTGAAGCAACTGAGAAAGAACCACACATGTCTGTGTGAACTCTCTCAAGGATCCCTGAAGCTCAGTTTTCCTTCTCCTGAAAGGTGGCCTTTACATATTTTCCCATAGTACATCCATTTCATGTATCTGACTGCGCAATTGTACCCCTGGGAAGACAAGTAGAAATCTGTTGCATGAATTTTGAGGCTCCATGGTGAAGATGTCCCAATCGCCTGTGCCATAATTCGCCCTCATCCCGGCTCACCACTTGATCTGCCTTGCCCATCATTTCTACGCAGCCATCTACCTCCAGCTTGTATAGATTCTTAACTCGAATCCCTATCATCTTGGCTTGTCCTGTTTTTTTATGTCACAAGAAATCTTTTCCATCAGTAAAAACAACATCATAGACTCTATCCTCCAACACTGCGACTGAGACCAAATTTTTCTTCAGACCTGGTACATGCATCAGGGCTTTTAATTGAAATGGTTTACCTAAATCCATATGAAAGTTAATGGTACCAATCCCGGTAGCACTGTATCGTCCGTCTTCGCCCATTTCAATATGCATCTGGAGATCTTTCTCCTCCAAGTCACTGAAAATTTTCTTATCTCACGTCATGTGAAAGGAAGTGCCACTATTCAAATACCATACATATCCCAATGCACTAGACACCATGCATGTGATAAATGAGAAGTCAAGCTCAAATTGCGAGGCAAGGGCCTCACCATCTATAGATCCTCTAGCCTTCTTCTTCTTCTTCTTTTTTGGACAGTTAGTAGAAAAATTACCATGCTCGTGACAGTGAAAACACTTCACCTTGGACATGTCCAGCTTCTTGCCATTCTTAGACTCGGATTTAGAATGGAATTTCTTCCCCTTCCCCTTCCTTGCCCTGGCAGCCAAATCAAAATCCTCTTCATCCTCATTCTTAGATGAAAATCCATCTCTCTTGTTTCGTCTGAACTCCTCCTACACCAAATTTGACCACAATCGTTCCCAATATGGGAAATTCTCCCTTCCATTGACATAACCTTGATAACTGTGCCAACTCTTGGGAAGTCCCAGGATAGCCAACCTCACCAAATCATCATTAGACACTATTATTCCAACGCTCCCTAGTTCATCCTGACATTGGACAAACTTTGTTAGATATTTTGGAATGGTGTCGCCCTTTTCCATCTCGATCTTCTTGAGTTTATCTTTGAGTGCCAATTTCCTATGGTCACTGCTTGTTGGCTCGAGGGGTCCTGACCCAGGTTCGGAGGTTCAATTTTTTCCAACAAACCCCTATACTACTGGCCCTTTCGGCAGTGACCTACTTGCGCAAGCCAAAGTCTCACCCAAAGCAGTATGGGAGGGTGCTGGAACCAGGTTTCCGCACCCTGGGAGAGGATAGGTAAGTCAAGCCAATCCGCATTCAACTTTATAGCTACTAGATCGTATGGTGGAAAACACATATCTACTAATATCCTTCGCATCCACGTGCGCAACAGCTATGATATTCACAGTAATGAACTCACATAATGATAACGCAGCTATTCCAGATATTCTTGCATGAAGTGAAACAGAACAGATCCAGATAGTAACATAAACAAGTAACAGAAGTATGTTCACAGCTTAAATCAATAATATATATTAATTAACCAAACATCACAGATTCATATCACAGTAATTCCAATGGATTCAGATATTCAACAATACTTCTGCATTCATTAATCCTTCAGATCTACTTACAATACCCCAAAACCCAACCTGCGCACACAGTAGCAGGGTCCGCACACAACAGGACAGAGAATCCCCGTGCACACAGTAGCAGGAGTCCTTCCCCAACAACCCTAACCAGATCTATCAGTTCACACTTAGCATCAATCTCTTTTCATTCTTAGTTTGTCTTATAACTCAAAAAGGTTCAACTACTTATACTGTTTTAGCCTACGCATACAATGGTCTGCAAACTATGGTTTGCAGACTATTGGTCTATCCTTGACCCATTTACCATGCATTAGGGGCTTTGAACCACCCCAAAACCCATGCGTTAGACTAAATATCATCAAAAATACACAAAATCGACCCGACTCGCAGCTTTGTAGGAGACCTTGTTCCAACACTACTACTTTGGAATAGATCCATCAAAGCCTTCCCCATTGCATATGGTGTGGCTTTCCCATGGAGGCTCGAGAAAATATGGTCTCATACTCCCTCCAACATTATCCTCCTCACCTTTTCCACTTTCTTTTTCCACGCATCAAGATTTGCAGCATCTGCAACATTGGGTTTACGAACATATTTGCCAATGAATTCCTTCAACCCATTTTCTTTGACTACTGCCTCCATCCTGTCCTTCCAAAAAATATAGTTCGAGCTGCCCTTGAGTGCATACTCTAACCTCAAGCCATTGAAATCCATTTCGATCTTGAATCAACTGTAGCAACAAGAAAGTCTTTTTGCATGTTTGAATTCTATCCAGTCACAAACTCAACTCCTGCTTCACTTTTGCAATTTCCTGTGCTCCGATACCATGTAGAAATTATACAACATGCATGTATATCTTGTATTCACCCAATCTAACAATTTAATAAAGTTAAATATTGAACCGCTTCTACAAATATTTGGCAGAATTAAAAATAGAATTTCTAATCACACGAACATGAAGAAAGATCAATCACACACAAGAGAGATATTTTCCCGGGGAATCTTACAGCTAAAAACCCCACTATCTTCTATTGTATATCAAGAATGGATCATGAAAAACTTACATACAAAAATATTCTCACAAGATCCCTCCAGTACTCAGCTAATTGTCTCACACTTTCATTAGCAAAATTGACCAACACATAGCCAATTCTCATCTTGTAGACAACCTGTCTTTCTTGCGCAATCCTTGATGGAAAAGATCCCTAAAATATAGGAATTCTTGCCTGCCTTGAATGTGCAAGTATCATGGGCACTCCAATGAGTGTTTGGTTGCAAGTGTGCAAGCCAATAATCCTACAATTAATAGTCAACTTCCCATTCACCTTGAACTCAACTGGGTCTCCACTAGATCTGACATGCATGCATCTAATAATAGTAAATCCTCAGTTGCATGTGAGATCACTGATTGTGAATTAATTAATATTTAATTTAATATATCTCTCACTAGATTATCTTCAGTTACAACTAGCACAACTGAGTTAAACTATTTACAACTTGCACCAACTCATGCACCACTACACTTCGACCTCTGTTATAGCTAGAATTACTATGCATGCCTCACCAACTACCACTAACTCAAAATCCACTAGCTAACTAAATTTATCACTTTCAGTTAACTGATTAAATTCCACATTGAGAATAGATTATACTTTAATTTCCATCTTAATTAAGGGATAACCAAAATATACATGCACCCAAAACTAGCACTATGGGCCCCACCCTAGTCTGGGTGCTTAATGCAACCAGGTACTTAATGCACTAGGCGTGGGTGCTGAATCTTATTGTTGAATCTCAACAATATTTCTTCTTGTATTTTTTTAGCCTGGTATGTTTCTTCTTATTCGTTTCGATATATTCTCAATGATGGGAGTAGCTTCCTTAAATCCATAGGATTTTCTATGATGAAGACAACTTACTTCTTCTCTTCCTATGGTAGATCTGCGGGGAAATTGCTTTCTGGGTGGAATGACAGATGAGGGCATATTGGAAATCTATGAAAATGTGGTAGGAGTGTCACTTGGATAATAAGCACCAAGATTCACCATGCTTGGTTGTGTGATTTTGGCAATTTGACGTTGGAGGGTTGAGAGGCGTTCTGCGAGACGGTGTCGGATGGTGAAATCTCCAGGTGTGAGGGAAGAAATTCAAGATTGAAAAGATGTAATTTTAGAGTGTAGGTTTGTAGGATTTTCTAAATGAAACATCTTGACATCTGAAATGAAGTCAATATTTGAGGTAGATTCAGAGCAGGATGAGTCTTCAAGATGCGGATATGGTGGGTTTGACTCATATGATTCTGGGACTGATCTACTTGCTCCCATTCAGTTGGATCATAAATATTAGAAAAAATATTAAACAATTTATTTTGGAAACGAGTTTTACCCTTCAAAGCACATTTTTTAGTCGAATGACTCGGCTTCTTGCAAATGAGATAGGTTCCTGATTGTGCTCTTTGGGCGCCTTCTTGCCTTCTCTTGAAGTATTCTTTTCTTGGTCTTTAAAACCTTTGTCTTATAGGGTAAAACCTTTTGGGCTAGCATTTCTTTGTGCATTTTTTACATTGTAAATCACTTTCACATTGTCCTTTGTTATCAGTATTCTTTTTTATTTTGTAGCCAAAATGATAATTTTCGGCATAGATATCACAGACAATTGTATTGAAACCAAGTTGTTTCTTTACTGATTTGGCTATATTTTTTCAGAGGCATTATTTTTGAAGAGTAAATACATTTTTTTCATGGAGTCTTGCAAGAGAAATATTTTTAATATCTATATTTTCATCTTCAAATCTAGCCCTGATAAGATCTGGGATTCTTCCAGGCATTGCAAGCTAATATTTTCTCAAATAAATTGTGTTTTGTGGGTCTCTTGCCTTATAAAGAAGACCTTGAATTGTGAAAAAAAACTCAGGAAGTTATTTTGTATCAAAAAGTCTTTGACTCAACAACATATCTGCATAATGATCGCCATCAACCTTAATTTCTCCATAAAACTCATGGAGAACTTACCTGACAAGTTTAGCAACTGGAATATCACTATTCATAATATTGAGTTCGTCAGATTCATTCATTCTATACCACCATAATTCTAAGTTACCTTGGAAACCCCAAGTTATCCTTAAAGCTAATTTTTACCATGAGAGTATGTGTCTGTGAATGGAATTTTGAGTGCTCGCCCATACACTCCAAGTAGGGATTTCCATGAGGATTTCATTTTTAGATTTGCAGTTCAGATTTGTCATTAGAGCTTGATTGATGTTATCTTGGCTAAGAGTAGGGAACTCATGAGTGTTTTAAGGATCATATGGAGTTTTTCCAATAGAACCATACTTGGAATTACACCATTTTCCCCATGCAAATTCAAAAGTTCAGTTTGGTCTATCGCTATCTACACTCCTGGGTCTTTTGTTGGATCCTTCTCCTTATTCTTTTACCATTTTTATTTATGCTCTGTATTGTCGTGGCACATCAAATACTAGGATCTGTGATTGAACTAGAGCCAATTTTTCTCTAGAAAATGAATAGCATTTTCAAATTGAAAAATTCTGGTATTATGCACATTGAACTTTTTAGGTAGTAGTGGAGTATTTTTATCCTCTAGGTTCCTTTATTCTAGCTGGAATGTATGGCTATAAACTTCTACTACAGTAAGATCTTCTTCTAAATCAAGAATTTATTTTTCCATAATCAACTTTAAATCTAATACTACTTCCATAATTTTCTCTAGCTTCATATTTACATCTTTTAACTTGTTAGATCTAAGAATTTTGTGGTCCATAAAGTAGATAAATGTCTTTCAGATTAATCACATCATTAGGATTTGGTAGATGTTTCGAACCAGCTAATGTGGTTCATCCTCAGAACAAGGTGAAAAATCCCAAGGATCTTCCTGAATAAATAGTGTGGATGCATCATTTCCCGAAATTAGTCTCTGAAAACTAGTCGTTAAACTAGTCATTAATGAATTAGTTAATTAGTTATATATACAAATTTTATTTTATGCCTTTTAATTAAATATAAGAATAAAGTATTAAAATTTTTATTATTAAATTGATTATAATATTTCTAATACAATTGATTAAAATTTTTAATTATTTATTAATAAATATTATTTTAATTAATATAATACATAAGAAACTATATACTATCATTATAAGGTACTACAAAGGAAATTATATAATATAATTACATTCAATCTCTATATTTATAATGTATGTGATGTAATATGTGTTATCAACCAGTAAATTTGTGCCTTATAATCGTGTGTGTTGTCTCTATTATTTGAGTAAGCATTCTAAGCCATATTAACTATCATTATAGCAAGCGAGATGTGGTCAGTAGTGTGAAGACATGATATAAGAGGTTGTTGTAGGAAATTTTGTTGGTGGACCGTGTTTCCAGAGAATTGAAGCCAAAAGGATGGAGTTGTAACTCTGAGGGAGTCCCATTCATTAGGTGCATAGTATTTTACCTTTACATTTTTCTTTTCCTTACCTGCTCGTGCAATACTGAGTAGTGAATTGCAGTAAGAAATGGCCTCAAGAATTTTTTATTTCTCTGCTGATATGAAATCCCCAAAGAAAAATAATTGGATTGGAAGGATATTAAACAAGTCACAGTCTAAACCCTTGTATGATACAAGGGTGTTAGTCCAGGAATTTACCCCCAATACTAATTGGCAACCTCCTTATATATCTCTCAGTAATATCTATGACCTTCCAATGTTTAAGTTTCATGAAACCAATATTATTAGATATGCCATTATAAATGTACCAATCAATATCACCCAACCTATGTATCAGATACCTCTCATAAAACCAGAAGATGTCCAACAAGAACTAGAAAAAGGTTATAAGTATGTGTATCTTGGACTAATACAATTTTGTATTAATACTCTTGTAAGACCTAGTTTGAATGTTACTTTCTTAGCTTGTGCAATTGACTCATGCCATAATAAATTCACTAATTCTCTATTAGGTGGTTTTTAGTCCCCTTTTCACAATGGTCCAGTTTGGTCATCTATCATCCCACGATACCAAGTTTCATTAACTGACCCCCATATTAATGAACTACTTCAAGCCTACATCCATTTTTCTGGCTTTGATATGTTTGGGCAGTCTAATATTGCCGAGTTACATTCCACTATTTGTTTAAGATTTGTCTCCCCAACTCTCCTAGCTCTCAATCCTCAGCTTACTCATAGAGCAACAACAGAAGGAGTGGTGGTTTGACTTGGTAATGCCACTCCTCTCACAATAAGGTTTTCCCAATTAAAAATTCCTGATGAGTGGACCGCAGAATACCATCCATTGTCTCAAAGGTAATTTTCGACTCCAAAACCTAAAATATTTTCTATTTATGAGTCAAGTAGAGGACCAATCATTATACTAAGGAATGACAATGCAGTACCCAAAATCCTTGTCAAAAGTCACTCTCCCAGGAGCCATGATACTTCATATCTCAGTAGGCATCTAGAAAAACACAAGTATGGATCCTTCTCTCACTCAAAATTATGTATTACCTCTAGAAGTACAAGTTCTGATAAAAAATTTCAAGTCTTTCATAGACCTTAGTATATCTTGATAGAGGAACATTTAGGCCATCATGTAGAATGTCAGGAATGTCTACATATTGCCTCTTCGAGAGACATTAAGTTCATGAGATACACACTACCTAGAGAAAAGGCAGGGGATGATCTAGAGAAGCATATACTCCCATAAAGGATACTTGCTCCTGGAAATTTTGTATACAAATTTAAAGATGGGAATGTTGTAGCTGATGTGAATTTCCTACAATATAGGAAATTACTGGATGAGAAGCCCCAAGACATTATAAGGCTTTAGAACTATAACAATTATTAGCTAACATGTGTAGCACAGAATCTAGATGACCTATCATAAGAAGTTCTTAAAGTACAATCCCATGTGTCAGGACTCCATTCTAGTTTAGATGATTTGAGTCAAAAGGCTTATGAGTATTTGACAAGTTAAAATATGTAAATATGAAGCTAGAGAAAATTTTGGAAGTAGTAGTAGATTTAAAATTGAGTCTAGAAAAATAAAATCCTAATTTAGAAGAAGCACTTACTGCAGCAGAAGTTTATAGACAAACATTCCATCTAGAAGAAAGGAACCCAGAGGAGAAAAATACTCCACTACTGCTCAAACAATTCTCTGTACATAATCCCAAAAATTTTCAATTTGAAAATGTTATTTCATTTTATAGATAAAAATTGGCTCTTGTTCAATCACATATCCTAGTATTTGATATTCCATCAGAGAACAAAGCAGAAATAAAAATGGTAAAAGAAGAAGGAGAAGGATCGAGAAAAATACCCAAGAGTAAAAATAGCGATAGACCAAACTAAAATTTTGAATATGCATGGGAAAATTAGTGTAATGCCAAGTATGGTTCTCCTAGAAAAAATCCATATGATCCTTAAAACACTGATGAGTTTCCTGCTCTTATTCGGGCTAACATCGATCAAGCTCCAATGAAAAATCTGAACTATAAATCTAAAAATGAAATCCTCATGGAAATCCATACTTGGAGTGGATGGGAAAGCACTCAAAAGTTCATTCACAGAAACAAAGTCTCATGACCATAATTAACTTTAAGGATAACCTGGGGTTTCCAAGGTAACTTAGAATTATGGTGGTCTAGAATGAATGAATCTGACAAACCCAATATTATGAATAATGATAAGCCAGTCATTGAACTTTTCAGGGTATTTTTCCATGAGTTTTATGGAGAAATTAAGGTTGATGGCCATCATTATGCATATATGTTCATGAGCCGAAGAATTTGTGATATAAAATAGCTACCTGAGTTGTTTTGCACAATTCATGATCCTCTTTATAAGGCAAGAGACCCACAAAACACAAGATATTTGAGAAAATATTTGTCTGTAATTCCTGGAAGAATCCCAGATATTGTTAGGGGTAGATTTGAAGCTAAAAATATAGATATTTAAAATCTTTCTCTTGCAGGACTCCATGAACAAATTGTATTTACTCTGTAAAAAGAATGCCTCCGAAAAAAGAAAACCAAATCAGTAAAGAAATAACTTGGTTTCAATGAAAGCGTCTGTGATATCTATGCCGAAACTTATCATTTTGGATGCAAAAGAAAAAAAAAGAATTATAGCAAAGAAAAAAATTGGAAGTGATTGCCCATGTAAAAAATGCATGAATAAAATCCATCCCAAAAGGTTTTACCCTAGAAGACAAAGGTTTCAAAGACCAAGAAAATGATACTTCAAGAGAAGGCAAGAAGGCGCCCAAAGAGCATAATCAGGAACCTATTTCATTTGAAAGAAGTTGGGTCATTGGGCCAGAAAATTTCCTTTGAAGGGTAAAAATCGTTTCCAAAATAATTTTTTTGACATTTTTTCTAATATTTATGATCTGACTGAATGGGAGCAAGTAGACCAGCCCCCACAAAATGAAGAATATTTCTCAGTCACAAATTCATATGAGTTAAACCCACCATATCCACAGCCTGAAGTCTCATCCTACTCTGAATCCACCTCAACTCTTGACTTCATTTCAGATGTTAAGATGTTTCATTTAGAAAATCTTGCAGACCTATGCTCTGAAATTGAATCTTTTCAATCTCATATTTCTTCTCTCACACCAAGAAATTTTGCCATCCGACACTGTCTTGCAGAACACCTCTCAACCCTCCAATGTCATCTTGCCAAAATCACGCATCCAAGTGTGGTGAATCTTGGTGCCTATTATCGAAGTGACACTCCTACCACATCTACACATATTTCCAATATGCCCTCATCTATCATTCCACCTAGGAAGCAATTTCCCTAGAGATCTACCATAAGCAGAGAAGAAGTGAGCTTTATTCATCATAGAAAATCCTATGGGTTTAATAAAACTACTCCCATCATTGAGAATATCTTAGACAAAGAAGAAGAAACAAACTAGGCCAGCAAACTACAAGAATAAATATTGCACTTAGAAACCACCATTGAAGAAAAAAGAGGCATGGTTAAAGAAATTCTAACCATTATGAGAGCTTATCATAATGAATTGGCTGAAAAACAAAAACAAATTACAAAACTAAAAGATTCAATAATGATAGAAGAATTTGAAGATGTGCTCAAAGAAGAAGAAGATTATGACTGGTAGCAGTAAGAATTACAATGCATACCTGAATATAACCAGCCAGAACCTGGTACATCTATTCTCCAGATGAAGGGATTTGAAGTTAGGATTGTTATTAGAATATATGTCAATGTTAGTGGTTATAAACAATATTCTATGGATGCACAACTACACACAGGAGTTATGAATTCATGTGCAAAGCATAGTGCCATTCCTGAATATTATTGGAAACCCACAAGATTTCATTTCAAAGCCATAAATAAGACATTAATGACTATCAGAGCTATGCCTCGTGACTTCCCAATTATTCTTAATGGAATTCCTACTTCTGTAAATTTGTACAGTTTTGATACAAGAAGTGATATTTTGTTGGGTCAAGATTTTGTAAGAAGAAATCTTCCTCTTGTTGTAGAAGAAAACCACATTTACCTCAACATCCAAGGAAGAACTATAAAAATTCCAATTAAGTCCAGCTATGTAAATAGAATTGTAGACCCCGTCCCAGATATAGTTCAATGTTCTCTTGAAAAACTAGCAAAGATCAACATAGTAATTAGAAATGTTGAAATCCAAGGGCCATAATACATCAGAGAAATAAAAGAAAAAATTGAAGCATAATGTACAACATATGTACCTAATGAATTTTGGCAAAGGCAACAATACTTTGTGGATCTTCCCTACAAAGAAAATTACTCTGGAACACCTTAGGAGTCATTATAAAACCATATGTCCCCGCCAGAGATTAAACTCTATAAAAACGATATTATTGAACTATTAGAACGAAATATGATCAAACTAAGCAGAAGCCATTGGGCTTGCCCAACATTTTATTTCAACTAGCATTCAAAACAAAGAGAGGTGAACCTTAGATGGTGATCAATTATAAAGCATTAAATGATTCCTTGCTTCCTATTAGGTATCCACTACCATCTAAAGAAGCTTTATTTCAGAAAATCAGCAATAATAACGTGTTCAACAAATTTGACCTTAAGAGCGGATTCTGGAAGATTGGGATCAAATCATCTGAAAAATACAAGACTGGTTTTGTGGTGCCACACAGACAGTTCCAATGGCGAGTAATTCCATTTGGATTAAAGAATGCACCCTATGAATTTCAAAAAATAATGGAAGTCATTTTTGGAGATTTGAAATTTATTATTATTTATATTGATGGCTTACTAATTTGTTATTTTGATTTAAAAGAACACAGAAATCACTTGGAGATAGTTCACAATAGGATTTTTAAACATGGTCTAGTCCTCAGTAAGCCTAAGCTTGAGTTTGTAAAAACTAGAATGGAATATTTAGGACTAATCCTATTCCAAGGAAAAGTAGAATTACAAGAACATGTGTTTAAATCTTTAACAAAATGTACAGATACCATTTATGACCATAGGAAATTGCAGAGGTTCTTGGGAAGTGTCAATTACATTTGTCAGTTTTATGAAAATCAAGCCAAAGATGTCAAGGTCCTATAGAAGAGGCTCAGAGGAATATAATGGTCCCCATCTACGACAACAGCAGTTCAAATTATCAAAAAAATGTCCAAATTTTGCCAAGTCTCGTTCATCCAAGACATGAATTTCCTTCCATTTTAGAAACAGATGCATCCAATTAAGTATGGGTAGGATTTTTGATGAAAAAACATGCAAGAATGGTAGAAGTTTTCTCATATGCATCCGGATGTTTCAATGATACTGAACTCATGTATCCATCTTCTCATAAACAAATTCTTACTGTAAAAAATGGAATCAAAAGATTCTGGTTATTCCTAAAGCCAGTAAGATTTGTTATAAGAAAAAACCTAAAACATATGGTTGGGATGCTTAGAAACCAAATATTGTTAGAACACGACAACAATAAGATACTAAGATGGAGCCTATGGTTGGATGGGTTCAACTTTGAAATTGAATATAAAATTGGAAAAGGCATTTGATTAACACATTTTCTTACAAGAGAAGCAGCTCCAAAAGAAATCAATATGTTCAGTTGTCCATCATCTTCAACTTCATCACCACCTCCCCCTACTCCAGAGGGTTTTCAGTGGGTTTTAATATGTAAATATTTTCATATGTCATTTTTTTTTTCAATGTCTCGTAGATAGGCTCAAGGAGAGTCCTGCATATGAATTCATTCTTGAAAAATGGATTAATAGTAGCCATAGTAATGTAATTAATCTTGTGTATTTCATAGAGTTGCACAAAATGTTTCAAGGGGCCATTTGATTTGAACCTTTTGCAGGACAAAGATATATTTGTCTATATGAGCCATGGTTAAGCTATGCTAACTATTGTAATATCCTGATATACACCAAATATGCCAAAAGAGTTTGGCTGATGTTCAAATGTATCTCTTTGAGTAATCCATACAACCAGTGGTCACCTTGGTTCAAAATATTGCTACATGCTTGGTGCCCAAGGGAAGGAATACTTTGGACCATCATAAAAAATGAATTTATTGATTACCTTCGAGAATAAATCAGAACAAAAACTCAGTCTGAGGTATGGTTTTGCTTCCAGATAGAACATTTGTTCAGTACACTTAAAGTACATATTATTCAGCCACCAGAGAAAGCCATCTATAAGGAAATATCTCAATTCTTTTGGTCACTTTGTAATCCTGTAGATAAGAGAGTACTTAGCATGTATGGATCTCCTTTCTTTTCGTGCTATAATATCATTCCACCTCATGTAGAAGAACATTTGTCACCAATTTCGCAACATTTATATTACTCAAGTGACAGTAATAATTATGGATATCAAAGCAACTGACAGGATCTTTGTAAAGAAGCATGATGAGTAATATTTCATATCTATTCACCTGACAGTGAGTGTGACCAGTATCGTGGGATTCTGATAAAATATCCACTGTGTAAATCTTAGGAGAGTTTTAAGTGACTAAGTGGAGGGGCATGTCCTCCAAAGTAAACTATTAGGTTAATTTTTCGGACGAATAGATGAAACTCAGAGCACTTCTCCGATTTTTGGTGGATTTGACCCACATTTTAGAGAATCTACTAAAAAGTTAGATTCGAGATCTATAGTTTGTACATTTTATGTAGACATGTCATATTTCAATAAGATGCTTGAGGTTCTCTCGAAAACATATAAATAAGGAATATGTATTTCCATTAGGGGCATTCAAGTCTGTGTGGTTATTTTGAGCTCTCTTTCTCTCTCTGAAGCTCTATGTCATTCTGTATTTAAGTATGAGTTCGAATTTCTTGCACATGTGCACTTGATGCATATGTGAACATAAAGTGGTGGGAATATTTGGGAGGACCCATGTTGTTCCTTGTTTTCCCAAAAAACATCATTTAGGGCCTCAAAACGGCTCCGGACGTACACAACCCAAAAAAAATGCCAAAAATAGTAAATTGTGCTACAATCAAGGAAACTGAAAAGCTCAAAGAAACAATGGTGGGGGTCGAAGTGGAATAGGTGGGTGGCCAACAACATCCACCTAGATCATGAGGCCTACTTTTGACCGTTTCCCTCCTAAGCTGATGATTGAGGTAAGAATGCACATGTGGGAGAAGATGATGCCCATGAGGGGACAACTAGAGTATCTAGCCATGATTTCTTTCGACGCACTGGGGCTACTGGCCAGTGAGGCCGACCACATGTTCGTCTTGGTGTCGTGTCCTTACATGGGGATGGAAAGGTGATAGTGTCCCAACATCCTCTTCACATAGGATGAGCCAAAAAATGATATAGGTAATATTAATGTTTTCTTTAAATTAATCTAGTTTCATTTTATTTTCTTAATTAATTAGAATACAATTTATTCTAGCACGCTCTTTAACTTTTTTTATTAATTTTTTTTAATGAAATTGTCTAATTATTTTTTTCTACTATATATTTTTTATACATTGGCACATTCATTAGGGACATGCCTCCTCCCTCATCGAATGAAGATGCAAAGATGGACGACGCCGCAAAGGGTGAGGGACACCTTGATCAAATGGAGATACCCTCGAGCATGTAGCCGCACCGTAGGACTGATATTATATTTAGGATGGATTTGGGTGACAGGACTGATATTATATTCAGGATGGAGTTGGGTGGCTGACTCTCTAGACTTTTGGTTGAGGAGGGAGTCCGCCCTGTGACGATTTGAGACATCAGGTTAGATCCTAGGCTCCTGAAGCCTTGGACGGACTTTCCATGTGATATCATGTGTCTTACGTTTCATATCTTCAGAGCTACTAGGTTTATACAAGAATTAAGGAGGGATGTCCATGCAACATATACATAGTCTTCACCTAGAACTACCCCATCATATCATGATGATTAGGGTGGTGATCCTTCTGGTAGTACTCCACCTCATCGAGATGGCCCATCGGATGATGAACAGGGTTGTGATCATTCTAGTAGTACTCCACCTCCTCTGCATTCACTTCATGATGACCCACTACCTCATGTTTCTCCTTAGAGAGAAAACAAGCCACCTCCTCCTCCACCCCATTCTTCAACTCTTGAGGTAGTTGACCATCCATCACCTTCTGCTACAGACCAAGCCACCATTAGTATTATTATATCAGATATTATATAGAATACACACACACACACACACACATACATATATATATGGTTCATTTTTTTTTTTCATGTTGATGTAATTAATTTATATGTTGATGTTGATGTGTATATTGTTAGGTCTTGTTAGATATGTTCATTTAATGTGATTTCAAATAGATGTGTATGTTATAACAATTATTTGACATAATATGTATATTTGAGGATGTGTGTGGTGATGACATTATACAATGCTCGCATTTTGTTATATGTGATCACGATGATGATGCCCTATTACATTATTAGATTTCTGTGCTAGCTGCAATGACATTTATATGTGCTAGAGGTGTATATAATTAGACAATGTTAGCGAATGAATGTGTATTTTAGATGACTTTTATGTTTGTTAGATGGTTATCATCATGACGTTTATTTTAATGAAATGATATATATTATAGATTATGTATTGGTGAACCTATATCAAAATTTTATATATGAAATTACATGCAAAACGACTTACTTTAAAAAAAAATGCAAAGATATTTTTATAAATTACAAAGTTTAATATGGTTGAAACTATAATTGTAAAATTATCGTAAATATTTTTCTATTGCATAAATAGTTCATACATATTCATTCTAATGAAATTTGTATTCAAACAAGGGTTGCGAGCAACATAGTCCCTACCTATAGAAAATATAGAAATAATGAAAAAAATGTTTATAAAACATGTCCAAAAAATAGTCACTACAAAACAAAATCAATTTCACACACAATTAAATTATGCAAACCTCTAAACAAAACTACCTTTCTAGTCAAGCGTAGAGATTTGAAAGCTAGGATCTATACTTATAATACAAGAGTTAGACAATATCTAATTAATCTTTGCAATTAATTTTCAAAACCTATATTGCAACACTTAATCATTAAATAAAATTTTAAAAATATTTATAATAAAATTAAAATATATAACAATTTGGTCTATAAAATCAACTATAATTAAACAAAATTGTTTATAAAATATTGGATTATAAAAATAACGTTATAATTAATTTGATTTTATAAATTTATTAAATTAAATTTTATTTATTAATAATAATTATGAATGAAGCATCATTAAAAATATATATATTTATTAATTATAATTCTTATTTAAAGTCTAATTTTTAAATTAATATGTATTTTTAAATGTTAATTATATATATATATATATTTAAATTTATAATTTTTAAATTAACAAATAAAATAATGCAATCAATAATTTTATTTAAAAAATTAAAAATTATATTTTAAGTTTATTTATAAAATTCAATTTATTGTTAAATTTTAAAATTTTAAGTCGCGACTTTTTTATAATTAATTTAGATTTAATATAACTTAAAAAATTCTATTGTAATAAAATTTAATTTATCATTAAAATTATGAGAGTTTCAAGAAATTTAAATTTAATATCTATAACAACTCTTACCATTTTAAATTTAAATTTAACATCTTACTAATTAAAATTTATTATGCTACCAATTATATAAAATGCCAATAAGACGAATAAAACACAATATAATTAACATGGGATCTATTGGCATGCGATATTGTTAGAGATGATCACGATGATGATGCCCTACTAAATTATTAGATTTGTGTGCTAACTAATGTTGTTTATATGTGCTAGAGGTGTATATAATTAAATGATGTTAGTGAATTTCAATATGTATTTTAGATTATGTTTATGTTTCTTAGATGGTTATCATTATTATGTTTATATTTATGAAACGATATATATATATATATATATATATATATATATATATATATATATATATATACACACTTTAAATAAAAAACACAAAGGTATTTTTATAAATTACAAAGTTTAATATGGTTGAAACTATAATTGTAAAATTACCATAAATATTTTTATATTGTATAGATGGTTCATACATATTCATTCTAACTAAATTCCTTTTCAAAAAGCAATTATATATGAATAAATGTTATTTCCCATTGTACTATTTACTCTTTTTGAATATACTCTTCTACTCTAAAAATTGTTATTATAAAAAAAATATGATCTCCAATCATAAACATTTTCTTGGCCCTAAAATTTTATGGATGTAAATCTTCCTATATTTGTTGTTTTTGTCATTATTTCTTAATTTGATTGCTATCAAAATTTTAAATTACATTAATTGTGGTTTTAGTCAACATTGGAGTCATAATATAAATATTTGCAAAAGCAATGATAATAGTATGTAAACTAAGAAACAACTAAGTTGAAAACCAAATTATCACAAAATCCAAATTAAAATTATCACAAACTTAGACTTAAAAAAACCATGTTAAATTTTAATTTTTAAATTATAAACTACTCAATTAGAAACACTTAGTTTTAAGTATAAAAATGTTTTCACTCGAAAATAAAACATGTAAAAATGTTTGTGAATCTTACCAATTATATAAAATGACAAGAAGACGAATTAAAAACAATATAATTAGTGAAATATTGAAAACAAAAAATATAAAAATAGTATAAATGATGAAATAACACAAGTACATATCACTCTCTATTGTCATCACACTGATTATCTTCCCCGCTTGGCATGATAACATTGTTGTTGTCAAAAATATGTTTTGATCTATGGTATTGTCTAAATACAAACCACCAATCCATATCCAACACATCTGGGTAAAAAAAACACTTATTTCTAGTGTTTGGGGAAAATATAAGGCTCCCTAGATTCATGCCACATCTTTCTAGAGTTGATAGATATCAAGCCACTATCATGATCTTCCTTTACATTTTTTTATCAAGGGTGTCCCACCCCTTGCACCTAAAAATAACACATTGGAATGAAGAGAAGTCAATTTGAAATATATCTTGTATTGTTTCGACATGACCTAATTTCCAATGTATTAGGTTTTGATCACTGTGGCTAGCACGACTAGATTGGTCAAAATCGACTTCCACTCCACAGCCTTATTTCATGCTTCCATCATCAACATCATCTGTGCGAAAATGATGTCAATATGCCCACATATATGGGAACATATGCACCTATAAAAAAGTGAAATAATCACAATTTCATGTGTCTAATAAACCAAACATATTTAAAATATAAAATATAGATGTTACAATTCAAAGGTGCATTATGAGGTTAAGATGTATAGAAAGAGATTATTACTAAGTTGTTGCACCCAATCCCTATGTTTAGCACATCCTCTTCAACACGTGGGTAATAAACAGGTGCACCCTATTTCCCTCTAAATTGGTCAACAACCCAACTGTTGGGGCATATCATTAGAACATTTCATTTTAAATGATCAAGATAAGGCACACTTCTACCATTCAACTGTCTAAATTATTTCCTGTCATTGTGCCATTTCCTCTTCTTATGTTCGTACCATGTGACCCATGGATGTGTCGCTTCCAAATTGTAAAGAATGAATTTGTTGATGGTTTCAATTTCTAAATTTGCTGATGAAATCAGAATGGCATATATAGTACATATGAGATCAAAATATACATTATGAAGTTTAGTGTGAATTGTTATTGTGTTGAAATTTAACAAATCATAAGTTACTTACTCTTTATCATGTGTCTTTTTCCCTTCATTTTGAGAATTTCCCTTTCTCATTTGTCTTAATCCCTTTTGTCACCCCAAATCACCACACCTAGTGTGTTTTTTATCTACTTGATGTACTCACTGACCTAATAGAAAGACTCGTACGAAATGTATTGCTCTACCATATACCCCTCGGGTTTTTCCCTTTTTCGAACAAATACTTTCAATTTATTCATGTACCTCTCTAAGAAGAACATCATATTACAAGAAGCCACCTCAAATAATTCAACTTCATGTACTAGGTGAATGAGAAGATGAAACTACAAGTGCATGAAACTTGTCAACAGTTCATTCTCAAACATACAAATAATCTCAACTATCTCTTGACGCCACTGTGGAATGATATCCATATGAATCTCCTTTGATTTTATCCAACATAAAAACACAAATAATTTAGTTATGACATGCCATAGGTATTAGGGGATTTCATGGTTCACACACCCACGCACAGGCAAAATATAATGTCACTTCAAAGTAAACACATACAAAATGTAATATTCCCAAATGGGGAAAGCGGGAATATGGTGAGAATGATGGAAAAATAACGCAGATCATCATTTATACAACAATATGCCAATATGGATACCTTTCATATGTTATTACAACATCAAAATATGTTTAAGAAGCGGCCCATAAGATGCATAACAGGGAAAACAAGCCTCCAATGAATAAAATGCCTCAATATGAGGTGCTGAAACCATATAGAAAAGCTGGAAAACCCTTTTAGCGTTATTTTATTTCTTCTGTAATAGCAGTATATTATACATCAGATATAGATCTGATATGTGCTCTAAAAGTTAGATATGTATCAGATCCATGCACTATACAAGCTCCTCTAAAGAACCCCCTTGTGGTTTTCAACAAAACACCAAGTACAAGTTGTAGATCTAAGATCTAAGACTGTAGATCTACTGAAAAATACAGATATGGAAAGTGTGGTTGACCTTAAATGAGAAATAGAATAGCCTCCTCCAGTAGACCTTCAAAGTGAAGGGAAAATCGCCAACACTAGAAAATCATCTCTCCAAATGGTGTGTTGAACCATCCTGCAACTCCACCTACATAAATAACATAGATCTGGAATTAAACTACGCTGTAGGGATCAAAATATGGTTGGCTTGATGCCAAGATCTAAAATAAAGCTCCAAAGCCTTCAATAATGTCCTCCTAATGAAGTAGAAACCTCCTCCACTGAAAAGGAGCACTGAAATAGCCTAGATCTAAAAGATCTAGTCTCCACTTGCTGCAGCTTGCAAAAAAAACCAAACCCTCAACAAGATATATGTTGTAGTTGAAAGAAGAAGCTTGGCCCTAAGCCAAATAGTAGAAAATGCAATACAAACTCTCCCAAGAGCTACTCAATGGGAAGAGGTCACATTCCCGACCAGGAACACCCAATGCTAAACAACATTCAATCTCAGCTAAACAGGAAGAGAAAGATATATGTCTAAACATACCATATATTCAGAAAATATCATAGACATCAACAACCTTCTAATGCTGCCATCCTCTTCCTTTTATAATTCAAGGGCTTTCAAACCCTAAACCACATCCAATGATAACACTCCTTTCACACAAATCATCTCCATCTAAAACTGCGCTGCACCTGATTGATGGCCACTCCTCCATGACAGCGTTGTAGATTTGGTCAAGGTTGACCGAGTCAAAATGATCCAGCCCCTTTCACACCAAGGGTGTTTCAATTAAGCTGCCAAAATTTGTCTTTTTCACATTTGGCATTGATTTATTCATTATTAAGGAGACATATGGACCTCCTTTGCCCTCTTATTCTTTAAACAAAGAAATAAAACAAGATTTAATATTCCAACTAGCTCATAACTAATTTAGGAATATTACACAAAAAATAATTATATTTTATCCCATGGTATAAAAATAATAAAATCATGTTTTTGAGATACATTCTCTTAGAAGATTCAAATTCTCATGTGATTTCAACCGTGCCAAATGGTCTTACACAATGAAGTAGCTTCGTAGTGAAGAACCATATAAATAAGGAACCCTCACACCCATTATAACATTATTTTCGAATGAAATATACCCTTCTTTAAAATCCATGGGACATCACCTTCTTTGAAAGACTAAGAGGGACCACCCTCTCCTCTACTTTCTTGTCTTGGCCAATGTTAATTTTTAGTTTTTGAAGAAATAATATCTCTCCTAACAACTTTAGATGATATGTGCCTCCATAAAGAAGATGAAACATTTTTAACTATATGCATGGGATATAGTAAGTGGGAAATATTAAGATGCTCCCAATATGGGAGCTCATAAAATAAAAATTTCCTTTTCATCCCAATGGGAAATTTCACAACATAGGTGTTGAATAATTCTGGATCATCGAAAATGGGCTCCCATTTTAATTTAAAATTTATGCAATCTCCTTCTCCTTCTATCTCTCATATGCTTTAAGCCATTCAACTGTTGTCATTATTGCAGGCCTTTAGGTTTTCTTTGGTTTACAATTGAAAGAAGATGTTGTTCTTCTGTAAGCATGTTCTTCTGGGAGGAATACCCTAGAGTAGTCATAAACTGGCTTTCGTAGGTGGTTAGACCACCTAGACTTCAAAGAAGGTCCACAATATTTACATCCATGATACCATTTGCTTACAAGACCTACAAAATTATTGTATACAAGAAAAGTTAGCAATCATGAAGATCATAACAATTGTAGAAAATTACATTAATATGTGAAACAATATTGTTACATATATAAAAAAATTAATAAACATGTAATTTACCAGAGTAAACTCCTAATCCTAGATAATCATGTGTGGTGTAAGAACATAAGCCATACATTGTAAAACTCCTCTATGTTGTGATGGGCCTTGAGACATCTCATGCATGTATCTCTTCCCATAATTCCTTCAATTCATCTACCAATGGTTGTAAGTAGATATCAGTATTATTCACTTTTTTTCTACCAGGGTCTATGAGAGCCAACATAATATGTTCATTCTTCATGAAAACGATGGGGGGATATTGTTATTGATCACTACTACATGCAAAACAAAGTAGCTGTTGTTTTGTATGGAATATGGGTTGACACCATCCATGGCTATGATGAGTCGTAGAATTCATACTTCATCCTTGAATTTTCGGGCCATCTATCCTCTATATGCTTCATGTATATTGAATCTATTGGGATTCACATAACTCTCGACTCACTTCTGTGTGAGGCATGCCATCCCTGCAACATAGCTAATTATTTGCAACAAAAGAGCCTTTGAATCCTTGGGATTATAGGCATGTGACTCAATATCTTATGAGGAGGACCATGCTATTTACCCTTTTTTTATGATACCTTTCATGCCCACATTTCAAACACATCTCTTTGTATTCATATTCTCCTCTATATAAATACAATCATTCAAAAATGTATGATGTGATATGTATTCAACACCCAACATTTTCAGCAACTGCTTTTCCTCTTTGCAGCTACCGGGCTAGACATTATCAATCGAAAGAACCTTATCTTTGAATAACCTACAGTTGGTGTGAAGTATAAATGTAAATGTAAATATTTAACATTCATAAAATTGACCATTTTTAATGTCGATTGTGTGACAAGATTTCTCAAAATATAAGGGACTTGATCATGTTCAATTACCTTAATATTTCCAAGAAACATGCATTATACATGCCAAAATTTGATTTCAAGTTGTACAATAACATCATTGTCCCCAGTTGGATAGATTTTGACTAACCGTAAGGTCCAAAGAGGGGTGGTGGAAGAATATTTCAAGCTTTTGAAAAATGTATTAGTGATATGAGCATCATAATCTAGCTCATCTTTTTTGAATGAATCTAACAACATTGTCTCCATGGAAGTTGTATCATGTAAGTAATCATCGATACCAACCTATTTGATTGCCTCCATTTCTAACTTGTGATGAAGAACTACTATTGTCGTATTTATTCCTAATTGGTGAATCTAGACGTAGTGGGAATTGAATAGGTGGTTGATTAAACCATTCTTGATATGCTTCCTCTCCAAGTTTTTATCTTAACGCAACCTTCTCTCGATTTGACATTATAGTGGGGTGCATCGGAACATGGTAGGTGGGTTGCTCATCATCACTAGAATCCTAATTTCAAAAAATATTTAACATTAGTATATCATTGATAATAAATACATAATGCAATTGGTATGTTGGAATTACATTATACCAAGCAATTATTACCATCGTTGACCTATTATTATGGCTATAATATGGCATGTTACAATTGGCAGGGTAAAGAGGGTGTCTATTTTCATCTACCAACTGCTTGCGGTATGATGCTCATGATAAGAGCTTCTGATGTTTTTAAATTGGTGGAATATTTTTTCCATATGAACTTGATTCTGAATTAGGATCCTACACATTTGGATACATTTTTATTCAAATTGACATGGATAAAAAAAAGAATTCAATTAGATAATCAAAATATAAATGAAATTCAAACTTATTGTTGCCGGAAAGGGAGAAATAGCTATTTCATATTATGATATTTTCTCCCTGTATTTGAGCAAAAGAAACAATAATTTTTTGTGTACATACCTAAAATTAATTTCGAGAACAATATAACCACAATATGAATTTCAATATAGTTTTCAAACCATTTTTCAAGAATAAGATAACTTTAAGCAAAAAAATGTATAATATGAGCTATTGTAACTCATGTGGATGTATCCTAATGGATAATTTGTGATGAATATACCATTTAATGTGTAAATTAAATTCAGATAACTTTTAAAGAATATCGGTGCTCTTGTATAACTAACCGCACTGATGAGTTTAAAAAATAACTACATCGATGCGTTAAAATAATAACCAAACCATTTTCTAGAATTTCTAAAATAAAAAAGTAATTCTATCATATTGGTGTGTTAAAAAATTTAGTGCACTGATAAGTCATCTTAATCAGTGCACATTACTATTAAATGGACTGATAATTTTAGCATGAAACACATTGATGTTCCAAAAAACTGAAAAAGAAGGCACGATTTTATTTTTTTCAAATTGAAAAATGAGCGATAATTTATTTTTCAAAATCTAATTTCATAGAAGCTATTCACAATTTCATTATTTTTTCCAAAATTTCAAGGGAGATATTTGCAATAGAGACATATTGGGAGCACTATGGAACAACAAAACTATTAGGAAGATCATAATCTGAAAGGTATGGTGATTCACTCAAAACCCTACATAGTAAAAATTTTAAATTTTACTGTTGATTTTACTAATAATATTTTTACAATTTTTGTTAGATTTAATTAAAATTCAGAAAAAATAAAAACCCAGAATATTACAAATTTTACTGTTGATTTTACTAATAAAAAATTTTACAATCTTTGTTCTTATTTAGATTTAATTAAAATTCTGAAAAAAAAAGAAAAAAAGGCAAAAAATTCAATACTTACCTTAAACCCTTCTTCTTGCTTATGTGATTGAAAATTTTCACCTTAGGGTTTAACTCCCTCTACCACTTCACAATTAGGCCTTTTCATCTTATGCATTTTAGATTTAATGGGTTTATGTTACTCTATATAAGGTGTTTGACATGCAAAGCAAGGGGGCCACTTATTTAATCATATCCAAACCCTGTCGACCTTGTCCATTTTTTTTAAAAACGACTTATGTTTATCAGTGCGATCTGTGTAATATAATGCATCGATGTGTCTTTTCCAAATAACATCGTTAAGTCCAGAAAACTTGTGTTTAATTTTTTATATTTTATTTTTTTACTATGATGGAAATTCTTTTATTGTTACATATCAAACATTCATAATTTAAAGTTATTTAAAAATAATAATTTTCACTTTTGGTGCTCAACAATTAAATGTCAGGTGCGTTTACTAAATTAAACACACTAGTGCATTTATGCACATAACTACATCGGTTGTAGAAATATGGCGATAGAATTTCAACTTCTCAAGAAATTTTAATCTAACTCAAGAGACACAATTCTATTCTATTGATATGCAAAATTCAATTCACAATTTAGAACAACAATATCATACATAAGAAATAACAAACATGCACAATATTTTTTCTAGGGGAACCCAACTGGAAAAAACCCCTCAAGCCTCTTTGCATTAATCAAATGAATAGAGAATGTATTGCGATTACTTTCCCGCGCAGAGAACAACCTAGAAGTGAATAAACTATCTGTCTGCTCACTGAGAATATTTGACCCAAACTTAGTCAATTTGTACCTCTTCTTGAACCCCTATTTCCTTATGCAAATCCTAGAGAATTAGCCCCTATTTTTTTAGGAATTTCCCTCAAATTGATTTCGCATTTCCCAAGGTTTGATCATCTGACTGCATGAAACACCTATACACTCAAACTAGTTTACAACTGCTTGTTACACTTCCTTGGAATCTTCACTACAAATGGGAACTTGAATTCTCTGCATGCACTAGTTATTTTAGGCTGATTAATTAGTTAACTGGATGATCACTGAGTTAGACTGTTGTCCCACTACACAAATTACCTTCTACTAGTTCCTCCACCTATTAGAACTAATTTAATTGAACTCAACTAGATATAACTGAACTGGATTACTAAAATTTAGAAATCACACATGCTTAACTGAACTCCAAGCCCTCTAACTCAAATTTATTGAGCTAACTAAGTGACAAGAGCCATGTCACACAAGTTAGTTTCCTCCAAGTTGTTTGTTGATGTGTAAATTATAATTTTCTCAATTCGATTAAGGCAAAGTCAAATTAAGACTTTCTTTCTGCACTTCTCAACACTCCCTCTAAGCAAGAAAGGGGCTAACAACCACCCCTATCCTGCACCTGTGGAATCCAAACTTCCAAATTGACAAATACTTTGTCAAAATGTTAGAATCTTTTTCATCTGTTGAAATGTATTGTAGCAACATTATCCCCCTGGATACACAATCCTGTAAATGATGATACCTAATATTTATATGATTGGATCAATCGTGAAATACCAGATTCTCATATAACTTAATGCAACTAGGGTTATCACAATAGATCACAATATGATCCATCATCTAAGCAAACAACCCCACAATTATATTTCTCATCGAGATCATCTCACATGTTTCTTGACTTGCAACCATGCATTCTTCTTCTATCGAGTTGAGTGCCACAAATATCTGCTTCTTGCTGTACCAGGAAACCACTGCATACCCAACACTAAAAATTCCACCCGATGTACTCTTATAGTCGGATGGACTCCCTCCACAATCTACATATCTGAAACCACACAAATTCACTCCCTTTGTCTGTATGTACCATAATCCATACTGGGTAGTGCCTTTGAGGTACTGTAAAATATGCTTAGATGTCTTCCAATATAATTTGGTTGGCATAACCATAGCTTGGCTCAACTAGTTGACTACATAGCACATATCTAGTCATGTGTTCACAACATACATTAGCGAACCCACTAACTATCGGTAAATGGTAGCATCCACCTCTTAACTTGAAGTGGTAGTCTCCTTCCTCCAATTTGTCGCTAGAGTTGTCTCCATGTGTTTACAAATATCCATCTGAAACCTCTATACTATCTCAGTGACACACTTTCCTTGAGACACAAACAATTCCCCATTACCTTTCCATACTTCCATCCCGAGGAAGTAGTGCACGAGACCCATGTCCTTCATTTCAAATTCCCTTTCAAGGTACTCCTTAAAAGAGTTGATTAACTACTCATCACCTATTAATATTAAATTATCAACATATAAAACAATGATAAGAAATTTACCTTCTACCAATATATGATAGAGGTTCACATCTTCTTCACTTTTGTTGAAGCCCAAACCAATGAGATAATTGTCAATCATGGTGTACCAAGCACGAGGTGCCTATTTGAGACTGTAGAATGATTGATTGAGTATGAACACATGAGACTATCGATAAAATGTCTCAAAACCTTCTATTTTATGTATGTACACCTCCTCCTCGATAAAACCATTCATAAATGTTGTTTTTACATTCATATGGTGGATCTTCCACCCCATATGCGCAAATAGTGAAAGAATTGATTTAATGGATGAATACCTTGCTAGAGGAGCAAAGGTTTCCTCATAGTCAAGTCCATCAACTTGAGATAACCCTTTGGACACAAGTATGGCATTATAATTATCTATGATTCCATCTGCTACATGCTTAACCTTGAATATCCATCTCAAACCCAAAACGAATATCTCTGATGATCTTGGGACCACTTCCCAAACAATTTTCTTCATGATGGATTCATATTCTTCCACCATTGCATTAATCAAACCAGGTTGATCATCTTTTTCCTTGAAAGAGGAAAGATCAGTCTCTACAAGCTCAGTCATTAGAGCCATGTAGCTAGTGTACCTCTCAGGTGACCTCCTTTTCCTGTGCAAATTTGAAGGAGCTCCCACATTCTTCCTTGCATCCTGCATCAATCTGTCATCTTCCCTGGTTATTTTTCTCCCTTCTCTGGATGGTTCTACTTGGGTGTATTTCTCCACTCTCTTCTCTTATATTTTTGGTTTCTCCACAACTTCTTGAGGATCCTACTTTGGAGCTAAAATATCCTCTTCTGGTTGGATCTAAAATCCCTCTCAAGAGAGCACCACATAGTTTTCTCCTCATCGAATTTTACATCCCTTCACACTGTTATGCGAGATTTACGATTACAAACAAAATTATCTCCCATAGGTTTGGTCGCTAACCTAGAATAACAGAAAGACAAGGAACCTAATGCTTTCCTTAAAGTAAATAGATGATGGAATGAAGCCTACCTAGAATTTTTCGCATGCTTTTCTCCTTCTTCGACTTGAATTATCAAATTCCAAACTCGATTGCCAAAATTAGAACCTTCACAGTCAAATAACACAAGCCAAGAAACTACAGGATCTATGAAGTATAATCTAAGTACTCTATTCAATATATCAACAAGGTATCGAAATACATGAAATAAAAACATCACATATAGGAAAATAGAGAATTCTTTGCATTAATATAAATCGAAGGATTTTACAACCATAAATAGGTGTTGATCTTGTAGAAGAGCTCCTCCAAGTTGACTTGTCCTTTCCTTGTCACAATGCGCACCTCTAATAAACCTAAATGGATAAAATGAAACCTATTGCCACAATATTACAAGGGTATAATCACTCTCCAGAAGCCAACCTCTTGAATATGGAAGGTTGTAAATATATAGAGGAGTGGGGTAAGTTTGGATTTATTATCCAGTTAACAATATAAGGTTTTAGATACACCTTTTATGGGAGGATTGGATCAAAGGATAAGGTATGGAAAATCCAAATAAGGATATAATATGATCCAAATGTTTTATTTGAGGTAAATGGTTGTAAAAAATATTAGAATCTTCTGGAAGGGGAAAATTTCGAAATTTCTCTCTTTTTTCCTGAATTTTTAGAATCAACATAGGTGAAAAGGGGAGCAACCTGTAGGTGATCAACATAGGCCATAGTGGAGAAACCTATAGGTGAACATTGTCCAACAAGAGGTCAGGGAGCGTTGGTCATAAAACTTTCTCAGATGATGCAGTTTTAGGCAAAAACTATTGGGAATGAAAGATGCATGCTTAGGGATTTGTGCAATGATGATGACAAGGGGGAATAGGATTTTGATTGATCCCATTAGGAGGCTTTTTGACCGGATGCGAAAAATTTCCCTATAAAATATTTCCTCCTGAAGTGCAAGGTCAGGAATGATGATTGATGAATGAAGTTCTTTACCTTGTGACAAGTTGGGATTAAGAACAACCGATGATATTCATCTATTACAATACATTTATATCATGACATATTTTTTCCAAGGGAGGCATACCCATACTAAACACATAAGCTAACATAACATGTAAAATTTCCAAAATACGTGTACATAGATGAAAACTGGTGGACCCATGACTAGATGACTATCTGTATGATCATGGTATCATAAATTGTTATCTCTATATAACTCCTGAAATTGCAACCCAAATGGATGAAACTAGATCTAGGGTATTATATCTTGTTCACACGACCAACCACCATACAAGTCTAAGCATGTGAATCAATGAGTTGAGGTCAAACATGGTAGGCACTGTCTAATTACTGGCTGATGAGGTAAGCATTTAACAGATGCAAGACAAAGCATCGATGATGTTAATGGCTCTCAAGGTACTATAGTACAATCTGTATGGTGTGAATAAATTAGTTGATGTCAAACTTCACATGGAGTCTTTTGGTCGAATTCCAATTATGTAAACCTGTCACCAAGAGCGAGGAAAATTTCCATTGATGTATGCATGCACCAAGGTACCAAATGGTTGTTTCTAAGTCAACTTCCTGGATAATGTGCTAATGTTGACAGGAAGAGACTCGTTGCAGGAGGGCCATGATGTATCTCCCATAAATGAAACAAAATGGGTATCGTTATTGAGACATAATGTTGTTGATATGGAAATAGATCAAGAAAAAGGAAAACATGGAATGAATGATTAAGAGTATTATAACAAATATCAAGTGAATGATTTCTCTTGAACACACCAACGACACTGAATTGAGTTGGCAGCATTGACCCAAAACTGAAATGGAGGCTCTGAAAAGGTAATATGAATGGAATAACAAGAATACTGCCCAACCCAGAAACCATGAAGATGAAGTGGGAGAGTGTCATTTTCAAGAGTGACTCGCTGCCATTAAAAAACTGGAATACCCTATTTTCCCAATTTCCCCAACCATATTGGTTAGTACCTCTTTATTTTTTAACAAGATTGAGGAAGATAACATATGCTTGATCTTTAAGTTCACCCTTCGGATGAATCCCTCCAAGTGTATTTAACAAACCTTGCGAAGGAGTGCTTTGACCTTGTCATGTTCCACAAGTCCATCATTTTTTTATGTTTTAACTAGTCCAACGAAGGTAAAACTCGACATCATTTTCATGTTTAGAGAGTTTGAAAAGGAGGCGGAAAATAAATCTCCAGATGTCCCTTTTTGTAGATAGTATCTAGAGTCCAAAAATGTAGAAAACAATACTCATAAAACCTCTAAGCCATGTCCGAATAAGGTATTCATTTTTCGTAAATAGTCTATCTTAGTCTGGAAAAGGGTTAAAATTATACTAAGTAGACATATTTTCATTTAATTTAATGAGTTCGAAAATACAAGTGCTAGACAATATTTTCATATTTTGGGAGTCTTAAAAGAACTGAAAGAGGACTCCAAGGGGTTCCTTTTTTCGTAGGTTTACAAACCCCGAAAAAGAGATAAAAATATACTTCTTGGTCAAAATAACACGTTTAAAGAATGATAAAAAAATGTTAACAGTTGTCGACCCGCTCAAAACATAAAAAAATGATTAAACATACATGTTTCATTGTAAAAATGAAGCGTATCTAGGTCAAAACATTAAAAATGAATAAAATAATGCAAGAAATGACCATAAATACTCAAAATGACTATTTATTTTCACTATTTCACATTTACCTTCGACATTGAGAATTATGAGCAATTTTTCCCTCAATCTTCTGCAGCTGATTGTGGCCAATACAGTGGACCATTTCAATTATTTCCACTTCCATATAGGAGCTAAAACCCTTCTCTTCCTTTCCATTGCTCATTTTTGTGATTTCATACAAGTTTTTTGAGTTTTTGAGGGCCATGGGGTTCCAAAAACATGCCCTAAGACCAATTCACCCCCACATAATCGAAATATGTGTTGCACCTAGGTAGACTATCACTACTGGGATAGGTGCAACACTATTTCATGCACTACTAGGGTGCGTTGGGTGAAAAATGCTAAGTTTTTTATCAATTTTCCCTCAAAATTTTTCTAGTTTTATGCATGAAAAGGAGCCTAATGAATCTATTGTTAATTTTTAATGTGTTCATAAGAACAAAATGGAATTCATTTGGAGAGAAAGAGGACATGAAGAACAAGATTTAAATGAAGCAAATTATCCTGCTACCATCCAGGCACTGAAAAATTGCGGATTGCTAAAATTCTTCTGGCTTCCTGGTATGAGGAAACATATGGAATTGTTGTAATATATTTTTCATTCATGGGATGTTCAGGCACAAGAATTCAGGTTTTGGGAACATCTGCTCAAGATAAAGGTATAATATATCTACTTTCTGATAGGTTTATCTAGGAGGGGTGCCCCCATCTCTCTCCTAGGTGGGAGAACTGGTGGGGAGATAGTGAATGATTATAACACTACCTATTACATACCTTGAGCCCAACCAACTAGGGATGGAAATAAAAATATAAAATATGTAACCCAATTACCTTTGAGAATGATCTCGTTCATTATCACGAGATTGGAAGGTATCTCAACACTTCATGTAGCAAGTAGATCGTACAAGCAGTACTAGGTGGAGAATCTAGAGCCAATAGTCTTCAACTAGAGTGAGGGAGTTTTGGTCAATATGAAGGAACACATAGCTAAAACAAGAGAGGGGAAGTTAAATAAATTCAGCTATTGTTCAATCTTAGTATCTTTTTCTCTAGAGCAGGTGCCACTACTTCAGCCTCAACAGATTATAATCGACCCTATCGATCTGAGGGCCCCACAGATGAGGAGGTGTATAGATCATATGGCCCATCATGCAGGTCCATCGACAATCAACTTCTCACCAGCCTTCTTTGGATGGCTGCAGAGATAATTCATTATGATCAATGATTATCCTTGTGTAGGAATAAATTTCTATGATGATCCCGAGCTCATTCTTCCTGAGGGTGATAAATGAGATGCTTCAGGTAAAATATTTTAACCATTTCAGTTTTTAAAATTTTTACAATATTTATTGTGTTTTTGATATTTTTGAGACTAAAATATTGATGTTTTCATGCAGATATCAAACCAGTTCGACTAGTAGGTGCTTCATATCTCCATCATGCAGAGGGACAAGTGAATGAGGAGGCAGTGGAACTAGTACATGTTTCCGTGGTAGGACAAGATGCGCTACGAGATCTTGAGGTAGATGAGATCCTATCAGAGTTAGAGCACCACATGGAGGGGCTGACACATGTGATTGATGAGACTGTGGTCGACCATATTTTGATGCAACTTCAATGACACACTATAAGAGTGCCTAGCCGTATTGGTCGTTTACTACATAATATAGCTCGTGCAATGTCATTTTATCATGCGCACTATTGATTTGTATACTTATATATTTGCATGTAGTTTTTCATATGGCCGATGAAGTCATATGTGTCTCGGGGCACAAATTTTTGTAAAACCAAACGTAATATATATACATATTTTCTGTGTTTCCTAGTTCCTATTATGCTTTTAATATGATGTGATGTGAATTGAAACTTATTTACATTCATTGAAAATGTATATCTAAAATTTAATTAGCTAAGGCATCTGCCAATGTGTTTATATTTATAGAAATATTTTCATATTGTATGAAATAAAAATGTCTTTCTAGAAGACGTAATCTCAAAACCATGCAAAGGATAGCGAGATTTCTAACTGAATATACATTAGTAAGTTGTAGTACTACGAATTGTGAGTCAAGCCTGATGACTAAACAATGGATACCATGTGAAATAGCATAAAATAGTAGCTCAACCAATGCACTATACTCCATGATGTTTTTAGTAGAGAAATCAATGCAAATCCCATGCATAATCACAAGATCGCCATTTGGAGAAACGATAGCACATGCTGCGGAAGATAGGTTCCAAGTACTATGACTAGCACCATCAACATAACCAATATATGGTTCGAGATATGTCGACATCTGCAAACAAAATTTAAACCTACGCATGAGATAAAGAATATGAATTGTTGAGGTACAATCCATTCCTAGGCTGCACCAGTGGAACTCCATTAAAGTCTACTAAATCATAGGACCCTTTTGCAAGGACTCGCTTGATAATGTACAAGCCCAACCACATAGAATGGAACTTTCTTGGACCTAACTTATCTACCTCTTTTTCATATAAGAGAACCAAGTCTCTTTCTGACAATACATGTAGCTTGACATTCTTGTCGTATTTTGCCTTGACACGTCTTTTATGAGATTTGTTGGCTAAAGTAGCATCACGTCAAGTTTCATCCAAATGAGTCAGGTGTAAAAGGCACTCCTCTACAGAAGTGGTAGGAAGAAGTTAAACAACTAGTTTTAACGATGGAATTTCACATTTGATGGGGAGGATTTCTTCAAGACAATATACCAACTAAAAGGGTGTGAATCTGGTAGCAGTCCTAATTGAGGTTCGGTACACCCACAAGGTAGTGTAAAGAAGAAAGCGTCAGTCCGATTTATGGACCCCTACCATACATTAAAGCGTAGTCTTGACAAATTTGTTGATAGACTCAACTTGTCCATTAGCCCGAGGATAGTAGGGAATGGAATTTTCATGACAAAGTCCCAACTTAGCAGCTAATTTGGTCATCCTATGATTCCAGAAATGATATCCGTGATCTGCAACTATCGCTTGCGAAACACCAAACCTAGCAATAACATGATTGAAGAAAAAGTATGCATTCGTTTTTCCAGTGTTGTTATATGTAGGCATTGCCACATCCCATTTAGTAAAGTAGTCTACAATGACAATGATATAACCCTGCCCCCCGATTGAGTGAGAGTTACATGTCAGGAAGTCAATACCCCATTTAGAAAAGGGACAAACAACAATAAATGGATGCAATGGAGAAGGTGGAGCATAGATCTTACGGTCGTAGCTCTCATACGAATAAAACTTCTGGATGGTGAGGATACAATCGCGAAAGATAGTAGGCCAAAAGTAACCAGCGTGTAAGATCTTCTGCATGGTAGCATAACCAAATAGATTTCCATCACATGCCCCTGAGTGGCATTAATTAAGGACTTTCTCAGCCTCCTCAAGGGTGAGGCACCTTTGTAAAATTGTATCAATACCACGACGATAAAGGGTGTCGTCGATAATCATGTAATTTCGGGATTGGTATCGAATATGTCACTGCTCGGAGCAAGAGATATTAGGTCGTAAAGTCTGGGTCTAGAGATAGATCAGAAAATATCCATACCATAGGTTAGATGATGAAATCAGAAAAAATGACTCATCACGGATATAATATTCATATGTAGATTTAGCATCAGGGGAAGGAAGGTTGCACATTAGCTAGACGAAAACTAGGGATATATTTGACTTGGAATGGATGCACTCCAAGTTGAAATCTTGTAAAATAACTATCCATTTGGATTATTCCCCCCCCATTAATTGACGTGACAATATATATTTCATAGGGTTACAATCTGAAATGACTCTAGTTTTCTAAAGCAAGATGTAATGGAAAAACCTTCAGACAGCTCGAACGACCTCCAAATTCAACTTTTCTACATGATTATATTTGATTTATGTATCATTAAGGTTTCGAATCATATAATAAATTAGATTTTAATTCCCTATATTATCTTCTTGAAAAATACCATTTATATAGTATAAATGAAACCAACGAGATACAAGAAATAATCGCGCTGATAATTAGGGGGGTATAAAAGAGATGCCTAAACTAGTACATCTTTTAAGGCATCAAACACTTTATGAGAAGTGTGTTCCTAATGCAAGGGGACCCTTTTTCAATAGGCGAGTGAATCCTTTGGTCAACTCAACATAGTTAGGGACGAACCTCTGTAGCAATTTAGTTTTCCCTTGGAGTCTTTGTAACTAAATGGGAGAAGAAGGTGCAGGAAAGTCGATGATTGCCTGTACTTTTAGAGGAACAATATGAATTTCTAGTTTTGAAATTAAAATACCCAGGAGTTAACTAGAACTAACAAAGAAAACACATTTTTGTCGGTTAAGGTGAATGTTATAGTGTCTACAATGAAGGAAAATAGCCCTAAGATGCATCAGGTGATCGACCTGATGTTTAGAATGAGAAGGGAGATCATCCAAATAGGGTTGCATGACATGTTTAATACTATGAAAATTGTAATCCATCGCACGTTGAAATGTGGCCCCAACATTCTTTAAACAAAATGGGAGATTTCGATAGGAAAAAATACCCCAGGAAAAAATAAATGAAGTTTTAGGTTAGTCCGCTGGGAGAATGTTGATTTGATTATAACCCTAGAATCCATCCATGAATGAATAAATATTGCAACCAAAAAAATCATCAAAAATATGGTCAATAAATGGGGTTCGGTAGTTTTCCTTTGTACAAGAATGATTTACATCCTAATAATCGACACATACTCTAATTGTGCCCTATTTCTTCATGACAGGGATAACATTTGACATTCAATCAGTTAAACGAATGGATTATATGAAACCAGTCTGAAGAATTTTTTCAAATTAAGCCTTATTCGCAGCAGACTTCTTGGAATGGTTCAGATGGAGGTGCTTCCAGACGGGCTTGGCATCATGATACGTTTTAATTTCATGCAATACTATGTATGAGTCGATACCTGAAATTTATTCATAAGTCCAAGCAAATATATCCCGAAAATCGTCAAATATAACTTTGTAGATCTCGATCTCATATGGAGAAAAAGACACTCCAATGTATAGATTTTCAAAAATATTTAGTTTGATAGGGACATCGAGAGGTATCATTTCTTCGATATTTGAAAGTTTCTTTTCGGATTCGACTTCATGAATGGAGATGAAATTTGTAAAAGGCTCAAAAAAATTAGGGAGGTATACATCACTGAGATGATCCTCAATAGAATTTGGTAAGGATGAACAATGGTGTAATATTCCAAATTAGGAACAGCTACACTATTGGGAATATCTCAAGATATTACCAATGTGGAGATCAGCAAACCATAAGCATGAGATAGAAAATAGAAGTGAATGTATTAAAACCAAAATGCCGGAAGATCCACATAACCATTACATTAGATGATAGCAGAAAATAAATAGATAAAATTTCTTGAGGAAATGATCTCTCAATCTATGCTATGCAGCCTCAATGAAACATATAAATGAAAATGGAGAAATACTGCTAAACAAGAGAAGCCCTGGCTATGACTGCGCAATCCATGAGGGAGAACTACTGCAAAATTTCAATAATACATAGATATTACAATGGATAGCTCAAATAAGAAGGGGGGGAAAGATCTCAACCCCTGGAAACATACAATACACAATCCTCAAAGAGATTGGCTGAAATATACACAAAATGGAAAATCTGCAGAAATGTCAGAGTTGTTGGGTAGCTGCAGCAACTCAAGAACTGGAAAAAAATGGAGAAGACTGAAGATGCTGCAATCAATGACAATATATCCTCCAATGGATCTCTAGAATGAAATTCTGATCCTCTCACCTGAGATCTAACCCTCCAAACATGTGGAGCAAGTCTCCACTGCAAACACATTCAGAAATAACGCAGTCTAGAGAAGGGATTGCGCTGTTGGTGAAGAGAAATGCTTGGCCTTGATGCCAAAGTTAGAAATAAGCTCTGGAATGCCTCCAATCTGATATATAAAAATAAATAGGGACTTCTCCTCTGAAAATAGCTGATGAAGGTGGTGTAGTGAACCCTCACTGCAACACAACATTACTCTACTGCAGAAATAACACTGTCTTGATGGAGGATGCTTGGCCTCAAGCCTGGATGTGAGGAAAATCATAGCAATCCCTTAGGAGGCCTCTCAAGAAGGTGAAATAACCCTAAACAAGAATTCCTCCCGGCAATTCTTGCTAGGCAACAAAGAATGCACAATTGTCTCAATAGACAATTGAGATGAACAATACAAGCATGTGAAACAATGGTTGCCTTGCCCTCCTTTTAAACAAGTGAAAGATCTCTCTCCATGGGCCCCATCCATTAGGGTTTCCTCCACAAAATATCCTCTTCCTCATTCACACTGCATTGTCTCATAAAGTGATCCACTCCTCCTATGGCAGCGTTGTTGACTTGGTCAAACATGACCTTGTCTTCATGCATTTTCCCCTTTTCACACTTGAGGGTGAAAAATGAAGCTACTCTAATGATCCCTTTCACATCATGAGGAATTTTATTCATGTATTTAATGATAATGGGTCCCTTTACCCATTTATTTAGCTACAATGTGATAAAAGAAAAAATTTAATGTTCCATTTAGCCATGCGCTAAAATGGGAACATTACAGTCCTCCCCTCCCAAATGTTGCTTTTCCTCAAGCAACTGTAAGGATAGAACTGAAGATTCTCCACCCAAGGCATGGAGTCTGAAATATGTTGAGGAACATCTCCCTCATGTAGATTCTCCATCCCCCAAGCAATCATCCATACAAAGTGAGTTACCTCCCAACATGGAAATTCCTGATAATCATCTTCCACCTTTGGTTCCTGCAATATAGGTGGGCTGAAAATCTGATCTTGGTAGACAAAATAGCCTACCCCATGCTTTCCTCCTCTCCACTTAGGATAAGTGTAGAGTATATGCTGATATTGGGCTACAATAATGTTGCCCTTAAGTGGCAAAATGAAGACTAGAACTCCAAGGATCTCTTCTTCAGCGTTATGAAACATGTTGTCCCAAATCATCTCATATGTGATGAGTTGGAAGTCACCACCATATGGTATCCAATCATTCATATGGCTCACCTCAAATGGAAGCAAATGTTTTGTTGTAGTGGCCACATGTGCTCTCATGCTCCCATTATAACATGCAATGTAAATAATGTGGGATATCTCTCCGCCAAGGGACACATCTAACCAATGTGTCATTCCCCCAATCATGCTCTCAAAAAACATAAAGACAACAAAAATATAATGAACCATAATGAGAACCATGCTTGGTGTCATGTGTGGCAAGGGAGAAGGAAAATGGTCCCTCAATTGTAACCAATGTAATTTGACCCTCAACTGCAAAAGAGTGTGACAAAAGGTGTGGCCTCTCAACCACTTGCTTGTTGTCCTACTCTCCTCAAATGTATGGAGGAAGTAAATGATATATGGTGCAAGGTGAGTAGGTCCTCCAAAATACATTTCCTCCCCAAATCCTCCTTGGGAGTAGTCACCAATAGTACTCATGGTCTCAAGTAGACCATGGGGTCTAGCAAAAAGAATGCTCCTCCTTGGAGCAACATCCTATTCATATATGGTTAAGGGATGAATATTCAAATCATCATGCAAATAAACAATACCCTTACCATAAATTTTGTGTATACAAATGGAGTGGCTCAAAAATCAGTCCCCTCTCATCCTCAAAGAGAAAGGAGGTGGTTGTGCTAACTCCTCTAAAGAGTTATGTATCTCCTACATTTGCACGTGATCTATGCATCTCCTCATATGTTGATCTATCAATATCATGCAAGCAAGATGATCCTGGGAATACTCCACCAACAAACTAGAGTTCCAACATGGATCTATCCTCCATAGTGACAGCGCTGATGATTCCCCATGAAGGATATCTATCATATGGTTATCTCCCAAGGTCTCCGCTCCTCTAAGAAAAATGAATGGTGCCTCAATATGTGAAGCATCCCTCCTCCTCTGCTGGTCCAATGGTCTCCCTGGCAAAATGTCTCCATGCAATGAGACATCTTCAACAAGAGATGACTGAATATATGAATGGACAATTCTGTCCATGCTTCCACTGCACAATCCAATCACCTTGTTTGGTGCATAAACCTCATAAAATAGATAGGGATGTGTGCTCCTCATCACATCACGATGGTCATCCTCCCTATCTCCTCCTTGTGTCTCCCTAGTTCCACACCTCCTCCACAATGGCACATGAATGGTGCCTTGATCTCCATACATGATATCTTGGGGACTTCCTTGCAAAGATGCAAGAATCCCTCTACCTAGAGCAAGAGCTCCTCCTTCCTTTGCATGAGGCACTAGATAATCTCTATATGGCACAGAATTGTTGCCTTCAGCTTCCTCAACATAGATGGGCAACCCTCCAACAATGTTGCTGCAAATATGGAATCTCTCCCAAGGTGGAAGTAATTCATGATCATCAAAGGTCAAGGAGTATCCCCTTTGCACCATGATAGTGCCATCTCATACTCCTGCAACATCATACAAGAAATGAGAGCAAATCTACTCTTGCTCTCCCAATAATAACCCCAGCAAAAAATGTCCTTGCTGCTTCCTCATGCTCTCATCATGCAAGATATGTGATGAAGACATAGTGAATGATATGAGCGTTTCATCATCACTATGCACCCATACTCTTTTCTGCTCCATGATGCCAGCATCCTGCCACATCTTCTCCATCATCATACCCTTGGAAATAATGTATGCCAAATGATGGCCAAACTCCTTCAAGAGTAACCAGCACAACCAAGCCTCCTGCTACCTGGTATCATAAATCTACAAGTAGCTCACCTGCTCCTTGCTCACCATCCACATCCACCCAACCAATTTTGGATTCCTTCTTCCACCCTTCATCTTGGTACTCCTCCCATGAGGGCTACCATCATCCCAAATCAGATTCCTGCATCTCATGGGACCTTGAAATGCAATCTTCCCGAGGATCAATTTGACCCTATGAGGATCCAAATAGGTGGTAGGAAAAAACCTCTCATCATGTTGTGCATCGCTCAAGGGATGTCCATCACAAGCATGAGAGATTTTATCCATCCAAATATGTCCTCCATCTACTATCTGCTCCTGAGAGAAGGGAAGAACCTCCTCAAACCGATGAAGAATCTTGCACTCCATGAAGTGTGGGAGTGCACCTCTACTGAAATCTCCCCGGGAGATCTCCTCCTCATGCATTTCCTTCCAAAACAAAAGAGGCCTTGGATCTACTGCAAGTAGAAGTCTCTCTTTGAGCTGTGGCATGCTCATTGAGAGAGTGTCATCTAGAGAGGAGAAAGAGTTTTTTATCTCTAGATGTCTACTCCTTCTCATTGCTTCCTTCATGGCTTCCTGAACAAAGCTGCTCCCTAAATGATCACATGAGGAATGATTCCTCCTTTCTCCATTATTTCTTAGCACAGTGCTATTCTGCTGCTCTAGATCAACTGCATGTAATGATATAGACCCATCCAAAGTTTTTGCTGAAATGACAAGAGATGGATTTTCAATCATACCTTGGTAAAATGTGGAAGCTCCTTGCAGAGTTTCCTCCTCATAAGTGTTGGCCTCCCAAACTACTAAAGATGAAGGCTGCTCCTCCATGGTCTCAACAGCATTGGTACATGCCTCATTAACTGGTGGTGAGGGTTCCTCCCTTCTTTTTCCAAACCTCCCGATCAATCTTTGAGAAAACTCAACAAGAGTAGAAACCCTTGTATGGCTTAGATGGTTGACCCACCAATTCTTTGCTTCACCTTCAAGGTGCAGCATTGTAACTTCTATAGCCTCTCTGTCTACTACAGGATGTAGCAGGAAGAAATCCTCTAGCTTCTTTACCCAAACCTCTGCTGCACAGGTGTGTGATCCATCAAATGTGGACAATAGGAATCTATTTCCTCTCATCATCCCGAAGCTGTGGGGTCTTCTTTCTTCTTTCTGCTAAATAAATTGTGGCAAAGATAGAGTCTCCTTGAAGGCTCTAGGTTTAGCTCGGTATTCAGTGATATACTCACTTAGAATTTCGAATTCCAAGTGTTCTTCATGCTTTTGATCTTATTTTCTGTGAGAGTAGGAAGTGCATGGTCCTTCCTCCTCTCCTTCCTCAATTTTCTTGACCTCCTTGGAGAGGTCTCCTCTGGATCTGAAAATAGATGAGAGTAAACTCATCTTCTTCATCATATTGATCTTCTTTGGCTGAGCCAGTTATCATGCTTTGATACCATTGTAATATTCCAAATTAGGAACAGCTACACTATTGGGAATATCTCAAGATATTACCAATGTGGAGATTAGCAAACCATAAGCATGAGCTAGAAATAGCAGTGAATGCATTAAAACCAAAATGTCGGAAGATCCACATAACCATTACATTAGATGATAGCAGCAAATAAATGTATACAAGTTCTTTAGGAAATGATCTCTCAAGCTAGGCTATGCAGCCTCAATGAAACATATACATGAAAATGGAGAAATACTGCTAAACAAGAGAAGCCCTGGCTATGACTGCGCAATCCATGAGGGAGAACTACTGCAAAATGTCAATAATACATAGATGTGAAAATGGATAGCTCAAATAAGAAGGGGGGTGGCAAGATATCAACCCCTAGAAACATACAATACACAATCCTCAAAGGGATTGGCTGAAATATACACAAAATGGCAAATCTGCAGAAATGTCGGAGTTGCTGGGTAGCTGCAGCAACTCAAGAACTAGAAACAAATGGAGAATACTGAAGATTCTGCAATAAATGACAAGTTCTCCTCCAATGGATCTCTAGAATGAAAGGTTGGTCCTCTCACCTGAGATCTAACCCTCCAAACATGTGGAGCAAGTCTCCATTGCAAACACACTCAGAAATAACGCAGTCTAGAGAAGGGACTATGTTGTTGGTGAAGAGAAATTCTTGGCCTTGATGCCAAAGTCTGCAATAAGCTCTGGAATGCCTCCAATCTGATATCTCAAAAGAAATAGGGGCTCCTCCTCTGAAAATAGCTGATGAAGGTGGTGTAGTGAACCTTCACTGCAACACCCAGCAACACAACATTACTCTGCTGCAGAAATAACATTGTCTTGAAGGAGGATGCTTGGCCTCAAGCCTGGATGTGAGGAGGAATTCTTGTTTAAACAAGTGAAAGCTCTCTCTCCATGGGCCCCATCCATTAGGGTTTCCTCCACCAAATATCCTCTTCCTCATTCACACTGCTCTATCTCATAAAGTGATCCACTCCTCCTATGGCAGCGCTGTTGACTTGGTCAAACACGACCTTGTCTTCATGCATTTGCCCCTTTTCACACTTGAGGGTGCAAAATGAAGCTACTCTGATGATCCCTTTCACATCATGAGGGATTTTATTCATGTATTTAATGAGAATGGGTCCCTTTACCCATTTATTTAGCTGCAATGTGATAAAAGAAAAATTTTAATGTTCCATTTAGCCATGTGCTAAAATGGGAACATTACAAATGGTGATGTTCGTCTCATGGCCCATCATCTGGAATCATGATCTCCATAATGCTCTCATCAGTAGAGAATACACGAGAAAAAAGATAAGAAGACATACTATAATCCAATGATTGATCTAGCCAATTAATCGAAGAGAAGGTATAATTTTCACAAGCCGAATAGATGGCTTCGTAATCTAGCTCAATGGGGCTAAGCGACATTCGCTCACCAAAAATTTCGATGTCAGTTTCGTCATGTAAAATCCATGGATCAACTAGGATAGTAGAGGATGATAGCATGTTGATATAGGCAACCGAAGATGAGTTTTCGGTAAGGAGAGGAGGAGGGAGTGAAAGGTTCCCATAACCACATAATCCTTCAATAATCCAACTTCGAGATGCTGATAAGAATGTAGAGTTTCCCCTACAAGAGGAACACTTCCACTAACATGAGAATCATAGGTGAAAAAGGTGAGTTTATCTATGGCTACAATCCCGCCTTTATCAGGAAATATGATTGTACAAAAGTAAGTAGAAACGACGAAAACCATGGCGTAAGCCCACGTACATTCTAGTAGAATATTATAATCGAGAGGTCCATCAATAACTTCAACTTCTATGCAAACAATTTCCCCCTAATTCTACTTGAAGGGAATTTATAATCCCACAATTTTTTTATGTTCTTCCATCAAAGGCTTTCAATTTGGTGGTTGATTGAATCAGTTGAGGTGAACCAATCACCTTCCTGCAAGACATTGACATAATGCAGGTTGAGGCTCCCTCGTCCATAGTAGAACGATGAATTTTCTTACCATGGGCGACAACCTGGATTATAAAATATAATTGAGTTGGAAGTCGAGGGGTATATTTTTCATGAGAGAAAACCATTACGTTCGAATTAGATGGATCCAGACATCCGATAGCTAACAAAAATGCCTCCTTTTGGGCAGAGAAGTTCTGCAACACCTCAAGAGTTGACATAGATGATGGATACTGAACCAAGTATTCAAATACATTATAGTTATGGGAAGCTCTTTAATGAGGGTTGAAATCAAACTTATGAATAATTCCCTTCAGAGGATTGATAGTCAATTCTGCAGGAATATGAGGTGGAGTAGGATTAGATGAGGGTGATGTCGAACTAGTAGGATGATCAGTAGCTTGACCATTCAGTGGATTCACATTACCATAGTCCTTGTTTCGAGTGGCCACCATAATATCAGATTTTAGCTTTGAGGAGGAAAGAATCAAAACCGTGTTAGAGGAAGAAGGGTCCTGAGCAACCATATGAGTCTCCTAATTGGAAACAGGTTGGTAAAAAAAACAGGAGAAGTGGAAGATTTAAGAATCTGATTCACTTCAACACGCTGCATAAAATCACATGTAAAGTGATTCTCATTACAAATCAATCATGGGTATCGAGGATTTTGTTTCTCATCGTAGGACTGATTTGTTTGTTTATTCTGCGGTGAGGGGTCTTTATTCTTCTTACCTTTTCCTTTCTTCTTGCTTCCATGTTGCTATTGAGACTTTCATTTATCAGATGAAATGAAATTTATCTCAAAATCAGAAGCTGCAGGAGGATAGGATTGAGGGCTTTGAGCATATGCGATAAGAGCAACACCAGATGGTTTAATCACTTACTGTGAACTGGAAGAACCAATCACGCCATAATCATCATGAGATTCTTTACTCGGTGGAGGAGGAATAGTATTTGAAGGTATCAAAGTGTTCAGTATATGATCATAGAGCATGCCTGGTTAGGTATAGACAAGGTCCAAATATTTCACATGAGCAATTACTTTCTCTTCAGTCATGACTCCACCTTTAGCCACATCTTCTGTTATAGGAGAAAACATAGATTTTTTAAACTATTCCACTAACAATTGATCGAGAACATAAGTCTTTACCAACTGGTGGTAGCGCCTTGAATTATGAATGTGATATGAGATGTGAGTGGAATATGATTATTTGAAGTTGGTCAAAATTTCCATTCCAGTTTCATATCTGATGGGAAACTAGAAATGTGTGAGGAAGGTGGTAGCTAAAGTACTAAAATCATGAAAAAAATCTCTATGTAACTCAATATACCGTTTAACTACAATACCTATAAGCATTCTTTAGAAAAGATGAAGTTGAATGGAATCATCGTTAAGGGAGTTCGAAGAACAACATAGATGATATTTCATAACGTGTGTCAATGTGTCTTCTCCTATATTCCCATTGAATTTTGGGATATCAGAAAGAAATTTAGTAGGAATAATAAACCACCATGGAAAATGGGAAATGGGGTCATTAGTGAGCCAAGTTAAATCTGGAAATTCGAGAGTAGCCACAAAAGGCAGCTACCGATTAAAGTATGGAGGAGGATGGCCCAGATATGACGGAATAACTTGATCAATAGGTACTTTCTTTCCCAGATAAGGAGTTTTATGATAATAAGGAACCTAGGTACTAGGATAAGGAGGATATTGATAAATAGTATACAAGTGTCCTTGTTCTCCAGCCCCAAGATGATGAAAATTTGTTGGCATGGTTGGATTCGAATTTGTTTGCCTTGAAAAGGCACCTGAGGAATACCTTGATACGATCCATACTGTTGCCCGATGGGAGTTTGCATTGTCCCATGATAAGGTGGGTTCGATTGGGGCTGCACCATTATGAACATCATGACATATTGAAACTTGAGGAGTACCATGTCCAAGTAGTTGAGAATGTAAGGTACCTTGTATAGGTTGAGTAAGCGGGACCTGGGAAGTGCCAGATACCGATGGAAATGGTTGTGATGCAACGACAACTTATAAAGTTTGGCTCACATGTATTTGAGCTTATTGGGTGCTTATGGATGGATATGAATTTGAGATGAAGATGGTGCAGGATGGGGATTCAAAAATAGGTCCCAAAATGAACCATGTTGAATGGGAAAAGTGGGTTTCCAAACACTGGCATCCATTCCAGGATAAGGAGGACTATAATAAGAATGATTACCAACTTGAGGTATACCAACAATAGGCTTACCCCTTCCAAAGAAGGAGGGTATGATGGAGGAAAATTCAATCCATATGGAGGGTACCCAACATAAAAAGAGTTAGGTTTTTGAAGGTAACCTTGCCCGCTAACATAAGGGCTAAATTGCTGCTCGATCGTAGGTGTAGGTGGAGGAAGAGGAGAAGAATGTGTGGCATTCATAAGATAAGTGCCCGATGTTATTCTTGAATTAGATGCCATGGGAGAGGTCCAAGGATTGGAAGTCGCAGAAGAAAAGGTACTAGATAAATAGTGATAACCAGGTAGGATGGAGGGGCCACCATACAGATGTGTTTATGGTGATGTTGCAAAAATAGATGAGGAAGTGACATTCGATGTCTCAACCATAGTGGTGGACACAAGGTGAGAGGTTGGATCAGTTCCAGTCATGGTTAAAAATCCAAATGAATATTACCACAAGATATCGGTTGGTGTTCATATATGAATTATAGAATTTACCCTTTTCCCACATTAAATGTCAATTTAGGATCCATCTAGTTATTTCAAGGCCACTGTGCAAAATTTATGCATGTAACGATTACACAAATCCGTGTTGATCGTTAATCAAACAAACCATATGTAACAACAATCAATTGTAATGACAATGAGAGTGACAACAATTTAGAATGTAACATTAGCTAAAGTAACATCAATCAAGATTCACATCAATCACACTTCAACCATTACAGCGATAAAAGAAATATGAAATACAATGGAAAGAAAACTAACCACACATTAATCCAGCAACACCTAGTCAAGAGAGTGGTTCCAAATCCCTAATCAGGGCTGTGGAAAGGTCACAAACTTAAGAAAAGATAAGGAAGTCAGAAATTGCAATAACTATAATAAAAGTACAATAAAGAATTACTATTGCAAACTCCTTAAATATCTGATCTACTCCCTATATTAATTATATCCTTTTTTCTCTGATTTGTGTCTTTTAAATATAAAAAAAACAAAGTGAAATTTAGAAAAAAATGATTACAAAATATCAATAAGAAAGATGAGATCCGAAATATCTTTCCATCATGATTCAATTGGCACAAGTTGAATCTGGTAATTACAATTGGGGAAATTTGGAAAACGGCCACAACAAAAAATATGTGAATATGTCCTTCGAAGAACATTCTTTTTCTCTCAATCAAGACTGAATTTTGGAAAAATTCTTAGTTGACAACTAATTTGGTTCGTTCGGCAAAAAACCCATGTCTCGAATTTTCAAGATTCGACTTCATTTGCTCGAAACGTCCAACGCAAAACTATCTCTTGTTATCCCAATGGATTTTTGGGTTGGAATATTTGATTATGAGCTAAAGATAAAATTTGCAATCCGAAAGAGATCTTGGAGGCTATAGTTATAACAAATTCATTAATAAACCATCATTGACAAAATCATGCATAAAAATCATCAATTTATTAAAATAAATGATAACAAGTATTACTTATCCAAAAGAGCATAAATAATTATGAAATGGAATTATATAATAAATTATGATAAATAATGTGATAAAAGAACATTAGAAATGGATGAAATAGATGTTAAGCAGTGATAATAATAATGAAACATTAGTAGCCCAACATCTCCCCCAAACTGACCATGTTGAATGTCCTGATGCAAGCCAATGCCTCTCTATTAACCAAGTTTTAATACAATAATCAAAATTCTCACCCCAATGCATGATATTGATGGAACCAAATGCTTCTTCCCCAAATGATTCCTTAAAACAATAGTTTTTCAATTCTAGCAATGTTGGTGAACCTGTAACAATTTTCATATTTACTTTCAACCATATGTATATGAAGTTGCAACAAAGTATGTTACAATTAAAAAAAAACTTCATTAACCAAAAAAAAAAATTACAAACAAGATTTTTTGGAAAATCTGCAAGCAAATTTATACTATATCAATGCTTCTCCAATCCGAAAATCAAATCTATTTGATGCACAAATCTCGAGATATAGACAAAATGGCTATAGGTAATGCTGTTTAATTTCTTAAAAATTGTAAATCAGTTTTTCTTGAAATTTCACAGGTTTGTTCCTATTACCTTAATAATTCTCCACACCAAAAATCAAAGCAGTTCAATGAACCGATTTCAATATATTAGCAAAATGGTTGTAGGTAACAATGCATGATTTTTTTGGAATTTACAAATTGGTTTAGCTTGAAAATTCCTGGGTTTAATGATACCTCTTTGTTGTCCAAAAATCACAAGAATCTAGTTGATAGTTTTAAGGACATACACAAATCAGTTTATGCATTGTTAAAAAAAATGAAAAAAATGAAATTGTATACCCTAAATGAGGAAGAAATGATAAATCACTCATCATGCATAACAAATCTTCCCCCAAACTAGATAATTAATATGCCCTCATGCTACACTAGAAAACAAATTGAGGTGGTTGCTACAATCATGGCTGAAATATTTTCTTGGTGTATAACAACATGAAATAAAGGAGGGATTGAGAATGAATAAGGAGATCTATGGATGATAAAGGATATTAATGGTGTGGTCATGATAATGAAAGTAACACTCCCCCAAATTGAAAGCTTTTGTGTCTATGATAAATGGGAAGTGGTAAAGAAGGGGAAATAATGGTTGAAAAATATGAGTGAATAATGCTTAGTGGTTTTTCATGACATTCTCCTAAACTTTTAATAAATAAAAAATTGTTAGAAAATTATATATTACAAAGCAATTCAACACATAAAATATGCGGAAACACAAACACATAAAACATATAAAACCAGAGAGACACATATATACATGGTTCACCCAATTTGGGCTACATCATATCCTTCCTTTCTATTATCCAAAAGAATGAAGAGACACAACCTACATCATATCCGTTGTAATATCCTCTGTTCTCTCTCACAGTCTCCCTATCTGTTTCTCGCTCTGAGAATACACACAAAATACACAATCGCAATACAATGCCCTCATACAAAACGAGGGGTTTCCTTCTGGGGAAAAAAACCCTAAATTAAACATAACTTCTACTGTTAGATGATCCACCTAATGAACGACCCAGATTGACTAGAAATTATAATACTTTTACAAGGCAACCACCCCCCTGGACCCCCCAAGCAGCATTGAATGATGGGTGACGTTGCCACCCTGTTAAGAACAGGGGTCCAACGTTGTGATACATCTAAATAATGAAGATAATTAGGATCCACACCCAACAAAAACTTATGTTATTTTACCTCAAGTTTTACCTCCATAAAAATTTTGAATTGCATGTATGGATTGAAATTTTTTGAAGTTAATGTAGGCTTAGCTGATGTTGAAACTGAAGCAGAAGGTATAAGCCATGCAAGCTGAAAAATTAATTAGAAAGTGTAGCAGGGTTTCCTTCCACCAAACTGATTATTTTCCATGTCATCAATATTTCTATAACACATCTCATGAGTATCCTTAATAAGTAATTCATCACCTCAATTACCTCATTATATATAAAAGTGACATAATCATGTTGTGAATGTCATGAGATAATAATGGATAAGAAGGGAAAATATGCATTCCCTATACCCATAAGCTTTGGCTGTTATGAGCACACAAATTATGATAATTAGTTATCTCAGTATTTGCTTCTCAAGGTCTATCCAATTACCCGGAATTCAAAATTATAATTAGGCCTCTTTATTCTACCTCAAAATAGTAGTGGTGTTGTTAAGCTATGAATAAATGGTGATTGATTGGAAAAAACAACTATCTTTGGTTAAAGATATGATACTTTTAGAATAAAGGAATGATATATTAGATAATACAAAATGTCAAATATCAAATATCCTAAAAGTTTCATCCTTGACATGTAAAGTAAATATTTATAACTCAATAATAGATATAAACCATAACCACCATAATCTAAGAACTGATTAAATATTACCCCATGAACCATGAGTTCTGGAAAACCTTGTATTTGCAACAATGGGCTTTATTGGAAATTATTTTTGAGAAAACAAGGTAACCAAGTATATTATAGTATTAAATTAACTTCTATACCATAGGCATAACCATTGCTTCCAGTAGGCATCCATAGCCTTGACGGGGATGCCTTTTTAACCCATTGAGATGCCAGTGTCCCATATATTAGAAGTAAGTACATAGTTCACTTATATGTCTACTGAATATCATTTTTCTGGCTTGGTAACCAGTTAATAACAATGCCATTCACGGGAGCTAACAAAAGTGAAAAATTCAGCTCGTGATGAGACCTCTTGTCCTTCAATTTTATGACAGAAGGCCATTACCCTGGCTTGGTGACGAGTAGTGGTAATTTCACTTTATTAGGACCTATGATCATGGTAGGTCGACTCATGATGATACCTCCTATCCTCTAGTTGACTATTTATGTTTAAAATTCAAATATGGTTATTGTTAATCAACAAAATATTACTTAATAGATGGGGTGGTAGGTCAGCTCCTTAAGAGTTAGCAATGGCGTAAAAAGTTTTTTTCGTAACTATTTTCAACTTGGATAGTTTTGCTTCTCAAAAAACAATAACCTTCAAATTATTGTTGATAAATATATTTTTCATTGCTAATATTTGGGTTGAGGAACAGTTCACTAGATAGTGACAGAAATATTTAAATCCAATTCTATGGTCATCATTATAAATTTTACATGATGAGGGACTTCACAAGTTAGGAAAGTTGAAATTTGGTATGATGAAATCATCTTTGCATAATTACTCCTTAAAAATAAGATTATGTTTATAGATAAACAAAGATAAATTGACTACCCAATCATTATGTCAAAGAGGTCCTAGAACATTAAAAATATTTCCCATTCACCAAGAAAAAAACAAATCAAAAAGACCTACATATGTTGAATCAAACGTGAAAATTGGCCAAAAACAATAGTTGTGACTGAGGTAATAAAAACCATGACTTAGGTAATAATAGGAAAAATGAAAAAGGACATTGTGACTGGAGTAACAACAAGGAAAGGGAAAAAGGACGATGTTAGCAAGGTCACATGAAGGAGGATTAGTCTCTTTACAAAATAATGAGGAATTAAGAGTGAATCATTCTTGACATGACTTACCATAATAATCATCCTTATTATTAAATATGAGACCTCCCCCCCCAACTAAGGTATGACTATATCAGTCATGTTTGATCATGTTATAAGTAAAATACCAATCAAATCCGCTGAGTCGGTCGAGGACGTACCTGGCGACTTACCTTGGTAGAGTAACAACACTGGAGTAGTAACAACAACAAAACTTAGGAAAAATTAACACGCATGGAATAGCGGCACCGGAGGAGTAACAAAACCGAAGGAGTAATGACACCGGACACTTAGAAAAAAATCGTCATGGAGTAACAACATCAGAGGAGTAACAACACCGAAGGAGTAACAACACCGGGTACTTCGAAAAATATCACCAGGGAGTAACAACATTGGAGGAGTAACAACATCGGAGGAGTAACAACACCGGAGGAGTAATAACATCGGAGGAGTAACATCACCGAAGGAATAACATCGGGTACTTAGAAAAATATCACCATGGAGTAACAACACCAGAGGAGTAACAACATCAGGGATTAACAACACGAGGCACTTAGAAAAATATTGTCACGGAGTAACAACACGAGAGGAGTAACAACATCGGAGGAGTAACAACACCGAAGGAGTCACCGGACCAGGTACTTAGAAAAATATCACCATGGAGTAACAATACAAGAGGAGTAACAACATCAAAGGAGTAATATAATAAAAGGAGTAATAACACCGGGCACTTAGAAAAATATCGTCATGAAGTAACAACACCAGAGGAGTAACAACATCGGGCACTTAGAAGAATATCATCACAGAGTAACAACACTGGAGGAGTAACAACATCGGGCACTTAGAAAAATATCGTCATTGAGTAACAAAACCGGAGGAGTAACAACATCGTGAAACTTAAGAACTCTCTTCTTTTATTTTGAGAACAAAACAAACAAACAAAAATGTGACTTTGAAGTAAAAATACCTAAAGGATAAAAACATAAGAGAAATCAGAAAAGAAACAACACTTGATTGAAAACTAATAAATAAATAAATAACTTAAGTTACAATGGTTGTGATTTTTGTTGCATAAATGTTATTTTCTAAGGGAATCATCAGTCTGTCTATGGTGAATGAATGGAAAAATGATTTTTCAGAAATGACTTGGATCTTCAAATGGAAATAAATTCCCCATTTCTCATGTTATAAATCCGTTAAGTGATCAAAATTATTCATGTTGTTTTCTCCGTGTGAGGAAACATATTTGAAAATTCTCTTATTTCATTATCATTGTCTTCAAGGATCACTTGTTCTTAAGTTGACCTCCTTTATTCTCTTGGGACCTGCAAAACAAAAACAAGAATATACCTATAATAAAACATGAAATCATGGAAGAAGATAGGTGATCAGGTTATCCTAATCCATGACATATGAAAAAAAATAACAATTAATTACTCTGTAAAAAAAATCCACAGAAGGATAAATAAAACAAAATTTAATTGTCACCTGCGGGAGAGCAGTGGTCAACATACTAACCCACAATGTTTTAATCATAACTCCTTTTTTTTTGTCTGATTTGAATGATTACAAACCCAAATGAAATCTAATTCAAGGGGATATCACCAATATACACAGGTTTTAAAAATTTCATGATATGATATATCAAATTTATTTAGAACAACCTGCATAACAGAGAAATTTTTGATTTCCCAGCTTAGACCAACAGTTGATATTTTAAGCATAACTTTTTCGTTTGATGACTGATTTAACTGCTTAAAATTGGAGATTTAACTATGTTCATATATTTATCCCCAATAGTAACAATTTTTTAAATAAATAATAATTTGTGGGTCAAATACGTTGTGAACAACTGGAAAAAAAAAGGTTTTAAGAGTGACGATTTATGATATACAGTCAGTATTTTGGTCATAACTTTCTCATAAAATATCGAAATAAAGTGATTCAAATTTCCTTGTAAATTATATTAAAAGAGGAATATACGACATAAATAAGTTTCCAAAATCTTGTCATTTTGGCCTCCAAAGACTGACTGTCCCAACTCTCTTCCTAAGTTGCCCACTAGACATCCTGTCAATGTTTTGGTCATAAATTTTTCGTTTCAAATAAAAATGGAGTGATTAAAATTGGGTTATAAAGTAGAAATAAAGGGCTACATAGGATAAAAAAATGTTTTAAAAATATTCCCATTTGGTCCCTCAAAACATGACTATCCCAACTGTTTTTCCAAAAATTTTATCAAGCCCGCAAGCCATAAGATATGATAATCAAGGAATTTTTTGAAGATGGTGATAAAAATGAATATGAGTGTTTGTAGAAAAATTCCCTCCCCAGGATGAGATATTTGTCCCGAAAATAAAAAACAATAAAGAAAAATAATGAAATCAACAAATCTAAGCTCACGAACTGGATCAGGGTAAGAAAACTTCCCTCCCCATATCGAGATATTGGTTCCTATGAAATAAAGAAGCAACTAATGCTCGATACCTAAAGCAGGGTAAGAAAACTTCCCTCCCCAGGACAAGAGATTGGTCCTAAGATCAATACTATGTTTTCGCGTCTTTGATAGCCTCCCCGACAATGACGCCAAAATTTTGGTATTCAGATATGAATTATAAAATTCACCTTTTCCCACATTAAATGTCAATCTGGCGTTTGTCTGGTTATTTAAAGGCTACCGTGTGAAATATATGTAGGCAACGATTAGATAACTTCATTTTTATCATTAATAAAACAAACCATACGTAACAACAATCAAATCTAATAGAAATAAGAGTGACAACAATTTAGAGTAACAACAATCAAGATTCACAACAATCACACTTAAACCATTACAACGATAAACGAAATATGCAACAGAATGGAAAGAAAACTAAGAACAAATTAATACAGCAACACCTCATCAGGAGAGCGGGCCCAACTCCCTGATTAGGGCTATGGAAAAGTCACGAACTCAAGAAAATATCGGGAAATTAGAAATTTCATTAACTGTAATAAAATTACAATAAATAGTTACTATTACCGACTCCTTCAATATCTGATCTACTCCCTATATGCGTTATATACCTTTTTCTCTGATTTGTGTCTTTTATATATAAAAACAACAAAGGGAAATTTAGAACAAAATCATTACAAAATCTCAATAAGCAAGATGAGATCTGAAATATATTTCCATCATTATTCAACTAGCACAAGTCAAATATGGTAAATACAATTTGGGCAATTTGGAAAAAGACCACAACAGAAAATCTGTGAATGTTTCCTTCGAATAACATTGTGCTTCTCTCAATCAAGACCTAATTTTGGAAAACTGATCATATGAAAACTAATTTTTTTTGTTCTAGAAAAAACCCATGTCTCGGATTTTCAATATTATTCTTCGTTTTCCTGAACCGTCCAACACAAAACTCTTTTGTTATCCCATTGAATTTATGAGTTGGAATATTTGATTATGAGATGAGGATCAGATTTGCAATATGGAAGAGATCTTGGAGGCTAAAATCACGAGTGATGTTATAAAAAATTCATTAATAAACCATCATTTCAAAAATCATGTATAATAATAATCAATTTAGTAAAATAAAGGAGAACAAGCATTACTTATCCAAAAGAGCATAAATAATTATGAAATGGATTTATATATAAATTATGATAAATAATGTGATAAAAGAACATTACAAATGGATGAAATAGATGTTAATAAGTGATAATAATAATAATGACAAATTAGTAGCCCAAAAATATCCACAGATAAGTCCAAAGAATCAGGTAAAGGATTTTTTTTCGGAGTCTGAAGAGGAGGAAGAGGATTAGTTTGATAAAAATAGAGTCCTTCCCAATGAATAGAGTCCTTACCAAGTGATGGCATAGAACTGACAACTGGCAGGGAGGATGGTGGCGAACCTGGGATGGTTGCCATTGGTATCGACCCTATGGATGCCGGTTGTGAAATGGATGTTTGTGCAGCCAAAGACATGTCTTGGCGTGGTGGAATATGAACTATCACAGGCCCCAACGGATCAGTGAGTGGAGGATTGTAATGAGGTACGACACCTTCCGTGAAAGGGTCCTCCAGAAATTCCGTATGATATGAGGTTATGTGAAAATCAAGGTTTGTCAATGGAGACTGCTCTTCCGCAGAAGGCAAGGGTTCACCAAGGTTCAGTTCTTCCTCAAGAGTTAGAGGAGGTAGACCTTGTTGTCGTCGAGACAGACGGCGTGGGTTGGATGATGCCACGGTGACCTGTTTATTTTTAAAAAAATTTAATAAATTGTGATGTATTATAAAGTCTCAGTGACAATAACCACACACCTGAAAAAAAGAAAAAAGAAAAAAAGGACTCTCTAAAATCAATCAGCAAGCAGCCAGAATAGGGTGCCCTATCTAAGTACTACCATTTGCTGGTGATGAAATCCAGTATCACAATAGTATACAGAGAGGGTTGGTCAAAAGTACAGTTACGGTCACTCTAGAGCTTCTCCTGAACCTCAGATGATAGGTGTAAGCACTCTCATGAAGACGAGTACCCTCCTAAAGACCGAAGACGGAGTGGGTTTGTTAGTTTCAGGTACCAGGACAGTCCGTCCCAGTCACCTTGTGTAAGTCCCTAAAAAGTATGACACTAAAGATACCTCAGATCACAGACATCATCAGGGGGGTCCACGGTTAAGGACAGCATGCTATATGGGCAGAACACCTAGATCCCCGATCTAGTTTCAACATCCCTGAAGGGAACCCCAATATATAGCATACCCACTGGATGCAGTCGAAGGCGGGCTACCTTCTTGTGCACCCAAGTATTGTCTCGCGCTGAGCTCCGATAAAGGAACGGTCCCAATAATATGAGTGCAGTAGGATTTCGCTCGTTAATGACTCTAGTCTCAAGTTTTGAGATCTTGGGTGATTTTCTCACTTTTCTTAACCCAAGATCCTAGCCTGAACTATTGTTGGTGTGAGCTCAAAAATATTAATGTGATTGATTTTATTATCGCTTGATTCTTAGTGTACTTGATTATTAGTCTTGTGGAGGGGGAGTGGACGTATGAAATGTAAAGAGACTCTGACTCAAGAAACCATGCAAAAATATTCTCTAAATATTCAATTCGATGAAGAGTATTTATACAAGAAGAGGTTTCTTTTCAACATCCATGCACTAAAATTCAAATAGAAAATTTCAACCTTAAAGATTCAGACATCTATCTACCTCACCTTAACAGTCTTTTAACTGAAATTTTCAGAATTAATTTAGCTAGATGCAGAAAAACTAAATAAAAAAATTTCTTCTCTAAAAATTAAATGTTTTTGACACTAACTTTTTAAAAAAGAGCAAATAAATAGAAATGCCAGCTTAGTAAACAAGCACAGGGATTCAGTCAAGGAGGGATACTAATGGCCAAAAAACTCTGCAACCAAAAACACAATGACAGGGGTGAACAACAAATTTTGGCTAAGTAACACATTGTCTCTGAGTAAAGACAACGTTAATCCAAATACCAACGCATTGTATTTAAGTAGAGACTGCATTATAACGCACTGGAACACCAACAGAGGTAGTGTTAGCCAGGGTAAAGTTCTTCAGATGGTCAAACAGAAATAGGATTGAACTCTGTGAACTTTTGAAATGTCTACTGGGCATAAATACTGGTCTGAAGGGTCTGTGAACATAGGAAAGAAGAAAGGGGGAAAGAGATAGTCTGGAAACTATGGGGAAATCCCTAGCAAAGTCACCAATTCTACTATAGGGTAATATGCTTGGGTTTTTGGTTATTGAATATCCCTCTTAGGGCTTTCCGGTGCCCGAGGCAGACAGTAAGATTAGCTGTATAGTTCACAAAGAAGGCGCATACATGTTCATATCAACTTAAACAACTTGATGGAATAAAATGGAAGATTACCTCTTTAATGATCTTGGAGTCTTTTGGAGAGCGCTGAGTAGCGAAGCAGAGATCCTTCTTCACCAGCTCCAAATCCCGACTTTGGTAATAAATCAAAGCACCTGTGTAATATCTACCATAACATACATTTCCTATCAATTAAGTCAATATATCATAAACATTTAAAAAATGCACATCTAAGCCATTCATCTCATGCTATGTAAATAATCAAATAACAATGACAATATCAACGCATAGAATGGACAAAACAGACACAGTTATATTAATTTGTAAAAAGGAGGATTACAACCGTCGGTTGTAGCAAGCCCTCCTCAGCCTTCCAATCTCTCTATCTCTCGATGTGGTGATGTCTTGATCAACAAGTTCTCAATGAACCTCTTTGACCTTGGACCTTCACACTACAACAATAATGCTCTGCTCCACAAGTATTCAAAACCTTGACAATCCTTCGACCTTGAACCAAGAGCCTTCATCTTCATTTTATAGGAGATGGAGAGATAAATCATTGCCTCTCTTCTTCCACTAGTTATAAATAGAAAAAACCAGGATTTTTCCTCAACTTACAAGATTTTTCCTTCCTTGAGAGTTCATTTGTTTTTGGCAAGGCCCAATAAGAGATTAGTGCTTTGCAGTTTCCTTTTTGTACTGACTCTCTTGTGACAAAAATCTGGAAATTAAAATCATTCTCCGTGGGTTTTTCCTATTTCAAACTCAAAACACGGGTAATGCTGCCCTCTAGTGTAAACAGAGTGTTGCCATAGCCACTAACGCGGCCCATTCATTGATCAGGTGCGTTATAACGCTCTTGTGTTGTTATAGTGGTGCGTTACCTTGGCAGAAATAGGTTTAGTTTAGGTCTTTGTATTCCTTCCATATTTATCTTCTCCTCTGAGCTGATGAGGAGGTTTTTTGACCTGTAACACTAGGGTCACTAGTTCATCGTTTGCAACATTCGCATCAACCCCTCCAAGCTCATCATGAACTTTGGTGAATATGATGAGATACTATGGAATAAAATCATTCTTCTACATCTTGATTTTTTGAAGTTTGTCTTTGAGGGTCAGTTTTCTATGATCATTTCTATTCTCTAAAATCCCTGTCAGTTCCTTCCACATTACAAAAGGAGTTTCTTTACCATGGATATTTGAGATAATTTTGTCTTATACTCCCTCCAATATTAGTCTCCTCACCTTGGCGACATATTTCTTCCATTAGGATAAGTTATGGGCATCATCTGATCCTAGTTTTGCAATGTTTATCTTGGCATATTCAAGTAATATGTTGTCATCAAGCACCGCTTGCATGCGATCCTTACATGCATTGAAATTCAAGCTACCTTCCAAGGAATAATCTAATCTCATCCCGTTGAAGGTAATTTTCCCAACCCCAAAGAGATTTTGCTATGCTGAAGCTGAAAATTTGAATCTCTTGAGGAACAACTTCGAAATTCTTTTCTAATGTGATTCCTACTTTAATACCATGTAGAAATATGGTGGTATAATTGCAAATGTTCAAAAAATTTTAATCTAAATCAAGAGAGACAATTCTACCCTATCGATCTTCACAAATTAAATTCACAATTTAGAACAACAATATTAGACATGTAATAAGAAATAACAAACATGAAGCATATTTTTTTTATAGGGAATCCCAATTGGGAAAAACACCTCAAGCCTCTTCGCATTAATCAGATGAATAGAGAATGTATTACAATTTCTTGCCTGCACAGATCACAACCTAAAATATCAAACCTAGACTTATTCAATTTATACCTCTACTTAAACCCCTATTTCCTTGCACAAATCCTAGATAATTAGCTCATATTTTTTAGGAAATTTTCCTCTCATTGATTGAGAAATTCCCAAAGTTTGATCATCTGACTACATGAAACACCTGTACACTCAAACTAGTTTACAACTGTTTTTTACACTACCTTTGAATCTCCACCACAACTAGGAAATAAAATTCTCTAGATGGACTAGTTATTTTAGGCTGATTGATCAGTTAACTAGATGATAACTAAGTTAGAATTTTTTTTCCCATCCTCAGTGGAAGGGGAGGGAAGAAAGGGAAGCTGATGTGTTGCTGCAAGTGATTCATCCATGCTTGCAGCTGCTCTAGATTGTCGAGAATGCGCATATTCCCATGATATACCACCACCACTTACTTCCGTAATTGGCACTAGAAATACTGAAGTTGGGAAAGGGCCACCATTTCTACCTTGTGTTCCTCACGACTATTTTTCTCATAGGTCTCCATCTTCATTTTCACTGACTGCTTCGATGGGGCTATAGCTACGTGAGAGGAGTTTCCTTTCTTCCTCTTTACTGGATGATCACCTCTCTAAGAGCCCGATGAGCCTTGCCTTGCAACCATGCTCAGCCCAGCATCCTCCTTTTCCAGTATCGGTGCTGAGGTCTAGGTTCCATGTCCATTCAATTTCAACTACCCTATAAACGAGAGCTTCAATATGGAGCCATGCTTGCGATATTCCAAGGTATGTGCTCCAACAATTGATCCCACACTATCCCCCAATACACTCCATGACTCGATGCATTCCATGCCTCCTGTTTTGTGTGCAATCCTCCCCTAGACCACCAAAACCACCTTCACTGTTCAGGTGCTCAGTATTTAGCTCAAAAATAAAAGTTTTCAGAATTTCTTGAAACTAGGACAACATCATAGAGCTCGTCACCATTATTCCAACGCAACTCGTTTCATAAAAATTCGAGTTCGTATGAGTAAGTTATGGCATGTTGTTTGTTTTCCCAAACAGTTAAAAAATTTGCAGGTTGCTGACAGGTTGTCGACATGGCAGCCCCATCAAAAAAATGAATATTGTGGGAATATTCTTCAGGTTTCTTCCAATGAGGTTGTGACAAGTGGCACTTTTGAATTCACCAGTTTAGTCTATGTGGGTGAAATTTCTCTAATATTTCTAAGGTGGAATTGTATTTTTTTTATTGATTGAATTATGATTTAAATATATATATATATATATATATATATATATATATATATATATATATATATATATATATATAATATATTATATTATATGTTTTGAAATATTATATATTATATTATATAATACATAATAATATATATGTTATATTAATTTTAATTAAACATTAATTAAATCAAACTCTAATTTAAAACCAAAGTTTACAAAGTCCACATTAAATCGAATAGTTTGATGGTTAATTAAATATTATGCCAAAGTTACAATTCATATGGTTCGATTGGAGTTAAAACCATATCAATGCATAGTTCGCACAAGCCAAGGTTCAAAGGTCTGTTTATTAAATGCAAAGGCCATCGTTGCAATATAATATGTGGTAAAAGGTCTATGTTGGGAGCGAGGTCAAGTTTTGAACCCGGGACGTCTGCCCCACAAGCCCATGCCCTAATCAATGGGTTGCGACATGAAATTCATTAAAAATTAGCGCCAACATATATTTAATCCTTGTGCGGTGGGACCGGCGGAGCATGGAGCGGGCCAGCCTCTCTCGCCATATGACCCAAGCATATGACCTGTTAGTCATCAGTAATTTTTTGCTATTTTGTAGATGACTAAATACTTATCCTAGATTTATAAAAACAAATTCATGAATATTATGAGTTTTATAAATCTCATTGCCTTCATTATCCTTAGAGACAAATTTTCACTATCCTACCCTTTTTCCATTTCATGATTACCTTGTAACTCCTACAGACTCCAAATGGCTTGTGCCTCTCATTTCCATCCTTTTTCCTACCCATAATCGCATTACTCTACTTGTCCCTTGCCTATTACTCCATTTTCCATCTAGGGATTTCCTATAAGCCTAACTCATTCCCATGATTCCCCAAAATTCCTCAAGCATTGATGGTCTCAAAACTATCTCTGTAGGCTCTTTAGATAAATCATGTACATTGGATTTTGAATCTTCATTTTTTTTTTTTAACTTGAACAGGTATGAGATTTTTATTTAAAGAAAAAGAGTGGGCAGGGCTGTGCCTTAACGACCCAGATTACATCTTAGAATTCCAGCAGCAACTGATTTTAAGGCTTGACGTTAACAAGGCATTTCTACAATTCTTTCTTCGTTTATAAAGAGCAGACCTTTCTGCGTTGCGCTCCCCTTGTTGGCCATCAAGTCTGCTTCACTGTTTGAGCTTCTCAGAATGTGATAGAATTTATAAGAATTGAAAGCTGTGAGAACCCTTTTCAGTCTTTCCAGGAGCCTGTTTAGACTTGCGTTTCTGAATTTCTCTTCCGTGTTCAGATTCTTGATGAGGATCTCCGAATCACCGAAAATCTGTATGTCTTTGATCCCTTTCTCCCTAGCAATTTGACAGGCTTTGAGGAGGCTTAAAAGCTCCGCTTGATTATTAGTTTTCAGACCGAGACCCCAGTAGAAAGAGTCACGGGAAGCGCCATTTGGGGAGTAAATGATCCCGCCGGCACCAGAAGGTCCAGGGTTCCCTTTAGACGCCCCGTCAAAGAAGATGGAATTTGTCTTTTGTGCTCTCCACCATTGCTGAAAAGATGCATCAGGATCTCTCTTTCTCCAAGAAGGGGAAGCTGTTTGGGGAGGGAGGAGGTACTTTCTGCAATGGGGATCAAGAGGTTCTAGCCACCTCTTCTCGACCGGCTGTAGCATAGTATCCTCTTTGAAGTACTGCTGTTGAGCCGCTTCCAAGAGGAATGATCTGGCTTTTGCAGCAACCTGCAATGGAGTTTGAGACAAATCATTGAAAATCTTCTGATTACGCGCAATCCAAATCTGCCAACACACAAACTTAGGAAGAGCATTCCAGACTTTGCGCCAAAAGGAATTTTGAGGGATACTATGAGGGTAAAGATGTCTCCAATCTGCAAATAGCTCCGAAACAGAGATTTGTGAGGGAGGATTCATGTGAAATTCCTGCAGCATGAGATCCCATACTGCCTTAGCGAATTGACAGTCAATAAAAAGATGCTGAGCGGTTTCATTGTTGCTCCTGCAGAGGGCGCACCTGTAAGGACCAGCGAAATTCCTTTTTGCCATGTTGTCACCTGTTAGAATCTTATTTTGGACCAGTGTCCAGAAGAAAAAATTGACTTTTGGGAGTGCCAGGGGCTCCCATACGTTTTTCCAGAACTCAGCGTTATGCTTGCTTTCCTAGAGGTTTGAAAGGCTTTGTAACCAGCTGCTGTAGAGTATTCCCCAGATGTTCCCCATCCCCATAGATCCTTCATAGTGCTGTGAATTGGTGTTGCGTCTTCCAACATTTCGAGCGATCTGATACGTTGTGCATGCAACAGAACAGGGGAGTCGATTGCCCAGCCGGTCCAATCTCCACAAGCGTCCCATGTCGAGATATCAGAAACTCTGCTCTTGCTTTCAGAAATTAACCAGTCTTTCAATTCTGCGATTTCCTCTTTATCATTCAATGGTTCTCTCCCCATTATACGATCATGCCATAGATTTGTTTCTTTCCCGTTCCCTGGAATCCTGTACGCAAAGCGCTTAAACATTTTACTGCTCTTAGTACATAGTTTCCACAGCAGCGTGCTGCTTGCTGTGTTCCCCAATTGAATATCTCTGAACGCTGCCCTATTTGTGTATTTAGCTCTCAACAGAGCGCTGACAGGGTGCAGAGGCTCTTTGAGCATCTTCCACAGTATTTTGCAACCGAGGGCCAGGTTGACCAGAGAGGGATCACGGATTTGAAGGTCGCCCTCTTCTCTTGGATTTTTTACCAGATCCCAGTTGACCAGGTGAAGTTTCTTTTCGTTTCCCCTCCCTCCTTGCCAGAGAAAGTCTCTTATGAGAGTGGAGATCTGATCTATTACAATCTTGGGGGCAAGCAAGAACGCAGCTTGATAGATTGGTAGGGCAGACAGTTGTGATTTAATCAAGATGACCTTTCCTCCTTTTGTTAGCCAGAAACCTCCCCATGAAGAAATTTTGGTTTTGAGTTTGCTGATGATGTCACTCCAGAGCGACCTCCTATTCGTTCCAGAAATTATAGGAAGCCCGAGATATTTGACCTTTTCCCATTGGGAATACCCTTTGAAACCTAGGATATTAGCTATATTGTTGAGCTCCTGCTGGCCAGTGTTCCAACTAAAGACTTCGCTTTTCCTTTCATTTACTTGGGCTCCCGAGACTTTGCAGTAGTTTCTGATGACTGAATCGAAGGCCTTGGCTATTCTGGTTGAGGCTCCTCCCAAAAGAATCGAGTCATCTGCAAAGAGAGCATGATTCAGGGAGTTAACTCTGCTGGTGGGTTTGAGGCCCGGAAGAGAACCTGCCCTTCTTTCTGCTTCGAGTTTTCTACTTAGAGTTTCAGCCATTAAAATATATAAGAAGGGGGAGAGCGGGCATCCCTGCCTGATGCCTCTCCTAGCTTGGAAGAATTTGGTTGGCCTGCCATTAATGAGAGGGGCAATCCATGGATTGTCCGTGCAGGCTTTGATGAGATTTACAAACTGAGGAGAAAATCCAAAGGAGAGCAAAACTTTGCTGAGGAAATTTCTGTTGACTCTATCAAATGCATTCGCCATGTCTAGCTTTATGAGCATGCCTTTCTCTTTTCTTTGCTTGCTTGTGTGTATGGTCTCCTGCACTTGTATGACATTATCCAATATATGCCTGCCTTCTACAAATCCTCCTTGGGAGCTAGAGATCAGTCATGGGAGAAAGGGCTTTAATCTGTTGGCCAAGAGTTTTGCCAAGATCTTGTAAGAGGCATTACATAACGAGATTGGTCTGAATCTTGTGAAGGTTTCCGGATTAGTGTCTTTGGGGATCAGAGCTAAATAGGTTGAGTTGGTGCTGCCCCCTACTTTCGCTTTTTTCATGAATCCCCAAATCATCTTTTGCAGGTCATGTTTGATTATGCCCCAGCATGCTTTGTAGAAATGAATTGTGAAACCATCAGGCCCAGGGGCCTTATCTGAATCCATGGACCAGATGAATTTTATTATTTCATCCTCAGTGACAGGTTTGCAAAGATCAGAATTGTCCTCCGGAGAGATGAGGGGAGGGATGTTACTGAGAAAATCTGCTTCTTCTTCTTCTTCACATTGGATGTCCAAACTGTAAAGATTTTTAAAATGCATTTCTGCTGCTTCTTTGACTTGTTGGGAGCCTTTACAGATATGGCCATCAGCATTCTTTATTTCTGCAATATGGTTCCTTGACAGTCTAGCACGATACTGTCTGTGAAAAAAAGAAGTATTACGGTCCCCAGCTTTTAACCATAAGCTTCTGGACTTTAATCTCCAGTATTCTTCCTCTTTTCTAAAGGTTTGAAAGGCAGCTCTCTGGGCTTTAGTTTCCTTGTCCAGCAGATCTTCGTTTATGGTTTTGCTTTCCATTTCGTTTTGAAGGGTGTGCAGAGTCAGAACTGCTTCAGCTCTTTTAGTAGTAGGGTTGGGGGCTGGATTTTTGATCCATTCCTTCAACGCTTTTTTGGTGGACTTCAATTTTTGCTCCCAAACGTAGCTGGGAGAACCAGAGATGGAGGAGGCCCATGCAGCAGTCACCGTTTCAGAGAAACCCGCTCTCTCAATCCATAGTGGAGAAAAGCGAAATGGGATGGGGCCCAGGTCCTCTTCATCATCTAGACAGAGCAGAATAGGCTTATGGTCAGAGGTGAGCTTGGGCAGGATCTTTGTTGTTAAGATCTTCTTATTCATGAGAAGAGAGGATTGAACAAGAAAGCGACCTAGCCGGGCAGAAATGTGCTCTGCCCCGGTTCGATTATTTGACCAAGTGAAGAGTCCTTGTGTTGGGTTAAGATCTAATAGATCCCATTGCTGAGCAAGCTCTTCTACTATGGAAACCATGTGGTCTTTGGAATTGGAACCACCTCTTTTCTCTTTGGCTTTCAGTACAATGTTGAGATCCCCAGCGAGAATGATATTGTTGGGGGATTCTTGCTCTAAAAAGGTTGCCAGTGTGTTCCAACAATCTCTTTTTTCTGAATAAATGACAGGGACATAAAGATTGACAAGAGAGATTTTCAACTTACTTGCGAGATGGCGGATTTCCGTGTAGATCCAGTGTTGGTTCTCATGAGATTTGATCAGCTGGTGTTTATCTTCGGACCAAAGAGTTGCCAGACCTCCCGATGAGCCCCTCGCACTGACCGCTTTGCCTGCACTTTTATTCCATTTTGACTTACTGATTTCAAGCAGAGCTTGCCCTGCTATCTTTGTCTCTTGGAGCAAGAGGATGTCTGCAGGTTCCATTTTCAATAAATCCTACTGCTTCTATTTTTGCATGGTTCCCCAGACCTCTGCAATTCCAAGAGACTAGCTTCATTATTTACCTGAGAGCGGAGTGGTGCCACCCTTGTGTGGCCTGGACCTGCTGTTTCTTCCGATCGACATTTCGATCGTGGACTGGCTTCCTTGTGTTTTGAGCCTTTCAGCTTCTTCTTCTCTCTGCTCCTTGCGGGATTTCCTTCCAGCTCTTTTTGATGGGCGTTCATAGATTTCTTCTTCTGAGGAATCTGAGCTTTCAGCTGCCTTTTTCTTTGTGACTTCTGCATAGGTAGGGTTGGGGGGGCTGCCTTGAGGAACTTCAGATTGGATGGCAGCACCTCCCTCGTTGCATGGAGGAGGGACTTCTATTTGGTTCTCATTTTCTTGAGCAGTGTTCGATGGGTCAATCTGTGCACCCTCGGTTTCTTTTAAGATTTCTTCCGTCTCCTGAGTGGGTGTGGGAATGTTCCTAGCTCCTGATGCGGCGCCTTTTCCTGCATCCTTTTTTGCATGGCCAGCTCTCTGGACTAGAGTCCATTGGTCCCTGTTTTGTTTGTTCGATTGCTCCTCTGCGCGCTTCTTACAGTGCTTTTCAAAGTGTCCATGTCCGTGGCAATGTCGACATTTAAAGGGAAGTTGCTCGTAGTCGAGCTCTTGGACATGCGTCCATCCTGCTACCGTGAGCTTGATCGCTTCAGGAAGTCCTTCTTCGAGGTCAACTTCGACACAGATTCGGGCACAAGAGTACTGGTCTTTTCTAACTGCTTGATCAATGTATTTGCCTAGCGCATTCCCGATGACTTGAAGCGATTTATGGTTCCAGTAGTGAAGAGGCAGATGGGGGAGTCTCACCCACACCGGCACAGCTGAAGGAACGTCTTGAGTGGGATCGAAATCCGGTGTCCATTTGTTTAAGTACAAGCCTTGCGGCCCCATGAAATAGGGGTCGTTTCTGAAGATTAAGCTTCTGTCTTCCGGATTTTCGAAGACGAAAATGAAGAACCCTTTGCCCACGAAGTAGCTCTTGACGTCGTCTTTTATCAGTGGTTTCCAGTTTCTTTGTGACCACTCCTCCACGGATTTGGGGGACGGCCAAAGGCCCGTAAACTGACCAATGAGGCCCCTTTCAGCCAGGTTTAGCGCCGCTTTACAAGTATCCTCCTCAGGCAAAGCAACAGCAGGGATCGAATCCATTTTTTTTATGAATTTCTGCTGAATAGCGGTAGGGGGACGTTTTGATCCGGCAGCAATCAGAGTACGAAATGCTGAGACTTCAGGCGGAACAGGAGGGGGGGCAGAGCCCCCAGGCGACCCCATCGAGCAGCAGAGAGAGGGATCTGGGCTGTGCGCAGGGGCGCAGCAGCCATGGCGGCACAGAGGAGCTCCAAGAACCCTAGCTACTTAGAGCACAGGGGGGAGCAGCGCGCGCAGCAAAAACCCAGAAACATGAAATTTTGATGGACCAGTTCTCCTCCAAAAACTCTGAACTATTTTGAATCTTCATTTAACCACTAGATAAATACTCTATTTTTCACTTAAATATTCCAAGCCAATTTTCAATTAAAGAGAGGTCAAAGAACCCCCCACTAGGTCAATTAGGGTTTCATGTGTTCCAAGGTCACCATTTCCAAAGACGACTATCATTCAGTTTCAGAGTCTGCATATGAGTTAATGGACAAGCTTTTCACTTATGCAGAAGTGTTAAGAGGCCATATCAGAAACCATAAAGCCATACCAACTCATAAACATCATGCCAGTTTTTCTTCAAACTATGTTTCTGACCAAACAGAGATGAATTTGAAAAATGTGAGAGAGGCTTTTGTCCATCATAGGTCCAAGAAGAAAAACCTTCTTCATTTTTTACATAGGTATCATTTTTTTGGAGCAATGTCAAAGATACAGGTGTCACAGGAGAATTTCTGCACTATTGGAGTGACATTGGGAAAATCAGATTTTCTCATAGCGGGAGAGTCCAAATGACTTTCTTGATGAATCAAATGACAACTAGACTTGAAGAGATTTATAATGAGCTATCATAAGCTCAATTTTGAGTTGAGGAAGGCATCCAAAGTGGTCTGCACCATCACTCTGCATTTCTACACCATCATTCAGTACTTTTTGACCAGTATTGGGAGAATCAACTTTTGACAAGTCAAATAAACTCCAATCAGAGAAAAAAAGGCATATTTGGAACTTATACTAGAATATATTTCTAATGAGATATGATGAGCTCAATTTGGAGTTGAGGAAGGCCTCCAAAAGTTGTATGCACTAGCACTCTGCATTTCTGCACCATCACTCAGCACATTTTGAACAGTCTTGGGAGAATCAACTTTTGATAGGGAAAATCAAATCCAATCAGAGAGAAAATGGTATATTTCGAAATTATACAGGATAATATTTCCAACGAGCTATCATGGGCCCAATTTTAACATCAGGAAGGCCTTCAAAGGCCCTCTGCAAAATGTGTTACGCGTAGGGATTTCAGGCGCTGCGCTTATGGCAGAGAGAGGCTCGACTGGCCCAAAACTTGCCCGGTGCTGCGCTTAGAGAGTCTGACTGGCCTAGAACGCCCGGTGCTGCACTTAAGAGGACCCAACACCCGACAACTCATGCAGAGCACTGCGCCTAGAGCAGAAAGCCTCTCCCACCTGCAAAAAATTGCCAAAAACATAAGGGGACACCTTCAAGCTACATTTAAGGACCTGCAAACAAGTTAACATTGGTAGGTTCAGGTTTCCTTGTATTCCAAGTGATTTTTGTGATTTAATGATTAAAAGAAAGTGATAAAACCCTAGTGCCTACAAACCCTATATCTTCATGGCAAAAAACCCTATGTTTTGACTTCCAAACAAGCAATTATCAGTCAAGGAGAGTATGAGTTAGGGTGATTACAAATCAGTTCAAGTTAAGCCCTCCTCCAAGCCCAAATCAAACTAGTCATAAACCCACCTCCATCCAACTCATTTGCAAGAGTTTCCCTCACCATCATTTCATTTCACTCCTCCTACCAAGTTTTATAAGCAGTCCTAGGATTGTCTAAGGGCAGCACTAGTCACCATATCAGATGAAGAAGGAAATGGCAGTGAACAAGTAATTGAAAATGAAGGTGAGAGTAAAAATGAATCAAACCAAAGTGAAGATGAGGGTGATGATGAGTTGAGCCAACAAGAAGAAGACAACATGGAAACAGGGGAGGATGATGAAAGTAAAGAAAATCAAGAGGCTGGAAGCCAAAATGAAGGTCACAGCAGTGATGAAACAAGCAGCTATAATGAGGAACAAAGTGAAGATGCACAAATCAGTGAAGATTCCAACAGTGAAACCAATGTTGAAGGTAAAAAGGTAAGCAATAGTTATGGTGATGAAGAGGAAAACATGAAGACAAATTATGACAGCCATATGGAGGACACCAAAATGAGCCAAGTTGAACCTTTTCCCTTGGTATACCACAGAGGAGAAAGACATATGTTTGCTGCCTATAAAAGGAAAGGGGCCATGACTTCTACCCCTATTAGGCCAAAGGACAAAAGAAAATATAAAGGCAAGGGTAAAAGCAAAGACAAAGGCAAATAGGAACCTTAACCTCCAAAAGAAGATGACCAAGCACTATGCATTGCGAAATCAAATTGCAAAGGCTAAACTCAAGAGAAACCTTGCCAAGCTACAAGCACTCAAAGAGGAAAACGACCAAGTAAAACTTGGAATATTGCCTCAATATTTTCTATAGGCTTCTCAAACCCCATGAGGAAGGTGTCCACCAATTTTGGGAGAAATTTGACAATTTTTGGTTTTTTGCAAATTTTGAGGCCTATAAGCGTAGCACCCCTGGCGCTACGATTTTTCCTCAGAAATCCTCAGAGGGAGAAATTTGCATTTTTTTAATCCGCATGCCTATTACAGTATTCTCACCAAATTTCAGATCATTTGGAGCATTTTTGACCCCTCAAAAGGCCAAAAAACACCTCATTTTTCACCTTTCTCACTCATTTTCAGGCTTGGCGTTGCGCTCAGAGCAGTTTGGGGAATTTTTCTTTTTGGATAGGTTACAGGAGCTCAATCAGAAAACAAAAGGTATATTTGAAAATTGTTCTCAGCAAGCTTTCCAACGGGTCATCACGGAGAAAATTCTGACATGAGGAAGGTCACCAAAACTTGGCTGCAAGTGGACCCATTTTCTGCCTGTGTTGGCATTGCGCTCAGAGAAGTTTGGGTAATTTTCCTTTTTTTATAGGTTACAGGAGCTCAATCACAAAAAAAAAGATATATTTGGAAATTATAATCAACATTATTTCCAACGGACCATCACGGAGCAAAATCTAACATCGGGAATGCCACCAAAACATGGTTGCAAATGGACCCATTTTCTACCTGTCTTGGCGTTACGCTCAAAGAAGTTTGGGGAATTTGACTTTTTTAACAGATTACAGGGGCTCAATCAGAAAAAAAAGGTATATATGGAAATTAGACTCAACAGGATTTCTAACAGGCCATCATGGACTAAAATCTGACATCAGGAAGGTCACCAAAACTTGGCTGCAAGTGGACCCATTTTCTGCCTGTGAAGGCGCTGCGCTTATAGACTTCACTGTGTGTTTTTCGCCAAAAGTCAACAAAACACACTCATTTATTGAAAAATGATATTTTAATGTTTTTTGAGGCAAATCAATCTAAAATTAGGTGCTAGGAGTTATTTTGGCATTTATTTTATGGGATATTTTGTGCCTTAGGCCTTGCATGGTATCTTGGGCATTAATGACATTTATGAGTGATTTTGACATTTTCCAACCCTATCTAGGGTTTTTTCTCTCCTTTGATAAATAAATAGAGCATGAGGGCTTCATTGTAAAACGTTGGCATTTGATGACTCTTTGGATCAATACATAGTCTTTTGGAGGTTGAAGAGAAATTTTGTGTTGTGGAGCTTGTGAATGGCTTGTTTTCCTTGTTGATGGAGGAGGCTTGCTTACAGGATCCCTGAGCTTGGTTAATGGTGAAGTGATTCTATTTCATGTTATTGTTTTCTCATGTATCATTATGTTTCCATATTTCTAAATTGCAGTAGGACAAATGATTTAGACTAAGAAATTTTTTCAAAGGCACCTTAGCTCTGTTTGTTCTTCATTGCCTCTATGTTTTCCTCTACTGGGTCTTTCTAGAGAATTCTTAACTACTCTCTAGACCCCCCAAGCTTGTTTATCTCATGAATGGTTTAATACAGTAGATATCTTAGATGTTTAATGGTAATCCTTGCTTGTTTGATATCACTAAAACACTTTTTTGAGGTCTCTCTTTGAAGTACCATTGTTTAGGTTGCCAAAGAGGCTATGTTTCGATCATACCCTTTGTCCATGCTTGAAAAATTGTTTCAAAGATCTTCATAGCTATAATCATTGATGTTTAGGCATTCCATATTCTTTTATTAAAGTTGTATGTGTATCTTGAATTTTTTCTAACCTTGAAGGTGAAATCAGTAAAAGTTAAATGAGTTTCTCGCCTTCTATATTTCATTGGAATGTTTTTCTTAAATGCTTATTTGCTTAAGTTGAATCAAAGAGTTACTGGTTTTCCCTGTCTATTGATTGCTTCTTTATGCTTATATATTTAAGTCCCTTCTTGTTAAAAAGTACATGGTAAAGGATTCTTGATTGCCCTTTGCCTTACTTTTGTTCACAAACTTGATGTCCATCTCATTTCCCATAAACCTTGAAAATCCATTGACCAATGCTAGATTTTCCCTGTGATGCTCCCCGATCCATTGTTGAAATTTCCATGACTTTTATAGACTCCATAGCCCAATTAATTAAATATTTCCTCATTCCATCTATTCTACTTGACCATGTTACCCAACCAAAACACTCAAACAAACCCTACACTTAACAACTAGCCTAAAATGAAACCCTAGAAGGCAATCAATTTCACATCCTTTGCATAAATAGAGAGAGCCCTCTCTGAGTCCAGGAAGGCTAGGTCCTAGGACTCCAAATATTGGTCTAATGTTACCCTGTGCATTTGTTCTCACCAATCTAACAAATCACAGGAACCTAACATGACCTAAGTGCCAACACTTATCCAAATTGTGCTTAGAGTGCCATTAGCACCTTAATCCAGTTTTTTATTTAATTAAACCTCAGTTAAGTGGAGATTAACTTGGCGGAGATTCTAGAGGCACCCCAAAATCCGACGGAGGTTCCAAATTTAGTAGGCATATCTAACATATTTCCAGTTTAGTGGAGGAAAACTAGGGAAATTTGTTTTTTCCATAATGGAGGCAATTTTCGACCATTTTTGGAAAATTAATAGTCAATATTAGATTATTTTGGAATTTTAGAGATAATGATATAGATTTCAGAGGCTAAAAACGAATTCTACATATTATTTTTCTACAGGGAAGTTCGAGGAAGCCTAGGGCCACCAGGGAAGGAGGTCAAGTGTGGACCAACCATAGTAAAATTTTTAGTAATTGGATAGTCATTTTTAAATGATTTGTATGTTATGAAGACAATATAATAGGTTTCATGAGAAATATAATAATGTACACAACACTTTTTATAAATTTTAGCTAATACAAGAGGCCCAAGCTAAGGAGTTGGACCAAGGAGATGTAGCACAGGAGGGGTGAACTCCTTGGTCAAAACTTGTGTTGATGGCTCTCTTTATGGTTTGTTGTACATCTTTATGTTGTTGTTCAGTTCTTACTTATGTTGTTTATTTATTATTAATTTCGACATAAAATTCAAGAAACTTTCTTGTTTTGACACTCACCTGCACCAAGGAAACCAAAGCACCATAAGAAAACAAGAAGAAAATAAAATATAATTCTGAAATTTTAATTAGCACAACAAAACTAACATATCAAGTTCAGATTATTGACACCCACCCAATTGTGCCCTTACTTCACCAACTCCTATAGTGGGTCTAAATCCCTCCCCAGACTCGACCATGATTGTGGCAGTTTCCCACCACCGAGCATGATTTTATTCAATGTTGAGCCCCTTTCACTCCCAATTTGTCCATCCAGCACTAGTTCAACCCCAACATATTCCATCACCACAAGAGTAGATTGATATTCCCATAGACAAATACCCTTCGAAGTCCACACACCACTACATTAGTGGGTCGAATAACTACGATACATCACATATCTAATGCAACGAAAGGAAATTGGGTTATAGGCCTCCACAATTCCCCGTTGATACTCCACCCACTCCACGGTCATTCCCAAGAACAAACCCTACAATAAGCCACAACTCATGAAAGGTTCCAGGTGATAACCATCAAAAATTTGGGATTTGAAAGCTCACCAAGTTTGGAGGAACCCACAAGGAATACAAGAATAAATAAAATATTGAGGTGTTAAAGGCCCCCTTCTACAAGCTCATGCCAACCATGTCACATTCTAAGGTGTAGCATGTCACCCCATCAAATCTCCAATACTCATCAACGAGCCATGAGTTTGTCTTAAGGTGTCAGTATAATAAAACAATAAACCCAAAATTCCATCACCATAATAATAGTATGATACCCATAGATCACCATATGAGATCCATCTCCCACCTCCCTTCTGATGAACCCTTAGCTAAAATGGGGGGGGGGGGGGTGGTGAATCAGTTTAGTACATTCATGGACATTTAAAAATATTTTCTTTACACCCATTAACTACTTAATTTTATAAGTAGCTTAACACATAATGAATCAATAAACTAAATGTGTGGGAAATAAGAAATTAATCAGATTAAAACATCACATCAACACATAATCATCAAGCACATAGACACCAGATATAAGTGGAAACCCATAAGCGAGAAAATCGCATCTTATTATTGTTGTGATGCAAAGGCAAGCTCCAACCCCATCTCACCACTGATTTTATGTAGGCTCCAACCTACAGGAGGCTACTACCTCAAATTATGCAAGCTACAGCTTGCAAGGAAGCTCCAACTCCCATCTATTTTCTACAAGCTACAACCCACAAGAGGCTCCTACCTCAACCAGCTACAACTGGCCATATATCAAGCTACAAATTGAAATGTAGGCACCAACTCCCATGTATTTTCTACAGGCTACAACCCACAGGGGGCTCCTACCTCAACTTCTACAAGCTACAGTTGGAAAGGAAGCTCCAAATCCCATATATTTTTTGCAGGCTACAACCCACAGGAGGCTCCTACCTCACCCAGCTCCAACTGGAAATTTATCAAGATACAACTTGAAAGGAGACTACAATCCCCTCACTTAACATGAAACTAAAATGTTGATTTTCCTGGATTTCAGATCTTTTATACTCCTTCTCCACTGCTCCCTCTTCACCCTTCATATCTACTTCATATCAGCTCTTGATATGCACAAAATCTCTATCAGGTCTCTCTTATTCTTCCACCATTCTGCAGATCTCTTACATTCTTCTGCTCTCCAACCTTCTGCAGCTCTCTTATATTCTTCAGCTCTTATCCATTTTGCCACTTTCTAACCACCTTATGCACATTCATATTACATATCTTATATAGATAACTCCTAAATGTTTGCATTCTACAGGGAATATGAAGTGAACAGGCCTGCCCTATGCCTTCCACCCATTCGATTCCTCATTCTTCAATTCAGGTTATTACATCAGAAATAATCATTACAGCACTCATGGATTTTTTCCTATGCCCATGGATACTTGCCTTTGCATCACAAACAATATAAAATAATCAATGAATTTACATTTACAGTTACAACAAGTATATTTCACTAAGCCCTTTCAACTCTTGGCTCGTTGTGTGTTTGTCCTTTCTGCTGCTGTCACTATCTTTTCTATTTCTAAAATTATATCATAACAGTTCTGTACAAAATAATTTTTCCCGACTCGACCCAGCTGGCACGTTTTCAACACTGCCACCATAACTCCTTTTGCCTGACTCTGCCTCTTTTGCTCGTTCCCGCAGTGTTCAGTCTTCACCTTTGTCTCAACACCTGACTCTGCCCGGAGTGTTGTTGAGCCCGACTCGACCCATGGTGTCTATCTCCTTATTACCACAAATTTTAGCTTACCCTACCCTTTTCTCTACATCGGGTCCCTTACCCAAGCCTTTCTGCCCACATTCAGACTTTCTTCCATTATCAAGGCGTAACTTCTTTACTCTCTACATGTAGTGTCGGATCTTATTCTTCCCGAGTCCTTCTGTCGCGTTCAACCTTTTCTTCATAAACCACTATTACCGCATCAACCACTGTTCTGCAGGAGTGTCAGGTCTTATTACTTACCTGAGTCTTTTCTTGCATTCACGATTTCCTTTTTGTACACCCGAGTCAACTCTCTATTCAACTTTACTTCTTTGTAAATAGGCGTATCCACAGAGAACCCTAGATCTGAAAAGTATTACAATGGAATTTCTGAATGAAATCGCATCTGACCTCCTTTATCACATTTTGACATTTTCGGCGTTGTTCTACGTTATATTCATATCTTCCATTCTCCGATGAAATTTCCTAACAAAAATTCCTTACATCCAGATTTGAAATCATTTAAAATTTAGAGTTGACTTGCATTGCGTCCATCCTCTTTATCGTACTTCGAACTTCGGCATTTCAACACGATTATTAAGCGCTTATCCTCCTGAGCTTGTGAATTGCAATATCTGATTGGGTCCCACATCTAGAATTTAATTCTTTAGTTTTTGGCTTTGTAACTCCATCGCATCTTCTCCTCGTATCACATCTTTCACTTCAGCATTTTAATATGATTCTTGAGCGCTTATCCTACTGAGCTTGCGATGTGTGATATGCGGGCCAGGTCCACGTCATTGTGCCACATCACCTTGCCACATCACCTTGCCACATCACTGCCACATCATCGCCATGTCACTGCCACATCATCTCCATGTCACTACCACGTCATCTCCACGTCACTTCCATGTCATCACCATGTCACTGCCACATCATCTCAAATCGGCCCATCGCAATATCACAGTTTTAACCACATCGCAATGTTTGGATTTTGCGATTTCGCAAATCATCACAAATACCTCATCGCATGTCACAAGATTTAGCTCATACCAAATAACAAAATTCCTCTTATCATATGTGATATGTGATCGCATCGCATCGAACACCCCACTTATTATCACATCACGACTTAAAACAATTACCTTGCGATAACTTAACATATAAATATAAAAATTGCCGAATGCGATATAATCTGGATTGTTCATTCTCCTAGTTTATGTTCGTGATATGATCTCGAACATAAATATCTACTTCACTCTGCAATTTGATCTTAACCATCCATCTCTCATCCTTCAACCTAGTTTGTCGACTTGACCAGCGCGTTCACGACTTTCTCCATTTGTTGAATGCATTCATTACTTTTCTTAGAACGTTCATGAATCTTCCCACTCGTGCGTGACTCGACCCAGCATGTTCACGACTTGATTCAATACATTCACGACTTGACCCAAGCTTGTTGCCTTTGCTTCCTTTGATGCCTTTGCTGCCTTTTCCCTTTTGTTGCCTTTGCTCCTTTACTGCCTTTGCTCTTTTGCTGCCTTTTCTCCTTTGCTCCTTGATAAATATTCTAATGTTGCTCCTTGCATTTTTACTTCTCTTCTCTACTCCTTTGCCTTAATGATAATTTTGGTGTTGATCCACGCCTCTTTGCTTCTCCTCTGCCTTTCTCCTTTGCCTCTCTTTTACTCTTTGATGCTCCTTTGCCTCTCTTTTACTCTTTGCTGCTCCTATGCCTCTCTTTTATGATTCTCCACTTAATTTTTTCCTTATATGCCTTATTTCTCCTTTATACTCCAGCTAATCCTGATCTGTTCCTTGTTCTCAATGATAATTCTGGTGCTTCTCCTTTCTGCTCCTTTGCCATCAATGACAATATTTCCTACAATCTCTCCCTTTGGAATTAATGGCAACACTTCCTCCCCCTTTCATCCTAAGAAGTTTCTATATTCCTTTGCTTTCTTTTCCTCCCCCTTTGACATCAATGACAAGGAGTTATAATTGTTTTCAGTGTATATTCCATCATTGCATTGTTACTCTTTGAGTTCTGTATTAGCATTCTTCAATCTGTCCTTTTGTTATTAAATGAATATACACACTCCATAATTGTATATTGATTTTTGTGCACTTCAACATTACAAGAGTGTAGTAGGCCATAATTGTGACTGTGTTGCAGACTTCATAAGATATATGAGCATTGTTGAGATAACATTTTGAAAATCATAGAGTATACATGAATATGTTGCAAATTGATGCTATCCAAAACTCATCATAATGTTGGAAGGCATGTCACCATAGAATGTTTTGTACTTTTTTCCCTTACTTATTGATATTGGTGATATGTTCCAGACTTCCAAAGATATAATCACTACAATCCAAAATCCCTTGATGCTGATGTGAACAATGATTCCAAACAGGGCCTACAACTTATTGTAATATTAGACAATATCTTTCAATCTAAAAGGCCCAATGAAAATAATACTGAATAGTTACATATTTAAACATAAAACCCTCGAGTCTTGATACATTCCATGCATTGGACACTCTCACTATCAACTATGCACTTTCATTTATGACACAAGGGGATATGTAGCTCAATGATCAACTCTCCATCATACTTCGACACTTCAACTGTTCTATCAACATGTTCTTCGGGAAAACATCTTCAATTTGTCTACTTGAAGTTTCATCAGACAAACTTCAATAAGCTTATGGATGACTTAAGAAATAGGCCTTGAAAGTATATCACTACTGACTTGAAAAATGTGTTCATTCATATCCAAGAGTACGTGATTCTTAAATGCTCAATATAACACATAAACGAACATACGATAATGATGCTTTGACATTTTACTGACATTTCCATGCTTTGATAACGCAACTCGACATTCTCCATCATTTGAAACCAGAAGATATTTTGCACTAATTCGAGAAACTAGAACTTAATCTACACATATTATAATGTTGATAATGTTGAGACTACTTGATGTATTTCTTCCATACCACCACCATGATGCCTACCATGATATTCCGATCTTGAGGACCTGTATCATACCACTTCTCCAATAATAACACTTTGGATGGATACTTGTAATGATATAATGACAATACCACTGGTATTATTCATCCTTCTTAAAATAATTTTGTTTCATTATCAACATTTGCAGTGAGACACACAGTTTAATCATCCTCTTAGTTTCCAAGTTCATGAATGATGTTCCCTTTACCACCATGGCTGCTTGCTGATTTCTCTTATTCCATCAACCTGTTGGATATTGAATTCTTTAGGTTTCCTTCTTCCTCTATAGCTCTCTTCCAAAGGAATTGTCCTTTCCCTTCCTGAACTTTTAGTTGTTCTTATTCCAAGCAGCTCTTCTTTGACAACACTTATGGGGAATTTTTATGAACTGCTCTCCCCCTAGGATGTTGCTTCTTATCTATCACTGACTGGATATATGTGTTTCTTCCTAGAGAAGCTCCCCCTGAGACTATGATGGATTCATAATGTCATTAAAGTAACCTTCACCCCTTTTTCTTATTCTTCCATACTTTTTTGGGGTTCCTCATAATGTTTTCATTTATTTTTGATTCACAGTTTGGTCTGATTCAATTTCGTTCCATCATCTGTATAGAGTCCTTTAATGTATATGGTAGCCTGCATTCATTTTCTTTGTGTCCAAGCTTGTGGCACACATAGCATCTTATTTTACCTAGGTACATTTGAGCTTATGTATAACATTTTGTGATCCTTTTTTAACATAATTTACGTTCAACAAGTTTATGTCCAAATTCATTGCATGCATAACAGTAGCCATGGAAATGATTTGTGTACTTGGTGAAATATTGTCCTTTCCATCTGCTTGCTTGAGGAATTCCTCTTATTGGCTGCATTTTTTGCTGGCGAGAATGGATTTTATTTGTCTTACAATATGTTGCAATATGTCCCGGTTTGTGGCCGGCAAAGCATATGATACTTCTCACAGGAGGAAGGAACCTCCTTTGACATCTTCCGAATTTGTTCAGCATATGAGACTTTTTCAGTTGACTATTTATTCATTTCTTTCTTTGTCACGTGAGGTTGCTTCTTGTTTCTTTCTTCTTCATTACCCATCATGGTCTTGCTGGCTTATAACTCTTTGGATCTCTTTTGGGCTTCTTCATCATCTCTTTCAATGTCTGCCTTCTCTGAGTTCTCCATGGAGGTAATCTCATCTCCGAGCTACTTACACAACATGTTCCTTTCTTCTATCAGTCTTCTAGTTGCAATAATCTCATATTGCTGAGAGTTATATTTTTCTTTTACAACTTTCACAAAAGTGATATCCTTGTTATCTTCAACCTTGGACTTACTGTTCTCTCCTTCATATCCTATCCCGACCTTTATGAGAGGATATATTTGAGCACTTAGTATTTTTTCCAATTGTTCAGAGATTTTCATTCATGGAATATTCATAATTAATTCCCTTTGGGCCTTTTCTGATTTCTTCTGTAGTTTTACCACTTCTTCTTCCAACTTTTCACACTCCTGATTTTTCTCCTTTATTTCCATTTTTAGAATATCCTCTATTTTCCTTGATTCTTCTAGTTCAAATTTTAGTTTAATAAGGTCTTATGAATTTGGTTCTATCTTTGCATATTTCAAAAGCATATATTTTTGTTTCTTACTCTTAAGATTAAGCCTTTCAATTTCCTTTAGGGCACTTATCAACTCCCCCTCAAGGTCCACCTCACCTTCTTCATCAGATTCTAGGAGATCATCTTCAAGATATTCCTTGGCCATCAAGACAAATTCATAAGTTCCTTCTTCATTGGAGGATTCATCTGAGCTTTTAGATGCACTGCTGTCTTGCTGAGCATAAAATGATTTTCTATTAAATTTATCCCCTTTCTGCATATTATAGGAACTACTTTTCTCTTTCCTTTCATACATATTCTCTATTAATTTATTGGGACATTTTGAGGCATAATGCCCCATTCTTCCACAATTAAATCACTTGAATGGAAGTTAACCTTTGTAATTTCTTGTGCCTCTATCCAATCTTTTGAAAAATTTGGCTTCTTCTTCATCATAGCATAAGCATGTACCTTCCTTCTCTTCTATGCATTTTTCTGCCTTAAAGGCATCCTCCCTCATGTTTTACTTCCCTTTAGGAAGTCTCATCTCATATGTTGTTAGGTTCCCATGTAATTGGTTTCTGGTTAAGGTTTCCCAATCTGTTTTTTCTTCTATGGTAGAAACCTTAGGATTAAACCTAGATGGTAGAGATCTCAATATTTTCTCGACTACAACACTTTCTTTAATTTCTTCTCCTAGGCCTATAATGATATTCACAACTTCTTCAACTCTTAAGAAGAATGCAGCTATATCTTCATCTTCATTCACTTTTAATTTTTCAAACTGAGTTCTATGTGCTTGTAGTTTGGCCATCTTCACCTTTATATCTCCCTCATGGATATTTTCTAATGTATCCCATATTTCTTTGGCAGTTTTACTGTGCATTACTTTGATAAATTCTGACTCACTTAGACTGCTCAAGGGTGCATTCATTGCTTTCGCATTAGCTATGAAATTTTGTTTGTCTTCTTTCTCAGTGTCAGTTTCCTTTGGTGCATATTTTTCTTCCATAGCAACCCAAACTTATATTCCTAAAGACACTAAGTATGTCTTCATTCTTATTTTCCAGAAATCATAGTTTGTGCTAGTAAACAATGGGGCTTTATTTGTTGAGAATCCTTCTAGGCTAGCCATTTTGGGGACCTAGGACCTCCTTCCAGTTGTTAAACTGTTACTAAAGGAACCGGCTCTGATACTAATTGATGAAACATTAGCTAAACTGAGGAAGGGGGTGTGGGTGAATCAGCTTATTAAATTCATCAGCATTTAAAACTCTTTTCTTTACACCCATTAACTACTTCATTTTATAAGCAGCTTAATAGATAATGAATCATCAAACTGAATGTGTGGAAAACAAGTAATTAATCAGATTAAAACATCACATCAACACATAATCATCAAGCACATAGACACCAGATATAAGTGGAAACCCACAAGGGAGAAAAACATATCTTATTATTGTTATGATGCAAAGGAAAGCTCCAACTCCCTCTCACCACTGATTTTCTATAGGCTCCCACCTACAGGAGGCTACTACCTCAAATTATGCAAGCTACAACTTGAAAGGAAGCTCCAAATCCCATATATTTTATGTAGGCTACAACCCACATGAGGTTCCTACCTCAATCAGCTACAACTGGCCATCTATCAAGCTACAACTTGAAATGGAAGCACAAACTCCCATGTATTTTCTACAGGCTACAACCCACGGGAGGCTCCTACTCAACTTCTGCAAGCTACAACTTGCAAGGAAGCTCCAAATCCCATATATTTTTTGCAGGCTACAACCCATAGGAGGCTCCTACCTCACCCAGCTCCAACTAGAAATTTATCAAGCTACAAATTGAAAGGAAACTACAATCCCCTCACTCAACATGAAACTAAAATGCTAATTTCCCTGGATATCAAATATGTTATACTACTTCTCCACTACTGCCTCTTCACCCTTCATATCTACTTCATATCAGCTCCTGATATGGACAACATCTTTATCAAATCTCTCTTATTTACTTTCCTCATTGCTGTGTTGCTACAACACCACCCAAATTTTGGTATATTTAAAGTGCGGGTCCCCCTGTAACTACTTAGTCGTTAAGTCTTTCCTGAAGCCGTGAGTCGGTGACATCCCGACAACCTATCCCCAACCCCTCACGAACTTTCTCACCATCATGATAAGGTGTTGTTGCTATAATCACGCCATGTGAGGGAGGGATCACCCAGCATACGTTCGAATAAGAACTTTATGTGCACTCAGGATGTACATTAATAACTCCCTCGCCATGGGTCATTAAGCGTGTTGTTTGAATACTTCTTTTATGTTCATTGGTCGCATATATTTTATCTAGGGGCACCTTTCACAAAGAATAACTGTGAACTAATTAATGTTATGTTGTTTATACAGGTCAATCCCACGACTGATAAACTCATCATGATTGTCATGGCACCAAGGGAAATAGGATTAAGCCTCCTACATCTGAAGAGAATAGTTTTCAGGAATTCAAAAATACACTTCTGGAACCTGGGCTTGTTGACCATATTGTGATTGCAAACAAATCTGTAGCTAAAGTTTTTGTTCGAAATTCACCAAATAATTCTACCCAGAGTGAAAGCAGTGATGTAGAGATACATGTGACACGGACCTTCTCCAAGGGTGGAAGCCAACATAAGTACTCTTTCAATATTTGTAGTGTTTAATCCTTTGAGAAAAAGTCAGAGGATGCATAGGAAGCATTGGGTATTGGTCCTCATGATTATGTTCCTGTAACATATGTTTCAGAACGGTCTGTTGCCAAGAGTTGTCGAGATTTGCACCTATATTATTGATGCTGGGGTCTCCTATTTACTTTGGGCGAAGAATGCAATGTGGTTTGGGTATAGGTGGACCTGGAGGTAAAGGTGGTCGTAGACTCTTTAACATCATCAAAGCTGGTCGTGATGAAGCAAAGCAGAGATCATGGAGTTGGTGCATTTTCTTAAAATCCTAAAAGCACCAAGAGCTAGGAGCTAAAATTCCAAAATATGCCCTTTAATGGGTCCTCCTGGCACAAGGAAAACTCTCTTGGAAAAAACTACAACAAGGGAAGTAGGAGTCCCCTTTTCTTTCAATTTCTGGCTCGGATTTCATGAAGATGTTTGTTGGTGTTGGGCTATCAAGAGTTAGAAGCATGTCTCCTAGAGCAAGGCAGTCTACACCAAGTATTATCTTTATTGATGAGATTAATGTGATTTGCCGAGGAAGAAGTCATGGGGTTAGCCAAAGCAAATGATCTAGACATTGTACTATTAAACCAAGGCACAAAAATCATATGGTTCCAAAACCATAGGTGATAGTGAAGCAAAATTATGTGAAAACATTATAGATGGGCGTGCATCCGGTGGACCAAGGTTATGGTTTTAAATATTATGTAATAAAACCAAAGCGCAAAACAATGAAGTTCCCAAACCATATAAAACAATGGCCCAACGTTATGTGCAAACCAAGGATCAGAAACCATATGAAAACTTTCTATGGTGCAGTTTTGACCCATGTTAAAACGTGTTGAGCGAATATATAATGGTCAAAGTTTATTTCTTATTTTTTAACATGGAGTGGACGCAAAGGTTCGATGGCAGTTTGCAACTTGCGGCAAATGTTTGAGGTAGATATATATGGGGTGGTCAACTTTACGATTAAAATGGTGGATCATAACTATATGAAGACACGTTACATGGAGTCATACGTTCGATGTTTACGTTGCATAGAGCCAAACGTATATTATATAGCGGTCAAACCTCGCATGGGCGCAATTGCTTCTATGCATGGTGGTGGCGTTTTAAATTTGGAGCTGGTCAAACTTATGTTTGAAATACGAGCGGGAGGGTATAGCAAGGCCACGATGGCAATAACAGCAAACCGCGTGGACACGCGATTGGCTCAAAATCTGCATGGCAACATTTCGATTGGCTCAAAATTGGCTAGATTTTTAATTGGAAAACTGTAACCACACTTTAAGCGGTGCAAGTCACACATGTTTTCAAAACCATACAACACAGCTGAGCGAAAGCACACGAGGAAAATTACAGTTAGGACCAAATATTTTTATGCCTAAGTCTTAATCTATGTTAGAACGTTTGTGGCATATATATAAGGTGGTCAGCGTTACAATTAAAACGCGGGTCAAAATTATATGAAATACATTACGATTCGATGTAAACATTCCTATGGTAGAGTTATTCTTTGGAGCAGATGTATTATGTTCGGTCTAAATTTGTGTTTGAACATGTGGCCAAACCTTGCAGCAGATCCACGACGGTGTTAGAATAATTATCGTTCGGTTAGAATCAAATGAAATGCATAAGTGTGAAATCTGACCATTTATAAATGGTGCAGAATTACGTTTGCTAGAGGAGGATTCCATACACACGACTGTCAAATCATTTTATTAGAAAACGCCATAATCAACACCACAAGTGATCTTCCACGCATCCATGGTGAGCTGGATAGAAGGAGTCTATACCCTTCACGCTGCGTTACGTGGATGTAGGTTGCCCATGCATGCTGCCATGCATGAATGTTAATTAAGCTGCTACACGCAAATGGAAGTTTTTCACCAAAAAGGTCGCTGATACATAGTTTTTTCGGAGATCGTTTGGCTCTGCTCCCGACATGCAAGGATAGGATGGCCGTTGCACCGCTCAACTCTGGCATGCGATGACAAAAGCCTGACATGCGAGGATCTGAAACCCTTCTGAGCCGCTCAAGTCCGACATGCAGCAAAACATTTGGCTTGGTCGATATCCAGTGTGAAAAAAGGATCGAACCCCTTCGATTTTGGCTGCGTTAGCATGGAAAATAAAAAAACTCTAAGAAAATATGCATAACATTTCGCTGTAGGCATACATACATGTGTGGAGAATTTTCGACTCAGAGGATAAGAAAACACATATAATTAGCCTTGCACAACGACAGATCTGGTTTCTTGGAGGTGGGATCGAAGTGCACGACCAAAAAAGGGTATTCGGGACTGTGTGCTCTTGTTGTAATGCGTGTTGAAGTGCAGTAAGCCGAATCAGAGAGACAGACAAGACCATAGAGCAGCAAAGGGAGATAATATGCTCGTTCCATGTTGTGTTGAGACGGATTATAATTCTCATACAGCTTATCGATTGGTAACATGATTTTGGTAAGAGTGCGTAGCATGGTTTTCTGCTGGGCTTCGCCATCATCTGGAGGTTTCAATAGTTCATCACACTGTCACTTAAACGCTCTGCAAGGATGAGTCTTCAACTCGTTTGTATCGAAATCTGCATGGTAACCATCGCAAAAGACTGTGCGCCTCAAATGATTCCGTAAGGATGGAAAACATAAAAGGAATTCAGATGGTTTGCGCGTTACGTACTAGAAGCCATCTCCGTGAAAGGCATAAAATACGACCTCCTTATATGACTAAGTAGCCTCGAGGGCGATACGCCGAAAAGAACCGTATGATCAAGAAAGCCATAATTAAGGAGTGAGTGGTTTGAACAGCAAGCTCGAGATTTGAAAATACGCCCGAGCTCTCACCAAACTTCAAATCATAACGTGAAAATAAAACCGACTGCTGCCAGCTCACGCTTCTCGATTTCGAAAGCACGATTGTGTTTCGTGAGTAAGTTTGTTCGATCTCTCTCACCATGAGGTCGCAGCTCAATCCAGGTCGCCGAGTCGCACCGGGTCGCGAGTGCATTGACAACTCCATGGTATTAGCGATTTGCGGCTCATTTGACTATCGTATCTCGTGAAGAAGGAGGTCGCGCGACCCTTTGAGGTCGCAAGCCGCAAATCTATGAGACAAGTAAAGAAGACTCGCGACCCCTTTTAAGATTGCGAATTACAGGAAGGTGGAAGTCGTGCGACCCCTCCAGGTCGCTGAGTCGCAATACGTGTTGCTGGACAGGAAATGCGACCATGCGACTGTGCGACCCCTTCGAGGTCGCAAGGTCGTAGAAAGGTGTGCCCAAGGAAAGTTGCGACCAAGGAGAAAGTTCCGACTATGTGACCCCGCTTCGGAATGGCCTCTTTTCTCAAAGCATATATGGCCTACAGAACAGGACTATGCAGGGGTCCAAGCTAATCTTTAAAATCTCCTGATTTTATGTGTCAATATACCTTTTATGCATCTACATTTTCTTTTTATTGTATCTTTATTTTTTGCTTCAACATGCATAAACATATTTATGTGGGTGAGGCTAATGGCTAATCAAATATGCTTACACGCAGGTAACATGAGGAGATTATGATGATGACTGAGACAGAGAAGTTTTTCGCTTGCCCAGAAGATGCTGGTTCATGTGGCGGGAGCTAAGAATATCTCAACAAGAGAAATAGAGAAGGGATATAACCCCAGGCCGCAATTCCTAGGAGGTCGCAAGTCGCATGTCTGCTGAGGTCACGAGGTCACAAATCCTAGGAGGTTGCAAGGTCGCAAATCCTAGGAGGTCGCACGTCGCAGATCTGATGAGGTCGCAGGTCGCATGTCTACCGAGGTCGCGAGGGTGCAAATCCCAGCAGGTTGCAAGGTCACATTTCTGATTTTTCTCGAAATTTTCCACCCCGTGACCCAGCGACCTAGTCACAAGGTCGCAAGGTCGCACCTTGGCCATTTTCTTAAAACCTGCGACCCTATGACCCAGTCAGGTCGCAGGTCACAGAAAAGACTGGGTCGTAAGGTAGTCCAATGATCAAGAAGATGAAAAGTCAAGGAAGCCCAAAGGGCAGGTTTTGTATTATAAATACTCCTTCGAGAGCTTGTAAAAGATCTTTTGTTTGGGACTCGAGTCGAATATATTGTATTACCAGAGGATTACACATTGAAACATGAATACAAGCATTTTGTAAAACCCCTTTGTTGGATCTGATGTGTTTTGTTGTGTGAACACTATGTGTATTTATTATACAGTTTCAAATATCCTTTGATTAATGAAGTTACACTCTTAATGGCATCATTTATGCATCACGGCTATTTGTGCTTGTGTTAATGATGTTCAGTTTTTCATTGCTCTCTTAATGGATGTTAATGACTTTGTTTATTAGCATTTCGTTTTATCTTTTAGGAATTAAATGGGCATCTCGCCATAAAGAACTATTTCTTTTGTGGTCAGAATACCTGACAAGCATAACCCCAAAGATTTGTTGCTAACGACACCTCCTTCGGCATGTATGCTTTATTAATTTTCTCGCTACGCATAGTGTTATCTATGTGTTTAATGCATCAATCATATGTCTTGTATCAGTTTATTAGGTGTGTATCCACTATTTTATAGAGTTTAAGCGAGACCCAAAGCAAAGGAGAAATCAGTGGTAGCCGGACCCACACCCCGGACGGGATCCCTATTCCAAATGGTTCAAGGTCTAATTGGGACCTTTTACTGGGGAGATCCCCTGCTGTTGGCCAGATAGATTTTCCCATCAACAGAATTGGTGCTAGAAGGAGGGCCAGCTGACAAGCTGAGCCCTGAGAGCCTGGAGTTAATCTCATATCTGTAATGTCCCGTTCCCAAATCATTCTCCCGAGATGTTTGTCGGAGTTTTATGAGCCTCGATAATTCATCCCCGATGAACTTATGTATCACTTGTCCCAGTTAAATTTTGATGGTGAAAATGGGGTGTCCATAACCCAACACCTTTTAGATTTCTATGAATTTGGTGAGTGCTATGAAATTGACGATGAAGGTTTGATTTGTTTGCTTTTCTTCCTCACTCTCGAAGGTCGCGCTAAGCAATGGTGCCACACATTTCCAGAAGCTTCCATCCATTCGTTTGAACAACTCACCAGTGAATTACAACAAGCTTTTCACAGGTATGATCTTCATAACGTTTTAATAAAGTTGAATGACATCAAAATGGAACCTCAGGAATCTTAAGATGAGTTCTCTATCAGATTCGTTCATTATTGTTTTGAGTTCCCTGAAAGGGATGTCGATTGGAAATGTTTAAGTGAACAGTTCAAGTATGTGATTTTCGTTTCCCTTGAACAATTTCAATTAGATCCTAGTGTTCCCTATGATGACCCGCAAGTTACCGGCTGTTCATATTTTGTCCCTAATGCTTCGTTGTCCATCTCCCTAAGTCCAGACCACATTCAGGCCTCCAAGGAGAGGGTTGCTATTTGTGATAATCTCACCCCTCCCCCTACGTTGTCGGGTAGTGGAGTTGTGACCTCGAAAGTCCTGAGCAAGGATAGACACTGGCAAGAGGATAAAGCCTACTGCACTACCTTTGAATCTTTCACGCACCATGTAAAATCAGAGTTTGAAAACCCCAGTGGCTCATTATTCCTCTCGGTTCATGAAACCTACCTCGAGCCCACTCGATGTCTCCCTGGACACAAACCTAAATCTGATTTTCATACTGATTATAAATCGACTCCTACCCTGCATAAAATTGTTTCCCTTACAAGGCCAGCCAGATCATTGTTTTCTCTAAATGACACGGATGCACGTGTTGAAAAGCCTTGTATGGTTAACGCCCCTGTGACTCAATCTGTTCATTCATTATTCCCCGATTTATTTCTCGACCCCGAGACACCAGTAATTTCTTCGAGACGTTCAAGATTTCCTTATACTGGTATTGGCGACAAGCATAAGCACGCAGATGGTGTTCCACAGTCACAGTTCGAAATCGATGAATCTTTTAGATCTGATCATTCTCACTCGGAATCTTTAGACAGCCATATGAGCGATTTCCGGTCTGGGCAACCTCAAGATGTCCTCTTTAATGATCCATCCCAGTTGGTAACTCTCGGGGAGCCTAACTTGCCAAGTACCCAACTTGATCAAATCAATGGTTGTAGCGATCACTCCTTATCTGAAAGCATATTCCATCATACCACTGAGGACTAGCACTCGCATCTTTTTTTCGACCATATGGAGGCACCAGAATTCGATGATTCACTTTGGGAAGATTCAAGTACCCATCAGAAAATCGAAGCGCCTCAGCATCTGCCGACCGTTTCTCAAATGATGATCCCCAAGTACCATGCTCCTCCCAGCATAATTGTGTCGAATTCACCAAACCCTGGCCTAGCTAAAGAATCTGATATACCAATCTATCCATCTGTCAGCGTGCAAACATTTGACCAAATTGATACAAAGCCCACTGACATTTTGCAACTCACCACAATCCACGATCACATCTAGTCGCTTGTTGATCTCGCCCAATTGTCAAAGTTGGGAAAACCCCCGCTCGAAGGTCTGGAGTTTGTTCAAGATGGTGAGGAATTGCAGCCTCCACCGAAAGTGGATTCGGATCCTCATATCCTCGACAGCTTCCAGGAACAACTCCCAACTAGGGTTTCTTCTCTTGGATTCACGAGTATCTATAATTCGTCTGGCACATGCTTATTGTTTCCATTCCATGAAAATGATGACCCTCACTACCATAATGAGCATGCTGGTTTGTTCGACCAACCCTATCCGGTGAATGTGCCTACAAATAGGAATTGGCTCACCCATCACCCCTCGGATCCAGGATCATGCATGAATGGACTTGTGTCATTTATCAATAATGTTGAGTTTCAAGAACATACTGCTGTGTATCAGGATGAGAGTGGGATTCAACTTACACAATCTATTCTGGCATGTTCTTTGGGAAGTATCTATGATCGTCTTGTCGTGGCACCTGCTCCTCAGATAAGTTTTGTTGTTACTGCACTTTGTTGGATGCTAGCTCTGATCTTGATCATTGCTGTCATTGCAGGATGCGAACTAATGTGGTGGCTGCACTGGAAAGCCGATTTCACATAACCCGACCGCATCATTGGTTAAACTAGGGTTTAGGTGTAGGCTAGCTAGGACCTGTTAATAAAATTTTTGTTCAAAGTTTAATTAGGTTTACTTGCTAAATTTTTTCTTCATGATTTAAAAGTGTGTTTGTTGTTTTTGTTTACGATTAATATCTTAGGCATCATCATGTTACAAGTATTTTTTCATTTCCTTTTCAGTTGCTTGTTGTTGCATAAATAATCATTGCTTGTATTGCGCCTATTTTCCACCTACAACTGGTTGATCGTTCTCGCACATGGCATTGAATTGCATCTTGAGCCTTGCCTATTACATTGCATCATTTCTGTCGTGTCGCCTGCCACTGCACGAGCCCTCATTGGAACCCTACCACCTTGCGGTCTTGTTTTGCCTCGATTGCTGAAATAGTAACCCCATTGTTGTGTGAGGTTGTGGTGGCTATCTCAAGAGGCAGCTTTCTCTTAGGGCGAGTCATTGAAGTCGCTTTCTCAACAAGATGCCTATGAGTCTAAACTTATTATTTGGGGAGATACAAGCCAGTTATTTGTGGGAGACCTAATAAGTTTGAATGGCCCAATACCCGTGAGCCTAAGCCTTATGTCCATCATGGTCTCGGACGTCCTAATTATCTATTTTTCACGCTGTGCCTATTGTGGTGAATGGGATGTGAAGGCTTGGCACTAGGGCAAACCCAAATCAAGATATCTTTCAATTTCTGTAAAACAAGAAACAACCTCTCTTGCTTGTAAAATAAGTCGGGATCCCTCATCCACCCATGAGAATAAGTGCCATGAGAACATGTAAATAAGTGCTATAAGAACATGAAACATATAAGGGTAAAGGATCGAGAAAGGCTTCCTGTGCAGAGAGGTAATGCAATGACTCCGCCGGGGTACTGACCAGGCTCACTGGCAGCGAAGCAACGTTTGTGATTTCTTGAAGTGACTCTGTTGGGGTACTGTCTAGCCCTGCTGGCAGTGGAGCAACACCAGAAAGTTACTTTAAAAAAATACTGAAAATAATAAACCCACTGCCTTGCTCTTCACATCATCAACAAGCTACTGGCGTCTGTGAGCTTTCTCTTTGATGTGTTTCTGATTAGTGAGACTTAGCTGAGGCACAAGGATTAGGCATACCTGTAAAGGGCTAATGTAATACAAATGGTACCCGTGGAACTTGTTCAATATTCCCTTGCATTACTATCTGGACTTAGACTATTGTTGTGATACTGACAGAGATGATGGATTCTACCAGTGGCTCGCCATTTGTTGTAGCCGCTACAAAGTCGTTTGTTGTAGCCGTACAACACCACCCAAAATTTTGGTATATTTAAAATTTCAGGTCCCCCTCTGCTCACTTAGTCGTTAGAGTCTTTTACCCGACCTGAATTTAGTGACATCCCAGCAACCTATCCCCAACCCCTCATGAGCTTTCTCACCATCATGATCAGGTGCTGTTGCTGCAATCACGCCATGTGAGGGAGGGATCACCCAACATACGTTCGAATAAAAACTTTCCGTGCACTCAGGATGTACATTAATAACTCCCTCGCCATGGGCCATTAAGCGCGTTGTTTGAATACTTCTCTTATGTTCATTGGTCGCATATATTTTATCTAGGGGCACCTTTCACAAAGAATAACTGTGAACTAATTAATGTTATGTTGTTTATACAAGTCAATCCCACGACTGATAAACTCATCATGATTGTCATGGCACCAAGGGAAATAGGATTAATCCTCCTACATATGAAGAGATTAGTTTTCAGGAATTCAAAAATACACTTCTGGAACCTGGGCTTGTCGACCATATTGTGATTGCAAACAAATCTGTAGCTAAATTTTATGTTCGAAATAAACCAAATAATTCTACCCAGAGTGAAAGCAGTGATGTAGAGATACATGTCAGACGGACCTCCTCTGAGGGTGGCAGCCAACATAAGTACTCTTTTAATATTGGCAGTGTTTAATCCTTTGAGTAGAAGTCGGAGGATGCACAGGAAGTGTTGGGTATTGGTCCTCATTATTATGTTCCTGTAACATATGTTTCAGAACGGTCTGGTACTAAGAGTTGTCAAGATTTGTGCCTATATTATTGATGTCGGGGTCTCTTATTTACTTTGGGCGAAGAATGCAAAGTGGTTTGGGTATAGGTGGACCTGGAGGCAAAGGTGGTCGTGGAATCTTTAACATCGGCAAAGCTAATGTGACGGAGCTAGATAAAATTCAAAGGACAAGGTATTGTTTAAGAATGTAGTTGGTCGTGACGAAGCAAAGCAGAGATCATGGAGTTGGTGCATTTTCTTAAAATCCTAAAAGCACCAAGAGCTAGGAGCTAAAATTCCAAAAGGTGCCCTTTAATGGGTCCTCCTGGCACAAGGAAAACTCTCTTGGAAAAAGCTACAACAGGGGAAGCAGGAGTCCCCTTTTCTTTTAATTTGTGGCTCAGATTTCATGAAGATGTTTGTTGGTGTTGGGATTTCAAGAGTTACAAGCATGTCTCCTGGAGCCAGGCAGTCTACACCAAGTATTATCTTTATTGATGAGATTAATGCGATTGGCCGAGGAAGAAGTCATGGGGTTAGCTAAAGCAAATGATCTAGACATTGTACTATTAAACCAAGGCACAAAAATCATATGGTTCCAAAACCATAGGTGATAGTGAAGCAAAACTATGTGAAAACATTATAGATGGGCGCGCATCTGGTGGACCAAGGTTATGGTTTTAAATATTATGTAATAAAACCAAAGCGCAAAACAATGAAGTTCGCAAACCATATAAAATAGCGGCCCAACTTTATGAGTAAACCAAGGATCAGAAACCATATGAAAACTTTCTATGGTGTAGTTTTGACCCATGTTAAAACGTGTTGAGCGAATATATAATGGTCAAAGTTTATTTTTTATTTTTTAACATGGAGCGGACGCAAAGGTTCGATGGCGGTTTGCAACTTGCGGCAAATGTTTGAGGCAGATATATATGGGGTGGTCAACTTTACGATTAAAATGGCAGATCATAACTATATGAAGACACGTTGCATGGAGTCATACGTTCGATGTTTACGTTGCATAGAGCCAAACGTATATTATATAGCGGTCAAACCTCGCATGGGCGCAATTGCTTCTATGCATGGTGGTGGCGTTTTAAATTTGGAGCTGGTCAAACTTATGTTTGAAATATGAGCAGGAGGGTATAACAAGGCCACGATGGCAATAACAGCAAACCGCATGGACACATGCAAATGGGCATGAACGTTTCGATTGGCTCAAAATCTGCATGGCAACATTTCGATTGGCTCAAAATTGGCTAGATTTTTAATTGGCAAACTGTAACCACGCTTTAAGCGGTGCAAGTCACACATGTTTTCAAAACCATACAACATAGCCGAGCGAAAGGACACGAGGAACATTACAGTTAGGACCGAATATTTTTATGCCTAAGTCTTAATCTATGTTAGAACGTTTGTGGCATATATATAAGGTGGTCAGCGTTACAATTAAAACACGGGTCAAAATTATATGAAATACATTACGATTCGATGTAAACATTCCTATGGTAGAGTTATTATTTGGAGCAGATGTATTATGTTCGGTCTAAATTTACGTTTAAACATGCGGCCAAACCTTGCAGCAGATCCACGACTGTGTTAGAATAATTATCGTTCGGTTAGAATCAATTGAAATGCATAAGCCCGAAATCTGACCATTTATAAATGGTGCAGAATTACGTTTGCTAGAGGAGGATTCCATACACATGACTGTCAAATCATTTCATTAGAAAACACCATAATCAGCGCCACAAGTGATCTTCCACGCGTCCACGGTGAGCTGGATAGAACGAGTCTATACCCTTCACGCCGCGTTACGTGGATGCAGGTTGCCCATGCATGCTGCCATGCATGAACGTTAATTAAGCTGCTACATGCAAATGGAAGTTTTTCACCAAAAAGGTCGCTGATACATAGTTTTTTCGGAGATCGTTTGGCTCTGCTCCCGACATGCAAGGATAGGATGGCCGTTGCACCGCTCAACTCTGGCATGCGATGAAAAAAGCTAGACATGCGAGGATCTGACGCCCTTCTCAGATGCTCAAGTCCGACATGTAGCATAACGTTTGGCTTGGTCGATATCCAGTGCGAAAAAAGGGTCGAACCCCTTCGATTCTGGCTGCGTTAGCATGGCAAATAAAAAAACTCTAAGAAAATATGCATAACATTTCGGTGCAGGCATACATACATGTGTGGAGACTTTTCGACACAGAGGAGAAGAAACCACATATAATTAGCCTTGCACAACGACAGATCTTGTTTCTTGGAGGTGGGATCAAAGTGCACGACCAAAAAAGGGTATTCGAAACTGCGTGCTCTTTTTGTAATGCGTGTTGAAGTGCAGTAAGCCGAATCGGAGAGACAGAGAAGACCACAGAGCAGCAAAGGGAGATAATCTGCCCGTTCCATGTTGTGTTGAGACGGATTATAATTCTCATACAGCTTATCGATTGGTAACATGATTTTGGTAAGAACGCGTAGCATGGTTTTCTGCTGGTCTTCGCCATCATCTGGAGGTTTAAATAGTTCATCACACCGTCACTTAAACGCTCTACAAGGATGAGTCTTCAACTCGTTTGTATCGAAATCTGCATGGTAACCATCGCAAAAGACCGCGCACCTCAAATGATTCTGTAAGGATGGAAAACATAAAAGGAATTCGGATTGTTTGCGCATTACGTACTGGAAGCCAGCTCCGTGAAAGGCATAAAATATGACCTCCTTATATCACTAAGTAGCCTCGAGGGAGATATGCCAGAAAGAACTGTATGACTGGCGGAAAACATAATTAAGGGATTGAGTGGTTTGAACAGGTTCTGAGATTTGTAAACACGCCCGAGCTCTGCACCTCAGCCCAAATCATAACATGAAAATATAATACCGACTGCTGCCAGCTCACGCTTCTCGATTTCGAAAGTATCGACAGGTTTCTGTGTCTAAGTTTGTTCGATCTCTCTCACCGTGAGGTCGCAGTTCAATCCAGGTCACTGAGTCATAGACCTGTGAGACGAGTGCATATGCGACTCCACGGTATTAGCGACCTGCAACTCATTTGACTATCGTATCTCATGTGAAGAAGGAGGTCGCGCGACCCTTTGAGTCGCCGAGTCGCAAATCTATGAGACAAGTGAAAGGTGCGACCCTGCGACCCCCTTTGAGATTGCAACCCATGTGAAGGTAAAGTTGCGCGACCCCTCCAGGTCGCTGAGTCGCAATACATGTTGCTGGACAGGAAACACGACCATGCGACTGTGCGACCCCTCCGAGGTCGCAAGGTCGCAGAAAGGTGTGCTCAAGGAAAGTTGCGACCAAGGAGAAAGTTCCGACTATGCGACCCTGCCTAAGAATGGCCTCTTTTCTCAAAGCATATATGGCCTACAGAACAGGACTATGCAGGGGTCCAAGCTGATCTTTAAAGTATCCTGATTTTATGTGTCAATATACCTTTTATGCATCTACGTTTATATATGTATTGTATCTTTATTTTTTTTCAACATGCATAAACATATTTATGCGGATGAGGCTAATGGCTAATCTAATATGCTTACATGCAGGTAGCATGAGGAGTGACCCATACACGATGCAGCAAGCTTACGAGAAAAATGTTGGTTCACAACAAGCGAGGCTAAGACTATCTCAATAAGAGAAATAGAGAAGGGATAGAACCCAGTCTAAAAAAGGGGGGAGTCGCAAGTCGCATGAGACAACATGTCGCAGGTCGCAAATCCCCGATTAGGTTGCAAGGTCGCATTTCTTATTTTTCTCGAAACCCAGGGCAGCGACCAGCGAGCACACACCGAGTCGCGAGGTCACACCTTGGCCATTTCCTACAACCCTGCGACCCCATGACCATGATCGGATTGCGAGTCGCAACAAACTCGAGGTCGCAGTGTGAGAAAGAGTAGGTCATAGAAGCCGGTCCAACGATCGAAGATGAAAATTCAAAGAAGCCCAAGGCAAGTTTTATTATAAATGCTCCTTGGGAGCTTGCAAAAAGGATCTTTGTTTGGGACTCTAAGTTGAATATATTGTATCACCAGAGGATTTTATTGAAACATGAATACAAGCATTTTGTAAAACCCCTTTGTTGGATCTGATGTGTTTTGTTGTGTGAACACTATGTGTATTTATTATACAGTTTCAAATATCCTTTGATTAATGAAGTTACACTCTTAATGGCATCATTTATGCATCACGGCTATTTGTGCTTGTGTTAATGATGTTCAGTTTTTCATTGCTCTCTTAATGGATGTTAATGACTTTGTTTATTAGCATTTCGTTTTATCTTTTAGGAATTAAATGGGCATCTCGCCATAAAGAACTATTTCTTTTGTGGTCAGAATACCTGACAAGCATAACCCCAAAGATTTGTTGCTAACGACACCTCCTTCGGCATGTATGCTTTATTAATTTTCTCGCTACGCATAGTGTTATCTATGTGTTTAATGCATCAATCATATGTCTTGTATCAGTTTATTAGGTGTGTATCCACTATTTTATAGAGTTTAAGCGAGACCCAAAGCAAAGGAGAAATCAGTGGTAGCCGGACCCACACCCCGGACGGGATCCCTATTCCAAATGGTTCAAGGTCTAATTGGGACCTTTTACCGGGGAGATCCCCTGCTGTTGGCCGACGCATTTTCCCGCTCAACACCAGCTCCTGATATGGACAACATCTTTATCAAATCTCTCTTATTCTTCCACTCTCCAACCTTCTGCAACTCTCTTACATTCTTCTGCTCTCCAATCTTCTGTAGCTCTCTTATATTCTTCCACTCTTATCCATTCTGCCACTTTCTAACCACCTTATGCACACTGATATTACATATCTTATACAGATAACTCCTAATTGTTTGCATTCTACAGGGAATATGAAGTGAAAAATCCTAACCCTGTGCCTTCCACCCATTTGATCTCTCATTCTTCATTTCAGGTTATTACATCATAAATAATCATTACATCACTCATGGAGTTTTTCCTATGCCCACGAAGACTTGCCTTTGCATCACAAACAATATAAAATAATCAATGAATTTATTTTTACAATTACAACAAGTATATTTCACTTAGCCCTTTCAACTCTTGGCTTACTGTGTGTTTGTCGTTTATGTTTTTGTCACTGTCTTTTCTATTTTTGTAGTTATATCATAACATTTCTTCACAAACTCATTTTTCCTGACTTGACTTAGCTGACACATTTCCAACAATGCCACCATATCTCCTTTTTCCCGACTCTACCTCTTTTGATCGTGCCCGTAGCGTTCAACCCTCACATTTGTCTCAAGACATGACTCTACCTGGAGTGTTGTTGAGCCTGACTCGACCCATGGTGTTTATCTCCTTATTATCACGACATTCAACTTACTCTACCCTTTTTTATGTGTTGGGTCCCTTACCCGAGCCTTTCTGCCCACGTTCAGACTTTCTTCCATTATCAAGGCATAGCTACTTTACTCTTTGCACATGGTGTGAGGTCTTATTCTACCCGAGTCCTTCTGCCGTGTTCAACCTTTTATTCATAAACCGTCATTACCGCATCAACCACTGTTCTGCACGAGTGTCGGGTCTTATTACTTACCTGAGTCTTTTCTTGCGTTCAGGATTTCCTTTTTGTACACCCGAGTCAACTCCCCATTCAACTTTACTTCTTTGTAAACAGGCGTATCCATAAAGATCCCTGGATCTGAAATGTATTACAATGGAACTTCCGAATGAAATCTCATCTGACCTCCTTTATCGCATTTTAGCATTTTTGGCTTGGTTCTACGTTAGATTCAGCTCTTCCATTCTCCGATGCAATTTCTTAACAACAAGGCCTTACATCCAGATTTTAAATCCTTTAAACTTCAAAGTTGACCTACATTGTGTCCATCCTCTTTATTTCACTTCGCACTTTGACGTGTCAACATGATTCTTAAGTGCTTAACCTCCTGAGCTTGTGAATTACGATATCCGATTGGGTCCCACAAACAGACTATAATTCTTTAGTTTTTGGCTTTGTAACTCCATCGCATCCGCTCCTCGTATCGCATCTCGCACTTCGGAATTTTAACATGATTCTTGAGCGCTTATCCTCGTGAGCTTGCAATGTGAGATATGCGGGCCAGGTGCACATCATCGTGCCACGTCATCTTGCCACATCACTACCACATCATCGCCACATCTTCACCATGTCACTACCATGTCATTTCCATTTCACTGCCATGTCATCGCCACGTAACTACCACGTCATCACCATTTGACTTCCATGTCATCGCCACGTAATATAAAATCGGCCCATCGCAATATCGATGTTTTAACCATATCGCAATGTTTGAAATTTTCGATTTCGCAAATCGCTATGAATAATTCATCGCATGTCGCAAGATTTAGCTCACAACAAATAACAAGATTCCTCTTATCATATGCGATATGTGATCACATCGCATCACACACCCCACTTCTTATTGCATCACGACTTAAAACAATTAGCTTGTAATAACTTAACATAATAAAAATCGCCAATGTCGATGTGCGCTAACAATCTTGTGGCCTAATGTGATATAATTTGGATCATATGTTCTTCTACTTTATGTTCACAATATGATCTCAACCGTCAATCTTCGCTTCACTCTGTGATTTAATCTTAACCATTTGTTAGGTTCCCGTGATTTGTTAGATTGGTGAGATCAAATGCACAGGGTAACATCAGACCCGTCTTTGGAGTCCTAGGACCTATCCTTCCTAGAATCAAAGAGGGCTCTCTCTATTTTGTGCAAAGGATGTGAACTTGTTTGCTTTTAGGGTTTGATTTTATGCTAGTTGTTAAGTGTAGGGTTTGTTTGTTTGTTTTGGTTGGGTAAGATGATCAAGTAGAATAGATAGAGTGAGGAATATTAAAATCATTGGGCTATGGAGTCAATAAAATTCATGGAAAGTTTCAACAATAATTCAGGGTGGATCACAGGGAAAATCTAGCATGGTCAGATGGATTTTCAAGGTTTTTGTGAAATGAAATGAACATCAAGTTTGTGAACAAATTAGGGCAAAAGGAAATTAATAATCCTTTGTCATGTACTTAAAACAAGAAGGGACTTCAACACTATTTAGCATAAAGAAGCAATCAATAGACAGGGCACGCCAATAACTCTTTGATTCAACTCAATCAAATAAGCATTTCAAACAAACAATCCAATGAAATATAGAAGCTGAGAAACTCAGTTAACTTCTAGTGATTTCACCTTCAAGGTTAGAAAACATTTAAGATAAACATATAACTTTAATTAATGAAGAGGGAACGCCTAAACATCATTGATCATATCCATAAATATCTCCAAAACAACTATTCAAGCATGGAAAAAGGGTATGATCAAAACATAGCCTCTTTGGCAAACCTAATTAGTGGTACTTTAGAGAGAGATCTCAAGAAAAGTGCTTTAGGGACATCAAACAATCATGGATAACCATTAAACATCTTTGATACCTACTATATTAAACCATTCATGAAATAAACAAGCTTAGGTGGTCTAGAGAGCAATTAATAATTCTCTAAATGTCCTAGTAGAGGAAAACATAGAGGCAGTGAAGAACAAACAGAGCTAAGGTGCCTTTGAAAACATTTCTTAGTATAAAACATTTGTCCTACTGTAATTTAGAAGGATGAAACACAATGATACATAAGAAAACAATAACTGAATATAATCACATCACCATTAACCAAGCTCATGGATCCTACAAGCAGCCTTCTCCATCATCAATCAAGACAAGCCATTCACAAACTCCACAACACCAATTTCTTCTCCAATCTCCAAAAAAACTATGTATTGCTCCAAAGAGTCATCAAATTCCAACCTTTTATAATGAGTCCCTTATGATCTATTTTTCTAGCAAAGGAGGGCAAAAACCCTAACTAGGGTTTGAAAATGTCAAAACTAGTCATAAATGTCATTTATGCCTAAGAGACCATGCAAGGCCCAAGGCACAAAATATCTCATGAAATAAATGCAAAAATAACTCCTAGAACCTAATTTTGGATTGATTTGCCTCAAAAAACATTAAAATATCATTTTTCATTTAATGAGTGTCTTTTGATGACTTTTGGCCAAAAATGCACAATGAGGTCTGAACGTGCAGCGCCTTCCCTGGCAGAAAAAGGGTCCACTTGCAGCCAAGTTTTGGTGTCCTTCCCAATGTCAGAATTTGCTTCGTGATGGCCCGTTGGAAATCTGGCTGAGTCTACTTTCGAAATATACCTTGGTTTCTTCATTGAGCTCCATTAACCTGTCGAAAAGTCAAAATTTCCAAAACTGCTCTAGGCGCAGCACGAGTTCTCTAAATGAGGCAGAAAAGTGAAAAATGAGGTTTTTCTGGCCTTTTGAGGGGTCAAAAATGCTCCAAATAATCTGAAATTTGGTGAGCATATTGTAATTGAGCCAAGGATTCCAAAAATTCTATGTTTTCCTCCTGAGGATGCCTGAGATGAAAGCGTAGCACCAGGGGTGCTGTGCTTAGAGGCCTCAAAATTTGTAAAAAACCAAAAATTGTCAAAATTTTCCCAAATTTGGTGGATGTGTTCCTCATGGGATTTAGAGACCTGTAGAGAAGCTTTTGCAAAGATTCCAAGGTTACATTGGCCTTTTTCCTCTTTGAGTGCTTGGATCTTGGTTCAAGCCTTTTTGAGTTTAGCCCTTGTAACTTGGTTTCTCCGGGCATAATACTTGGTCATCTTCCTTTGGAGATCAAGATCCTTGTTAGCTTTCTCCAATTTAGCCTCCAAGTGTATGTTGGCTCTTTCCAACCAAGGCTCCCGATCATGTGCTATATCCAAGGCCAACAACTCATCTAGAGGGAGTTGCTCTGCTAAGGATGACTCTTGTTCTCTTTGTATTTCCAATGCCTTCTTCAAACCTGTTGTGGTCCCGTGATTTGGCAGATTGGTATACCAAATGACAGGGCAACATGGAACTAGTCTTTGGAGTCCTAGGACATAGCCTTCCTGGACTCAGAGAGGGATCTCTCTATTAGATGCAAAATGTGTGTTCTTGTTTGCTTTAGATGGTTGATTTTAGGCTAGTTGTTAAGTGTAGGGTTTGTTGATTGTTTTGGTTGGGTAAGATGGTCAAGTGGAATAGGTGGAGTGAGAGGTCTTTGAATCATTGAGATATGGAGTAAATGAAATTCTTGAGTGTATAAATGATGAATCAGAGTGTGTTTCAAGGCCAATCTAACAAGGTTAATGGATCCTTAAGGTAATGTGTGAGGTGGGGTGGACATCAAGTTTGAGAAAAACAAGGTAAGGCAAAGGGCAGTGAAGTATCCTTTTTCATTTACCCAGGAACAAGAAGGTCTTAAATATGATAAGAAAAAGATACTAAGCATGAGATAGGGAAAACCATTTACTCAATGATAATACTTAAACAAATAAATATCCAAGATAAACATTCCAGTGAAACATAGAAAGCATAAGAGCTTTGAACTTTAGTAAATTCACCTTCAGAATTTGGGAAAACATATAAGATAGCACAATAACTTTAATCAAGTAAAGAGGGAACTCCTAAACATTTTTGATCAAGCTATAAAGAACTTTAAAGTAGGCTGATAGGCATGGACAAAGGGCAAGATTAGAACAAGACCTCTTTGACTTAACCTAGCAAGCAATACTTCAAAGAAAGGTTCCAAGAGAGAGTTTATACAGTCTCAAATAAATAGGGCTTACCGTGAATCATATTTTTTAACCATAATATTAATACATAAATGAAACAAACAAGCATAAAGAGGCTTGAAGAGAAACTAAGAATTCTTCAAACACACCCAGCAGCGGAAAACATCAAGGCCATAGCAAACAGGAGGACTAAGGTGCTTCAAGGAGAATTTCTTAACCTATACTTTTCTGTTCTATAGCAACTAAGAAGAGTGAAACATAATGATAACAAGAAAACATAAACAAATTAAGAAGACATCAACATTAACCAAGCTTAGGAATCCTGCAAACAAGCTTCTCCATCATCAATCCAAGCAAGCCATTCATCAACTTCACAAAACCAATTTCTTCTCCAAGCTCATAAAAACCATGTATTACTCTCCAATTTCATCAAATGCCAACATTTACAATGAAGCCTTCATGCTCTATTTATCTTAGCAAGAGAGGGAAAAAAACCCTAAATAAGGTAGGAAAATGTCGAATTCACCCATAAATGTCATTTATGGCCAAGAGACCATGCAAGGACCAAGGCACATAATATACTAAGAAATAAATGCCAAAATAATTTATTGCACCTAATTCTAGAGTGTTTTGCCTCAAAAAACTCAAAAATATCATTTAGCAATAAATGAGTGTGTTTTGTTGACTTTTGGTCCAAAACACACTACACAGCTCATTTGCACAGCACCACTTTCAGCAGAAAATAGGGTCTTTTGTGACCAAGTTTTGGATCCCTTCCCAATGTTGGATTTGGCTCCGTATGGCTCGTTAGAAAGCCTGATGAGTCTACTTGCAAAAAATTATTGTATTTTCCAGATCCAGATCATGTAGCTTAGTCGAAAAGTCAAAAATATCCAGACTGTCATTTGCGCAACGCCAGGCCCAAAACAGTGGCAGAAAGGCAAAAAAAGTGAGGTTTTTTGACCTTTTGAGGGGTCAAACCTGCTCCAAATCATCTGAAATTTGGTGAGAATGTTGTGCAGGTTGAGATAAATCCAAAAATTTCAATTTATTCTCTTGGGGATGCTCCATCTGTTTGTGTAGCACCAATGGCACTACGCAAATGAGGCTCAAAAATCTCAAAAAACAAAATTTGCTTCAAATCCTCTCAAATTTGGTGGAGACCTTCCCTAAGGGGTCTTGGACAACTTCTGAGAAGCTTCAGTTAAAAATCCAAGGCTTTCATGCTCTTTTTCCTCTTTTAGGGTTTGGACTTCAACTAGGGTTTCCTTCAGTTTGGCATAAACAAACTTGTTTTTCCTTGGCATAATACTTTGTCATCTTTCTTTGCAGCTCTAAGCCTTCATTTGCCTTCTTTAGCTTGGCCTCTAGTTTTATTTTTTCCCTCTGAATCCATGACTCCCGATCATGTTCAATTTCCATAACAAGGAGTTCAGTGAGGGAAAGTTGCTCTGCTAGGTTTGATTCCTCTTCTTTCTGTTTTGCCAATTCTTTCCTTAACCCCATGGTTTTTGGCCTCTTCCTAGGTTGTTCCTCTTCATCTTCACTTTTTTCACTGAGCCCGTGTATTCTTCTAGTTTGACTTGTGCTCTTTGGGCTTCTCTCTAGGCTTTGAGTTCTCTAGCCTCATAGATGGCTTTTTGGGCACTCATTTTCTTGTTTTGCATTTGATAGAAGTGAATGGCATCCTTTGCACTCTCCAACTCAGCTTCTAGGCCTTCTATTTGTGCATTCTTGTTTTGGAGGAGGGAGTTCAAAATTCTTGTTTCATTTTCTTCATCATTGTCTATATGGATAAGTTCGAACTCCCTTTCTACTTCAGGGTCCTCCTCTTCCACCTTTACTTGTTGCACTCACTTTTCCATCTTTTCCTTGACTTTGTCAATCCTTGGAGTTGATGAAGATGGCAAGGCCCCTTGCCTTTTGGAGGTAGCAAACACTTGCCTTGGCCCCCTATGGTATGTGCATGTGAAAGAAGTGATGGTGGTTTTGGAAGTGCTTTCATCAGGGCTATGACCCTTAGTGTTGTCACCAACTCCTTCATCTTTATCATGATCTTTATCAATCATCCCGTGCTTAGTTTGATCATTGTCTTTTTGACCCTCAACACCATCATCATTCTCACCTTCCTTACTTCCTTTTATGTTGTCACTTTGGTCTTTGTTTGAACCATCATTCTCTGCATTTTCTTCACTCTGATTTTGTTCACCACTAGGGTCATTTTCTTCATCATTCCCTGCACTACTGTCATTTTCATTGTCACTAAGAGGCTGATTAGTGTCATGACTGTCATGACAGCTGTCATGACTACCATGAATTTCTCCTTTGCTATCCTTTTCCTCACTGACTGTCCATTCAGTGTCATTTTCTTTGTCACTATCCTCTTCATCAAACTGTGTTTCTGCCTCATCATCTTCTTCCATATTGTCACTATCATACTCATGACTTTTCTCATTGTTTTCATGACCAAGCAGATTGCCTCTTTGACTGTGACTTTTCTCACTGTTTTCATGACCAAGAATATTGTCTCTTTGACTGTCCATTTCCTCATTTTTATCACTGCCATGTGCACTATCTTCTTCTTCATCTTTACTCTCTTTATTTGTTTCTATGGACTCTGCCTTTTGTTCACTATTTGCTGGCTCATTCCCTTCCTCTTCATTATCTGTTTCCATGGACTCTGCCCCATTGATTTCATCATCTACACTGTCATCTTTATGTTCATTATTGCCACTGTCATCCTCTTGTTTATCATTACCACTGTCACACTGTTGTTGTTCTTCATTAATTTATGTTTTTGCCTTATTAATGTCATCACCTTCAACCTGATCTTCATGTGATTCTTCATTGCCACTTCCTCCTTCACCTGATGCATCAAGAGAAGGAGAGGAAGGGAGGTTTGCCTATGGTGAGAGTACTTTTGCAGATGAGGAAGGAAAATTTCGTTGATGAGGAGGCAGTGAGTTTGTAAAATCTTCATGGGTTATGAAAACATCCCAAGGTATACCATGCTGCTCCAACTGATGTAATACCACCATCTTGATCAGGGAATGGTGGAATAAGCTATGCATTTGTTGTGTGGAATTCCTCCTCCAGAAAACAGAAGACATTTTCTCCATTCTCCTATAGAGATAGTAAGGCAAGTTTAGCACCTTAACCCCTATGAAATTCATGAGGAGTCTGACATGATAGGTATAGAGTCTAGAGTACCTCCCTTCATAGGTGAAGTACGTCATGATAACCAACATCAAGGAGGCATATCTGTGCTTGAGGTGTGAGAATGGGAAAATTGTTTTGTTGCCTCCTCTATACCTTGTTTTAATGAATGGCTCAAAGAAATATTTGTCTAATTTTCCCTTCTTAAACCATTTCTCACCCACTAAAGGGATACCTATGGCTTTAGAGATGACACCTGCTGAAATCTCAAAATTCACTCTTGCAAGGTTTGAGTGTTTGTTATGCAGGTTGAGAATGAGGAGCCTTGTGAGCTCAGGGTGGCTCTTCACCTGTTTTACCTTCTCACAAAATTGAAAACATCTTGTATTCTGGAATCATGACAGGATCCTAGGAGAGGAGGTAATGGCTATAGTGCTTTTAGGTTCCAATCTATTGATTTTTCCTCCCTTATGTTTTGGCTTCAAAGGCCTTTGACCACTTTCACTACCACTGTTGTTTTCAACCCCTGACATAGTGATATGAGAGGTGGTTTGACAACTTAGGGTTTGGTGAAGACAAAGTAAAAAATGATGATGAGGTCAAATTTGGTGAATGAGGGATATGGAGGTTAGGGTCCTAGGGTTTAGTGGCTTTGGATCTTAAGGAATCCCTTCTCAACTGTGTTTGCAAACACCTTAACTCATTGATCCTTACATGACATATAAACTGGTTTTTAGGAGGTTTTAAATAGAGGCTCCTTTGCACACAAGACCTAGGGTTTACCCACCTAGGGTTTTAACTTTAAAAACCACTAAAGACCAAAATTAAATTGAAAAATTTCTTAGGGATAGAGAAAAAGGTCCACTTACTAATTTTTGGCTCTTCTATAGATCCTAAAGGCAGCTCAGAGGATGAAAATTTTGAGTTAGGGCAAGAGCTTTTTGCCTTGGAAGGCTCTCTATGTTTGCGCAGCGCCCTACCCGAGCTTTCGGGTTGGGCTATTTACGTAGTGCCAAAAAGGTTTACACGATGCTTAGCGCAACGCCTAGGTGTGTACCTTCTACCAGTCTCCTGGGCAAGTTGGGTGAAATGTCAAGCCCGTGTAGAGGTGTCAAGTGGCCAATTTAGTGCAACGCCTAAACATTTATGCAGTGTGTTGGGCAGTTTGTGCCATTTCTAACGGCCCTGGGCGAGTGGGGCCTGCGTTTGCACAGCGCCTGAGGTTTGCGTAGCGCAATGCAATGTTGAACTAGTGGGGAGCCTGTTAGCGCAACACCGGCCTGCATTTTTGTAGTGTCGGTGATTTGCACAGCGCCCGAATACTTAGCCTAGAAAACAGCCCAAAAACCCTGTTCTTTCTTCTTGAAGCCTTTTTCTCCTTTGCAATTGCTAAATGAGTTTAATATGAATTTTAAATGCCCTTTGTACCCTTTGAGAGACACAAATTAAAGTTCCAAACCCTCTTTTACTATGTTTTAATCCTTTTTGTCACTTGGCTGATATTCTTTATGTCTTTTGCAGGGGTTTTGAAGCCTGAAGGCCTTCTCAAGACATTTTGTCTTCTTGTTTTGTGTTGATGGTTGGCTGATGTTGATGCCCTTTTTATCCCCTTTACTTTTGGAAGCCTGGACACTTATTCAAACTGTCCTTTGGCATATATTCTCACAAACTGAAAACACAGTTTTTATCCTTTTTTCCCTCTTAAGTGCAATTTAATTGAAACAGGTGTTCCTTACCTTTTACTAATATTTCTGATAGTGAGGTCCTTTTGGAAAAGAGGTGTGCATCAGTTTGACCATGTTTTCCCTTTGGCTACTTCTGATTTTTGTGCAGGTGCCTACAAAACTTTTGCCTTTGGTCTTCTTAGTCTCTATTGGAGTTTGAGATCTCATTCTTTCAATAGTGAACATGTGCTTGGCATAATTTCCTCCCTTCGATACTCAACCTCATGCTTGCCTTTATCTTGACTATTTTGGATGCCTTTGACTGTTCTTAGAAAGCTTAGGCCCCCACCCTCATACTGATGCTCTTTTCATTTTTCTTTATTTGGGGCAGGTGAAACAGTGTTGCCTTTGACAAATCCTAGAGGGCACCTTGGATATCATTTGAATGCCATCTGTTTGTTTATGAAGGAGGACTTATCATCTTCACTTGACCTATTTTTTCCATCTTTCCAAACTCTTAGGTTTTAGGGTTGTTAGAGAAAAATAATTAGTTTTGTCTTCTAAGTTCTCTATAACCTTTCAAAATTAATTTATTATTTATGAAAATATTCAATGTGTACTTAGTGGAGTTGAGGTGACTTCTATCCTTGTGGTCCTTGTACTGGCTTGTTGCTTTGGCACCATTGTTTCGTCAACCAATCATAAAAACCCTGATTTTCTATAAATACAGGTCTGTTTCCTTTCTCTTTGTTGTAGATGGTCTTCTTGTGATGATTTCACCCTATTACCTTACCTCTTTTTAGGCTAATGGTCATCTTGATCTTTCTTGCATAAATGTGAGCAAGGGCATTTTTCCCTTGCAGAATTTGTGCTTTAAGCCAAAGAGGCCTTTCTTGAATGGATTTTTGATAATTTTTGGACAAAGTTACTTTTCCTTCTTATTCTTTTAATGCAGTCTCTTTACACAGAAAAAAAACAGAGGTTTTAGCATACCAAAATAACCCTACGACCTGTGAAACCCTAGGTGACCTAGTGGAAGGTTCCTTGGACTTGGATTTTGACTGAAAACTTAGACTTTGGGATCTTTAGGTGTAAAACAAATTTTTTGATAGACTGGTGTATTGAAGATCCAAAATCCAATGTACTTGATTTATCTTAAAGAGCCTACAGAGACAGTTTTGAGACCATCAATGCTTGAGGCATTTATGGAGATGTAGGAGAGATGGTTGTTTGGTGACCCTAGGTAGAAATAGAGGGGTTTAAGCTTAAAACAAAGATAGAGGATTGAGGAAAAAGGTGACACAACAAAGACAAAATGAGTGACATGAGCCCATGATGGGTTTTCTGGGATGGGTGAGTTGAGCTTGACATGATGGGATGATGAAATAGTGAAAATTATCTTAAGGATAATGAAGGCAGTGAGATTTCTAGAACTCACAATGTTCATGAACTTTGTTTATAAAAATATAGGGAAATAATTTCGTCATCTACAAAGGAAAAAATACTGATGAATAACAGTGGCTCCACTTGGAGAGGGCAGCTCCTTTTCAGGAGGTGTCCAGAACTTTCAGATTTCTGGCTTAATGGAGACCACTGCCTCATCCATTGGGAATATTTTTACCTCTATTCACTTGCTGATGCTTGTTGTGAAGATATGATCTTAATAAATTTGAAAAACATGATCATAACAGCTTCATCTCTACCTACCCAATCTACTTGCCTAACATTTTTTCTTCCTTGGGTGCATTTGGACTAGCAAACCCTTGACATTTTTTTTTATTTTGAAAGAAAAACAAACTATCTACTTCTATCTTATTTCCTCCAAAGTTCAGATTATGCTGATGAACTTTTTATTCTCTACCTAGACTACTCAACTGTCAATATTAAAATGTTTGATAGGATTCATTCACTAAGCTACAAACATGAAATTGAAAACATGGTTTAAATCAGGTTTAAACAATCTGACTTACCATGGGTTTGTGGCATAAGAACAAGCTGCACACAAATGTTATTTTTGTACAAAATAAGACTTAGAAAAATTAAGGGTTGTGATACATTGATTGCTATTCATCCCCATTTTTCTCCTTGGTTATGTTTTAAGCATGTGGAACTAGTATCTTTCTTTCCTAATCTATCTTTTTGACAAGTCAAGTTTGAATGATTTGACCAGCTATCTTTTACTAACTTATCAACAATAAATTGAAAACATGTTTCAGCCATGATTAGGCTAGATGACTGAAACAATACCTTCTTTTTGAACCAACAGTGGCATTGAAGGTTGCTCACTTTTAGTAGTACTATTTTTTTTTTTGGTATGGGGCTTTACCTCTTTTCAAATTTGCCCTCTTTTTCTATTTTTTCTATGTTTTTGTATTTTAGTGATTTCCCTCATGCAATTTTTATGTAGAATGAATGAAAACATTTAAAATTAGGACTCTTGATAGAAATAGTGTTTGAGCATCCTGCCATTTACAGGACCTCAAAAAAATTCTTCTTCATTAAGCCCTTGTAAAAAGAAAGCATTATGACCTCTAACTGACTGAATGAGGTAAGGGCATTTCCACAAATTCTCAAATTTACCATGTTTACCTTTGTCTTCCCTCCTAGAATCCCACTTCAATACAATGTCTCCAATGTGGAAATTTTTGGCTTTATTTCTTCTGTCAAATATTTTCTTTACGCTTTCTTGCACTGCTTGAGTCTTGTTATAAAATTCTTCCATTTTCTGCTGCAAATCAATGGTTTGGTTCAGCCTCCTCTGCATGTCATTTTCTTCTGATTTCACTTCTTGGAGAAGTCTTACTACCCAAACTCCCAAGGATGTTGGAAAAATGGCACCCATGACATACACTAGTTGATAGGGAGACATACCAATTGATTTCTTGGTGGTTAGTCTATCATCCTGTTAGCCACCTATAAATTTTTGACAAGAAAACAGGTGGCTAAAATTTTTTCTGAGCCTTCAAGAGAGAAATTTTATTTGAAAATCTATCATCCTTGAAGCCTCTATGTGTCTTTTTCCTTTGAAAAAATCCTCACTGTTGTTTCCATTTGATTAGCCTCACTGTTTGTGAAAAAGAATGCTTCAAAAGGCCTTTGTAATTGCCCATTTTCACTCATTTCCCTTCATTTTCATTAAACCTCATTTTCCTCTTTGGAACCTCAAAAATCCCTTCATTAGCCCTCCAAAATCATCAAAATCATTTTTAAACCTTATAGCTCCCTTCATTTGGTTTAAAAATCCCTTTTTTCCTCTACTGGAACCCCATTCTAGGCCTTAAAAACCTTCATTTTGGCTTAAAAACACCCCTTTTTACATTTAGGACTTAAGCCCCTTTCGGCTTAGCCCTTAGCCCCTTTCTCCGCATATAACCCAGCGCTAGAACCAGGCGCTATGCCCTCACATGCTAATCGCAATCGGAACTATCTATTAACGCCTTTTCCTTTGTTTTTCCAAAAAACTTTCAATGCAATGTGTTTGCTCCCTAGACCGTAGTTACAATCTCCATCGTTGATCTACATAGATCGGCGGCCATCACGCTTTATTAATCTCCGCCCATCACCTCTCTTCCATACCCCTCCGATTGTATATGAACCGTTGATTTCCCCTCTAATCCGACGGCCCTCGCATGATCGCCATTCGCAAAATCTTAAGTGCCACCTCTTTGTTCCCTCTGATTCGCGATCCTCTGATTCAATCCTGACCGTTGAATCCACAAGAACCAATGGCTAGGATTCGATCACTCTCCGCTCCTAGCCCTTCGTCGTTCCCCTTCCGATCTAATCTTGACCGTTGATCCTTTCCAGATCTGACGGCCAACGCCCAATCGCATCGCACAAATCCAGTGCCTGTTCACTTCCACCTCCTCCGATGTCGATCCGCCGATTAGATCTGGACCGTTGAATCCACAAGAACCAATGGTCAAGGATCTAATCGCGCTTCGCTCATAATTCTCCATCATTACCCCTCCGATTTAATTTCCACCGTTGATCTCTACGATGATCCGACGATCCGCTAAATTGTAAATCGCAAGATCAAAACTTCTGATTTTTGGCCCACTATCTTTTCTTCGATGCGATTTGATCCTAGTCGTTAATGTCTCCAGATCCGATGGTCCAGATTTCATCGCACTCCACCTTCCCCTTTCTCCATTCCACTATTCCACTGATCCTCGATCAAATCTCCGCCATCCATTTCATAGATCCAACGGTCAGGATTTAATCTATCGTTGGCTTTTCCCACCTTATCGCTCGTGCATCTTTCCATATCACGCTCTCATCCCCACCGTTAGATCTCTTCGCCTTTCATCCAATGGATGAGAATGCGTATCACGTAACTTTCGCATCTGAGGTTTAATGCTTCAAAATCACGCGATAAAAGCGGTTTTGGAGGGGACACGTGTCAGGCAACGAGGCATATCGCATTTTTTTTGGAAGATTTTCAAAACCACTTCGGAGCTGCACGAAACCAGTAGTTTTCTTTTAAAACCACTCCTCCCCTATATAGTTCTTCATTAAATCCTGACTGTTCATTTGATCTAGATCAACGGCTCATATTATATCGCGTTCCCATCCATATTTCTTTCATCAGACCTCCCAAATGGTTCATTCAGAAGCTCTCCACCGTTGATCTCCCCCAGTGATCCAACGGTCCACATTCATTCAAAGTATGTGACTGGTTTTGCACATCAATTGAACAAGCATATTCACAGGATCCTAGTCTATATTACTGGTGATGTTTTTCTTACTACAGTTGTCTCCTTTCATGTTTTATCATATTGTCCATAATTCTCTGATAAGAATCAGTAATCTGGCTTAGGATATACTACTGTAAAGTACCCTAATGCTTCCTGATATTCTTATCTTTGATGTTTTATGTTGATTGTGTATCTAAGAACAAATTCAACATAATTTAACCAGTCCAAGATGTTGGTTTGCCCATGCTTACTGATGTATGAAATTAGAGTTTGTTTCTTATATGTTCTTTTTTGGTTTCAGCTAAAATAATTGGGATAATAGGGATTTAGAGTTAGCCCTTTCCACTAGGGTCCTTTTCCAACAGCTAGCCTCTCTAAGATCCCTTTGATTTGGTGTCAAAGCATTGAAGGTTAAAAGTCTTTCTCTAATCTTAGGCCTTGCTCTGTGTTAAATCTTAAATGTTTTCTACTACTATCAAAGTGGTTATGAAGACTGTTGGATTTTTTTCCCTTTAGAGTATGTTGAAAGCAGGTCTGGATTTAAATGACATCTGACCTAATCTTAAGTTTCCCTTTGTGTCTTTTTTGAGAGTTTCCTTTGAAGTATGTCAAAATTAGGCCTGGATTTAAATGACATCTGACCTGATCTTAGACTGCACTTTGGTTTCTTTCTTTCACCCATTCTTAATGTTCCATCCCACCATCTATCTAAAAATATCCTTTGGTATAGAGGACTTGCCCTATGGAAACCCTTGGATGTTTGTTGTGTAAATTAAACCCTTTCATGACTCCATAGCCCAATGGATTGACACTTTCTTGACCTATCTTCCCATGTTGAAACGTCCTTCTATTCAATTCCTTCTTTACTTCCTTAACCTTCTCAATTAATGATCTCCAACAAAATAATCAAACCTAAAACCCCTGCACTTCATAACTAGCCTAATACCTCAATTTGAGCTTCAAAGATATATCATTCTTTACATTTATAGATAGATCCCTCTCTAGATCCAGGAGGGCTAGATCCTAGGATCCCAAAGTGGTTTGATGTTGTATTATCTTTTGGTCTTGCCAATTTGGCCAAAACATATGAACCACAACATAATGGCGACTCCACTGGGGAACTTTCTGAGTGTTTTCCATCTTATACATCATTAAGACCTCAGAAATCCAAAATCTCTGGTTAGATTGGTATTCAATTGCTGATGGTGGACAGCAGCCTGCTTCAAACATTCAAATTCATCCACCTAGTGACTCCACACCCCACAATTCCTAATAGACCTAAAGACTCCACTGGAGGAAGAACCTGAAATATGGCTAGACCGCATAGAAGGATAGAACATTTAGGCTAGATTTGGTTTAAAGAATTCATTGTTTTTATCTACCACTACGTTCTATCCTACTTTAAGCCTGATCAAGTGTACAAATAATAGACCCACATTGAGTATGGGAAATATCTCAAGCCTCAGTCTTCAGACCATGAGCAGACCCATACACCTGTGAAATACCTAGTGAGACAAGAGCCTCATACTGTATCTCTTACTCCTAATGAAACCTCAAGAATTCATAAGCCTCTTTTTTCACTACCTACACCTACAAAGGTCATAGAAAGATATAAGCCTCTGGTTTTGCCTCTTATCTTCCAACCCCTTCCCGCAAGACTTACAAATAAGCTGCCCCTTTTTGATGGAGAGAATTCAAAAATCACTGCTGAGCGGCATGTCCAAAATCTTGAGGATTTACTTGAATTATATGGAATAGAAGAAGATGATGCACATATTAGAATGTTTTCCTTGTCATTACAAGGAAATGTTCAGAGTTGGTTTAAAAACCTTCCAGCTGCAAGCATTTTCAGCTTTCATCAATTTTCTCAAGTTTTCCTTGATAGATGGGTAGTACCAGGAAATGTCTTCCTCATCCTAGAAGAATACTAGAATTTGAGAATACAACCAGGAGAGACAGTACAAGAATTTTCAGCCAGGTTCAATAAGGTATATAATGCAATACCTTCTGAGATAAAACCACCCTTGGGATGGGCCCTATTGCACTATCCGAGTTTTTTTGAACCTGAGGTGGAATTCCATATAAGAGAAAGAGAACCTTCAAGTCTGGAAGAAATGCAGAACATAGAAATTACTGTCAAATACAACCTGTGGTGCAGGGAGGAAAGATTTAAAGCAATAAAGAAGGACCAAGTAGAGCAAAAAAGGCAGATCTCTTTAGAAAGCAAGCTGGAAAATTTGATACAGACAGCCAACACCTTGCTAAACATAGAAGAGGAAGAATATGAGGTGGAAATCAGAAATGACGATTGGAAAAGACCTACACCTTGTCCTTAGGGAAAGAAAACCACATCACTGCAAGACATAAGCCACATGAAAAGCATGTATGATAAATAAGTTGATAGATCATAAAATGAACTTTCAGATTATTTTGAAGAAATACTTGTTGCGAATCCAATTGGTTTGATGGATAACATTGCTTATAATTATGATTTCTTTAATTTTGATCTATCTGATGATGAATTTTTCCAAAGGGAAGCTGAGCTTGCAAGGTCATCATCAGTGGATTCATGGGAGGAAGATCATGACCATCAACTTCAAGAAAATGATGAGCCAATGCAGGCCATCTATGATACTGATGAGGAAAGTGTTGAAAGCTTGAGAGCAGACGAAGATTCAATGAATCTTCACTCTGTTATATATCAGATCATCAATAATAATTGCCATGAAGATGGAAGTCAGCAACTTTCTAGCTCAGAGGATGAGGAGGAAAGAAATGAAGAAAATCTTGAGCAAGATGAATATCCTGAGCCTTCTCCTGAAAGGGTTGAGGTAATCAAAGAAACCCCTGCTCAAGAATATGTTAATATTTTCACAGAGTTCAGTCCACTCCAGCAAAACCTACCAAGGTTACAAGAGGACAGCACTGCCAAATATGATGATTCCTCTAGTTCGGGCTGCAGTGAAGATGAGGAAGATCTTCTTTCCCAAAGAAATCTTTTTCTTGGTCTAGTGGAAGAAGAGGTAATCCTAGTTTAAATTCACCTGCCAAATACTCCCAACCAGGAAAAGGATGATTGTGATTTCAGAGGCCACACTGTAGATGCAGTGATTGAAGCTGTCCAGGATGCAGATATCCTACCAATCATGGAAGGCCTTAAAGAAGAAAGTTTATATCATTTTTTTGTTGATCCTATGGCAGAATATATGGAGGCCCTGATTGGCTCAAGTTCTCAAGCTTTGATCCTTTGCAAGAGCCAGATACATCAGAAGTGGTCACCACTAGTGGTGGCCTCAGTTTTGAAGACCCACATGCAGAGTACCCTATTTTTGTCTCTGATAAGCAGTCAGTTCTTCCATCCTTTTTTGTTACTGCTTGACTGGCTGCACTGGCATTATTGTATCACCTAGAGCATCAGAGATTTCCAAGTAGAGTAGGGTAGGTAGGAAAATCTCAATAAAGCTCAGCCTGTGAGCATGTAGTTAGTTGTTTTAATTTCTGCAAATTTCAGTTCAAGTGCAGCTTTTCTTTATGCCTTGGACCCACAGTAAATCAGACAGTCTAACCTTGGTTTGACTGTGTTTCAATTTCTGTTTTAGAATGTAGAGAAAGAAATCTGCTAAACAGTTTAATCCTAGCAGATAGTAGTTTAGGTAGAGAAGCTATGAGTCCAACAGTTTAATCTGGTCTAATGGAGAAATAAGGGTAGAAGTAGATAGGTTTATTTTCTTGTTTGTAAAAAATTGATGATGTAAAAGGTATGCAAGTCTAAATGCACCTTGAAGATAAAATGCTAGGACAATAGGATGGGTAGGTATATTGTTTGGGAGAATATTTTCTGTTGACTTAATATCCACCATGTTTTTGGCAGCTGATCAAAGAAGAAAATATGTGTCAAGCACCAGGCATCTGGCCTACTCCCAAAGATTATTTTCTGAGATTCTTGACACCTTCAAGAAGATGCCATCCCCATGTGAAGCCACTGTTAGCCACCTATAAATTTTTGGCAAGCAAACAGGTGGCTAAAAATGTTTCTGAGCCTTCAAGAGAGACATTTTCTTTGAAAATCTATCATCCTTGAAGCCTCTATGTGTCTTTTTCCTTTGAATAAATCCTCACTGTTGTTTCCATTTGATTAGCCTCACTGTTTGTGAAAAAGAATGCTTCAAAAGGCCTCTGTAATTGCCCATTTTCACTCATTTCCCTTCATTTTAATTAAGCCTCCTTTTCCTCTTTGAAACCTCCAAAATCCCTTCATTAGCCCTCCAAAATCATCAAGATCCTTTTTAAACCTTATAGCTCCCTTCATTTGGTTTTAAAATCCCTTTTTTCCTCTACCGGAACCCCTTTCTAGGCCTTAAAAACCTTCATTTTGGCTTAAGAACACCCCTTTTTACATTTAGGACTTAAGCCCCTTTCATCTTAGCCCTTAGCCCCTTTCTCCGCATATAACCCGATGCCAGAACCAAGTGCTATGCCCTCAGGTGCTAATCTCAATCGCAACCATCTATTAACGCCTTTTCCTTTGTTTTTCCAAAAATCTTCCGATGCGATGAGTTTGCTCCCTCGACCGTAGTTGCAATCTCCATTGTTGATCTACATAGATCGATAGCCATTGTTCTTTTTTCATCTCCGCCCATCACCTCCCTTCCATACCCCTCCGATTGTATATGGGTCGTTGACCTCCCCTCTAATCTGACGGCCCTCGCATGATCGCCAATCACAAAATCTTAAGTTCCACCTCTTTGTTCCCTCTGATTCGTGATCCTCCGATTCAATCTTGACCGTTGAATCCACAAGAACCAAAGGCCAAGATTTGATTTCTCTCCGCTCCTAGCCCTTCGTCATTCCCCTTCTGAGCTAACCCCGACTGTCGATCCTTTCCAGATCTGATGGCCATCGCCCAATCGCATCACACAAATCTAGTGCCCGTTCACTTCCGCCTCCTCCGATGTCGCTCCGCCGATTATATCTAGACCGTTTAATCCACAAGAACCAATGGTCAGGATCTAATCGTGCTCTGCTCATAATTCTCCATCATTACCCCACCGATTTAATTTCCACCATTGATCTCTCCAATGATCCAATGGTCCACGCTAAATCGCAAATCGCAAGATCAAAACTTCAGATTTTTGGCCCACTATCTTTTCTCGGATGTGATTTGATCCTAGCCGTTAATGTCGCCAAATCCGACAGGACAGATTTCATCACACTCCGCCTTCCCCTTTCTCCATTCCATTGTTCTGTCTATCCCCGGTCAAATCTTCGCCGTCCATTTCATAGATCCAACGGTCAGGATTTAATCCGCCGTTGGCTTTTCCCACCTTATCGCCCGTGCATCTTTCCATATCGCGCTCTCATCCCCACCGTTAGATCTCTTCACCTTTCATCCAACGGTTGAGAATGCGTATCGCGTAACTTTTGCATCTGAGGTTTAATGCTTCAAAATCACGCGATAAAAGCGGTTTTGGAGGGGACACGTGTCAGGCAGTGAGGCATATCGTGTTTTTTTGGAAGATTTTCAAAACCACTTCGGAGCTACATGAAACCAGTAGTTTTCTTTTAAAACCACTCCTCCCTGATATAGTTCTTCATTAAACCCCGACCGTTCATTTGATCCAGATCAACGACTCATATTATATCACGTTCCCATCCATATTTCTTTCATCGGACCTCACAAATGATTCCTTCAGAAGATCTCCACCGTTGATCTCCCCCAGTGATCCGATGGTCCACATTCACTCTTCCTCTGCCCTCCTGGTCCCACCACCAAAAGCGCCCGATCTCCTTCATTTTAGCCTGTTTTCCTTTTTATTTTCCCCGACGCTAAACTTTTGTGTTTTAACACTAAAGTTATTTTTTCCGCCTAATTTAGTCTAAACCTTGGTTTCTTGGCATTGCGCCATGTAAAATCTTCGCTCATCCGTCTAACCTCCTAAATAACTCCACCAGTGAATCTCGACCATTGCTCACCATCTGTCAGTCTAATCCGACGGTCCAGAATCCTCCTCACACCCAGACCTTCATCAGGCCTATTTTTCACCATTCTTTCACAATTTCCACCGTTTTCTTCATTGCATCCACCATTCTCATCTCTTTCCCAGCATTTCCACAGGCCTCCACAGCATTCCTCCCTTCACTCCCCTTGGATTTATAACAGTTTTATTGTGTTTTTGCAAGGGTTACAGAGTGATGAATTCATTCTGTCTCCATATTCATAGTCAATGTGACTCAGAGCGCAGAAAGACCATCACAGAAGCGGCAAAGAGTATCAGTGAAGGAAATTAAAGGATTAAGGCTCCTTATTGAAGATTTAATGCTTATAATCAGATGCTTAAAGGACAAAGACGCATTGAAGACCATGAAGATGATTAAAAAGCCTAATAAGGCCTAAAGCACCATGAAACAAGTTATATCAGTGCTTTCATCGTCAGTAGAATGTTCTTTCCCAAGAGAGGACTGATCACCCGACCTCTTCCATCTTCCATCGAGCACCAGGACTATTATTTCACTGACAAAGGCCTTAAAATACTATTAGAACAACAGTTATGGAAGCATGGGAGACCTCAAAGACCTTCAGTCACCTTACTTATCTCAGAAGACAAAACAGATTACTTACAGTCAGAAATTATTGCAAAGCACATACCTGAAGAGATTATTAAGCTAACAAAGTCTTCTAACCAGCCTAAAGGGTACAAACAAGTCAATGCAGAGCCATTAAGCAGAGTGGGCACGAACACTTCCGTCCCCTCTGTCTTAATGGACCATTTAATTTTACATCTACTACTCCTTCTCCTCATTCCCCTATAAATATTCATTGAAAAAACACTATAAAGGTTGTTGGTTGATAGGGATTTTATTGACTGTTAGAACTATTATTGGGGGAAGTAGCTGAGTATTTGTAAATAGTAGGCTGGGAGGAGAAGTCTGGACTGTAAAGAGCCATTGATCTCAAAGTATGTGACTATTTTTGCACATCAATTGAACAAGCAGATTCACAGGATCCTGGTCTATATTACTGGTGACGTTTTTCTTACCGCAGTTGTCTCCTTTCATGTTTTATCATACTGTCCATAATTCTCTGATAAGAATCAGTAATCTGGCTTAGGATATACTGTTGTAAAGTACCCTAATGCTTCCTGCTCTTCTTATCTTTGATGTTTTCTGCTGATTGTGTATCTAAGAACAAATTCAACATAATTTAACCAGTCAAAGATGTTGGTTTTCCCATGCTTACTCATGTATGAATTTAGAGTTTGTTTCTTAGATGTTCTTGTTGGTTTCAGCTGAAATAATTGGGATACTGGGGATTTAGAGTTAGCCCTATCCACTAGGGTCCTTTTCCAACAGCTAGCCTCTCTAAGATCCCTTTGAGTTGGTTTCAAAGCATTTAAGGTTAAAAGTATTTCTCTGATATTAGGCCTTGCTCTGTGTTAAATCTTAAATGTTTTCTACTACTATGAAAGTGGTTATGAGGACTGCTAGATTGTTTTCCCTTTACAGTATGCTGAAAGAAGATTTGGATTTAAATGACATCTGACATGATCTTAAGTTTCCCTTTGTGTCTTTTCTGAGAGTTTCCTTTGAAGTATGTCAAAAGCAGGCCTGGATTTAAATGACATCTGACCTAATCTTAGACTGCACTTTGGTTTCTTTCTTTCACCCATTCTTAATGTTCCATCCCACCATCTATCTAAAAAGATCCTTTGGTATAGATGACTTGCCCTATGGAAACCCTTGGATGTTTTTTGTGTAAATTAAACCCTTTCATGACTCCATAGCCCAATGGATTGACACTTTCTTGACCTATCTTCCCATGCTGTAACATCCTTCTATTCAGTTCCTTCTTTACTTCCTTGACCTTCTCAATTAATGATCTCCAACCAAACAATCAAACATAAAACCCCTGCGCTTCATAACTATCCTAATACCTCAATTTGAGCTCCAAAGATATATCATTCTTTACATTTATAGAGAGATCCATCTCTGGATCCAGGAGGGATAGATCCTAGGATCCCAAAGTGGTTTGATGTTGTCTTATATTTTGGTCTTGCCAATCTTGCCAAAACATAGGAACCACAACACAGCCCACAGTGCATGTAATAGCTTGCCATGTCATGCCTTTTGATTCTGTTCTAGAAGCTTCTTGATGATATTAACCAAGATTTTGTTAGAGGAATCAGCTAGCCCATTACCTTGAGGGTAATAAGTTGTAGAATTTCCTAGTGTGATTTGATATTTATGACAAAAGTCAACCATTATTTTGGATGAAAATGCAGCAGCATTATCTGTAATGATATTTCTAGGGCAACCAAATCTAGACAGGATGTTTGTCTTAAGAAATTTGATAATGACTAAATCAGTAGCATTTCTATAGGGGATGGCTTCTATTCACTTGGTAAAGTAATCAGTGGCTGTGAGGATTCACTTATGTTGTGCATACGAGGTGGGTTGAATCTCTCCAATGAAGTATAAACCCCATTGTTGAAAAGGAGCTTCAACATTTATGGGATGTAAAGGCAAAGGTAAAAGTTTTCTCTTGCCATCAAAAATTTGGCATTTATGGCAAGTCATGACTAGTTTGTGGGTGTCTAAGAAAAGGGTGGGCCAATAGTAGCCAGCTCTAAGGATTTTTTTGGCTGTGATTTTCCAATAAAGATGGCCTCCACACTCTCCCTCATGCAGTTTATGCATGATCTTACCTGCATCATCCTCAAGTAAGCATTTAAGCAGTATACCAACAGGATTCTTCCAATATAATATTCCATCTAAAATGCAGAATTTCAAGGCTTTTTGTTTTATGAATCTAGCTTTTGTATTTGATAATGTAGGAGGAGAATTAAGATATAAAATCACATAAATAATATCAGCATACCAAGATGAATTTATAAATTCTTCTTCAACATGGGGAGCGATGCATTCTTCTTGTTCTTCTAAAAAATCAACCATGTTCATATCTAAGGCTTTGAAATTTGACTCAGCCATGATTTTTGCAAGCCCTTGTCCTTTAACCAGTTCAGTGGGCCTAATTTCTAAGTCATATTCTAATATAATGGCAATCCACTTTCCCCTTTTACCATCAGGGTCCTGATTTAAAATGTCTTTGACAACCAAGTGTGGAACAAAAGCAATGATATGAGAATGTTAGATATAAACTCTAAAGTCTTTCAATGCTTTGATCAAGGAAAAGGATTGTTGTATTTTAAATGAGCATCTCTAAGGGCTTTGCTGAAGAAGGCTATGGGTTGTTCTTTCCCCATCATGTTCTTTTGCAGTAACACTGCAGCAATGGTATGTTCAAAGGAAAATGAGAAAATGTAGAAGTCTTTGGTAAAATCTGGACTGATCAGAACCGGTGTTTGAGTGAGGGCTATTTTGACTTGATCAAAGGATTGTTTGGCTTATAAGTTCCATTTAACCCTTATCTCCTTTTTAAGCATGTTTGTAATATTCCTCAAAATTTCAGCAAGGTTGGGGATGAACCTCCTTAAAAAGTTTATCTTCCCGATGAAAGACTGTAATTCTTTAATGTTTCTAGGATGGTTGATTTGTAATATGTCGTCAATCCTTTTGGGGTCTATTTATATTCCTTCTTCTGAGATGATGTGGTCCAGGATTTTTCCTTCCTGGAGACCAAACAATGTTTTCTTAGGATTCAAGGAAAGGCCATATTTTCTACATTTTTCAAAAAAATTCCTTAAGTGAATTAAGTGCTCCTCATCAGTCTTAGAGTAAACAGTGATGTCATCAAGTTAAATGACTATGAAGTAGCCTATGTCTTCAGAAAAAACTATATCAATGGCCCTTTTAAAAGTGGCCCCCACATTCATCAATCAGAATGGAATTTTAACATACATGAATGTACCCCAAGGGGTAGTGAAGGCAGTTTTGTGTTGATCACTTGCGAACACTGGTACTTGGTTGTAGCTAGAAAAGCCATCAAGTAGTGAGATCCTCTTAGAGCGAACCACCCTTTGAAGTATGTGATCCATCATAGGCAAGGGGTAGTTATCTTTTAAGGAGGCTTTGTTTAGATTTCTAAATTCAATGGAAAGCCTAATCTCCCTGGTCTTTGTTGAGATTGCAACAAGATGATGAGCTTAGTGGAAAGAAGTTGCCTTCACTAAGTGGACCCGCAGGTTATTTTTGGCGTAAAGTCTATTTTTAGACTATGTCTATTTTTAGACATGTAGATCATATTCTATGAGTTGCAGGATGCTATTTTTGGATGGTTGGTCAAGTTGGAAAAAATATATGGACTTCTATTTTTAGACATATTGGGCGGAATCTATTTTTAGATTTCCAGTCTAAAAATAGATATGTCGAAGATTATTAGCTCTTAATAATATTTGGACTATAAACATTATCTTATTCTCTTGGAGCACTTCAGTTAAGTGCACAGATGTGGCACAGAAGCTGACAGAAGGAATTACGCTATTCCTGAGGGTTAAGTGGATCTATTGCATGGATACTTCAGTTAGAACTCATGTGATAGAGTTTGGTGGAGTTATTGAGGTAGTTGGTGGAGTTGTGTTCATCTTAACTGAGTTAAACATAGTTGAGCTAGTTGTATCTAGTCTAACTGATTGATACAATAGTGAGAGTGGTGTGAATTAATTATTAATTAATTCACCAATTATTAACTCATTAATCAACTAAAGAATACATCAGTTAACTACAGTGCATGGACAGCTTCAATGGAGACCAGTGAAGAGGTAGGTGAAAGAGCAGTGTGACTATAAGTTGTGACTATAGTGTTGCATGATTTGCAACACACAGTAGTTGGAGATGCCAATGAGGATTGTGTGAGAAAGGCTGGACCAATTCGAGTTCATTCAGATCCATTCTTCAGCAGTGATTGCGCAGTAGAGGCAGGCTAGCGGGTGGCAGAGATTGGAGCATGTGATTTGCTAGATCGGACCTGAATAGTGTGTAGCAATTGGAGATTGTACTGAGAGCTTGTGAGGAGCTTTGTATAATGATTGTTACATGATCTCTATGACATATAATATATAGATAGTTGGGGGTTTTCATCTTTAATCTTTCTCATAAAATACTGTGTTCATATGTGTGAATGTTTATGGTTTTAATGTGTGCATGCAATTGATTTTATTTCCGCAATTAATGATCAATGGTAGAAGAGATTTTGTATTGTGCATGAAGTCAAATAGTGTGTGATCAAGAGAATATTGGATGTATAACATATCATTTATATAAATTTCTACATGGTATCAGAGCGATCTTGATCATTAGAGCAATTGAAAAACATTGAAGCGGTTGAGTTTTGTGCTGGTGGAATTCGAATTTGCAGCAGTGTTTTCTTGGTGTTGAAGTTGAGATGTCTTTCAACGGATTGCGATTGGAGTATGCCCTTGAGGGAAGCTCAAATTATATTTCATGGAAGGACAGGATGGAGCTGGTGTTGGATGACAATGGGTTGAAAGAGTTCATATATGTAGAAATTCCAAAACCTACTTCTGGCGATGCTGCCGCACTTGACGCATGGAAAAAGAAGACAGAAAAATGTCGAAGGATTATGTTGGAAGGTGTGAAGGATCACATAGTGTCTAGAATTCATGGTAAATCTTCTCCATTCTTGATGTGGAAAGCTTTGACAGATTTATTCCAAAGCAAGAGCGACCAGAGGAAGTTGGCGCTCAAGGATAAAATTAGGAACATAAAAATGGAGAAAGGTGACAGTATACCCAAGTACCTCACGAAGTTTGTCCAGTGCAGGGATGAGCTGGGAAGTGTGGGGGTTACTGTGGATGATGAGGAATTGGTGAGCTTGGCTCTCCTTGGGCTTCCGAAGAGTTGGCATTCCTATCAGGACTCTGTCAATGGTCGGGAGAAATTGCCAGGATGGGAGTGACTTTGGTCGAATCTTGTGCAGCAGGAGATAAGGCGGAGTACCAGGGACAAATCTTCATCGAAGAATGTAGATGAAGAAAATTTCGCTTTGGCTGCCAAAGCAAGGAAGGGGAAGAGCAATAAGAATGCTTCTCAATCCAGTGCAAAAGGCAAGAAGCAGGAGTACATGTCCAAGGTGAAGTGCTTTCACTGTCACCAACACGGACATTACGCCACTAATTGTCCACAGAAGAAGAAAAATAAGCAGGCTACTGGATCTGCAGCTGGAGAGGCCTTAGCCTCACAGTTTGAGCTGGATTTTTCGCTGATCGCATGCTTGGTATCAAGTGTGATGGGTTCAGTGTGGTTTCTTGAAAGTGGTGCATCTTTTCATATGACCGGAGACAAATATTTGTTCAGTGATCTGGATGAGAAGGATATTGGAGTGCACATCGAGATGGGCGATGATGGTAGATACAGTGTGACTGGTATCAGGACCATTTCCTTTGAGAGGGATTCTGGTAAACCTTTCATATTGAAGGATGTCATTCATGTTCCAGGATTGAAGAAGAATCTGATCTCGGTGGCCATGTTAGAAGAAAAGGGATATGATGTTGTCTTTAGCGAGGGAAAGGCTTTCCTGCACAGTAAGGCAACTGGTGAAACCTGGAGGATAGGGGTTCAAGTTAAGAACCTTTATCAGTTGCAGGTAGATGGTTGTGCAGCAATGGAAGGCAAGGTAGAAGGAGTGGTGAGCCAGGATGAGGGCGAGCTATGGCACAGGAGATTGGGCCATCTTCACCATGGTGCCTTGAAAATTTTGCAGCAGATTTCTATCGGGCTTCCCAAGGGTACACTTGTGCAGTTAGATCAGTGCAAGGGATGTACTTTGGGAAAATTTGTGAAAGCCACCTTTCACGAGAAGGATAGTCACGCCACAACGATCCTTGAGAGAATTCACACGGTTTCATGTGTGGACCTAGAGTAGCTTCGATAGCAAAGCACAAGTACTATGTGATATTTGTTGATGATTTTTCTCGTAAGTGCTAGATCTTCTTCGTGCGGAAGAAAGGCGAGACATTCTCAAAAAGTTACGGCGGGTTCAGAGGCCATGGTTGATAAAGCCATTTGGGGACGAGTGAAGGCTCTTAGGAGCGAAAATGGTGTTGGTTAAATATATAACACGAATTCTAGGGACTTTTAATTGTGAGAAGGAATTCGAAGAGAGCTCATAGCGCCTCATAACCCACGAGCGATGTTGCAGTGTTTGAGAAAAAAGAACAGAACGATCATGGGTGTTGCATGGGCGATGTTGCATGATCAGGGCCTACCCATACACTTGTGGGCGGAGGCATGCAATATTGCAGTATATGTGCAGAACCGTTGTCCTCACAGGATACTTGGCATGAGTACACCCGAGGAGGTGTTTTCTGGTAAGAAGCTTGATATTTTCCATTTGAGGATTTTTGGTTCAACTGTTTACATTCATGTGACGAAGGATTCCAGAAAGAAGCTGGAGCCGACTGCGGAGGTTGGGATATTTGTGGGGTACACTGATACGCCCCACAACTATCGTGTGTATTTTCCAGACAGTCGCAAGACTGTTGTGCGATGGGATATCAAATTTCATGAGGAGAAAGCCATGAAGTGTTCACTTGAGAGGGAGCCACACTTGCATGCAGATGAGGAGCTATTAGTTCCTAAGGATGATCCTCAAGATGTGGATCAGCCACAAGAGGAGGTTCATGGAGTGGAAGAGACCACTCATGCATCACCAACCATCAGAGGGCAGAAGCACACTACATAAGCTGAGCGACTAATTCAGGATGCAGAGAAGATTGTAGGAGCAAATACATCACAGCGCAGACAGAGACAGTCACCTAACCGGTATACTGGATACATGGCTCTTATGAGCAAGTGTATCGTGACAGAGCCATCCTCTTTCGAGGAAGCTGTGGAGGACCCTACATGGGTAGATGCCATGGTGGAAAAGTATGATCTGATTGTCAGAAACAGTGCATGGGAGATTGTCCCAAGGCCGGAACGAAAATCAGTGGTAGGTTCGAGATGGATCTACAAAGTGTAGCAAGCAGCTGACTGGAGTGTGGAGAAGTACAAGGCAAGATTTGTTGCCCGAGGCTTCTCACAGATTGAGGGGATCGATTATGAGGAAACCTTTGCACCTGTCGCAAGGTATTCTTCCATACGGACGATTCTTGCTCTCTCGGCGTAGATGGGTTGGCACATTCATGGATGGATGTGAAGAGCGCATTCTCGGTGGAGTGATTGAGGAGGAGGTGTACATAGAGCAACCTGAAGGTTTCGAGATCTTCAGTAGCGAGTCACATGTGTGCAGGCTCAAAAGAGCATTGTATGGGTTGAAACAAGCACCTCGTTCTTGGTACACACGGATAGACAGTTGTTTCACTGAACTTGGATTCTCCAAGAGTGAGGCGGATCCAAACCTATACCAGATTGTGGTGGAGGGTAAGTTGCTGATCATTGTACTTTATGTAGATGAATTGATTTTGACGGATGATGAACTGTTGATACACTCATGCAAGGTTGATCTTGCAAAGGAATTTGAGATGAAGGACTTGGGCCTCCTTCATTATTTCCTGTGATTGGAAATTTGGCAGCGCGGTGATGGATTGTTTGTCTCTCAAGGAAAGTATGCACGGGAGATACTGGAGAAGTTCAACATGCATGGATGCAAGCCTATTGACACTCCTCTTCCTGGTGGATGGAGGAAAGAGGATGCTACATCGGCAAAGGTAGTGGATGCCACTGTTTACCGACAGTTGGTGGGGTCACTCATGTATCTAGTCAATACACGACCTGACATATGCTACGCTGTTAACCAGCTTTCACAAGCTATGTTTAAGCCTACCAAGCTCTTTTGGAAGGCAGGAAAGCACGTATTGAGATATCTCAGAGGCACATTGGGATATGGATTATGGTACAGACAGTCGGATGAGGTGAAGTTGTGTGGCTTCACGGATGCAGATTGGGCAGGGAGCCCAATAGACAGAAAGAGCACATCTGGAGGGATTTTTAGTATCGAGTCGACAACAGTTTCTTGGTACAGTAGGAAGCAGAGCTCCATGGCACTCAGTTCAGCAAAGGCCGAGTATATGGCAGCGGGTTTGGCTGCATGCGAGGCTATATGGATGAGGAAGATCCTGGTCGGGTTGTTCGGTTCACACTTAGATCCTACTGTGATATATTGTGATAATCAGAGTTGCATAAAACTCTCGGTTAATCCAGTATTTCATGATATATCTTAACACATTAACATCCGGTATCATCATATCAGAGATTTTGTGCAGCAGAATATCATGTTACTTTCATACATTCCCACGGAGGATCAGGATGTTGATATCTTGACGAAGGCGCTCACTAGGAGCAAATTTGAATACCACAGGGGCAGGATCGGGGTGGCAGATAATCCCTATATTGTTGAGAGGGAGTGTTGAAATTACAACAAGATGATGAGCTTAGTGGAAAGAAATCGTCTTCACTAAGTGGGCCCACAGGCTATTTTTGGCGCAAAGTCTATTTTTAGACTATGTCTATTTTTAGACATGTCGATCATATTCTATGAGTTGCAGGATGCTATTTGTGGATGGTTGGTCAAGTTGGAAAAAATAGATGGACTTATATTTTTAGACATATTGGGTGGAATCTATTTTTAGATTGCGAGTCTAAAAATAGATATGTCAAATATTATTAGCTCTTAATAATATTTGGACTATAAACATTATCTTATTCTCTTGGAGCACTTTAGTTAAGTGCATAAATGTGGCACAGGAGATGAAAGAAGGAATTACGCTATTTCTGAGGGTTAAGTGGAGCTATTGCATGGATACTTTAGTTAGAACTCATGTGACAGAGTTTGGTGGAGTTATTGAGGTAGTTGGTGGAGTTGTGTTCAGTTTAACTGAGTTAAACATAGTTGAGCTAGTTGTATCTAGTCTAACTAATTGATACACTAGTAAGAGTGGTGTGAATTAATTATTAATTAATTCACTAATTATAAACTCATTAATCAACTAAAGAATACATCAGTTAACTACGATTGCGCCAGGCCGGTTTCGGTGGAAGCCGGTGAAGAGAGGTAGGTGAAAGCATCATCCAAATCAGGTTGTGACTATGATGGTTATGATTTGAAACACATGGTAGTTGGAGATGCCAATGAGGATTGCGTGAGCAAGGCTGGACCAATTCGAGTTCATTCAGAGCCATTCTTCAGCAGTGATTACGCAGTAGAGGCAGGCTAGCAGGTGGCAGAGATTGGAGCATGTGTTTTGCTAGATCGGACCTGATTAGTGTGTAGCAGTTGGAGATTGTACTGAGAGCTTGTGAGGAGCTTTGTATAATAATTGTTACATGATCTCTATGACATATAATATATAGATAGTTGGGGGTTTTTAGCTTTAAGCTTTCCCATAAAATACTATGTTCATATATGTGAATGTTTATGGTTTTAATGTGCGCATGCGATTGTTTTTATTTCCGCATGTAATGATCAATGGTAGAAGAGATTCTGTATTATGAAAGAATCTAAAATAATGTGTGATCAGGAGAATCTCGATGAATAATATATCAGTTATTTAAATTTCTACATGGTATCAGAGCGATATTTTTCATTGGAGAAATTACAAAACATTGAAGCGGTTGAGTTTTGTGCTGGTGGAATTTGAATTTGCAGCAGTGTTTTCTTGGTGTCAAAGTTGAGATGTCTTTCAATGGATTGTGATTGGAGTATGCCCTTGAGGGAAACTCAAATTATATTTCATGGAAGGATAGGATGGAGGCGGTGCTAGATGAAAATGGGTTGAAGGAGTTCATAGATGCTGAAATTCCAAAGCCTACTTCTAGTGATGCTTCCGTACTTGATGCATGGCAAAAGAAGACAGCAAAGTGTCGAAGAATTCTATTGGAAGGTGTGAAGGATCACATAGTGTCTAGCCTTCATGGTAAGGCTTCTCCATTCTTGATGTGGAAAGCTTTGACAGATTTATTTCAAAACGAACAACGACCGAAGGAAGTTGGCGCTCAAGGATAAACTCGGGGGAACATAAAAATGAAGAAAGGCGACGGTATACCCAAGTCCCTCAATGTTTCCGGTGCGAGGGGATGAGGCGGGGAAGTGTGGGGGTTAATGTGGATGATGAGGAATTGGTGAGCTTGGCTCTCCTTGGGCTTCCAAATATTTGGCATTCGTATCGGGACTGCGCGTGGTCGGGAGAAATTTCCCGGGGATGGGAGCGACTTTGGTCGGATCTTGTGCAAAAGGAGATAAGGCGAAGTACCAGGGACGGATCTTCATAGAAGAATGTAGATGAAGAAAATTTCACTTTGGCTGCCAAAGAGAAGAAGGGGAAGAGCAAGAAAAATACTTCTCAATCCGGTGCGAAAGGCAAGAAGCAGGACATGTCCAAGGTGAAGTGCTTTCACTGTCACCAACACGGACATTACGCCACTAATTGTCCACAGAAGAAGAAAAATAAGCAGGTTGCTAGATCTGCAGCTGGAGAGGCCTTAGCCTCACAGTTTGAGCTGGATTTTTCACTGATCGCATGCTTTTCTCAAGTGTGATGGGTTAAGTGTGGTTTCTTGACAGTGGTGCATCTTTTCATATGACCGGAGACAAAGATTTGTTTACTGATCTGGATGATAAAGATCTTGGAGTGCACATGGAGATGGACGATGATAATAGATACAGTGTGACTGGTATCGGTACCATTTCCTTTGAGAGGGAGTCTAGTAAACCCTTCGTATTGAAGGAAGTGATGCATGTTTCAGGATTGAAGAAGAATCTGATCTCGGTGGCCATGTTAGAAGACAAGGGATATGATGTTGTCTTTAGCGAGGGAAAGGCTTTCCTGCGTAGTAAGGTAACTGGTGAAACCCGAAGGATAGGGGTTCGAGTTAAAAACCTTTATCAGTTGCAGGTAGATGGCTGCGTAGCAATGGCATTCAAGGAAGAAGGAGTGGTGAGCCGGGATGAGGGCGAGCTATGGCACATGTGATTTGGCCATCTTCACCATGGTGCTTTGAAAATTTTGCAGCAAAGTTCTATCGGGCTTCCCAAAGGTACACTTGTGCAGTCAGATCAGTGCAAGGGATGTACTTTGGGAAAATTTGTGAAATCCACCTTTCACGAAAAGGATAGGCGCACCACGAAGGATAGCCGCGCCACATGTGTGGACCTTTCTCGATGGCTTCAATAGCAAAGCACGAATTGCTATGTGATATTTGTTGATGATTTTTCTCGTAAGTGCTGGATCTTCTTCATGCAGAATAAGAGCGAGACATACTCAAAGTTCTGTGAGTTCAAGGCACTGGTTGAGAAAGAATTGGGGAAGCAGGTGAAGGCTCTTAGGAGAGACAATGGTGGTGAATTCATCTTTGGCGAATTCAAGGACTTTTGCAGTGTAGAAGGAATTCGAAGAGAGCTCATAGCACCTCATAACCCACAACAGAACGGGGTTGCTGAGTGAAAGAATAGAACGATCGTGGGTGCTGCATGGGCGATGTTGCATGATCAGGGCCTACCCATTCACTTGTGGGCGGAGGCATGCAATACTGCAGTATATGTGCAGAACCATTGTCCTCACAAGATACTTGGCATGAGTACACCCGAGGAGGCGTTTTCTAGTAAGAGGCTTTTCTAGTAAGAGGCACGATATTTCCCATTTGAGGATTTTGGTTCACTTTTGTTTACATTCATGTGATGAAGGATGCCGAGAAGAAGATGGGCCCAGGCTTAGGAGGTTGGGATATTTTTGGGGTACACTGATACGCCCCACAACTATCGTGTGTATTTTCCAGACAGTCGCAAGACTGTTGTGCGACGGGATATCAAATTTCAGGAGGAGATAGCCATGAAGTGTTCGCTTGAGAGGGAGCCACACTTGCATGCAGATGAGGAGCTATTAGTTCCTAAGGATGAGTCTCAGGATGTGGATCAGCTACAAGAAGAGGTTCATGGAGTGGAAGAGACCACTCATGCAACGCCAACCATCAGAGGGTGGAAGCGCCTTTTGTAGAAGCTAAGCGAGGGCGGTTCGGGATGCGAGAGAAAGTTATAGGAGCACCTACATCACGGCGCGGAGACAGACGAGTCACCTAAATAGTATGCGGATACATGGCTCTGATGAGCAAGTGTATTGTGACAAAACCATCCTCTTTCGAGGAAGTTGTGGAGGACCCTACATGGGTAGATTCCATGGTGGAAGAGTATGATTTGATTGTCAGAAACAGTGCATGGGAGATTGTCCCAAGGCCGGAAGGGAAATCAGTGGTGGGTTCGAGATGGATCTACAAAGTGAAGCAAGTAGCTGACAGGAGTGTGGAGAAGTACAAGGCAAGATTTGTTGCCCGAGGCTTCTCACAGATTGAGGGGTCGATTATGAGGAAACCTTTGCACCTGTTGCAAGGTATTCTTTCATACGGACGATTCTTGCTCTCTCAGCACAGATGGGGTGGCACATTCATCAGATGGATGTGAAGACTGCGTTCCTCAATGGAGTGATTGAGGAGGAGGTGTACATAGAGCAGCCTGAAGGTTTCGAGATCTTCAGCAGCAATTCGCATGTGTGCAAGCTCAAAAGAGCGTTGTATGGGTTGAAACAAGCACCTCGTGCTTGGTACACACAGATAGACAATTATTTCACCGAACTTGGATTCTCCAAGAGTGAGGCAGATCCGAACCTATACCAGATTGTGGTGGAGGGTAAGTTGCTGATCATTGTACTTTATGTAGATGAATTGATTTTGACGGATGATGAAATGTTGATACACTCATGCAAGGTTGATCTTGCAAAGGAGTTTGAGATGAAGGACTTGGGCCTCCTTCATTATTTCCTGGGATTGGAAATTTGGCAACGCAGTGATGGATTGTTTGTGTCTCAAAGCAAGTATGCACAGGAGATACTGGAGAAGTTCAACATGCATGGCTGCAAGCCTATCGACACTCCTCTTCCTAGTGGATGGAGGAAAGAGGATGCTACATCGACAAAGGTAGTGGATGCCACTGTTTACCGACAGTTGGTGGGGTCGCTCATGTATCTAGTCAATACATGACTTGACATATGCTACGCTGTTAACCAGCTTTCACAAGCTATGGTTAAGCCTACCAAGCTCTTTTGGAAGGCAGGAAAGAATGTATTGAGATATTCCAGAGGCACATTGGGATATGGATTATGGTACAGATAGTCGGATGAGGTGAAGCTGTGTGGCTTCACGGATGCAGATTGGGCAGGGAGCCCAACGGACAGAAAGAGCACATCTGGAGGGATTTTCAGTATCGGGTCGACAGCAGTTTCTTGGTACAGAAGGAAGCAGAGATCCATGGCACTCGGTTCAGCAAAGGCTGAGTATATGGCAGCGAGTTTGGCTGCATGCGAGGCTATATGGATGAGGAAGATCCTGGTCGGGTTGTTCGGTTCACACTTAGATCCTACTATGATATATTGTGATAATCAGAGTTGCATCAAACTCTTAGTTAATCCAGTATTTCATGATATATCTAAACACATTGACATCCGGTATCATCATATCATAGATTGTGTGCAGTGGAAGATCATGTTAATTTCATACATTCCCACGGAGGATCAGGATGCTGATATCTTGACGAAGGCGCTCACCAGGAGAAAATTCGAATACCACAGGGGCAGGATTGGGGTGGAAGATAATCCCTATCTTGTTGAGAGGGAGTGTTGAGATTGCAACAAGATGATGAGCTTAGTGGAAAGAAGTCGTCTTCACTAAGTGGGCCCACAGGCTATTTTTGGCGCAAAGTCCATTTTTAGACTATGTCTATTTTTAGACATGTCGATCATATTCTATGAGTTGCAGGATGCTATTTGTGGATGGTTGGTAAAATTGGAAAAAATAGATGGACTTATATTTTTAGACATATTGGGCCGAATCTATTTTTAGATTTCTAGTCTAAAAATAGATATGTCAAATATTATTAGCTCTTAATAATATTTGGACTATAAACATTATCGTATTCTTTTGGAGCACTTCAGTTAAGTGCATAGATGTGGCACGGGAGCTGACAGAAGGAATTACACTATTCCTGAGGGTTAAGTGGAGCTATTTCATGGATACTTTATTTAGAACTCATGTGATAGAGTTTGGTGGAGTTATTGAGGTAGTTGGTGGAGTTGTGTTCAGTTTAACTGAGTTAAACATAGTTGAGCTAGTTGTATCTAGTCTAACTGATTGATAAACTAGTGAGAGTGGTGTGAATTAATTATTAATTAATTCACTAATTATTAACTCATTAATCAACTAAATAATACATTAGTTAACTATAGTGCATGGACAGTTTCAGTGGAAACCAGTGAAGAGGTAGGTGAAAGAACAGTGTGACTATCAATTGTGACTATAGTGTTGCATGATTTGAAACACATAGTAGTTGGAGATGCCAATGAGGATTGCATGAGCAAGGCTGGACCAATTCGAGTTCATTCAGAGCCATTCTTTAGCAATGATTGCGCAGTACAGGCAGGCTAGCAGGTGGCAGAGATTGGAGCATGTGATTTGCTAGATCGGACATGATTAGTGTGTAGCAATTGGAGATTGTACTGAGAGCTTGTGAGGAGATTTGTATAATGATTGTTACATGATCTCTATGACATATAATATACAGATAGTTGGGGGTTTTCAGCTTTAATCTTTCCCATAAAATATTGTGTTCATATGTGTGAATGTTTATGGTTTTAATGTGCGCATGCAATTGATTTTATTTCCGCAATTAATGATCAATGGTAGAAGAGATTCTGTATTGTGCATGAAGTAAAATAGTGTGTGATCAGGAGAATCTCGAATGTATAACATATCAGTTATATAAATTTCTACACTCTTCTTCCTAACTGACACAAGGTTTGAAACCCATTCTGAGTATCGAAGGGAAACTATGATCCCAGCATCATACATCTTTTTTATCTCTTTCTCAACTAAAAGTAATAAGACAGGGTTTATTCTCCTTAACTTTTGTTTGAAAGGTTTCTGATTTTCTTTAAGAGGAATTTTGTGTTGAATAATTCTTGTGTCAAATCATTTCAAGTCCTCATATCCCCATGCAAAAACATCTTTAAATTCTTGAAAAAGTTCAATATATCTCTGTTTTATGTGAGGGGTAAGAGTTTTGGAGAGTTTGATCATTTTGGGTTCCTTCAGGTTTCCTATGTTATATTCTTCTACATCATTCTCGGTAGACTCTATATTAGGTTTTTTTAGCCACATCATTAAAGTCAAATAGCTCTTATAATGGTGCTATTCCCCTTGGTAATGTATCATCTTTACATTGAAAGACTTCAAGGTCTTTCCGGTCTATAACTTCAAACATTTCTACCTTACAAGGTTGAGCAATCAGATTTATATCAGCAGTAGAGGACAGCTCTGTTTTATTGGCTTGTTTTTCAGAAAAAATATCTTCATCACGTTCTAAGCTTGGTCTTGCTTGGATAAATTCATTCCTAGATTGTAAAAAGTCATAAATTTGTTCATCACCCTCAAACACTTGCCAATGGCTTATTTTGTCCGCCACTGTGGGCATATTTTTTACTTTGACAATGTATTGTTCAATTGCATGGGGTATTTGGCAATTGCTGGCAGCAAAGGCAAGCTCATTGGCTAGGCTATTTTGGGCTCTAGGGATGAAAATGATCTAATATTTCTCAAAAGTTTTGAGAAGATATAGGACCGCATTTCTGTATTCTCTCAATCTTGGGTTCTTTTCTAAATACTCACCTTCGATTTGTTTAATGATTAGCTCTTAATCCCCTTGGGAATAGATTTTCTTAGCTCCTAAATCTTTGAGAAAATGCAAGCCAAGGAGGAGAGCCTTATATTCAGCAATGTTATTAATGCACTGGAAATCTAGCTTGGATGAATAGCCCTCATTTGTGTTATGTATCCAGATACCCGCTCTTGAACCTATTTTTCCACAAGAGCCGTCAAAACTCATTTTCCAAAGTGTACCTATTTTATGTTCACCATCAAGCTGTTGTTCAGGGTTGCTAGAGTTTTGGATGACATTTTCTTTATTGGAAGACAGTTTGGACTATATTGGTGGTCCTGGATCTTTGTCATTTTCATTTACTTGTTTATCAATGTCATTTTCATTATGTAGAATGAATGAGTCTAAATCTGAATGAATTGAATATAGGGGAGTGTTATTAGGCCTCTCCTGACTGCTAACCATATATTTCATGTGTGACTCTCGGTGTAGTCTCCTGGTTTGGTTGAAAACAGGGATGGTAGCATATGACATGTCAAGTTGGAGGTTCCCTTGAAGCTTGGCTCCCTAAGATCGGGATAAAATCATTCCATATTTAGGAGGAATGTCAGCAACCACTATGTCCATGACAAGACCCTTAGCAGGTATTTGTGCCAGATTGACACGAAGATCCTTGATTAATCCCAAACACTTGACTCTACTTGAATCAAATGAGTACAAGTCTTTGTAAGGTTTAGTTATTTCTAGGCCTAATCTTTCCATCACAACTTTGGGCATCAGGTTGTGTGAGGCACCGTAGTCTAACATGGTATTGTGTAAGATTTGTCATGTATGTTTAGGCTGATATAGAAAGGAGGGATAGATCCTTCTTGATACTTTCCTTCAACCTTAGGTCCAAACAACAACTCAGGCTCATCATCAGTCAAATTTAGAGTGTTAGTGTCATTTCCTAAGTTCAAGACCTTTATCATTTGGGCTTTATACACTCCTTGAGTCACCAGTTCAGTGAGAGGCATGGTTATTCTGATTTTAGCATCTTCACCCTCAAACCTGAAAGGTATTTGGATTCTAGACATATTTACATCAGTTTTTTCAGCCACAACCTTTTCCACAAGTTTAATTTGCTGGTTTTGATAAGGGGTTTTAGACAACAGAATTTTTTTAGGATCATTAGTAGAGGTACCAGGGCAGCTTGAAACACTACTTTGTTGGCTGATTTTTTCTTTGTTCTGATCAGTTTTCTTAGCCATAGTGTTGACAGTGTCTGTTGTCCTCTTAGGACTGTTTTATGGAGCTTTCCTATTAGTGGTGTCAATTTGGTTTCTCTTGGAGGCTTCTTGGTTTCTTTTGCTCCTAAGGTAATATTGCCTATGGACTTCCATAATGGCATTTTCAAGTCCCAATTGGTAATCTTCAGAATCTTCATAACTTGTTTGAGTTTTATCGAAGGCAAAGGGATCTTGTTCTTCTTCTGTGAGAAAAAATTCAGCTTCATTATCAGAACCTATTAGGTTTACATTGTTTTCTTCAAGTTCTTCAGCCTCTCTTCCTTCTTCATTTACATAATTATCTTGGAAGGGTGGCCTAATTTGTTGATCATTTTCCCTTTGTTTGATTTGAGGAATGTCTCTTCTGAATTTTTGAGCTCTATTTATGTTTTTGGAATTGGCTTGGTTTTCCCTAGGAGGTGTCCTTTCATTTAAGTTTATCCTTTCTAACATTCTCTCCATAGTTCTCATTAGGCTGTCCATCTTGGTATCGGATGAGGAGGTTGAGGGCATGGCTTCATCTTTGTAGGTCACTCTCTTTTCTGATCTCATCCTAGCTCTCTTTTCAATCAAGTTGACCTCGACACGAATAGCTGCCTTTTTCATTTCTTCTAAAGTTGCAGGATCTCTCTCTCTCAATTGGAAAGTCATGTCCGGGACAAAGCCTTCAAGTAATTTCACTAATTCTAGGCCTTATGGGGGTTTCATGTGAGGCGGGAGGGCATTATAGACATTGTTAAACCTGGTACAATAATCTTGTACACTTTCCCCTACATTTATTTAAGATTGTTATATTCAGACAAGATTTGGAGGGTATTTTTCTTGATTTCCCACTTGTTTATAAAAGTTTGGTAGATGGAAGGGAGATCATGTATTGTGTTAGGAGTTAATGCTTTGAACCTTTTTTTGGCCTCTCCTCCTAAGCTTTGTGCAAAGATCCTCGTTTTAATAGTTTCTTCTTCTATTTCCATGTAATCAAAGGCATCATGTATCCTATCTACATACCGTTGGGTAGTGATGGATTGAGATCCTGTGAAATGAGGGATGTTGGACTGATAGTCATTTGGAAAAGGCACTAGAGGTTAAGGTAAGGCCAAGGGGGCATACCAAGCTGCCATGATGGGAGCTACAGGAGGGTTTACAAGAGGACGGTTAGTGAAAGAGGATGTATGATGAAGCGAAGTGGTTTGCACAGTGGTGGTGTGGATGGGTGTAGTGGAAGTACTTGGTCCAACGAACTGATTCTGAATAGATTTGGGATGGAAAGAGTTAAAGTGATGAAGAAGCTGAAATTCAGGTGGTGTAGAAGGAGAATATTCTCTACTGGAACTCTACTGCAAATCTATGGGTCCAAGGTCAGTCTGGTCAATATCAGTTTGTGACTTGGTTCTGAAAAGGTTCTTTGTATGGTGCAAGTCAAACTGGGGATCTTGCAAAGTTGTAAGATGTTCAGGTACAGAGATTTCTCTTTGAATGGTCCTAATAGTGTTTAAGTTTCCAAATCTAGAAGTTTGCCACAAAATCTTCTCTAGGCCATCAACTATGTTGGGAGGGTTTGGGTCCAGATGAGATCCGGTACTGATCCTATGTGAAGCCAGATTTCAAACTTAAAATTTAGAGAGGCTGAAAATTTTAGGAATGTTTTCTGAAGGTTGACCTCTCTTAGTGATTAGTAAACTCTCACAGTATATAACTGGGTTCATAAACTTCTCAGGGTTAGCTTGACACAAATCCAAGAAGTGATATGAGTACTAGTGAAGTAATAGGCCTACTGGAGGCTAGTGGAGTTGCCAGGTGGATATTTTTGTTGTTTTTAAGGATGTATGTTTATGGTCCACCACCAATAACTGACAAAAAACCAATCTAGGGAATTTTTGGGGTTTTATGAGTTTTCTTTTTGTATTTTTAAGGTTTTTAAGAGTGTCCGATGGATGAATCATCATTTTGCTAAGATGTGGAAACAAACAGAGTCTACTCTTGGCTATCAGTTGAGTTCTCTATGATTTGACAAAGGTTTCTAAAGTCCTAATGGATAATTAGTTTGTCACTGACTCAGAAGGTCCCACCGTGATCGCCATATAGTTGTGTGGCGATGAGGTGGCAGATAAACCACCAGATACTATCAGTCAAGGGTTTCTGAATCATTTAAAGAATATTTAAGCATGAACTTACTCAGAAGGTCCCACCGTGATCGCCAGAATGTTAGTGTGGCAATGAGGTGGCAGATTCACTAGATTTTCTAAGTATAAATGAGGGTCTAATGAGTCCTGAGAGGTATTCAGGCAACTATGTACTAAAAATTTCCCACCGTGATCGCCAGAATGTTGTGGTCCCACAATTTGGTAGATTGGTATACCAAATGACAGGGCAACATGGAACTAGTCTTTGGAGTCCTAGGACCTAGCCTTCCTGGACTCGGAGAGTGATATCTCTATTAGATGCAAAAGATTTGTTCTTATTTGCTTTAGATGGTTGATTTTAGGCTAGTTGTTAAGTGTAGGGTTTGTTGATTGTTTTGGTTTGGTAAGATGGTCAAGTGGAATAGGTGGAGTGAGAGGTCTTTGAATCATTGGGCTATGGAGTCAATGAAATTCATGAGTGTCTAAATGATGAATCATAGTGTGTTTCAGGGCCAATCTAGCAAGGTTAATGGATCCTTAAGGTAATGTGTGAGGTGGGTTGGACATCAAGTTTGGGAAAAACAAGGTAGGGCAAAGGGCAGTGAAGTATCCTTTGTCATTTACCCATGAACAAGAAGGTCTTAAATATAATAAGCAAAAGATACTAAACATGAGATAGGGAAAACCATTTACTCAATGATAATACTTAAACAAATAAACATACAAGATAAACATTCCAGTGAAACATAGAAAGCATAAGAGCTTCTAAATTTAGTAAATTCACCTTCAGAATTTGGGAAAACATATAAGATAGCACAATAACTTTAATCAAGCAAAGAGGGAACTCCTAAACATTGTTGATCAAGCTATAAATAACTTTAAAGTAGGCTGATAGGCATGGACAAAGGGAAATATTAGAACAAGACCTCTTTGACTTAACCTAGCAAGCAATACTTCAAAGAAAGGTTCCAAGACAGAGTTTAGACAGTCTCAAATAAGCAGGGCTTACCGTGAATCATATTTTTTAACCATCATATTAATACATAAATGAGACAAACAATCATAAAGAGGCTTGAAGAGCAACAAATAATTCTTCAAACACACCCAACAAAGGAAAACATCAAGGTCATAGCAAACAGGAGGACTAAGGTGCTTCAAGGAGCATTTCTTAACCTATTCTTTTCTGTTCTATAGCAACTAAGAAGAGTAAAACATAATGATAACAAGAAAACATAAAAAAATTAAGAAGACATCACCATTAACCAAGCTTAGGAATCCTGCAAACAAGCTTCTCCATCATCAATCCAAGCAAGCCATTCATCAACTTCAAAAAACCAATTTCTTCTCCAAGCTCATAAAAACCATGTATTTCTTTCCAAGTTCATCAAATGCCAACATTTACAATGAAGCCCTCATGCTCTATTTATCTTATCAAGACAGGGAAAAAACCCTAAATAAGGTAGGAAAATGTCAAATTCACTCATAAATGTCATTTATGGCCAAGAGACCATGCAAGGCCCAAGGCACATAATATCCTAAGAAATAAATGCCAAAATAACTTCTTCCACCTAATTATAGAGTGTTTTGCCTCAAAAAAATAAAAAATATCATTTAGCAATAAATGAGTGTGTTTTGTTGACTTTTGGTCCAAAACACACTACACAGCTCATTTGCGCAGTGCCACTTTCAACAGAAAATAGGGTCTTTTGTGACCAAGTTTTGGACCCCTTTCCAATGTTAGATTTGGCTCCGTGATGGCTCGTTGGAAATTCTGATGAGTCTACCTTCCAAAAATGCTTGTATTTTCTAGATCCAAATCCTGTAGCTTAGTCAAAATTTCAAAAATCCCCAGACTTTCATTTGCGCAACGCCAGGCCCAAAACAGTGGAAAGGTGAAAAAAGTGAGGTTGTTTTACCTTTTGAGGGGTCAAACCTGCTCCAAATCATTTGAAATTTGGTGTGCATGATGTTCAGGTTGAGATAAATCCAAAAATGTCAAGTTCTTCTTTTGGGGATGTTCCATGTTTTTGCGTAGTGCCAGTGGCGCTGTGCAAATGAGGCTCAAAAATCTCAAAAAACAAAATTTTCTCCAAATCCTCTCAAATTTGGTGGAGACCTTTCCTAAGGGGTCTTGGAAAACTGCTAAGAAGATTTAGACAAAACTCCAAGTTTTTCATGCTCTTTTTCCTATTTTAGGGTTTGGACTTCAAGTAGGGTGTCCTTCAGTTTGGCACAAACAAACTTGTGTTTCTTGGCATAATATTTTGTAATCTTTCTTTGCAACTCTAAGCCTTCATTTGCCTTCTTTAGCTTGGCCTCTAGGTGTATGTTTTCCCTCTGAATCCATGACTCCTGATCATGTTAAATTTCCATAGCAAGGAGTTTAGTGAGGGAAAGTAGCTCTACTAGGGTTAATTCCTCTTCTTTCTGTTTTGCCAATTCTTTCCTTAACCCCATGGTTTTTGGCCTCTTCCTAGGCTGTTCATCTTCATCTTCACTTTTTTCATATGGGCCCATGTATTCTTCTAGTTTGACTTGTGCTCTTTGGGCTTCTCTTTGGGCTTTGAGTGCTCTAGCCTCGTAGATGTCTTTCTAGGCACTCATTTTCTTGTTTTGCATTTGATAGAAGTGAATGGAATCCTTTGCACTCTCCAACTCAGCTTCTAGGTCTTATATTTGTGCATTCTTGCTTTGGAGGAGGGGGTTCAAAATTCTTGTTTCATTTTCTTCATCACTGTCTATATGGATAAGTTCAAAGTCCCTTTCTACTTCAGGATCCTCCTCTTCCACCTTTACCTGCTGCTCACCCTTTTCCATATTTTCCTTGCCTTTGTCAATCATTGGAGTTGATGCAGATGGCAAGGCCCCTTTCCTTTTGGAGGCAGCAAACACTTTCCTTGGCCCCCTATGGTATGTGCATGTGAAAAGAGTGATGGTGGTTTTGGAAGTGTTTTCATCAGGGTTGTGACCCTTAGTGTTGTCACCAACTCCTTCATCTTTATCATGATCTTTATCAATCATCCCATGCTTAGTTTGATTATTGTCTTTTTAACCCTCAGCACCATCATCATTCTCACCTTCCTTACTGCCTTTTATGGTGTCACTTTGGTCTTTGTTTGAACCATCATTCTTTGCATTTGCTTCACTCTGATTTTGTTCACCACTAGGGTCCTTTTCTTCGTCATTACCTGCACTGTTGTCATTTTCATTATCACTAAGAGGCTGATTAGTGTCATGACTGTCATAATAACTGTCATGAATTTCTCCTTTGCTGTCCTTTTCCTCACTAACTGTCCTATCAGTGTCATTTTCTTTATCACTGTCCTCTTCATCAAACTTTGTTTCTGCCTCATCATCTTCTTCCATATTGTCACTATCATACTCATGACTTTGCTCACTATTGTCATGACCAAGAAGATTGCCTCTTTGACTGTCCATTTCCTCATTTTTATCACTACCATGTGCACCATCTTCTTCTTCATCTTTACTCTCTTTATCTGTTTCTACGGATTATACCTTTTTTTCACTATTTTCTGGCTCATTCCCTTCCTCTTCATTATCTGTTTCCATGGACTCTGCCCCACTGATTTCATCATCTACATTGTCATCTTTCTATTCATTATTGCCACTGTCATCCTCTTGTTTATCATTACCACTGTCACATTGTTGTTCTTCTTCATTAATTTTTGTTTCTGCCTTACTAATTTCATCACCTTCAACCTGATCTTCATGTGATTCTTTATTTCCACTTCCTGCTTCACCTGACGCATCAAGAGAAGGAGAGGAAGGGAGGTTTTCCTATAGTGAGGGTACTTGTGCAGATGAGGAAGGAAAATTTGGTTGATGAGGAGGTAGTGGGTTTGTAAAATCTTCATGGGTTATGAAAATAGCCCAAGGTATACCATGCTGCTCCAAATGATGTAAGACCACCATCTTGATCAAGGAATGGGGGAATAAGCTATGCATTTTTTTTGTGGGATTCCTCCTCCTTACAACAGAAGATATTTTCTCCATGCTCCTACAGAGATAGTAAGGCAAGTTTAGCACCTTAACCCCTGTGAAATACATGAGGAGTCTGACATGATAGGTATAGAGCCTAGAGTACCTCCCCTCATAGGTGAAGTACTTCATGATAACCAACATCAAGGAGGCATATATGTGCTTGAGGTGTGAGAATGGGAAAAATGTTTTGTTTCCTCCTCTATACCTTGTTTTAATGAATGACTCAAAGAAATCTTTGTCTAATTTTCCCTTCTTAAACCATTTCTCACCCACTGAAGGGATACCTGTGGCTTCAGAGATGGCACCTTTTGAAATCTCAAAATTCACTCCTACAAGGTTTGAGTGTTTGTTATGTAGGTTGAGAATGAAGAGTCTTGTGAGCTCAGGGTGGCTCTTCACCTGTTTGACCTTCTCACAAAACTGAAAACATCTTGTGTTCTGGAAGCAAGACATGATCCTAAGAGAGGAGGTGATGGCTATAGTGCTTTGAGGCTCCAATCTATTGACTTTTCCTCTGTTATGTTTTGGATTCAAAGGCCTTTGACCACTTTCACTACCACTGTTGTTTTAATCCCCTGACATAGTGATATGAGAGGTGATTTGAAAACTTAGGGTTTGGTGAAGACAAAGTAAAAAATGATGATGAGGTCAACTTTGGTGAATGAGGGATATGGAGGTTAGGGTCCTCAAGGTTTAGTGGCTTTAGAGCTTAAGGAAGCCCTTCCCAACTGTGTTTGCAGACACCTTATCTGACTGATCCTTACATGATATATAAATTGGTTTTTAGGAGGTTTTAAATAAAGGCTCCTTTGCACACAAGACCTAGGGTTTACCCACCTATGGTTTTAGCTTTAAAAACCACTAAAGACCAAAATTAACTTGAAAAATTGCTTAGGGACACAGAAAAAGGTCCACTTACCAATTTTTGGCTCTTCCACAAACCCCAAAGGCAGCTCAGAGGATGAAAATTTTGAGTTAGGGCAAGATTTTTTTTCCTTGGAAGGCTCTTTGCATTTGCGCAGCACCCTGCCTGAGCTGTTGGGTCGAGTTGTTTGCGTAGAGTTGGAAAGGTCTGCACAACGGTTAGCGCAGCGCTTGGGTTTGAACCTTCTTCTGGTCTCCTGGGCGAGTCGGGTGAAATTTCGGGCCCGTGTAGAGGTGTAGGGCGGCCGATTTAGCACAGCGCTCGAATAGTTATGCAGTGTGTTGGGCGGTTCGTGATGTTTCTGTCGGCCCTGCGTAAGTCGAGCCTGCGTTTTTGCAGCGCTCGAGGTTTGCGTAGCACCCGGTGATATTTGTGTAGCGCAATGAAATGTTGAACAGGTGGGGGGCCTGTTAGCGCAGTGTCGGCCTGCATTTGCGTAGCGTCGGTGATTTGTGCAGCACCTGAATACTTAGCCTAGAAAACAGCCCGAAAACCCTATTCTTCCTTCCTGAAGCCTTTTTCTCCTTTGTAATTGCTAAATGAGTTTAAAATGAATTTTAAATTCCCTTTGTACCCTTTGAGAGACACAAATTAAAGTTCCCAACCCACTTTTACTATGTTTTAATCCTTTTTGTCACTTGGCTAATATTATTTATGTCTTTTGCAAGGGTTTTGAAGGCCTTCTCAAGACATTTTTTCTTCTTATTTTGTGTTGATGGTTGGCTGATGCTAATGCCCTTTTTATCCCCTTTGCTTTTGGAATCCTAGACACTTATTCAAACTGTCCTTTGGCATATATTCTGACAAACAGAAAACACAGCTTTTATCCTTTTTGGCCCTCTTAACTGCAATTTACTTGAAACAGGTGTTCCTTACCTTTTACTGATATTTATAATAGTGAGGTCCTTTTCACAGAGAGGTGTGCATCAACTTGACCATGTTTTCCCTTTGGCTACTTCTGATTTCTATGCAGGTGCCTACAAAAAATTTTCCTTTGGTCTTCTTAGTCTCTTTTGTAATTTGACATCTCATTCTTTCAACAGTGAACCTATGCTTGGCATAATTTCCTCCTTTCAATACTCAACCTCATTCTTGCCTTTATCTTGACTATTTTGGAGGCCTTTGATTGTTCTTGGAAATATTAGGCCCCCACCCTCATACTGATACTCTTTTCATTTTTATTTCTTTGGGGCAGGTGAAACAGTGTTGCCTTTAACAAATCCTAGAGGGCACCTTGGATATCCTTTGAATGCCATATGTTTGTTTATGAAGGAGGACTTATCATCTTCACTTGACCTGTTTTGTCCATCTTTCCAAACTCTTAGGTTTTAGGGCTGTTAGAGAAAAATAAGTAGTGTTGTCTTCCAAGTTCTCTATAACCTTTCAAAATTCATTTATTATTTATGAAAATCTTCAATGTGTACTTGGTGGAGTTGAGGTGACTTCTGTCCTTGTGGTCCTTGCACTGACTTGTTGCTTTGGCACCACTGTTTCGTCAACCAATCATAAAAACCCTGATTTTCTGTAAACATAGGTCTTCTGCCTTTCTCTTTGCTATAGATGGTCTTATTGTGATGATTTCACCCTATTACCTTACCTCTTTTTAGGCTAATGGCCATCTTGATCTTTCTTGCAGAAATGTGAGCAACGACAATTGTCCCTTGCATAATTTGTGCTTTAAGCCAAAGAGGCCTTTCTTGAATGGCTTTTTGATCATTTTTGGACAAAGTTACTTGTCCTCCTTCTTCTTTGAATGCAGTCTCTTTATATAGAAAAAAAAAATAGGTTTTAGGATACCAAAACAACCCTATGACCTATGAAACCCTGGGTGACCTAGTGGAAGGTTCCTTGGACTTGGCTTTTGATTGAAAATTTAGAATTTGGGATCTTTAGGTGTAAAATAGAGTTTTTGATATACTGATGTATTGAAGATCCAAAATCCAATGTACTTGATTTATCTTAAAGAGACTACAGAGATAGTTTTGAGACCATCAATGCTTGAGGAATTTCTGGAGATGTAGGAGAGATGGTTGTTTGGTAAACCTAGTTAGTAGTAGAGGGGTTTAGGCTTAAAACAAAAAAACAGAGGATTGAAGCCAAAGGTGGCACAACAAAGACAAAATGAGTGACATGAGCCCATGATGGGTTTTATGGGATGGGTGAGCTGAGCTTTACATGATGGGATGATGAAATAATGAAAAATTATCTTAAGGATAATGAAGGCTGTGAGATTTCTAGAACTCACAATGTTCATGAAATTTGTTTATAGAAAACTAGGGCAATCATTTAGTCATCTAGAAAGGCAAAAAATAATGATGACTAACAAAACTCATGGTTCTTGGTCTCCTCCTAGACTGTCCTTCTTCATCCTCACTCTCCTCATAGGTGCCCATGAACTCTTCTCGCTTTACCTTTTCCCTTTGGGCTTCTTTCCGGGCCTTGATGGCTATAGCCTCATAAATAGAAATTTTTGCTCCTAGATTCCTATTATCCATCTCAAGGGCATCATTCACACTCTTGGCCCTATTTAGATTTGCTTAGAGGTCTTCAATGAGGGCATTTTTGTTCTGGATGAGCAAGTTTGAGATCCTTGCTTCATTCTCCTCATCACTATCAATCTGAATGATTTCAAACTCCCTCTCAACCTCATGATATTATTCTTCTTCCTTTACCTTTTGTTTACCTTTGTCAATATTCTGAGATGAGGTGGATGGCATGGTCCCTTGCCTATTAGAGGCAGCAAACACAAGCCTTTGTCCTCTTTGATATGTCAATGTAAGAGGTTTGATGGTGGTCATTTCAGTTTCTTGATCATGGCCGCCTTCATTTGTTTCCATGTCTTCTTCTTCACTATCCTTATTGTTTCTTATCTCTTTTCCTTCAACATCAGCATCACTATCAACCTCTTCACTAATTTCTGCATTGTCAATTTGTTCTTCATTTAAGCTACTTGCATCATCATTATTGTGATATTCATCTTTATTATCAGTCTCTTCACTTCTTTCACTGTTTTCATGACTGTCACAACTGTTGTTATGACTTTCATGACTGTCTTCTTCCTTTATTTCATGTTCATCATTGATGCTTGCTTCATTGGTGTCACTGTTGTCTTCATCCTCTTCATTTTTTGCACTGTCATCCACTTCATTTGGGATGCTCTCTTCATATTTTCCCTCATCTCTGTCATGACTAGGAGCCTCACTGTTTTAACTGTCATTAGGGCTCTTAGTGTCACTTCTATCCTTAGGATCATCACCTGTTTCTTTGTCACTTGCCTCATCTTCATCATTATCCACATTGATGTCTTCTGCTTCATTCCTGACCTCTTCTTCATCACTGCTTAATTAATTTCCACTGCCAGCTTCCTCATTTTCTTCATTTTTATCCTCTTCCTCTGTTAACATGTTTTCTACCTCCTATTGGCTCAACTCATCATCACCCTCATCTTCATTTTGGTATGATTCATTGTCACCCTCACCCTCATTTTCACTAGCTTGTTCACTACCACTTCCTTCTTGTTCTGATGCATCAGGAGAAGTTGAGGAAGGGAGGTTTTCTTAAGGAGAGGCTGATTGTGTATATGATGAGGCATGATCTATAGGAGTTGATGAAGGAGTGGAGGGAGGAGGATGAGATGATGAGGGTAAACTAGGTTGATGATGAGGTTGTGGGCTTGTGAATATTTCATTAGCAATGAACACCTCCCAAGGTATGCCTTTTTTCTCCAACTGATGTAGTACCACAATCTTGATCAAGGAGTGGTGGAACAAACTCAAAATTTTCTGGGTATAAATCCTCCTTCAAACAATAGAAGACATCTTGTCGATACTTCTATACAAGTAATATAGGGAAAATGAAACATCTTGACCCTAGTGAAATGCATGAGTAATCTGATATGGTAAGAGTAGAGCCTAGAGTATCTCCCCTTAGATGTAAAGTATTTCATGATGACCTTTATTAGGGGCGCATACCTCTCTAGTAAGTGTGAGAAAGGGAAAATATTCTTGCAGCCTTCTTTGTACCTAGGCTTGAGGAAAGGCTCATAGCAAATCATGTCCATTTTTTCTCTCTTGAACCACTTTTCACCAACATCAGGAAGTCCAGTAGCCTAAGCAATGGTATCTGATGAGAGTTCAAAGGTCACCCATATCAAGCTTGATTGTTTGTTATGCATGTTAAGAATGAATAGCCCTGTAAGCTCTGGGTGATTTTGTACTTGTTTGACCCTTTCACAGAACTGAAAACACCCTACATTCTGAAAGCATGTGAGAATCATGGGAGAGGTAGTAATCTCCACAGTGTCTTGGGGTTCAAATCTGTTAACCTTCCCACCTTTTTTCTTTGGCCTCATAGGCACTTGACCTCCCTCACTGCTCACACTCCCTTCTTCCCCTGACATGGTGATTAATGCTGCCTTTAAACAACCCTAGGTCTTGCTTGTGAAACTTGATAGGATGAGTGAAATGGAATAATGGTGAAAGGAAAGTTTTTTCAAGTGAGTGAGATGGAGGTGTGGATTTATGAATAATTCCCCTTTAAGTTTTGGCGAAGGTATAATCCTAAAATCACTGCAGTTATCCCAATTGACACTTATCTTGACTGATGATTTCTTTTTTGGAGGTCAAAACATAGTGCTTTGCAAGAGGACTTAGGGTTTTCTAGTAACCAGTTTTCAGTCAGTTTTCTTAAGCATAAAATCATCAAAACCACTTGGAGGATAAGGATAAGCAACCACCTACTAATTTTAAACTTCTTTGCAGGTTCTTGAAGGCAGTTTGGAGGTGCTCCCTGGTGATTTTTAGCAAATTTGCAAGTGGAAGAAGGTTTTCTACCCTAAGCAAAGCGTCAGGAAAAAATCTGGGCATGCCGGGTCCTCCTGAGCACAGTGCTGCCCGCATGCAGGCTTGACGGGCTCCTATGCGCAGTGCTGAACTTTTATGGGCCTGTCAGACCTCTCTGAGTGCAACGCTACCCGCGTGCAGGCCTACTGTGTCCTCCATGTTGAGAAAAATTGGGCAAATGGGTAGTGCCCTCCTGTAAGCGCATCGTGCTCCCTTGTAAGCGCAACGCAATGTAAAATTACACTGCGAAATTTCCCCTAAGCGCAACACCGAGTGCTCTAACCGTAGCGCCTACTCCAAAGCATAGCACCGGGTCTCCTTTCCTGAATTCTGATCACCAAAACTCAGAAATTTTCCCCTTGAATGCTCTGATTGTCTTTTCAAATGCAAAATGAGATGAGAGGAGAGCCAAATGATCCTTATATCTTTAGGGAAATAAATTTAAATAAAAAACCCACTTTGCTAATTTTTTTAGTCCTCTTTTTCATTTCACTGATATTTTTTTTAAACCTTTTGCTGTGTAGATGAATTGAAAAAACTTTTAGGTAGCTCTTTTCCCTTTTTGGTGGCAGCTTGTTGAAGACATGAAAAAATCCCTTTTAGCTCGATGACCTGTTTTAACATTTCTGAGTATGGGTGACTTGAAATATGATTTCTTCTTTCTCATTGATCCTTAGGTATGCAAAATCTATTTTTGACAAGCACCACATCTTTCACCATCATGTATGCTAACTTCCTTTGGCCACTTTTGATTTGTTGCAGGTCCCATGACATAATGATTTTAGTTTTTTCTGATGTTCCTAGAGTTTGAAGCATTCAATTACATAACAGTAGCAACCTTATGATCAGTTTTTCTTTCATCTTGGAGCTTAAGCCTATGTTTTCACTCTTTTGATCATTGAGTGCAGATGACTGAAAATGAAGGCTTGACCTTCCTGTCACTGATAATATTTGCATTCTTTCCCTTTGAGGTAGTGAAAAAATTTACCTTGGAAAACCCAAGGAGTTACCTACAACAGTCTCTCCAAACCTTTTTCTACTATCATCATGGAGGTTCATCATCTTCATTTCACCCTCTTGCCTATCTTTCCAAAACCTTAAGTTTTTGGGCTATTTGAGAATAATCATTAGTGTTGTCTTCTAAGTGCTCTGTAGCCCTTCCAATTTCATTCATTTTTGTTCAGTTCGCCTCACCTTTTTCCCTTTTCCATTTATAATTTCTAAAAATCTTCAATTCATGCTTGGTTGTGCTGGTGTTCCTCTATCCTTATGATTTGATGCATTGATCTTTTCTTGGCATACTACTGGCCCAATCAATGCCTAGAAACCTTGATTTTTCTTGAACATAGGTTGCTTCCTCCTTCTTTGCAGTGGATTTCCTTTAATGAGGAGCAGGCTCTTACCTTACCTATTTCTCTGTTGATAGTTATTTCAAAATTCCTGCAGAAATGTCAAAATGCATAGTTGCCTTTTGCAGAATTTTGTTCTCGGCAAAGCAGTCCTCCTTGGAGATTTTCTTGATCTGACTTGGAAAAACAGGTGTTGATCTTCTTTCACATTTGATTCAGCTTCTATTACATGAAAAAGAGTGATTTGGAACACCAAATATAACCCTACAACCTATGAAACCCTAGTGACCTAGTGGAAGGCTCTTTGACTTGGTCTTTGACTGAAATCTTGGCTTAGGGTCTTCAAGTATGAAAAATTAGAGTTTTTTGACAAATTGATGTATTGAAGATACAAAATCCAATGTTCTTGAATTATCTAAAGAGCCTACAAAGATAGCTTTAAGACCATCAATGCTTGAGGCATTTGATGAACCTGGGAAAGGGTAGGTTTTTAGCAATCCTAGATGGAAAGTGGAAGGGTTAAGCATAGGCAAAACAGAGTACTGAGGTTTTGGGTGTGAAAATGAGACAAAGATGAGTTAAATGAGCCCATGAGGGGTCTTCCAGGAGTGGTAGGATAACCAGGGAATGGCAGAGTAGTAGAATAGTGAAAATTTTGTTTTAAGGATAATGAAAGCAGTGAGATTTCTAAAACTCTTAGTATTCATGAATGTTGTTTTTAGAAATCTAGGAAAAGTATTTATTCATATAAAAATAGCAAAAATACTGATGACTAACAGTGGCTCCACTTGGGGAGGGAAGCTCCTTTTCAGGAGGTGTCCAGAACTTCAAATATCAAATATCTGAGTTTATGAAGACCAGTGCCTCATCCATTGGGAAGAATTTTCTTCTTTTATTTTTTGATGTTTCTTTTGAAGCTATGATCTCAAAATCTGAAATACATATTTGCTTCAAACTCATCTCTACCTACCCATCATACCTTTGCCTGTCATTTTTTCTTCTTGTGGGTGCACTTGGACTAGCAAACCCTTAACATTATTTTCTTTTGAAAGAAAAACAATCTATCTACTTGTACACTTATTACTTCCAAGAGTTTAGATTATGCTAGTGAACTCCTTTATTCTCTACCTAGACTATTCATATGTCAAGCTTAAGCTGTTTGACAAGCTTCATTCTCTAATCTACTGACATGAAATTGAAAACATGATTTGAACCAGGATTAAGCTATCTTATTTACCATGGGTTGTGGCATTAGGACAAGCTCCACATAGACATTATTTTTGTACAAAAAACACTATAAAGTATGAGGGTTGTGTTTCATCATTTGTTATTCATCCCTATCTTTCTCTTTGGTTCAAATTTGAGCATTGAGAACCAGCATATTTTCTTCCTAATCTATTCCTATTGAAAAGTCAAACTTAAATGATTTTGATAAGCATTCTTTCACTAACCTATCAATGGAAATTTAAAACATGTTCAGCCATGATTAGGCTAGATGACTAAACAAGAGTGTCTTTCTTAACAAGTAGTGGAATTTAGGCTTGCACACTTTCAGTAGTACTCTTTTTTGGGTATAGGGTTGTATCTATTCTTTAAAACTGGCCTCTTTTCTTCTTTTCTCTGTTTTTGTGTTTTCATTTATTTATTTATTTATTTTTGACAAAACAATCTGAAACCAAAACTGGACGCTCAAAAGGCTGAGCTTATTTTTATGCCTATCTATCCTAATCTAACCTATACATTATATACATTCAGCTGGTGAACTCTCTTTTCCAATACAACCAATCAAGCAGATGATTCCATGGGGGATCTTGGTCCAGCTCTTTGAGTGTTTTGAAAAAATCAAAAGGCCATTCCCACCTCACTTGTGTTTGAACAGTAGTGCCTAAACTTTTCTTTAGACATTGCATCAAACTTCTCTTGACATATTTTACTCCCTCTTCAACTGCCTCTAAGAAAATAGCAAAGGGATCTTGAAATAATACCTGGCCTAGAGGATTTAGGAAATAAAATTGATCCAGGATTGTGTTTTTCTCCACTTTTCTAAGCTTGGGACTCTTTTGGGAAAGAAACTCCACTTCTTCCTTACGATCATCTGCACTGTCAAAATCATCATATATTGAAATGTTGTCCTCTAAAATACCTGATGTGCTTTGATAGAGTGGCTTGAATTCTGTGTGAAGGCCATCATATTGATGAGAAGGAGCACTCTTGGACAATAAATCTTCCCGAGAAGGTAGTGCAACAACTCTCATGTGATTATCAATTTCTATACCTTCATCTACAATTTGTAATTCAATGGAACTTGGTGGCTGAAAATCTGGAGTTAAGGAGGATTCCATGTCCCAAATGATTTCCTCAACCATTTCAGGAAAAGGCTTCTCATTGACAACTTTCTCAAGGAGTTCATCATCCTCCTCAACCTCAACATCAAAACTGAAAGACTGGTGATTTCCAATTACATGAAAGTTATTTTTGATGGACTGAAATGAAGTAGAGCAAAGAGTGAGAGATCCCTCACTTACTTCTAAAATTTCAAGGCTTTCCTCATCAGTTTCATAGATGGTATGTATTGGCTTACTATTGTTTCCAAGTTGACGAAGCAGATCTTCCTCCCACAAACCAACTGTTGATGGCTCTGCAAGGTTAGATTTTATTCAGAGAACATCATCATCAAATTGATAAAACTTTACAAAATCATCAATATAAATAATTTCACCAATCAAACATATTGGATCATCAATTTTTTCTTCTTTGAATTGATCTACAAGTTCACTTTCTGACTTATGGTAGACGGGATTAGCAGGAGAATGAACAGAAATGTTTTGTTCACATGAAGGTTTAGAGGCTAGCTGCATGTTTAGAATCTGATTTATTTTCTCTTCAGTCAAAAGAGGAGGCATTTTTCTCTTTCTTTGGATAGAAGTACAAAAGTTCTCTTTCTCTTGTGAAGGTTGATTTTGAGGTTGAATGTTTTCTTGAGCCTCACCTAGAAGAGATGGAGATTCATCACTTGTGCCTTCAGAGAGATCCTGTGGGTTCTCTTCTATTTCTTGATTGGGTTCTTCTTCAACTAACTCCTCTAGGCTATCATGATAGCTATCTTGAGAATGAAATTGATGAATGGTTGCTAAGAGGTCTTCAAGATGAAAATTTTCCAAATCTTCATCACTATCTATAAGGCACTGTATGATATCCTGAGATTGATCACAACAATTTTCAGCCAAGGATAAGGATGGAGAATTTTATTTATAATGATCACAAAATACCTTGTGGAGATCTTTTAAGGAAAACAAGCTACCAGGTTTTAGCCATTCATACCATTCTCTTGTCTTACTCTCTAATGTTTCCATAAACATTTTCATGAGGCAATCCTCGTGTCATTCAACCTTTAACCTCCATACATGTATATGAAATTTGATGAGATGTAGAAAGGGGTCATCACATTTTTCATCTTGAAATATAGGTAGGTTTTTTGTCCAATTTATCTAAGGCATTTTATGTGGAAATCCAGGGATATGATCTCTGTTCATCAGAGCATATCTTCTTTGTATCCTTGGATCCATGTTTGTCAATCAAAAAGGGTCACTGTATCTTTTCAACCAGTCTAGATTTCTTCTACCAGTGGAGTCTTAAGGTTTATTGAGGGTTGTGGAGTCGCCAAGTGGAAGATTTCAACTTTTTTGTCCACCATCAGCATGATTGGGATTGCTTAATGGATTCCCAGGGGAGTTTATGAGAACTAGTGGGGTCAATAGGGCTACTGAAGACCAATGGATTCGCTAGGTGGATGATTTTTACTGTTTTAAGGATTTTCTTGTTGTCCACCATCAACAACTAAATGCCAATCTAAGGAGTTTTGTGGTTTTCTGAGGTCTTAAGGATGTCTAAGATATCATTTACTCATAAGGTCCCACCGTGATTACCATTATGTTAGGTTCTCGTGATTTGTTAGATTGGTGAGATAAAATGCATAGGGTAACATCAGACCAATCTTTGGAGTCCTAGGACCTAGCCTTCTTGGACTCAAAGAGGGCTCTCTCTATTTTGTGCAAAGGATGTGAACTTGTTTGCTTTTAGGGTTTGATTTTAGGCTAGTTGTTAAGTGTAGGGTTTCTTTGTTTGTTTTGGTTGGGTAAGATGATCAAGTAGAATAGATAGAGTGAGGAATATTCAAATAATTGGGCTATGGAGTCAATAAAATTCATGGAAAGTTTCAAAAATAAATCAGGGTGGATCATAGGGAAAATCTAGCATGGTCAGATGGATTTTCAAGGTTTTTGTGAAATGAAATGAACATCAAGTTTGTGAACAAAGTAGGGCAAAGGGAAATTAAGAATGCTTTGTCATGTTCTTAAAACAAGAAGGGACTTCAACACTATTTAGCATAAAGAAGCAATAAATATATAGGGCACACCAATAACTCTTTGATTCAACTCAAGCAAATAAGCATTTCAATCAAACAATCCAATGAAATATAGAAGGCGAGAAACTCATTTAACTTCTAGTGATTTCACTTTCAAGGTTAGAAAACATTTAATATAAACATATAACTTTAATCAAAGAAGAGGGAACACCTAAACATCATTGATCATAGCCATAAATATCTTCAAAACAACTATTCAAGCATGGACAAAGGGTATGATTGAAACATAGCCTCTTTGGCAAACCCAATTAGTGGTACTTTAGAGAGAGATCTCAAGAATAGTGTTTTAGTGACATCAAACAAGAAGGGCTAACCATAAAGCATATTTGATACCTATTGTATTAAACCATTCATGAAATAAACAACCTTAGGTGGTCTAGAGAGCAATTAATAATTCTCTAAAATGTCCTAGCAGAGGAAAACATAGAGGCAATGAAGAACAAACAGAGCTAAGGTGCCTTTGAAAACATTTATTAGTCTAAAACCTTTGTCCTACTGAAATTTAGAAGGATGAAACACAATGATACATAAGAAAAAAATCACTGAATAGAAGCACATCACCATTAACCAAGCTTAGGGATCCTGCAAGCATCCTTCTCCATCATCAATCAAGACAAGCCATTCACAAACTCCACAACACCAATTTCATCTCCAATCTCCAAAAAAAGCTATGTATTGCTCCAAAGAGTCATAAAATGCCAACCTTTTACAATGAGGCCCTCATTCTCTATTTTTCTAGCAAAGGAGGGAAAAAACCCTAACTAGGGTTTGAAAATGTCAAAACTAGTCATAAATGTCATTTATGGCTAAGAGACCATGCAAGGCCCAAGGCACAAAATATCTCATGAAATAAATGCAAAAATAACTCCTAGAACCTAATTTTGGATTGATTTGCTCAAAAAACATTAAAATATCATTTTTCAATTAATGAGTGTCTTTTGTTGACTTTTGGCCAGAAATGCACAGTGAGGTCTGAACGCGCAGTGCCTTCCCGAGCAGAAAAATAATCCACTTGCAGCCCAGTTTTGGTGACCTTCCCAATGTCGTAATTTTCTCCGTGATGGCCCATTGGAAATATGGCTGAGTCTAATTCTCAAATATGCACTTGGTTTCTTGATTGAGCCCCATTAAACTGTACAAAAGTTAAAATTTCCAAAACTGCTCTAGGCACAGCGCCAGGTCTATAAAATGAGGCAGAAAGGTGAAAAATGAGGTGTTGTTTGGCCTTTTGAGGGGTCAAAAATGATCCAAATGATCTGAAATTTGGTGAGCATACTATACTTGAGCCAAGGATTCCAAAAATGCTGAGTTTTCCTCCTGGGGATGCCTAAGATGAAAATGTAGCACCAGGGGTGTTGCGCTTAGAGGCCTCAAAATTTGTAAAAAACCAAAATTTGTCAAAATTATCCCAAATTTGGTGGATGTGTTCCTCATGGGATTTGAGAGACCTGTAGAGAAGCTTGTGCCAATATTCCAAGGTTAGCTTGGCCTTTTGCCTCTTTGAGTGCTTCGATCTTGGTTTGGGCCTTTTTGAGTTTAGCCCTTGTAACTTGATTTCTCCGGGCATAATGCTTGGTCATCTTCCTTTGGAGATCAAGATCCTTGTTAGCTTTCTCCAATTTAGCCTCTAGGTGTATGTTGGCTCTTTCCAACCAAGGCTCTTGATCATGTGCTATCTCCAAGGCCAACAGCTCATCTAGAGGGAGGTGATCTGCTAAGGTTGATTCCTGTTCTCTTTGTTTTACCAATGCCTTCTTCCAACCCACGGTTCTTGGTCTCCTCCTAGACTGTCCTTCTTCATCCTCACTCTCCTCATAGGTGCCCATGAACTCTTCTAGATTTACCTGTGACCTTTGGGATTCTTTCCGGGCCTTGATGGGTCTAGCCTCATAAATAGTAATTTGTGCTCCTAACTACCTGTTCTCCATCTCAAGGGCATCATTCACACTCTTGGCCCTATTCAGATTTGCTTGGAGGTCTTCAATGAGGGCATTTTTGTTCTGGATGTGAAAGTTTGAGATCCTTGCTTCATTCTCCTCATCACTATCAATCTGAATGATTTCAAACTCCCTCTCAAACTCATGATCTTCTTCTTCTTCCTTTACCTTTTGTTTACCTTTGTCAATCTTCTGAGCTAAGGTGGATGGAATGGTCCCTTGCCTTTTAGAGGAAGCAAACACAAGCCTTTGTCCTCTTTGATATGTCAATGTAAGAGGTTTGATGGTGGTCTTTTCAATGCCTTGATCATGGATTCCTTCATTTGTTTCCATACCTTCTTCTTCACTATCCTTACTGTTGCTTATCTATTTGCCTTCAACATCAGCATCATTATCAACCTCTTCACTGATTTCTGCATTGTTAATATGTTCTTCATTTAAGTTGCTTTCATCATCGTTATTGTGATCTTCATCATTATTAACAGTCTCTTCACTTATTTCACTTTTTTCATGATTTTCATGACTGTCATGACTGTCTTCTTCCTTGTTTTCATATTCATCATTGATGCTTGATTCATTGGTGTCACTGCTATCTTCATCCTCGTCATTTTTTGCATTGTCATCCACTTCATTCGGGCTGCTCTCTTCATATTTTCCCTCATCTCTGTCATGACTAGGAGCCTCACTGTTTTGACAGTCATTAGGGCTCTTAGTGTCACTGCTATCCTTAGGATCATCATCTGTTTCTTTGTCACTTTACTCATCTTCATAATTATCCACCTCCATGTCTGCTGCTTCATTGCTGGCCTCTTATTCATCACTGCTTAATTCATTTCCACTATTAGCTTCCTCAGTTTCTTCATTGTTATCCTCTTCCTCTGTTTCCATATTTTTTTCCTCCTATTGGCTCAACTCATCATCACCCTCATCTTCATTTTTGTCTGATTCATTATCACCCTCACCCTCATTTTCACTAGCTTGTTCACTACCACTTCCTTCTTGTTCTGATGCATCAAGAGAAGGTGAGGAAGGGAGGTTTTCTTGAGGAGATGCTACTTGTGTATATGATGAGGCATGATCTGTAGGAGGTGATGAAGGAGTGGAGGGAGGAGGATGAGATGATGAGGGTAAAATAGGTTGATGATGAGGCTGTGGGCTTGTGAATATTTCATTAGCAATGAACACCTCCCAAGGTATGCCTTTTTGCTCCAACTGATGTAGTACCACCATCTTGATCAAGGAGTGGTGGGACAAACTCTACATTTACTGGGTATAAATCTTCCTTTGGACAACAGAAGACATCCTGTCGATACTTCTATACAAGTAATAGGGAAAATGAAGCATCTTGACGCTAGTGAAATGCATGAGTAATATGATATGGTAAGAGTAGAGCCTGGAGTATCTCCCCTCACATGTAAAGTATTTCATGATGACCTTCATTAGGGGTGCATACCTCTCTAGTAAGTGTGATAAAGGGAAAATAGTCTTGCAGCCTTCTTTGCACCTAGGCTTGAGGAAAGGCTCATAGCAACTCATGTCCAATTTTGCTATCTTGAACCACTTTTCACCAACATCAGGAAGTCCAGTAGCCTAAGCAATGGTATATGATGAGAGTTCAAAGGTCACCCCTGACAAGCTTGATTTTTTGTTATGCAGGTTAAGAATGATTAACCTTGTAAGCTATAGGTGATTTTGTACTTGTTTGACCCTTTCACAGAACTGAAAACACCCTACATTCTTAAAGCATGTGAGAATCATGGGAGAGGTAGTAATCTCCACAGTGTCTTGGGGTTCAAATATGTTAACCTTCCCACCTTTGTGCTTTGGCCTCATAGGCACTTGGCCTCCCTCACTGCTCACACTCCCTTCTTCTCCTGACATGGTGATTAATGCTTCCTTTAAACAACCCTAGGTCTTGCTTGTGAAACTTGATAGGATGAGTGAAATGGAATAATGGTGAAAGGCAAGTTTTTGCAAGTGAGTGAGATAGAGGTGTGGATTTATGATTGATCCCCCTTTAATTTTTGGTGAAGGTATAATCCTAAAATTATTGCATTTACCCAAATTGACACTTGTCTTGATTGATGATTTCTTGTTTGTAGGTCAAAACAGAGTGCTTTCCAAGAGGACTTAGGGTTTTCTAGTCACCAGGTTTTAGTCAGTTTCCTTAAGCATAAAATCATCAAAACCACTTGGAGGATAAGGATAAGCATCCACCTACAAATTTTAAACTTCTTTGCAGGTTCTTGAAGGCAGTTTGGAGGTGCTCCCTGGTGATTTTTAGCAATTTTGCAAGTTTTTTCCCTGAGTGCAGCGGCGGGCAAAAATCTGGGCCTATCGGGTCCTCCTAGGCGCAGCGCTGTCCGCGTGAAGGCTTTTCAAGCTCCTAAGCATAGCACTGAACATGTATGGGCCTATCAAGCCTCTCTGAGTGCAGTGTTTCCTGCGTATAGGCCTACTGGGTCCTCCCTATCTGGAAAAACTAGGCAAACGGGTAGCAATCACATGTAAGCGCAGCGCGCTCCCTTGTAAGCGCAACATAGTGTAAAATTACACTACGAAATTTCCTCTAAGCGTAGCTTCATGTGCTCTAAGCATAGCGCCTGCTCCAAAGCATAGCGTCAAGTAGCCTTGCACAAATTCTCACCAAAACTCAGAAATTTTTTCTTGAATGCTCTAATTTTCTTTTCAAATGAAAAGTGAGAGGAGAGGAGAGCCAAATGATCCTTATATCTTTAGGGAAATAAATTAAAATCAAAAATCCACTTTGCTAATTTTTTCAGTCCTCTTTGTCATTTCACTGATATTCTTTTTAAACCTTTTTCTGTGTAGGTGAATTGAAAAAACTTTTAAGTATCTCTTTTCCCTTTTTGGTGGCAGCTTGCTGAAGACATGAAAAAATCCATTTTAGCCTGATGTCTTGTTTTAACATTTCTGAGTGTGGGTGACTTGAAATATGATTTCTTATTTCTCATTGATCCTTAGGTATGCAAAATCCATTTTTGACAAGCACCACAGCTTTCACCATCATGTATGCTAACTTCCTTTGGCGACTTCTGATTTGTTGCAGGTGTCATGACATAATGATTTTAGCTATTTCTAATGTTCCTAGAGTTTGAAACATTCAATTACATAACAGTAGCAACCTTATGATCAGTTTGTCTTCCATCTTGGAGCTTAAGTCTATGTTTTCACTCCTTTGATCATTGAGTGCAGATGACTAAAAATGAAGGCTAGACCTTCTTGTCACTGACACTCTTTGCATTCTTTCCCTTTGAGGTAGTGAAAAACTTTACCTTGGAAAACCCTAGGAGTTACCTACAACAGTCTCTCCAAACCCTTTTCTGTTGTCATCATGGAGGCTCATCATCTTCATTTCACCCTCTTGCCTATCTTTCCAAAACCTTAGGTTTTTAGGTTGTTTGAGAAGAATCATTAGTGTTGTCTTCTAAGTTTTCTATAGCCCTTCCAAGTTCATTCATTTCTATTCAGTTCACCTCACATTTTTCCCTTTTCCATTCATAATTTCTAAAAATCTTCAATTCATGCTTGGTTGTGCTGGTGTGCCTCTGTCCTTGTGATTTTATGCATGATATTTTCTTGGCATACTGCTGGCCTAATCAGTGCCTAGAAACCCTGTTTTTTCTTGAACATAGGTTGCTTCCTCCTTCTTTGTTGTGGATGTCCTTTAATGAGGAGCAAGCTGTTGGACATTGGGTTCAACGCTTGCCGTGTGTTTCGCGACATGGACTAGCTGCCTCTTGTGGATCCTAACTCTGGCAATTGTAACAGAGACTAATACCTGCAGATTTTGGTCTAACAGAAATTGTGATTCCAACAATTTGTATCAGAGCAATAGGTCTCGAGTTCGAAACTCACCCGGCTCGTGTTGGGGGGGAGATTGTTGGACATTGGGTTCAACGCTCCCCATGTGTTTCGCGACATGGACTAACCGCCTCTCTTGGATCCTAACTCTGGCGATTGTAACAGAAACTAATACCTGTGGGTTTTTTTCTAACGGCAATCGTGATTCCAACACAGGCCTCTTACCTTACCTATTTCTCTGCTGATAGTTATTTCAACACTCCTGCAGAAATGTCAAAATGCATAGTTGCCTTTTGCAGAATTTTGTTCTTGGAAAAGAAGTTCTCCTTGGAGATTTTCTTGATATGACTTGGACAAACAGGTGTTGATATTTTTTCACATTTAATTCAGCTTCTAGCACATGAAAAATAGTGATTTGGAACACCAAAGCTAACCCTACAACCTATGAAACCCTAGTGACCTAGTGGAAGGCTCTTTGACTGAAATCTTGGCTTAGGATCTTCAAGTATGAAAAACATATTTTTTTGAAAAATTGATGTATTGAAGATCCAAAATCCAGTGTACTTGATTTATCTAAAGAGCCTACAGAGATAGCTTTAAGACCATCAAGACTTGAGGCATTTGATGAACCTAGGAAAGGGTAGGTTGTTTGGCAATCCTAGATAGAAAGTGGAAGGGTTAAGCATAGGGAAAACAGAGCACTGAGGTTATGGATGTGAAAATGAGGCAAAGATGAGTGGCATCATCCCATGAGGGGTCTTCCAGGAGTGTTAGGCTAACCAGGGAATGGCAGAGTAGTAGAATAGTGAAAATTTTGTTTTAAGGATAATGAAAGTAGTGAGATTTCTAAAACTTACAATATTCATGAATGTTGTTTTTAGAAATCTAGGACAAGTATTTAGTCATCTACAAATAGCAAAAAACACTGATGAGTAACACCATCCATCTCTCATCCTTCAACCCAGTTTTCCGACTTGACCCGCACATTCACGACTTTCTGCATTTGCTGAACGCGTTCATTACTTGTCTTAGCACGTTCACGACTCTACCCACTCGTGCATGACACGACCCAGCACGTTCACGACCTAATTCAATACGTTCACAACTTGACCCAAGATTGCTCCCTTTGCTGCCTTTTCCCTTTTGTTGCCTTTTCTCCTTCGCTGCCTTTTCTCTTTTTCTGCCTTTGCTCCTTTTCTCCTTGATAAATATTCCAATGTTGCTCCTTGCCCTTTTACTACTCCTCTCTACTCCTTTTCCTTAATGATAATTCTGGTGTTGATCCATGCCTCTTTGCTGCTCCTCTGCTTTGCTCCTTTGCCTCTCTTTTACTCTTTGCTGCTCTTTTGCCTCTCTTTTACTCTTTGCTACTCCATTGCCTCTCTTTTATGCTTATCCACTTAACTTTTGACTTCTTTGCCTTATTTTTCCTTTATACTCTAGTTGATCCTGATCTGCTCCCTATTCTCAATGATAATTTTGGTGTTTCTCCTTTCTTCTCCTTTTCCATCAATGAAAATGTTTCCAACACCTTCGCATAAATGCGCTCGAGCGTCAATGGAAGGTTTCACATGGGATTTTTGTTTCATGACCTACCATGCAAACCAATTTTGTTATATCTAGTTTTCATATATCAATATAAAAATAGTTTATTACTTTTTTCAGGAAGATTATGAAAATACCAAAGGATCAACGAGTTGATATCAAAAACATGCCAGTAGGAATGTCCAAAAAAGTGTACAAGGAGATGGTCATATAAATCGACATAATTGCATCACAGGAGGAGCCATCTCAACAACAACGTGCTTAAAATGTATGCAATCATTGATTTTTTCTATTAGGTACATATAAACAAATAATTTAACATTAAATATTATTTCTCAAGTATTTTCTTGAAGAAAAGGAAACAAAATGGAACTCATTCAACATATAGAATAGGAAAACAAGGAAGAAAATGGTTGATATCAAAATTTCTAAGTAATTGTTAATATTTCCTTATAACAACGTAATATTTCAGTTTCATATATTTTAAGTTGTTTTGCAACAACCATCATTTAATGTCTTCAAATAGTGTTAAATATGGGTTGTAATTATATGTTGGCATATCAAAATTAATTGTGGAATTTGTAAGTATCTATGTTGTTTTACTTCTATGAGTTTATAATTAATAGAACACAAAATACTTTTTATTAAATCTATGATTTATTATGGGGGTATAAACTTGTAGGGCACAAAGTATGGAACTATGGAAACAAAAGAGTTGTTGAAAGAAGGCATGAGATTTGGTTTTGAAAGAATGTGTATAATATAGGACTCACTTCTTACTATGGTACATTACTCTTCGATTTATATTGATGTATATTATTTATTTCATTTTTCACTATTCTCAGCAATCTAGATACATTCATTACACTTCATTTGTATGTTTGTAGATAGAACTTGAATAAGAAGAAAAAAATCAATGCAATCAACAAAGAATTTGTCCAATTAACCCAAGTCATGGAAGTAGCTCAAGCACTTACAACAGTTCCAATGAATAATGATGATCTATTTGGATATCAGTGCAAGCTGTTGTATTTTTTGAAATAATTTTCTTTGAAAATTAGACATGTTGTTTAGTGTAATGGACATAGTGTCCCAATTGAAAGACAAGGGGTACGAATAACTATCCCATTTTGTATGACAAAGAGTCTATTATTCATATATAATAAAACATATTTTAATTTATTATATTGCGTTGTCCAATGTCATTGTGAAACGTTACACCACTTATTAAATATATGGATGATTAAATATTATAATGAAGAGATGTGAAATTTGATGATATAACAAATTAATTCAAACATCATATAGAAATGCACTAAAGAAAATTTAATTTATATGAATATTGTTATAATATATATGTCGATTTTCATGAATAACAGATTTAAAAAATCACACTAATTGCACTTTCAGAGGTCGATGTTTATAAAAAAGGAAAAATGGATACTGGGACATCGTATATTAATGTGCACCACTCCAAATATAAGTTTTTCAACAACGATATTTACAATAATAGAAAATGGTACCCTAATGCATTTGTAAAATAAATACACACCGAAAAGATATAAATTTCATGCACTGGTATGATTCACCTTTAACGCAATGATGCATCATTACTTGTAATGCGATGGTGCATTAGATTACGTAAAAAAATCAATACTTCAATATTTTTATTCCTACCCCAGTGCATTTTGTGAAAAGTACATCACTCGGGATTTTGCACGAACATAAGCACCAAGGAATTATACTTTTGAAGCACTGATGTTGTTTATACAAATCATCAACACCAATGCATTGTTACGCATAACTACCCGATGCGTTGGATAAGATAAAATCACTGGGGTTGCAAGATTTTTTTCCTGCCCCAATGCCCTTAAAAGTAATGCCTGGGGAGTTTTTGGAAGACATAAGGACCATGGAAGTATAATTTTCAGGCACCAGTCTTGTTTTCATTCAACGCCATGGTGGATGGTATCATAGGTTGTACGAGTTGGTCCATTTTTATAATTAAAGCATGAGTGAATTTATAAATTTAACATGCTAGTGCTCCAAATGTTTGTTTCCAGTCCCTATGATTTTATTGAAATTTACATCACTGATGCTTTTATATTAGTAGTGCATCGATGCAATTTATTTAGTAAGCATATCGCGAAGAAAAAATCCGCTAAAACCCTTTCTCGCCCAATTTTTTTTAGTTGTGATAAATTTTCTTAATCAGTGCCACTAAAACATCCGCTACCAAAAACATATGTTGTAGCAAAGTTTTTTTCACAATTTCTTCCAATTTTATAACACTAAATACTGTCATTATAACCAATGCTAGAAGATATTTTACTTATAGTGTCTTTCCATTTAAGTCTGCCTGAGACATTTGGTGCTAATGCAAATTTACTTGTTCCTTTTTTTATCAAATGGATACTAAATTCACACAAACAATATAACAAAACTTACGGTTACATTAGACCCTATTGTGGCAACGTATCTTAAAAATTACTTTTTTCTAAAATCAACATTACCTTAGGCTGCAAATTTCCTCATTCATATGGAGATGCATGATCAGGTGCTCATATATATGCTAAAAAATCAAATTTCTCATAATGGATCGAAACCTAAAAGACTGTGTAGTGCTCGTCGTTCTGAATCTGGCACAACTCGTTTCACACGAAATGGACTCTGTATTGCTTCAGAAATGAGTTCTGTCTGTTTGCACAAACATAAAAAATTTGGAAAAAAAAAGAAGACATGTAGCCCATTCAGTAGTTTGTACTGCTGACGTGGCATGCTGACTCGGCAGGGTCAATTTTGGTCAAGTTTCCTTGATCGAACGTGTGACTACAAAGTGGAAGCATCTGGTTGGTTTGAATTTTATGGTGATTTGGCAAGTTATTACTGGTTTCAGAAGGGCCAATTTGGAGAGGACATGTGGCTCAGCCTGGGGCTGCCACGTGCCCCCCCCATGGTGGTGTAAAATTTGTTAAAGGACCGGAAGGACCGGTGGGTTCGAACACAAGACCTCCACTCCTCCAACGCCACAGGCAACAGTCTACGCTACGCAATAGTTCTTAATAACTATGCGTTACCATTGCTATTTAAAGTTTAATCATTGCACTACTGGTGGAAGAGGGGGAAAACCCCCAATGTATATGAATACGACCTCAGAACCACCGACGAAGCCTAATCCTTAAGCGCAGAGATTAACGCTAATCCGAGATTTATTAATGCTAATCCAAATTTATCCATAAGCACAGAATAAGCACTAAACACGCTTAATTAACGTTAATGCAGGTTATTTAAATTAATGCGGATTAGTTTAGTGGTCCGCAAAATCTGGTGGAACTGCCACTTTGGTGTCAACTAGCCCGATTTAACTCCAGTAAGCAGAAATTGTGGACAAACTTTTGGAGGTCATAACTTTTGGATTTTTCAACCAAATCAAGATCAGAAAGAGCCTAAGATATCATTTTTGAGTATTCTGAATTCATTGGTGCAGGTTTCAGGGGAAGGAAATCATTGTAAACACACAATTTTTTAAATTTGAGCATAATATAGAGGCCTAGGAGGGGTGAACTCCTTCATCAAATCCCTGTGTTGATGTGTTGTATGGTGATGTGTTGTTATTTTATTAGTTGTTGTTTAGTATTCCTTTTATGTTAAATTGTTCATAAAAATAACATAAAAATCACTAATGAGACTCAATAACTTGCAAGAGAACTTGAACCCTTAAGCACATATAAGGCATTGTTTACAAAATCTGAAGGAGGAAATAACACAACAATACTAACATACCTTATTTGGATCAATGCACCCCCATCTTTGGAAGGAAAGAACTTGACCATTGAAATTGGAATTTTCGTGTGTTTTATCACTACTTGAACCCTTATTTGATACTTCGCATCGAGTTAATTTTTTATCACTTTTTAATTAATGAATGGCCGATCGGGGTGCCCGCTGTCAGGAGTCACTGGACAACTGGAGAGAAAAATCACCGCAATTCAAGCTGACAATTTTGGTGACATGCTCATTACAGTATGCGAAGGACGCAGAGTTACTAAGTTATGATGATGCATTTAATATGACAGGTTGGAGTGTCAGAAGGTCATCGGAATCGATAGATTAAGGGAAGCCTAAAGAGGCTAAGGTGGTTTGTGCAGTCACCATTTCAACCCAGCAAGAGCGACAGGAATAGAACTGGTGCAGACCTTGCTCAAAGGGTCCATGCGTGGGTTGAGGGGTATGTAATTCTTTATTCCACACTTACATTTTTAGCCATATATTGTAAGATGAGACGGGATAATGGAGTAGTCGACATTTTGGGAATGAATTCGTTTACCAACGGTCGTAAGATCAAAAATTACAATGTTTTATTAATGCAGAAAGCAATCCAGCCTTTTTTCCATGACCCATGTTCTGTTATGCAGAACTTCTTTATAAATTTCGTTTATATCAAGCATGCAAGCAAGTCTAGTTTGGTTAGGCAAAGGAATTTTCATTCTTATTCTGTCAGTTGCGTGCTTCTGCATGAAGTGGAGTCTAGTTTTACTGATCATTGGGCATTATCAACCACTTATAGCAAGTTATTTGAACTCTTTCTGGGGCTCTGTTTGGTAATTATCACAAACCTAGGGAAAATTTGGGCCTTAAAGTGGCAGTCTTACCATGAAATCATATTTCAAAAATCTTGTTTGTGTATCAGTAAATCCATTGGGGAAATTCAATACAGACGCGGTCAATATATCATGAATATTATGGGTAGTTAATATGGTTTCTGGTCTGGGGATGTCGAAGGTCCAAGTCAATTGTCAAATCTTGTTTTTTTAGTTTCATATGGTCAAAATAGGTTAAAGACTCATCCTCGTCTGAGTCTCTATATCCGTCAGCCTATTTGTAGAAGCCTTTTCGTCAATAATCACATTCTGTCTGAATCTGCGAAGTATAAGCCAAAGGATGACTTACTCATTCATATGCAGAGTTTAACAGTTATAACCCTGCCCTCCCGTCATACAGGTTTACTGATCATAAACACATATTTTCAGCAAAGAATCAAGGAAGCAACTATCGTTAAGAGGCAATTGAAGAAGAGTAGGATCAATAATCAGGATAAAGGGAAGCAAAAGATGTAGAAAGAAAAAGCAGAGACCAGTAAAAGAGGTAGGAATACTAAGCAAGAGGTGTTATTCAATGTCTCTCAAGCTTACTCTTTTGGGAATACTCCACAAACCAGGAATATAATCCAGGGATGGGAAAAAGAAAGCTTCAGCAATGAGGAAGATAATGAAGCAGAGGTGGAAATAATGGATTTCATTACTGATCCTGGAAATGCAAGAGTTTGTCTATCACTATTTAATAAAACGGTTCATACCTATTGGATAATGAAGTGTGTCCACGCCAAAGCAATGCAAAGTTTTCAGCCAGGGCAAGGGAATGTAAATCCGACAGTAATATAACTTTTCTTATAGGATATTACCATACAACTTCAGCAAATCAAGGTGACACAGTACCAGATGACAGCTCGAATGGAATGAATAGAGAAGCAGATGCAACAGCTGCAGCAAGTGGACATGCCTGGATCCACTGCTAAGGATCCGACACCGATTGACTCTTCATATGGATAGTTTCCTAGCTTTATTTTATGAATTTTGAGGATAGCTTTTATGTTTTTAATTTCTGTTTACTTAATGTATTAGACAGTAAACCGGCTAATAGTAAACTGGCCATTGCGGCAAGTCGGAAAAAGAAACAATTTCAATTTTGGATGGCGTTCAATGCCTTAAGGTGGCCAACAGACCTGGTTTCCTACGAGCAGGTTGAGGTCACCAACTATGTATATGATGCAATCTACTTTTTACAATAATAAAAAATAGTAAGGTCTTACCAAATTCACTAAACGTCCCTAATTTACTTATTTGGTGGGGTAGTCATTCTCAACTATCAATGATCAATGACTCCGTTTACCCTTAAATATTAGTGGAAGTAAGTGGTGGTGATAAATTAATGAACCACAGGTAATGCTATCAAATTATGTAGAAGTATGTACTTGTTTTATTACACTACGAGCATACGAGATAATTGGAATATTTTTCCACTAGATTCATCATTAGGATTTATTGTGATGACGCCAGCTGATAGAGGGGAGCTCAAATTCCATGGTGACCACTACAACTGCACTAGAATTAGTGATGGCACTCTTTGAGTTGGACCATAGAAACCCAACTGGGCATATTTTGACTCTAGAACCTTCACAACTGCCATCTAGCCTGCATGTAGAGAGAAACATAGGAGGGAATTAGAATGATACCATAACCAATTTGAAATGTAGGGAAAGCAGTGTGGAAGGGAAAAGAAGCCGATGGCCAAAAAAAGAAATTATGTAAATAATTTGTAGAGGAAGTTCATTGTGCGGGAGTGAGGAAGCTCCAGACTCCCACACAATGAGCTTCCTCAACACTATATTGACGAATTATATATAGACTTCCATATTCAGAGTGTAGAGGCCTCATTTAAAATTCTAGATAAAACTATATTAGATATCGACGTGAGCCTAAAATTAGTTTCAAAAATTTTAAATGATTCACTTTGAGATTTAAAACATAGTTAAAAAATAAGATGCATTATAACTGTTTTTCACTTTGATAAGCTCCACACTTTGAACATAATTAAAGATAGATAATGAATAAAGAATAACACTTCTTTCAATCGGCATATAGAGGGACATGAGGTGACGAACAATAGATAACTGAGCGACTCAGTTGTGTAAAGTTTTTAATTTCAAAATGAGTACCGCCACAGTCCCCAAACAATGTCCGAATACAGGAAATTGCAAGATAGAAGGCATATAACAAAGCTTCATCCATAGCTCTGAGCATGATAGAGAATGTATTTCTGCATATAATTCAGTTGTGAATACGAAAATTTCTTAATAGTGAGAAAATCGAGGAACTATTGTCTATACGAATATTTCCCAAATTAATCGCTAGACAAATTTCCATGATCGTGTGAAATTCATAAAATAATCATAACCCATTTAAATGAAATGGATTTAATAAAATCGATCAGAGTATCTCTTCACATGAATTCGTATCGACCAATATCAGTAGTTATGAATAAAGCTTAGTTATGATCATGCTTAGTAATAGTTATTTCGTCTGATATTCCATTGCCTCAGATATCAACACTGTGTAGAGATTCATTTGCACAGTGAAAGCTTCGCACATGGAAAGTTTCACATAATATTAGCTGGAAATTAGTTCAATTTTTCTTTCTAATTTACGTAAAGGACCTGTAATAGTGTCAATTTTGCAATTTTGGTATCATTGGGCAGCGCTGTTGATAAATACCAAAATTAAAACACCTTCCACGAGGGGAATTATGTCCCATCAAAGCTAGCTCAACCAATCAAAAATTATAAATAACATTTCCAGAAAATTAGAAAATTAATTTTGAATTTACAGAAAAATAGGAATATTAAGGATTTTCTTTAAACTTTGGTTAAAATTGCAAAAACTCAACAAAATATTAAAAAGTCAACGCAATTTTCGACGAGAGGAATGCTATAGTCCCTAACGAGGCAGAAACCAGGGGTTAAATTTGACGGGTCCCACTACCCATCATCGAATTTGTTTATGATGATCTCATTTTTAAACGACCCTTCATATCACTTTTAATATTTCCTTTTACCAGTTTCATCTAAGTTAAAAGAAGAAAAAAAACTACAATGTATATCTAAAAATATTGAAGCTCAAAATTTGAAGAGATTAGGATGAAAAACGGTGTGCCATTGCTAAAAATAAATTTCCAGAGTTTCATTTTTAATTAGGTTTATTTTTCGAAAAATATAACATTTTAGTTTAAATTTCAATAAGATTTTTCTAAAATGATGTTTAACCTATGGATATTAGATATTATCAATAAAGGTCATCAAATGAAAGTAAAGGCCAGTTGAACTTACTGAAGTTAAGATGAAGTCTTTCCTAGAGAAGAGTATGCTACTCATGAGGCTCAGTTAAAGGAGGAGCCTCGTCTTGCAGGAATTCCATAGAGGAGGGAAAATATTCCATGAAATCGAGCATTCTAACCAAATTACAAGAAGCTTTTGTTAAAAAAATGTCTATGCTCCAGATATCAGAATTTTCCTGTATAAATTATTCAAATGTATTAAAATCTACTTGAACTTACCCGAGTTTAGGAGTTTAGGTGAAGTCTCTACTTGAGGAATGTCTAGTACTCATGACTCAGAGGTTATAGGGTTGGAACAATAGTCTAAGTGATTTTTAATTTGAAGAATTGATCAAATATTTAACCAAATAGTGATATACTAATCAATACTTTATTAAATTAGGCGTATGCATGTTCACTCACCAAATACATATTGATAGGTTGGATGAAGAAATTGGAATATAAAGACTCTCACTAAATTATAACTCACTCACACAAAGAAAACAACTATTTATATAAACATCATCTTGAAACTCATACAATACATAATTTCAAGTGCCATATTATCTTTAAATCTATAGCTTAATGGAGAAATGAATTATTTACCACTCCTAACAATATTTTAAAATAAAATGTATAACGTTAAAAACATACTCACTTCTAAAGCCTCATCTAGGAATGTATAACAAAAAAAACATACCCACTTCTGAAGCATCATGTAAGGTTACAAAATGTGACCAACTTAAATCCATTTTAACTTTGGATCCACTAAGCCTCAAAAGGGTTCAAATTTCTTTTAACTAAGTGAAAATAGGTTTGCGTCACAATCTATTTGATATCTCTCTTTTCGCTTGGTAGATCCTGAGTTAAGATGGATCTAGGTTGGTTTAATTTTATGCTTTAAAGATGTTATGTTCTACATGAATACCATGGGTTCTCATACCATGTATGAATACTTGATCAAAATTTGGATCAGGGCCTAAAATTAGCTAAAATTTCAAAGTTCTAAAAGATGCTTCAAAAAAAGATAGAGCTCATCACTAGGATTCCAACGCAACTCGTGTCATCAAATTCTAAGTTCGTATGATTGAGTTATGGCTTGTTGTTTTCTTTTAAAAACAGGTTCAGAACCGGATCAACCAGCAGAGTGGGATCCAAATTGGTGGCCGTCATGGAGTCTTGAACTATGCATATAGAATCAGGGATTACACATCCATTGAAATGTTGCAGGTGGAATGGACGACAGTGATCCAGTCAACAACGAGGGCTGAACGGTGGTGATTAGATTGCAGAAGAAGCAGTGGGAGATCAACGAGAGAGATATCATCACAATTGAGAAACATCACACATCGCACATAACAGAGTTCACTGTTAAAGAGTTTCACAAGTTAAATTTTTAACCTGTGATGCAAAGTGAGAAAGCAGAGATATAACGTGGATCGTCGGATCAAAAAACAAACGAACGACGAAGATTGCAGCACCCGAAAAAACGATTTCACAAATAAAAATATTTAGAAGCGAAGAGTTCGCAAGATATGTTAAATTGGTTGCGATGAAGTAAAGTTGCAAAATTCGATGCAATGAGGGGAGCCACGTGTCGGCATTGTGCACGAGTGCACATCGCATAAATTATGGTTTTAGTGTTATCGGTACCAAGTTAAACTTGTGGGCAAGCGATTTGTGATGCGCTGTGATTGGTTGCGTGTTGTGCGACCTGAGAACCCTGTTTCGCATGTATGTAAACTCTTTAGGGCTATGTGCGATCTATTTTAAATGTAAGTGTTGTTTGATCGCAAACGTATGTATGTTTAATGAAACTCTGATATTGTATTTCGTTGTTTCTGCTAAAGTATAAGCCACTTAACATTTGGGGGTGCGCATGTGGCCACCGCCATAACCATAAATTTTAATGCATGGCTTTATTGGCAGAGAAGATAAGGGCGCGCCAAATTTGGGGGTCAGCCCGAATTTAACTCCAGTTAACTAGAGTTTTCCTAGGAGATATTGGGAAAAAGTGTAGAAGGCTCAATTTTCGATCATTCTGAGTGAAAAGATTTATTATTGACTAATTTGAGCATTCTAGAGCCATTGAAGCAAGTTTTCAGAGCCATCTGAGGTCTTCTAAGTGCGTTTTTTCCATAGAGAAGTTGCAAGGGCCGCTGGGGACACTAGGAGCTAGTAGGAGAATGAGGCCTAGCCAGGGCAGCCAGAGGCCATTCTCAGGAAACCAATAGTCATTTATGATTATATTGAACCTTCTGAATCCAATGATGGGGTTTGAAGAAGCATTTGGAGACTTCTGAAGTCAGAGATGCTACATGGAATTTTTTAGTGAGCCTAGAGCCACAGGGTGCCACCAGGTGTTGGAGGCTTAGTCAAAGCAGCCAGAGACCAGTTTGAGAGATTGATCAGTCAATCTAGGGGTATTTTGGTATTCTAAATCCATTGGTACAGTCCAAACAACCAATGGAGTTGAGAAGCAGCTTGTAAAATAATTTTACCATCTTAATCCCAGAGAGCCTAGTCCATTGATGGAGGCTCAAAGAGACGTAGCCTAAGTGTTGAGGGTGAACTCCTTTATTATTTTGCTGTTATTTGTTGTTGGTTATTTCTCTACAATTTATGTTTGATTTTCATACATTTAATCAGCTAAAAAAAATTGATAATTTCTCACACATAAAGCATTTGAAAACACATAAACTTGATACAAGGATTCAATTGCATCAAAGGATGTTTGAGCACGATCCTTAGATTATTTAAATGGAATAGAAGGTGCTTGCATAGCAAAACAAGTCAGCCACTTATTTAAGGTCAATTTGGTATCAGAGAAAGTTTAGCTCATTTTAGACCAGTATAGCTAGGGTTAGCTATTGGTTGTTGAATTATGCAAGGAGAATTTAACAGTTTGAAATTTTATGTGTGAAGGAGAATTTAGATTGAGAGCTTGGTTCTCAAATCAAAATAAAGAAGTATGTGAAGCTTTTTGAATTGTTGTGAAGCTCTTTCATTCATTACAATTGTGATGGAAACTTCATCAAGTGGTGATTCTAAACCATCCTCCTATGCAAGACTCTTTGATAAAGAGATGTTGCAGGACTTTCACATCATGAAAGATATGGTGCAACAGTTGTATGAAGATGTAAGGGAGAGCACTAAACTTCAAGAGCAATTGGTTGCCATGAATAAAGAGAAGCAAGAAATTCTTCAAAATATTCAGGAGATGGATATTTACCTCCATGATGCCCAAGAAGCCTTAACCAAGCATGTGCTTGAAGAAGAGGTAAATAATTCAAATTTGTCTTCAATTTCCTCTCAAGATAAATGTGTAGGTTCATTTAAAAAACACACTAGAGGAATAGGGTCCAAATTGATGATCAAAATGGGCTATGAAGGTAAAGGATTAGACAAACATGCACAAGGCATATTTGAGACAATTATGGTTGAGGAAAGGTCTAAGTATTTGGGTCTTGGCTATGGAAAATTTTATGGAGAAAGTTCTAAAGCCATGAAGGCACTTGAAATAGTTCCAAGAAGAACTTTTGTTGTAGGTTCAAAACCTCAAACATGCAAAGCGTGTATTCAAGATGAATGTCATTGTTTGAAACCCATGTTGCAACAAGATGCTTGTAGACATGCATCTTATGGAAAACAAGAGAGTTGTGACAGCTCTAAGGACATGAACATTGTTGTTGGTCTTCAAAAGAGAGTTGGAACCTCTTCAAGTTCATCTTCTCAAGAAGGTGAAAAAGATGAACATTCAAAGCAACATTCAAGGTATAATTCTTCCTATAATCATGTTTTTTATGATTATGTTAAGCATGAAAATTCTGCATGCATGAATGGGACAAAAATTTGTTGTTCATATTGTGGTTTGTATAACCATCAAGTTTCAAGATGATGGAAGAGAATTATAGCATACAGGAAACAGTCAAAATAAATGCGACTTGAATCAAAGATGCAAAAGATTTGCACTCATTATCAGAATAAGGGACATCTCATTGCCCAATGTTGGACACTGCATCCAACAACTCATCCAAATCATTTGAAGCAAGTGGATAAGAATATTGGCGAGAATGCAACAAGAGATTCTATCATCGATGTGAATCAAGATGATTCACAAGAAGAGGATGTTCAACAGGGAAAATTTTAGGGGCGAATTTTAGCCCAAAGGAGAATTTTAAGGGATTTTAAATTTTAATAGGGCGAATTTTTTATATAAAACCCATTTTCTATAATTTAATAAAGTTAGCCCAGTAATTATTTTAAAAATAATTAATTATTAAATATTAGTCCACCAAAAAAAACGCGCATAATACTGAAAAAATGAAATTTGCCCCTGATTTTCTTTACTTGGAGAAAATTTCCATGGCATTCGCTTGGATTTACAGGGTCGGAGGGAGGGGTTAGAGTGGTTCGCCCCATTTCTTCACTGGTTCACCGGAATTTAGGAGACGTGGCTGGAGCTTTGTGCACACCGATCTTCTTGCTGGCTGAGCAAGGGACTTGACCGACCCTCTCTGGTCCGTGAGACTTTTAGAGAAAAATTTTATGATCATACAGTTGCCTCGTCATTTATTTTCACGAATCTAACTGTATATGAAAGTCAAATGACTTCAATTAGTATTTGTTCCCATGGTTCGAATTATTTTTCTGACTGTTTAATTTTGCGTACAGGATTTAAACAAAGTAAATATGGTCGATGCAACAAATGTCTCTCGCTTTGGAGGAGTGATTATGGCACGTCCAGATCCAATTCTAGGTGTTTCAGAAGCATTTAAAGCATATACAAATGATTTGAAGCTGAACCTTGGTGTTGGAGCTTAAAAAACAGAGGATCTTCAACCCTATGTGCTCAATGTCATGAAAAAAGTTACGTTGAATGCTTCTCTTTTAGCAAACAGAATTTTTGTTGTTATTTATATGCATTGGAATTGTCCTATGTTTGCACTTGCTCTTAGTCATCTAGGGTTTATGAAGGTTCTTGGTTTTGGCAGATTTCAAAATTGCAGGAGGATAACAGGGCTTTAGAAAGACTTACAAAGTCCAAATAAGCAGCCCTCCTTGACGCAGAGAGGACAGTGCAGTTTGCTCTAGCAAAAGCTTCGATGGTCGATGATTTACATAATAGGAACCAGGAGTTGATGAAACAGATTGAAATTTTCCAGGTTTCCTTTTTGCTTATTGGATTTTAGATTATTGTTTTTAGTTTGATAAAATAATGTTGCTTTGGTGGTGCTTAGGTTTCTTATACGATAAAACATACTGGGCAGTTGGCTAGTATGCCTTTTTCTTGACTGTTGAGGTCTATTGTGTTACAGGAGGAGAACAAAATATTGGACAAAATGCATCGGCAAAAGGTTGCAGAAGTTGAGAAGTTATGTCAAGCAGTTCGTGATCTAGAGGAGGTTGTCCTTTCAGGCGGGGCTGCGGCCAATGCCGTGCGTGATTATCAGTGGCAAGTGAATGAATTGATTGTAAGTCCTGCCATGCCATGCATTTTTACAATTTTTCTATTGTATGAAATTTGAAACATTACTTTTTTTGGTTAACTAACCATTCCAAATGGTTCAATTTGCATGCATATTCATGTGTTGGCACGTTTTCAGGAAGGTAAGAAGACACTCGAGAGAGAACTAGCTCGGGCAAAGATAACAGCAAATCGAGTTGCTTGTGTTGTTGCCAATTAATGGAAGGATGTGAATGACAAAGTCATGCCTGTAAAGTAGTGGCTTGAAGAGCGTCATTTCCTGCAAGTAGTTTGAAGCATTATATTGTAATGGTTCAAGAATCCTTGAATTTGGACAGGTTTTTTCATTTGTTATATTTTTCTTCCCTTCAGATTGTTTACTGTATTTTTGTATGCAGGGTGAAATGCGGCAGCTTCGTGATAAATTAGCCATTACAGAGTGGGCTGCGAAAACTGAAGCTTCACTTAAAGTTAGAAAAAATAGATTCTCTTCATTGTTTCTTTTTCATACTTTTACTTGGTTTCCAATCTATATCTTTGGTCATTGTTGCTAAACAAGCCTGTGCTTGCAGGAGAAGTTTCAACTACAGTTGAAAGTAGTTGAAGAAGGAATAAGAGGATCACCAAATGGTGCTATTCGATCATCCTCCTCCGATGGACGAAGCATTAGCAATGGTCCTTCTCGCCGCCAATCAATTGGTGGTGCAAATATTGCATCAAGAGTCATGTCAAATGGTTTTGGTCCAAGGAGATCATCACTTTCTCAAATGAGGTCTTCACTATCTAGTAATGCCAGTACAGTTTTAAAGAGTGCAAAATGAACATCTAGGTCATTTGATGGCGGGAGATCAATAGAATGCAACAAGACAATTACAAATGGACTCAGTGAGAACCGCACAACTAACAAAAGTAATGCGATATCCAGAAATGTCGAATCACATGATGCTAGGAAAGAGAATTCAGATAGAAAACCACCTGAATTTACAGAAGTTGGGCCTGAAGATTATGTTTCAAGTGTGTTGTATGACATGCTACAAGGGAGGTGATAGCCTTGAAAAAAGCTGCCAATGAAAAGGATCAAAGTCTTAAAGACAAGGATGATGCAATTGAGGTACATTCACTTTCAATCAATAGGTCACACTGTTTATCACTTTCTACCATTCCTTTTGCACCGATGTGAAGCATAGATGAAGACTCACATTTACACTTGAAATAAATTACTTAAATTGTTCATTCAGATGCTAGCGAAGAAAGTGGATACTTTGACAAAAGCAATGGAGGTGGAGGCAAATAAAATGCGCAGAGAAGTAGCTGCCATGGAGAAAGAGGTAGCTTCAATGAGGATTGATAAGGAGCATGATCAAAGAGCAAGACAATTGAGTAGTTCGAGGGGAACTGTAAATAGCTCTCAGCTTTCCTCTCGAAGGTATAGACTTGCATAATTTTTGTAAAATTATTGCCCATTGCCCAAATATTGTGTTGCTTTTTTAGATGCTTTTGCAGAAGGGTAATGTTGCTGTTGGGACTAACCATATTATAAATCTGACATATAGAGATCGGATCTTATGTCTTTAATTAAAGTTTCTTCTTTCACATGTAAAAACAAATATCAAATTTTTAATGTTTTCTCTTAAGTTCCTTGTATATACTTTTAGTAGATTGCATGTTGGTATTTATAGAAACTTGGAATTTTAACATAGAGATACAATTAATTTTGACTGAATAGCCAATTGTCCATAGAACCTTTCGAATTTCAAAGGTTTTGCATTTCACCTTCAGTTCAAAGTGTCTTTTCTAGTATTGTTTACTCCCGAGTTGGTGTTGACCCTTTTGAAAGTTGTTGCCTTTGCTTCATGATTTAAAATAAAAAATTTGGTATTCACCGTTAAGCTATTATAATAGACTACCATGGTTTGACTGTCCTATCCGTGCCAATTCTTCATAATTTCTGGCTATGAATTATCATATTCTAATTGTCATTGATGATCAAATAACAATTACACTTATTTGGCTGGCAGCATGTGGGTCATCTCACTGGATATAGTTCTATATGTTTATTCATTGAAAAACACTTTGTTGCATATCACAACATCAAATAATCTATGTTCAACTGTGATTTAGCATCAAAATTTGTTTACAGTTGCAGAACAATAACAAATGGTGCCAAAGGTTTGGTACTTGACACATAGACTTGTTTGTCACATAAGTTAAGAGTTTTAAAGCTGGAATTTCATCCTCCTTTACAAATAAAAAGGGAAAATGGGCAGAAAGTGATATCTATATAATAGCATTATAGATTATGGTTGACATTTTGATTTCTAGAGGCTACTATTGGTGCATAGTAAGAACTATTGTTATCTAGGTGTTTATGTGAGTCTATTTTGTACATTAATACCAAATTGCTCAATGATTTATGGCTCAATAAAATTTACCTCCTCAAATTCTAGTTTAAATATCTACATTCTATAGGCTATCAACTTTCAACTAGATGGCACCACACATTATTGTGAAATTAGTTAATTACTACATTTAAAATTTTTTTTTTCCACAAGTGTTGTTTCATTTTAAATTAGGGAAGTTTGCTGCCAAATCTTAGCAGTCTAATACAAAAAATAGATAGGAAGGCCATAGCCAGCGATGAAAAATACTATTGTTTATCCAAATATTTTGATTGGACCCTATCCTATTCTATATGAGTAGTCATGACAGGTATACTGCCTTATGAACTGGAATAGCAATATTGCTACTGGACAAAACATTATGACAATTAAGATTGATAAGAAAAACTGGAAAATCTCCCCATTTCAGCCCACCCATGTCTCCATTCATGTGTCTTTACTGCGCATGGTTACTGCAGTTCGGTATGGAGGATTGATAGCTCCTACTGTGTCTTTCATAACTAGATTAGGAGTTCATGGAACTAAAGTCCAAGAGAAACCTTTGCAAGTAGGGTCTCCAGTGGACAGAACCAGAGGAGGAGGATGAATTACCTCTCGGGGAATCTGCAAATACCCCACTACTCTGTTAACCAAAGATTTCAGTTCTCCAAGCTGAGCATCTAATTCTAGATAATGCCTATGAGAAATGATTGCGAAGGTAGAGAATTCCTTCTCAGTTTCTCTCAACTCCAACAGTTGAGTTGTTGTCTCCATGGCCCAGTCCTCATGAAACTATGCTCTCTGCATGTATCTTGTGTTCACATTCCTCTTGCCATTGAACCTATCTGATGGTGGAATTTTCCACCCTGCATTGAGCCTATAGAAGGTTGTGCTGGACCTCATTTAGGCCATATAAAAAATAACATATATGATGATAGTGATAGTGGCCCATAGTGATGGGGGCAGGGGTGAGGGGAGGAGGCAAGTATCGGACCAACAGAGGTATCTTCGAGAGTTTACCCAAAATTATACTAGGCAGACTTCCCTGAACCTTGTCACCCCTATGATATAGGAGCCAGGACCAAGAATAAATAAAACAGTATAAGCCACTACAGAAAAGACCACAATGTAATAAATAACAAATCCTTCCAAAAACATCTTACAGTTGTAACGTAATTTGATGCAAAATAATATTCCATCATTTGAAAGCTTTTTTATTCTAGATTGATTTTACCAGGAAATCACAAGAACATTTTCAATGACGCTGGGGTTCCTTGGTCAGAATACCGTTACTATGATCCTAAAACTGTAGGACTAGACTTTGAAGGGATGATTGCAGACATTAAGGTATGACAGTTTATTTTACCTGCCTTTTCACAGAATTAGATGTTGGGTAAATACACTGTTAATTTTTTGATGGTAGACTGCTAATTATTTGACTTGTTGCGGGTTGCACCAAGTGGTTCTTTTGTGTTGCTTCATGGTTGTGCTCACAATCCCACTGGAATTGACCCAACTCCCGAGCAGTGGGAGAAAATAGCAAATGCCATTCTGGAAAAGAATCATACTAATTTCTTTGATGTTGCTTATCAGGTTCATGATGATTCACTGATATGGAGGTTAAATTTACAGTTTTCATATTTTATATGAATTGCCCAGTGTGTAGATTATTTTTTGCAATTCGTTTGTATGCATTTTTCTACCTTGCCAGTTTCTTTTTACTTCGATTATTTTTTAAGTATAATGCTTCTTAATTTTTAAGCCTTGATGAATTCAATGGAAATGCCTTCATAATTCAATGCATTAGAAGCCCTCTTTAAATGGAAAAAATCGTTTGACATGGTTAGTAATCCTTTATTGAATGCAATTATTTTTATGAAAAAATCCTCCAAAATTTGGGTTTTATTGATATGACCTTATGGTTATTAAAAGTATATGAGTTCACAGTTCTATTGTTTTTACTCATTACATTGAAAGAAGCTAAGTGATCTTACAGCCCAGGTGGAAGAGATTTGTGATGTTATAGTCTTAGAATCATTTCCAAAATGCCATTCATGAGGTACTGGCCTTTATGCCAATGGGCATCCATAGAGGCCCTCCCTGGGTGAATATGCTTGCTTGGTTCACCTTCCTCTCTCCTTTGTGCAGCCTCTCTGTTGTTGTGTGTCTAGTAATCCTTTGTTGTAATGAACTGACAATTGGTCTGAAAGGACCCCTATTTTTGCAATTTAATATGCGATTTTACCTGAACTTGCAGGGATTTGCAAGTGGCAGTCTTGATGCGGATGCATCATCTGTGAGGTTGTTTGTAGCTCGTGGGATGGAATTTTTTGTTGCTCAATCCTACAGCAAGAACCTCGGTCTCTACGCAAAAAGGATAGGAGCTATTAATGTTGTGTGCTCCTCATCAGATGTTTCCAATAGGTACCACTAATCAACTTTGGATTGTATTCTTTCTAGTGGATATGTTTATTACTGGAATGTCTTCAACTTCCAGCATTATTTAAATGGAACGCTAACTGCATTTGTCCATGCACTTCTGGCAGGGTGAAAAGCCAACTTAAAAGGCTTGCTAGACCAATGTACTCGAATCCTCCAGTTCATGGGGCTCAAATTGTGGCAAATTTTGTAGGCAATCCTGCCATGTTTGATGAATGGAAATCAGAAATGGAACTTATGTCTGGAAGAATCAAGGGTGTGAGGCAGCGACTGTATGATAATCTTTCTGTAAAGGATAAGAATGGGAAAGATTGGTCCTTTGTCCTTAGATAGATTGGCATGTTTTCCTTCACAGGTCTTAACAAGGCTTAGGTAAGAAAGGCTGTAGTCTATCTAGCGTTCAAATTTGTCTGGAAAATTATCGAAATTCTTACCGAATTTTGATAAAATCTAGCAAGAATTTTTGTAAATCCAGGTTACAGTTGTAAAACTTAAAGATTTTTGGTGTCCCAGGAATTTTCGATGGTGTTCAATCCATTTCCACCCTTAAAAACTCATTCAAACATTCCTACTGTCAGATTTTTTTGAATTTTTTTACCGAGTTCCAACCATTTTTGGTCATCTGGGAAAATTTGAAGGCTGGGTAGACGACGCCATAAGAAAATGTTCGGTAACTTTTCACCATTTTAGAATTCCAGCTTTTTTAATCAGTGTTGGTTTTACCGTTTCTTGCCCTAATACAGCTTTTCAATTCGAACAGAGTGAGAACATGAGAAAGAAGTGGCATGTCTACCTGACAAAGGATGGGTGTATCTCCTTGGCTGGGCTGCCTTTATCCAAATGCGAGTATCTTGCAGATGCCATAATTGACTCCTACTACAATGTCAGTTAAGTAACAATAATATATCAACAATAAAATCAATTCAATTGTCTATGTTAGAAATCATTTTTAATATTGAAACACCTGAGGTCACAGTTAAGTGTTGATGTATTAGGAAATCTCATTAGCGTGTAATCCACAAAATTGTGTCTGGTCTACCGATCTTTCAACGCTTATCTTTGTTACATAAATGTCGACATTGGCCACCACATGATTGGCAGAGTATTTTGCAAGTAGTTTATGCTTTCTACAACAGTTATCCTTCTATTTTGTTAATGCAAGTAACATTTTAAGTTGACAGAATATGAGCCTGGTTTTCGAAATCTGGAAAGACTGCTATATTGAAGGTTTCATAAAACTTTATATTCATTAAACTCTCCTGTATGGCACTGATCAGTATTCATTTCAGATAGTTTGAAATTTAATGGGTCACCTATTGTAATTACATAGGTACATCTGTAGAGGAATACATAATAAAAGGATGAGATTGAGATGGCTTCCTTGGTAGAACTACTTATCATTATTGCCTCAAATACAGCATTCATTTTCAATACAAGCATGAAACACAAGATTGATTTTGACTATCACTGTCTAAAATATAACATCCATTATTTTGATGTTCACTATGCAAAATATAACATCCATTTTAATTCATTCTCAGTATTTGAAAAATAATGGTTTTTGACCCCTGAGCATAAAATGTGGTAATCTCCATTAACTTCCACAGAAAGGGAAAATGATATACTTGGAGAGGGCCTCTTTGGTGGTATTAGAGATCATAATTTCCCAAGGTTAATTTTTTGTTATCAATTATTGAAAAATCTATCCAATGCATCGAGTTGACTCTATGACCCCTCTGGAGTGGAGGCCAATTATACAACAACATCTACAAATAAAAGGAATGAAACCAGGATCTGATGAAGTAGGCAACTATCCTGAGATTGAGTAAATTCCCTGATGAATTGTTGGTAATCAATGTAGATCCCAACTAGTCTAGAAGAGAGAACACACACCCACTTGACTCCCCCAATACTCGTGATACCTTCAGAAAATCTGCAGTAATCGCAAAAACTACCAATCATTCTATCATAAAGCTGCATCAGACCAAAAACAATGTCCTCAAGTATTCCAAGGACACGAAGCTGCTTGATGGGTAAATTCCTGGGAACAGTGCAGTGCCAAGAGCCTTTTGAAAGTATACAGAGCAACAGTAAGCCTTCGAGGATGTCTGTCTGTCTCGTCTCATCTATAAATTATAATATCACAGAGTAAATATGCAATCCAATTCCCAGTTGTCTCTCTTGAACCAAGCCTAGCCCCTGCCTCTCCAATCTTTCCCCTCAAGAGTCCAAACAATCGAAAATTCAAAGATGAAAGGTTGTTATTCACCTTAGCCAGACCTTTTTAGCAGTGATGTATCCTATGTTCATATTTAGCAAATTATTCTGACAATAGTCACACTGTATTCAAGTTAAATAATAATAAAGACACTGAGCATTAAAAAATCAAGAATCTGTTCTTTTTTATAATTGAAATATTCTTTTTATTATTGTTTTAAATGTACAGAGTTGTTGCTCAATAAAATAATAGAACCACAACTGGCAAGCCACAGGCTTTCTGTCTGACCAAACATCAGACGGGTAGAAAATGTTGAGAAATCTAAAGGGCAGTAGTTAGGATGATTTCTCTTTTAATGATAACTGCTTGTGGCTTCTTCCCTAATGCTAGGAGTTCCTCTTCAATCCCTACCAGTGTCCATTATTCTTGTTCAGCTTCTGTGGTAGAATCTGTGCTAAAAATGCATATCTTTAATCTTCTTGATCCTTTCCAAATTCTGTTTCACCTAAGTAGCTATCATATCCTCGACTGGCCACTTTAAATTTACTACTGCTTTGAAAACAGATCTCTAACTTCTGGTATTCTTCAAGTTCATGAGAAGATTAAGGGTGTCCAAAATCCTCTACACCAAATATCTATCTTTCCTCTATCGCTCCTATGTCATTTTATTTTCACTCTTAGAGGAGAAGGGTCAACAGCTTCATAAACTGTTTGATGGGCTTTGTTACACACCCAAGTGGGTAACCCCTAGGAGAATTTTTTTTTCCTATGGATGGATCACTGATTGAACAAAATTATAGATCATTTTTGGTTTTATTCTTGTTCCCGTGCTTCGCCTTGGTGGTTTTTACTTACCCATATTCTAGTGTGAACTTCCCTGAGGCCTTTCTTCCCTGATCTATTTTGTCAAACAAAATAATGTACGTCAAAAATTGCTCAAGTTTGCAGATTTTGTGCCAGTTCCTGCATTCAAATTTAGCTCTTTTGCCTTGGTTTTGTTTCCAATATACTTCCAAATTTGATGAGTTTTAGTTTTGGATATAAATTTTATGGGTTTTGGATTTGAGATCGAGTTCATCCTCAAGATATATGCGATTGGGATTTTTCTTTGTTTTTGAATTCTCACATTCCAGTTGTCTGTTGTTCAGGCGGGAGCAACAATTCTGTGGGACCTCATAGTTGGTGGGTGGGATATTTACTATCGGTCAGAGTTTGTGTTGAGTGCATAGGGAAGCTATTCAACTCTAATTGACAAGAACAGAAAGTTGTCTTCATCTGATGAGTCAATTTGCAATTCCTTCAAGGCATTAGAGATAGGGAAGGTAGTTCTGATAATAGACAACTCCTCTTCAAACAAGAAGAAGGCTACAGCCTATAGATACATGGTAAAAAAGAACATATTCTAGGACTTCGAGCCTCGCAGTAGATTATATGTACTTAGAAAGCTTTCTTACATTCAGCAATCAGAAATGTTAGTAGTTAAGAATGTGCCATCATGTTGGAGAAGCAAGTTTGTCTCTTTGGAAGCTGGAAATTTTATCTACATATGTGCTACTATATAAAAGTTAATATTGGTAATAATAAAGGTTGGTTGTGTTTCCAAAGCAGATCATCACTGTGAATTCCACAACTTTTCATGTTTGTGATTGATAGGTATATGATATACATGGTAAAGCAAGTATAAATAAAATTTATAAATATTGACCACCCCACGGATAGTTAAATTTTTTATTTATTGTTTACCCCATACACAAATCTATAGAAATAATATTTTTAGTTCGAAAATTGAATATTGTATTAAATTCCTCATCAATAAAAATGTTCTTCAAGGAATGGTCTACATTCAGAGGGTTACCTATATCTAAATGAAATCAGTCTATGTTCCATCTATGTTCCATTATTTTATAGATCATTACACGTTAAACCGACTTTACTCCTTGACTAGGATTGCATTCAACATTGTGCACAAGTATGTTTTAAATGGATCAATCAAAAGTATGATTTTATCTATATTTGATAATGCAAGTTGAATACATCATACAATATATAGGAGCGCTATGGCTATGAAGTTCAATATGAAATAATCTATTGATTGCTACTATTACTATTATATAAGGGGTGCTCTTCCAATGGCCATTTATTAGCTATGTGAAGAAGGCTTTGTGGAATTTTTATTTACTATAAGATTATGTATAGCTGAGTTACGGACAACTAAGTAGAATTTGGTAGGAAGTTTGGAGTATGTGTAATTCATAATGATATTTTCTTCTCTTCATTGATGACTTTTCAATGTGTGAGTTTTGACCTAAGCCATTGCATTATCAATGTGTCAAGGCTCAAAACTCGACCTATATGCCAACTACTTCTTATGATCGTTCCTAGGAACATGAATCCTAATTTTTGTAGGTTTAAAATTTATCACAAGTTTTCTCTATTGTGGTCGAATTTGTGGAGGTTATTTCAAAATTTATTTAAGGTACCATGGATCTAAATTTCTTATGAAATTTCAACACTAACAAACTTTGGTGCAAATTGTTGATCAATTCTCACTTGGTTAGGGTTATAGATGTTAATGAAAATTTTGTGTGCATGCATGAGAGTTGGGTGCAAATGTACAATGTTGTGTAGCATTAGTGTGATAAATATGGGATAGTGCAAAGCATAGTTTTGAAGATTAGTCTAAGTTGACTCGTACCTAATCAACTCAGTCAAGTTGATTGTTGGTTGAACGGTTAATTGTTGGTTCAATGGACAGAAGATCTTGCAGGCACAAATACTAAAGGGAAAAATGGAGCCCATCATGGGGTACTCTTTGTAATTCTCCACCACTGCTACCTTCCATGCTTCCTCAAACTCCTCTCCAACCTCAATATCAGTGCTAGTAGTAGCATGAGCAACAACACTACGCTTAGCAAAACTAGAAGAACGTGTTTTCCAAACTACACAAGAACTACTTCCCTCATGAGTCACCATGTGGCATGCTTGGTCTCGGTGGTTCTCTTCCTTCTACTCCTATTTCAACTACCATATCTTCATTGGAACCAACACTCTGAACTCCACTAGACAACGATTCACTATTTTGTAGTAGTGATTCGCCATTTGTACTAGTGATTCGCCATGATTTTACAAGATAATATAATCTCGTGAGAGATTCGCCAAAAAATTATATATACATATTATATTATTAATAAAATCGCCTTCCATTTTTCCTATGTATCATGGGGATTCGCCTATGTATTATATATATAAATTTAGGGGGGTTCTTAAAATTTTCCCTGATGTTCAACAGGAAAAATCGCCATTGAAGTGGGTTGACAAGACTTGGCTCGATTTCTTGACCAAGTAAGGCATGCATTTACTTTGTACATAGATGCAAGTTTCAGCCTTATGTATGCATGATTTTTTGTTGAAAGTATGACAAGTTGCAACAGATTATTACTTCTTGTATGATGCAAGATTGCATGTGAATGTGGCTCAGTTGAAGGCATTTTTATTTGTTGCAAAAATTCACCAAGATGGTGTAAAATATGGGTATGTCACTCATTTATGTTGCAACAATATCATTCAGTTCAGCTCTTATAGTCACCCACATGTTTTGGGATTATGTACTTATTTGTACTTGAAAGGAAGAGTTGAAAGTGTAAATATGCATGAGTTTGTATGTGTAAATGGAGAACTTGTAAATAGGTTCATTTTACATAGATACATGCACGAGTGTTGTCAATATGTATCATGTTGTATATTGACTTGTGTCGATTGTGTCACACACATGTTTTTCAACTTGTGTCGATTGTGTTGCACACTTTTCATATCATGTTATGTCAATTGTATTACACATTTCATGTCAACTTGTTGTTGATGCTGCATGTTGCACGACTTATGTTTTAGTCGAGGGTGTTTGTCGATTGTGAGTCGATAAATGGATACACCAATGTGCAAGAGGATCGCCATGTATGTGATGTTATAGGAAGGTGACAATCAGTGCTTTGAAGAAGCAAAAAGAGGTGGTCTTCATTTGAATTCTTGCATAAGATTTTCTTTTCAAGATTGATCGTGTGTTCTTGTGACAAGATGTTGCAGGAAGTTTGATGTCCATTCAGTGAGAATTGGATGACATGCAAAGTGATTTTCAACCATTTCAGAACAATATGGTTTCTTGTGTTGACACCAAGAGTTCACTCATATTGCAAGTTTAATTTCGATAAGAGGATTTCCGAGAAGAAGCTTGCATGCCTTTGTTGCAAGGGGGAATTCATTCTCAGTGGGAAGGCTAAAAATTTTCCAAACACATAGAGATTGATGTGGTACATTTGGATATGTATCAGTCAACAACAGTTAGCAATGTTGAAGTGGTTCAGCAACAACCATAGAACAATGGTTGAGAGACATAGCCAGTTGCGATGCAAGGCATGTCAAGATAATTTTCAAGAAAGACTTGTCAAGTAAAAGCAGTTGATATAACTTGAAAGCAGAAGAGTGTTGAAGCTCAAGAAGATTATTATCAGCTTTTGTGGGTCCAAAATCCCGTCAGTGGGAAGGAGTGATCAGAATTTGGATCAGGGCCTAAAATTAGCTAAAATTTCAAAGTGCTAAAAAATTCTTCAAACCAATACGAGAGCGTAGAGCTCATCACCAGGATTCCAATGCAACTCATTTCATCAAATTCTGAGTTCATATGATTGAGTTATGGCTTGTTGTTCACTTTTCAAAACAAGTTCAGAACTGGATCGACCAGCAGAGTGGGATTGGAATTGGTGGTTGTCATCGAGTCTTGAACTCTGTATATAGAATTATGGATTGCACAACCACAAAAATGTTGCAGGTGGAACGGATGACCGTGATCCAGTCAACATCGAGGGCTAAACTGTGGTGATTTGATCACAGAAGCAGTAGTAGGAGATCAACGGGAGATATCTCATCACAATTGAGAAACATCGCACATCACACAGAACAGAGTTTACCGATAAAGAATTTCGCAAGTTAAATTTTTTAACCTGAGATGCGAAGTGAGAAGGCGAAGATATAGTGTGGATCGTCGTATTGAGAAACAAACCAACGATGGAGATTGCAGCACCCGGAAAATCGATTTTGCAAATCGCAATATTTAGAAAAGAGTTCGCAAGATATGTTAAATTGGTTGCGATGTGGTAAAGTTGAAAAATGTGATGCAATAAGGGGAGCCATGTGTCAGCATTGCGCACGAGCGCACATCTTATAAATTATGGTTTTAGCGTTATCGGTACCAAGTTAAACATGCAGGCAAGCGATTTGCGATGTGTTGTGATTGGTTGCATGTTGTGGGACCCAAGAACCCTGTTTCGCGTGTATGTAAGTTGTTTAAGGCTACGTGCGATATTTTTTAAACGTAAGTTCTATTTGATCACGAACGTATGTATGTTTAATGAAACTCTGATATTGTATTCCATTGTTTCCGCTAAAGTATAAGCCACTTAACGGTTGGGGGTGCGCATGTGGCCACCGCCCTAACCATAACTTTTAATGCATGACTTTATTGGTGGAGCGGATAAGGGCATTCCAAATTTGGCGGTCAGCCCTAATTTAACTCTAGTTAACTGGAGTTCTCCACATTTAGTGGAGTTTTCCTAGGAGATATTGGGAAAAAGTGTAGAAGACTCAATTTTTGACCATTTTGAGTGAAAAGAGTCATTCTTGACTAATTGGAGCATTCTAGAGCCATTGAAGCAGGTTTGTAGAGCCAGTTGAGGTCTTCTAAGTGTGTTTTTCCATAAAGAAGTTCCAAGGGCCACTAGGGCCACTAGGAGCCACTAGGAGAATGAGGCCTAGCCATGGCAGCCAGAGGCCATTCTCAGGAAACCAATAGTCATTTCTGTCTATCTTTAAACTTATGAATCCAATGATGGGGTTTACAGAATAATTTGGAGACTTCTGAATACCGAGATGCTACAGGGAAGTTTTCAATGAGCCTAGAGCCACAGGGTGCCACCAGGTGTTGGAGGCATAGCCAGAGCAGCCAAAGTCCATTTTGAGAGATTGGGCAGACAATCTAGGGGTATTTTGGTATTCTAAACCCATTGGTACCAATGGAGGTGAGCAGCATCTTGTAAAATAATTTTACCATCTTAATCCCAGAGAGCCTAGTCCATTGATGGAGGCTCAAGGAGACGTAGCCCATGTGTTGAGGGTGAAATCCTTTATTATTTGGCTGTTATGTGTTGTTGGTTATTTCTCTGCAATTTATGTTTGTTGTTCATACATTTAATCAACTAAAAACAATTGATAATTGCTCACACATAAAGCATTTGAAAAACACATAAACTTGATACAAGTATTCAATTGCACGATCCTTAGATTATTTAAATGGAGTAGAAGGTGTTTGCATAGGAGAACATGGGTGAATACCATGAAATTATTTTTATTTTAATGTTAATTTTTTATTATTTTTATTTTATTTTGATCAAGTAAAAATGTTTTCACAAAGTGTGATTTTTATTTTTAGCAATAAACAACACATTACATTACAACCAACCAAAATCCATCTTAAATCCAGAGCTATTAAGGGCCCAGAGGGATCAAATCTCTTGAGATGCAAACCTCTTTAGAGTGAAAGGAGATTTGATCCTGTAGATTCCGAGTTAAGATGGATATAACCTGTTTTAATTCCCCCCCTTTAATTATGCTATATTCCACATGAATACCATGGGTTGTCATACCATGGGTCAATACCATGAAGTTATTTTTATTTCAACCTTATTTTTTGATCAATTTAATTTTACATTGACCAAATAAAAATGTTTTCACATGGAGCTATTTTTAATTTCATTTTATTTTCACTCAGTTCCAAAATAAATAATCTTATTAAAAAAATAAAAAATATTATATTAAATAATATTGTATTGTTTTTTAAAATACAAATATTAAATTTTAAAATACTATATTCAAAATTTAGAGTACAAAAACTATTTATGGTAAATTGACTATTTTACTTTAGTCTTATTTTAGTTTATAATTTATTTTATTTAGTTTTAATCTTAATTTTATTTTTATTTTTATGTTTAAGTCACAAGTTATCTGGAACCTACCAAGTAGGGTGTTAGAAGACCACATATCTCAGTACTAGTGATATATAAATAAAAATATATTCACTTTAAAAGAGGTTTGCATATCAAGACATTTGATCCCTCTTGGCTCTTGGTAGATCCAGAGTTAAGATTGATTTAGACCATCTTAATTCCCCCTATAAAGAAACTCCATTTACTATGGGTCAATACCATGGGCCATATTTATATTTGATCATTATTTTATTTTATTATTTTTATTTTTAATTGTATTTTGACCACGTTCATTACATTATGCCAATCTTTTTATTTAATTTACTTTTATTTTAAAATTTTGTGTAATTTGACATAGTCAAAATGTTAAGCATGACATTACAACCTTTCTATCATACTATGTTGGAGAGCATAGTAGCACAAAAATGTAATATTTAAATATATAAATATTTATGTTCTTTTTTTTAAATTGTTTTTTATCCATGTAATATAAATTAATTGGTTTGTGTGGAGTTTAATTTTATGATAAAAAATTTATTATAAATAAAAAATTTATTCTTATATACCCAAAAATTTCATGTTTATAAAAAAAGAAAAACTAACATTATAAAAAACATATATAAAAATATTTACTTGATCTAATGGCCTAAAACATTTCAATCGTCTAACATTTAATTCAATGGCTCAAACATGGCTCAAACATGGACACAGTGGCAACTAGGAGAGAGTTTTCAAATAGTGACACCAACAAATGTGAGGTGTAAAATGAATTATCACATACATCTTTCTGGTTTTAAAAAGTATTAAATATAAAGTAAATGTCAAATTCCAATTAAAAAAATGTAAATATACATTATGAATATATAGGCATGTCCATCTCTCTCTTTATGTATATATATCTATGATCCATCTTATTGGATATTATATTTCTTCTATTTTTTTAATTAATGCTTTAATATATGTTTTTATTTTTTATTTGGAAAAAATATAATTTCACTTTAATTTTTTTTTAAGGAAATAAAATTTCATTTTGAGATGCTAAAATCATTTAGAATGTGCAACCTTAAAATGAATTATCACATAAATATTTATGGTTTTAGAAAGTATTAAACATACATGTGTACTAAGTTTTTTGGTTTCAATAGTTGGAAAGAAAATTCAATGAGACAAAAGCAATTTTGAAATTTCATTTAAAAAATTACTATGGTCAATGAAAAGTCAATAAGAACAAAGCAATTGTTAAATTTCAATTTAAAAAAATACCATGATCAATGTAATCAATGTAATTGTGAAATATGGATGAATGTCAATAAGGAAGAAAAAGAATAAATTGATTAAGAAGTTTGCAAAGAAAAACACACTTAAAGAAATACAACATGTATGTTTTTCTTATAGAAATTGATTAAGAATCTTGCAAAGAAACATACCATGTGTGTTTTTCATATTATATTTTCATAAACATCAAGAAATTGATTAATAACCTTGCTATAGGAAACATAAACTATGGTGGAAGATAAATATTTTTTTTAAGAATGTAAAGTAAATGTGAATTTCCAATTAAAAATTTGTAAATATACATTATGAATATATAAGCATGTCCATCTCTATGTATATGTATGCATATTTATGATCCATTGTTCTTTTTTTTCATCTCTCTCTCTCATATATATATATATATATATATATATATATATATATATATATATATATATATATATATAACTTAAATTTATAATTGTACTATATATAGCATTGAATGAAAAATGATTTAAGTCTATTTGTATGTGTTTCAATGAGCTCATAAAAATCATGACCAATCAACATAGAATTTTATGGATCATGTAACTTAAATTATTGTTAAACAAATCACATTAGTTACTCATTCTCTAACATAATAATGATAAACTAAAAAACTACCTATTCTAATAACCAATTAAAAACTGATATAGATCATATAACTTAAATTATTGGCATGCTAATTGAATATTAATCCATATTGCCATGGCCCTAGAAGGGGGCCAAATCCCAGTAAATTTCCCGATGAATGCTCTGTCTGCGAGCTTTAAATCCATTTGACCAACGCTTGTAGGCGGAAAAACTGAGTCCAAACCTTTGACAAAACGAGGTGAAAAAACCAAAGCACAGAATACATCAATATCAGAAAGAAAGTGTTAGGGGGAGGCCACCCAAATCTTAGAGCAAAGAAGGGGGAGGCTGCCCAGTCTAGAGGTCGAATCCATGAAGACCACTAAGCACCTGAATCTCCAGGGTTTTTCAAAGGACAGGAACTCTTCAGTTACAGAGAGGAATGTTACAAATATTTAACCAAACAAGTGGGCGCCAACAAATCCGACAACATAAAAATAATGAGTCATATTTAAGCACTCAAGTATACAAGAGGATCCGTGTTAACCTGCAAATAATAGAGAAACTAATAGCCTATATACAAAAACATATTTGAATTTGCAAAAATTCATAATGAGCGCGTTAATTTTCTGGACATTTTCAAGCTTCTTCCAACGCTTCTTAACAGAACTAATAGCCTATATACAAAAACACATTTGAATCTGCAAAAATTCATGATGAGCGCGTTAATTTTCTGGACATTTTCAAACTTCTTCCAACGCTTCTTAACAGAGTCCATGTGAAATTTGAAGGATGTTTCTCCACATTTGTGGATTGCATCTTAGAAAATTCATTGGTTTACATTAACCTGTGGGCAATGTGGCACTCTACTCTTGAAATCCTTTCATTCCAATTTGACTTTTCGTATGAAGGGGCAGCCTGGAATTTCCGGTCATATTGGCACTCTGTTGATTTGATGGAAAAATTAGCTTTGTGCAACATTAGAGCCATGTCTGAGACCAGTAACACAGTCTAATATCTGTGTGATATTGGTGTCAGTCTCGAAGTCTTTAAAGTTAGGTTGATGTGGGTCTGCATTTTTTTGGCCATTGGAGGGTGAGACCAGGAAATGATTCAAATTACAGGATGTCATTAGTAATGTTCAGTAAGTTAGTTAGTCAGTTAGGTTGAAGGAGGCATTGGATCTAATGGTCTAAAACATTTCAATCGTCTAACATTTCATCCAATGGCTCAAATACAGACAAACTGGCTGCTAGGAAAGTTGTTTTCAAATAATGACAACTTATGGCGTAATAAATATATATAAATTTTGAAACTTCTGATTTTTTTTATATACCTATTATTTTGACATTTTTCAAAATTGTTTTTAATTTATCTTTGACGTGTTTGTTTAAGAATAAAACAGTATTTTACTGGTAAAAATTCAAAAAACAAATATATAGGCATCAAATTTAACCCTGACAAAAACTAATATAAGTAATTATTTGAAATAGTTATATATATATATATATGTATGTTTCGATAAAAAAACAAATAATATTTTCATCAAAAATAAAAATTAAGTAATAAGACATATTAATCCATCATGACCCATAACATTTAATATTTAAAATTAAATTTAATAAATTAACCTTTCACTTGTTTTAAAAATGTATTTATAATTTTAATGAGATTGAGCATATAGTTTGAATAAGGCATATTAATGTATCTTGGTCCATACTTAGTATTTAGAATAAGAATTTGGCATTCAATGCTGACCCTTATTTTGTTTTAAAGGATTATTCATAATTTCAATGAGATTTGAGAATCTAGGTTGGACATTGTGTTACTTTATTATAAATATGTAACTTTTGGTTGCAAAATTTGTTTGAAGATAAATATATTACCACTTTATTTTTACAAACAAACTTTCCTTAACTCATAGATGAAAGAATCTCAATCCTACGACATGAAAAGAATACGAAGAAACTTTCATAAATGGGATCCAATTTAAAGCAAACTTTCCTCATTCAAAGTTTTGATGAGAGATATTGACTAGTCCTTTAAAATGATGATACATATTAATAAATAATTATGACCTAGATCTTGACTAGTCCTTAAAAATGATGATACATATTAATAAATAATTATTACCTTAAGGTGCAGATACCTTGTAACTAGCATTAATGTCAAATGACATTTCAGAAAAAAGGTATGAAATTAAATATTTTAAATGATGATACATATTAATAAATAATTATGACCTATATCTGGATTAGTCCTTAAAAATGATGATCCATATTAATAAATAATTATGACCTTAAGGTGTAGATATGACATTAACTAGCATTAATGTCAAATGACATTTCGGAAAAGGGATGAAATTAAATATTTGAAATTAAGAAAGTAAATTGGTCTCTTCCAATCCATGAAACAAATAAAAAACAATTAAGGTTATTAAGAGCCTCATCCATTTCTAATTTATAATCCACAAATTAGATTATCTCACGAGGAAAAACAAAAAGGACAGTCAATGCTTAGGAACAACATGCCTTTACTTAGACAAAAAGTGTACTATAATGAGATAATCTCAAATCCAAAAAGGAGACAAAAAGGACAATTAATGCTTAGGAACAACATGCCTTTACATAGACAAAAAAATGTCCTATAAAGTTAAACTAATGGTCATGAATCATATCATGCAAAAAGATAAGATAATTTAAATGTAAATCATGATGCCAAGACTTATTTTGAGGTTGTTCATTATGTCGAACATAAAAGTATCAAATATGTGAAACTTAACATCGTTCTCACAATATGAAAATAGAGTGAAAGATCACATGCATTATATTCATCCTAAAGATCTCTTAGAAGACCTTTTATTACACCATAGGAAAGCAAATGTATTATTTTTTTATTATTACATTAATAAATTAGTTACTTTATATAAAGAAATAAAGAATTTGTATTATAGAGCACACACTATGACCATTTATGTGCGTTGTAAGCATTAATGGTATAATTTACCATATTTTGAATTAATATTAATATTTACAAGTTATCAAAATCACTTAATAAGATTTTGAAAATAACTCATATAAAAAGAGAAAGGGATTGTTGAAAGCAACTATAAGAGTTATTTATTTATTTTATTTATACAAATTTAAAAAAAAAATTAAAAAGATAAAGAAGTAAGAGATATAAAAAAAATAGATCCAAGAGAAGGTCTGTAAAGAAATATGAGAAAAGTGGTCTCTATTAACATAGAAAAGAATTGATATTGAGTTCCTTTCTAAAGCCACAAATTTTTTTTTTAAAGAAAGAGAGGGTAGTAAATGTTATGGGTCTATTCAAGGTATATTTATTTGTTGCAATGGTAAAATAGTAAATCATTGGGGATGGTGTACTTTAAATTTATAATGGGAGTATATGTTTTTTTATTATTAGTTCTTGTCTCACTAGGACTATAACACTTGTCTCATAGTCAAAGTGCGTTGATTATCTATCATTTTTTCGAGTTTTTGCAATTTCAACCAAGTTTCAAGAAAATAGTGAATATTCCTATTTTCTTGTAAATTCAAATATCATTTTATAATTTCTAGAAATCTTATTTCTAATTTTCCATTTGTTGAGCGAGACTTGAAATATGCAAAATTATGCAAATTGTGAAGAAGGATTCAAAAGTAGCTTTGAAAGATTAATATAATATGAAATTGCTATAATTTTGTTGTGCAGAGAAAGGGTGTGTGGAGAAATTGAGTGCTTGGGAATTTGTTAAGGAGCAAGGACTATATCGAGTCATGCTTTCTTGCTTTGCAATGCATATAAAGCTAATTTAGTATGCGAAGTAGAGGCATGGACAAAAAAGGCTAATTTTATGAGTGGCAATTTTGTTAGTTAGTGCTCCAACATATTTGTGCCTAAAATGGTTATTTCTTTCTTCAATGATGCCAAAGCTGAGTGCGAAGGTGCATAAGAAGCTTCTAGAGCACTAACATTGACATTAACACTATCATAGCTACTGCTAGTGTGCTTCACTCTTATTTCATTTAAAAATTATTTTTCTATCTTAAACTTTTACAGATTTAGTTGTGTAGGAGAACAAGTCCATAGAGTCATGAATCTGTGTGGAATGAATGATCATGTGGAGGTAAGGAAGTGCAATGAAGCACCTACTCTCCTGGATAGGGATTGTACGAAAATATGTGAGAACATGTAATTTCTTAAATTTAATCAATTCCTTGTTTTGTTTGATATATGCAAAGTGGTTGGATATAGCAGAGTTGAAGGAGACATGGCAAGTTCTTGTTGAGATTTTGGGGTAGCATCGTATGTGATCTAGCTCCAAAACTTTGTGGAAGGGCTAGAACACATGAGATCTCCAAAACCCAGAAAGTGTTTGGAGAAATTCCATCTGGTGTAAAAGTTATTCAAATAATTAATTTTTTTATTGGGGACCCTAAGTCTAACTTAGGAAATTTAAAAAAAAATTAAAGTGAATTAATTTACACATGTGAAGAGAACATTCTAAGTGACGTGGATCAAGAGTTCTTTTAATCTTAGTTGTTGATTAGAGATTAGATCACGGTTGTTGATGTGTCTGTTATCACTCTAGTAATTCTAAAGTTGTGAGATTTTGGTTTAAAGTCTAAGAACACTAGAGGTAACCACAAACAAACTTTTAAACTTTAAGATCTAGCCTTCTTAGGGTTCAGAGAGGGCTCTCTCTATAAGATTTAACTTTGTTTTATTTATAAAATATTAGGCTAGTTATGATTGTGCAATTTGGTTTTGGTTTGGTTGTTTTAGTGGGAAAAATCACCTAATGAGATGGATAGTGGGAAATATGTTTGTCCATTGGGTTGAGGAGTCAAAAATCAAGCAAACAGAGCTAGGATCAAGGTCAAGAAGTCAAATGTTTTCAGGGCAAGATATATAACCCATGAAGATCTTGGAAGGTTGTTTGGTGAGGTGATATGATCGGGATAAAGAGCAATGAAGGGTTTTTTTATCCGGAAAAGAGAAGTAGTAGGCAAAGTTCAAATGAAAGAAGGAGCAATTAAGGGTTCCCTACTCTGGAAATCAACAGAAAACATAGAAACGATAAACAGTAAAGACAGGGTGCTTTTAACAAATCCTGAAGTAATACTCTTGTTTATTCATTCAAATTTAGAACACATAGTGGATGCATGTAACAAAGAAATATAAACAATGACAAGAAGGAAATACTTCACTTCAATAGCTCATCACATGAATCCTGAAATATGATGCCAATTGATCCAATCAAGTTTGCTACTCGAGATTTGAAACAAAAAAGCCTTCAAATCCAATAAAAAATGACTATAGAAATCTTCAGCAATTTATTCCACAATAATACTTCTAAAGATGAAGTATTTATACATAATTGTTTACAAAATATCCTAGAATGCTTCTAGGAATTATCTAAGGAAAATAGAAATATCTTTAGCACAAAATAGAGACAACTTCTTAACAAATCAACAAGCTGTCCTATCTTATCCAAATAAAATAGAAACTGATTATGGATGAGGTGCAGCTGGCTTCCTTGGTGTCCTTCGTGCTGGCTTTAGATATTTCAAGTTGGTTTTGAAATATGATCTGCTTTATCTTATACTCTTTCATTGATTCACTTTAATCTATGATACTCTTTTAAACTTAGATATTCTTTAACCACTGTAAAATATGTTTATTGCTGAGATAAAAATATGTTTTGACTACAATTCAGCAAACTATTTTCTCTTTTATCTTTCTGCCTTTTTATCTTTCATAGTAAATCTATTAAATGACTACCAATCTTCCTCATTTGGAATTTGGATCTTCCTTAATTTTCTGAAATTCTCATTTGCTTCTGTATACCTGGAAAAAGTTGCTTTAATGACAAACAAGCATCTTATCTCATGCTGCAAAAAAATAAATCTTCAAAACTTCTGAGTAAGACTTTTCCTATTGGAGTGCCTTGTCTACCTGATTTTTCAACTTGCTCCTTTGCAAATTCTATGATCTTTTTATTGTAATCCTCTTGAGGCATTAATTTTTCATTGATGACCAAAATATTAGGCAAACTTCTTTGCCTCAAATTCTCAAATTTGACCATAAACCTAGTTATGGTGATGTTCATATTCTCACACTTCTCCTCAAGTTGTTTCATCAAGTTCTTCTTGGTGATAACTTTCCTTATCTCAAGGATAGTTTCAGTCCTATCAGTAATCTCAAGTTCTTCTAGCTCTTGCTTGTTTTTTCTCCTAAGAAACTTGATCAATTCTATTGCTTGTTCTAGTTTGTTTTCAAGCTCATCTTTATTCTTCTGAATTTCTGCTAATGCTGATTTGAGTAAATCTCTTTGTTCAAAAATCACTTAAATTGAGGGCCACACATCATTGATGGCTTCAATGATCTTGTTTCATAAATGATTTTTCACATATGAAATTTGTTCCTTTAAGGTTAATTCCTTCTGTAACTTCTTCAATTCTTCATTTAGTCTAATAGCCTTTTTCTCATGTTTTTTGGCATTTATTTGAGCCAACTTGTTTGTATTTTAAAGATTGTCAACCAACTTTTTCAATCTGTTAATTTCACTTGTCTGAAGTGACATTTCTTCCATAGCTTTCACTAGTTTGTTGGCCTCATCTGTAGGGTGAGTTGTTGTAGTGGATGACTCTGTAGCTGATGTTGTAGATGATGTCATTAGCACTGTAGTAGCCAGTGGATCTTTGGGTGCCAAATCTTCTGCTAGAGTTGATGGCACAGCTGTAGTGACCATAGGAATAACTGAATGAATTTCTGATGTTTTTGGTGTTTCTTTTTCATGGACAAGTTTATCCATTTGAATCTACATTTATTTGATATGTGTTGTCAGCTAAAATATCAAATTAATCATATCATCCTTCTCATTATGTCCTTGTGTTATTTCCTTAGCTTGAGGATGTTCACTTGATGGAAATTTAAGTTGTTTTCTCAATGCTACAATGTCCTCATTTTTCTTCTTTACTAATTGTTCTGCTGCTTTGACATTTGCAGGGTCATATCCAACCTACAAGACCAATTCTTCTAAAGATTTAATTCTTAGATATTTAGCATATAAGGAAGCTTTGTCAAGTTTCATTTGATCTTTCATGTTTGTAATAGTGTTCTGAAGTTTCTGAACACTCATAGCTTTAGTTGTAACAATAGAATACAACATCTATGAACTTTGTCTATGAAATTATATCTGATCAAGAGCATGATTTTTTTTGTATGGACTTCTAAATCAATCTTCTTGTAATCTGCCACTCTCTTTGGAGTTTTCACTGTAGGATGCAATACTAACATGATTAGATTTTTTTTTGAGTAATCAAAGGCAAATAAAAGTATATTTTGAACACTTGGTGTTTGTTTCAGATATTGAGAGTAAATATAATTTTTGATCTCTTCATTCTTTAACTTGATTTGTTTGTACTTTTCCTTGATATCTAGATCCTTTTCTTCAGTTGTTTGTGAAGATGATGCTTCCATGTTCTGTTGTTGTTCTATCAATTGTTTACTTCCATTATCAACCTATTCTTCATTTCTATTCTCTGTATCTTGCTCATTTCTGATAACAGTGGCAACCTCTGTGTTGGTATATGGGAGATATGTTTCTTCAACATCAATGGTTACCTTTTCTTTACCTACTGGATCTGTTTTAGGCCTTTTATTATATCTTATCTTGAACCTAGCTTCGGTAGTGATTTTAGCAACATAATTTTCTTCTTCTCTTACCCTCTTGGTGGCTTTTTCTGTTTGATCTGCAGTTTGTAAAGTGTGACTAGTATCATTTTTATTCACTGCATCTACTAGAGTATTTTCTGTCCACTCAATTTGATTGGCATATTTCTCTATCTTTGGTTTGTCTCATGAATGTAGGGTTTTAGTTTACACTTAACCCTCATTTTACTCAATATCCCTTGTGGATCATAATTCCAAGAAAATCTTTCTTCAAACCTGTATTCTAATAACTGCTTAGTTGCTTCTACCTCTGCATCTCTATGATTGCAAATGAATGGCCCCACTTGATTCTTCAATTTAAACTGTGTTTTCTTCTTTGCTGCTAAGAAGTTGATAGAATCAGAGTTTAATATTTTCCTGATATACTCCAAGGCAAAAACCCTCATTGATACAAATTTGGGTAGCTTGTAGGGTAACAAATTAGATCCAAACACTCTAATCTTAGTGTTCTTTTCATACAAGTACCAATCACCAGTCTTGGTCTGCTCTGAAAACTGTAAAATCTTCTTCATATCATCATTTATCCTTGGTTGTTCAGTATTTGTCAATATTTTTATCAATGGATGGATGAAGAAGTCTGAAAACTCTGCATAAGTGAACTCTGTGGATTCTTTCCTGATCAAAGAGGTCCATAAAATAACTGAAAGAGGATTCCCTTCTATGTCAAGCTTTTGAAGGGTTAATGTAAAATCATCTTCTTGAAAATACAAGAACATATGGAAAAGGAAAGATGTGTATCTAAACACTCCTTCAATTGGCAATTTAACTAATTGGTCATGAATATTGTCAGCAATCTACCTAGCATAATCCAAGATAACAGATGGAGGTTGTCCTGGTGTGAAAGTGGATAGGAAACCTAAAATAAATTCATCTGTATGTTCATCAGTAAAGTACCCTAAGATGAAGGAGAGCATGGAGATGACATGTCTAGAACCCTCTGGAAATCTTGAAGTGGAATATGGAGGATTAATTTGAGGGATTTCTACATGTAAGGGCATGAATATTTGGAAGATTTGGAATCTTTTAGGAAATTCAAGGTCAATATACAATTTGGTAAGTGCTTCAATGGACAGAGGAAGTGCTTGAGGATCAGGTTTAAGCTGTAACATTTGATTAATGGATTCAACAGTAATGGTTGTTAACACTGGAAAATCATATAGCAGAAGACGACATCAATTAATGTCAAGCCTAAGGATTTACAGAGCAGGAACACATTATGGAATCAAGAAGTATTTAAAATCTCTAAGGTTTTGAGAAAATTAGATTTGAACTAGTCATAAATGCTGAATTGTGCGCTTTATCCTTCGAGAAGAGTGCCTTCTGCGCGCCTTTTTGTCTGATAAGTGCGCATTCCTGGAAATTGCAAAAAGTTGCTTTCCGGGACCACATCAAGCAAAGGATAGTTACTCCTTATGTGAAAGCCACCTAAAGATAGCCACCAGCACCTCCTTAGACACTATGTGAGCACACAAAAGAATATTTGAGCACACAATGGAATCATACCTCTCCCTTGGGTCACTATCCATCATATACCAAGGGAGGGAAGGAGGATTTGAAACTAATCTATATAAAGCCACCAAGAGATGAAGAAATGGGGATCACATTGTTATGCTGGCCAAAGTTGCCCAAGCAACACCAGCAGTGTGTGACCCGGAGCTGGAGCTAAAGAGGACTCGATCATTGGCCACCCAACATCTTATTCCACCACAGCAGAGAGAGAGAGGGAGACTGCATCAGAGGCAGAGCTTGGAAGGCAACATCCTTGCATTGGGACCTAGAGCCATTGCTTAGGGGCCCTTTGGCAAGGGGGTAAAATTTCTTCTCCATTTCAAACGTTTAATAAGAAGAGGCCATTAAGCCATCGTTTTCATTATTATCATTTTGACTTTTTGACTCTCTTTATAGCTTCTGTATATTTGTGTTTTAGTTTTAGTTTAACCAGAGCATACTTTAGCATATTGTTTTTCATTAAATGTTATGCTTTTGAGCTACCCCACTTTTTTCCTATTACCAATAGTTTAAAGAGTAGACCACACTCTTTAAGCTGGTGATATTTCGTACACCCGTGCGACTAATCCACCACAACAGGATTGGCAACTCCACTGACGTGTTCCAAGTTTATGTGGTTGTGCCATCTTTTGCAGGAGACCCTTTTTCTATGCTGGAGTGGAGCTGACAATCCTCTGATCCATCTTACAGTCCCTAGACTCACTAAAGTGACATACTGAAGAAGGCAACTCCTAATATTTTTACTTGCAGTATTTTTGCACGCAGTTTTTCCTCACAGAGGTGCATTGTGCACGTTCGAGACTGACTTGCGCGCAGGAGGGTGCACCTGTCAAGGATTTTTGCGCGCAAATTGCAGACTGAGATTTTTCTCCCTATATTCTGCATTTTTTCTGCTTGTAAGTGTGTTGGGCAGCCCCTAATGTATTTGCCAGCACTTGTGTTGATACCCCATAGCTTCTGAGAACTCACTTTTTGCTGCTTTTTGTAGGCATTGAGTTATTTTTCATTTAAGTTGGTTTGTTGAAAAAAGTCTTCACATAGTTTAAGTAGGGGCGAATTAACCATTTCTTTCCGAACAATTTATGTTTTTTGCAAGTTCTGGTATGCACACTTAGTTTAAATATTCCAAGTAAGTGGCCCAAGAACACACATGCATAAGCTAGTGTAGAAATTGTTTAGCTTAAATTCAATTTTTTCATTTAGGAAATTGCAGAACTAGGATTGAATCGCCGATTAGAGAAAGTAATATTTGTTGCCTTTGCACCATTTGGTGACCCTAGGCAAGCATATGAACGCTCTACATTTGTGATTCTCCATCTCCCTTTAGTTACTCACATAGATTAACTAGGAAGATTTGGAATAATCCCACTGTTATTCGCAAACGATTTCCATTTGAGCAAGGAGCAACGTCACATAGTTTAACTAGGGGACTTTTGTAAAGGATCAACGATATCCATATGTTCAAACTATGAGATTTTTCACCATATGCTCACACACACTCACCCACTAAGCAAAGAAAGCCACCTAAAAATAACTTAAAACAACTCACTAAATTCTCCCCACAAGGGCCACAAAAGAATTTATAGATTAAGTTAGGATCAAGGGGGTAGGCATCCAGTAAGTCGTCTTGATCACACTTCATATTGAAACATAGAAGTTGTGTATTTAGGGAGATTTAAAATCCACCTATTAGCCTACGGAAAATAAAACCTGAGCGCGGCAGAGACCCAATTCAGATGGGGTTAGGCTTAGGCGCAGTGCGTGTGGTATCAGTTGGGGCTACCTGACCCGGCTGATACTCGGTACTGTTAGCTGACTACCAAGAAGCCCAAGGCTCAAACGCTCACGTGGGATAGTGGTTCTTAGTGGCCAAAAACTAGGGCATCCTTTACCCTATAAGTGATGGTGCAGGAAAGCGCTAGACCCTCTACCCTTACCTTGGTGGCTTCTCTTCGGCTGACTGGGGGCGTCGCCAGCTCTTATGGGACGTTGTGCCAGCACTCGTAAAAAATATTCTCAAGGCCCAATTACTTTGGAGTGAGTGAGGACATAATAGGTCTTCTAGGATTTTGAGTATCACACACAAAAAAACAAACCCATTTTTTTCTTGATTGATCACATAGATTAAAGTTAAAGGGAAAGTTCATTTCATTCTCGCTTTGTTTTATGTATGTGGCCATAAATTTGTCGTGATCACAGACGTGATCCCCTCAAATTTTTCCAAAACCTAACATGGTTAACACCCAAATGGTCCCAAGGGAACCTCGTCCCTCCAGGCGTCTTTTGGACCTCCCCCCATTACAGGGAGGGGTTCCAGGTCTTTCACCATTTAGACATCAAAGACGAAACATTTCCATAGTCGTTGGTTCATCCTTTATTGGAGCAACCTTAGTTGGGAACCCTAGTTGGTCTCCCAACACCACACCACTCCCCCCTCAGCCCCTAGGGGGCAGAGGAGCGTGTCCCATAGGGGAAGCCAGTCGAATTCACATCAGGGTATGTCACAGACTAATCCTCATTCTAACCAAAACTTCGTGTCTTCACACGTTTCCATGGTGTCAACCTCTTAGTCACCCTTCTTAGCTGCGTTAAATCTACCTGATTTAACCAAACTCACAAATGACCCCATCACACACGACCCTAATTTGCCTCCCATTCCCACAAATCTCCCTTCGGATATACCAAAGTTCGAAGGTAAGCAAGCAGAAGACCCAAGTAATCATGTAATGACCTTTCACCTGTGGTGCTCATCGAATATCATCATTGACAATACTATTCAGTTGAGGTTATTTCAACGCACTCTTATGGGAGTGGTCGCGAAATGGTACGTGGAGAAACCGCCTACTTCACATGGAACCTTTAGCGCCCGCGCTACCGTGTTCCTCACATACTTTCAGTTTCCCATTCACCACAATTTGGGAATGGAGTTACTGACTCATTTCAAAAAATCCCCTCCATCCATATCTCATACCATCTCCATGAATGGAGGCGGCATCGCAGTTTATGCAAAGCTAAACTCGACGACCGGGTCCTCTTAGATTTATTCTTGAAAACTCTGACAGCGAATATTTCAAAGGATGTGGCACAACGCAACCCCACATCTGAAGAGGATGTAATCAGTAAAGCCCAGCAGCTTGAATTGATCTATACGCAGTCAGGATACATCTACAATATCCTGCCTAACGCCCTGCACCTGCAATCTTATCAAGAATTTCCATGCGTGTCTAACTCTGCAAACGGACTAATTGGGTCAATGACCCAAGGGTTCCTAGGCAGCAGCAGTCAAAATCCCAGTTACATACATAATTCTACCTAGTAGCAAAATTTGACTAATAGGGTGCAAGCTTATCACCAAGGAGGACCTTATGCTCCGGCTGAGGGGACCCAGTATGCAGGAAGAAACACTGACGGAAGAGCTTCCCCTCAATAGTCAGGTGCAAACATGGGACAACATTATGCTCAGTCCCAAGCACACAACCCACCTACACAAGCCAAACACTTTCCCAAGGCAATGCAAAAGGCCACCTCTACGAACGAACCATTCTTGTTCAATATGTGGTGACTATGGGCACTATACTCACCACTGTCCCAAAATCCTTGGGCTTAAAAATCTACAGAGTAACCGAGGACAAGGAGGGTCTTCCCAACAAACTGCAGTGATGCAAGAACCTTTCCCCCATCAAGGGATGGTCAGCTCTCAACAGCAAAACCCATACGATTCTGGGAAAAGCAACCATAAAATTTACATGACTGGGGAAGAAATGTTTTTCCAGACTCGGAATCGCAGCTACGACACCCCACCAGACACCAATATGTTAGGGGCTAGTACTAGCGTGCCGACTGCACCTTTGACCATTCCAAAGATTCCTATGGAACTATTGCCAAAAATGGTTAAGGGACCTAATAGGCGAGTAGGTAACTACTCCAAAGCGGCCCATAATTATAGCATCGTGGATGATTTAGCTCAATCACCCACTGCTATGTCCACGTTGGAAGTACTGCAGTCGTGCCCCAAGCAACGGAAATCCATACTTTCTGCTTTACATGCTATCAACCCCGTCGATATGCGCATGATGGCTTTTGACTTAGAAAAATCCACCCCTAGGCTTCCTTCCATGGTCGCCTTCTAGATACCAATATCGGTACAGAATATTACTATTCACTGATGTGTCATTGATGAGGGTGCATGGACATGCATCATGTCAAAAAATGTGTGGCAGAAGTTAGGATCCCCAAAACTCAAACCTTCCGTTATCACACTCAGAGCATACGACGGTCGTCCCTCGACTCATGTCAGCCTCTATCAAAATGTACCAGTCTATTAGCCGGTAAGACGGTCCACATAGACATCGAAGTCCTGGACGCTCATTTGGATTACAACAGAGTCCTCAGGAGGAGTTACATGTACACCATGTCTGCCATAGCATCCTTCATCTTCCGCATTATGATGTTCCCCCACGAGGATCGAATCATTGCGGTAGACCAGCTGACGCACAGTGAAAAGCATCCCCTAACCAACACGGACATAATTCTACCCTACGTAGATATAGTCGTAGATGGTCTTTCATGGTACCAAGAATACAGCCCTAGCCAATTCAAAACATCGTCTATCCTAGGGTCATTCCTAGGAGATCCTCCCATTATCCCTGAGGTATTGCCCGATGCCACAGGGGCCCCGGTGTGCATGATTTCCACATCAAGCACTGAGGTTAGTCAGGACACGGACTCAAGCAATAACGACACTGAGGCATCGGCCACGGCATCCTCTCTAGCCTACGCCACCTCCCAAACCCCTTTCCTCTACCCTCCAGTTGGCTTCATCTCCTAGTAGGTTTTGGCAACACTGGTGTTACCCAACATATCGTTGGCATTCCCAGTTTGGTACCTCGTTCCCCCTTCCGGGACAGGAGCCACCAACGTTACTGCCATAGGTTTAAATCCCCTCAGTCCATAGGAACCCTCACCCACCCAAGAAACGGTCATAACCGCCCCTGCAAGGGAAGTTCCCATTACGAAACTGGTTATCACAGCCAAGAAAACCGCAAAAAGAGGAAAGAAAGTGGTGACTCCCACCATGCAAAGGGATTCATCATCCTGTGCTATATGTGATGTCATAGAACACCCTACCCACATATGTCTGGAGTTGGACGAGTTAAAACCACTTCTTGGCTCTGAAGCAGACGTCTCAACGCCACGTTCCCGCAAAAAGGAACCTGCCTCAAAAAATACAGGCAAACCGCTGCATACCAATCACGCATGCACTCTCTGTGACACCTATGGGCACTATACCCACCATTGTCCAGAAATACCACAATATAGGGATGCCTTACATGTGATTGAGTGATCCTATCAAGAGGATCCCTCCATCCAGACTATCAATGACGAGCTGTGTACCATCCTATATTTACAAGAGGAACATAGATTTGTAGAGTGGCCCCCAGTAATGCCCATTATACATTGTATGCTATGCGATGAACGTGGCCACTACCTCGAAGAGTGTGCAGCATTGGAACTCATTGACAAATGGTATCTGATCTAAATGGTTTACTACGTGGGGCTACAGGCAGCTCAATTCATATGCCCGTTATGCGCTGACAATAACCTTTTAGAGGACTATCACTACATACATCGCTTTCAGTTAGCCCTGGCTAGCCTCTGCTCAACCATATTTCACCTTTCCCAAGAAGACGATATGGATGCCGAGTCCACAAGAATCTCCATGACCTAAGCAGAGGAGATGAGTGGGTCTATCATGTTCTTTTCAACCGAAGAACGACCTGGTGGGGAACCCCTAAATACCCCTAACGGCACTTTACAAAACACACCCACATGCACGTTAGGCAAAATGGCAGACCATATAGTCATCCATTGCCCTGACTTAGTAGCATTGCGACGTTGGTTCCTCGCCTGGCCTCAGACCAAGAACAATGGGACCCCCATATCATGAATATTTTACCTAATATGTCAGGGTAATCATTACGAGCGACATTTTACTTATGTCTCGCGGATCCGTCCCACTATCGACATGATTAATGCCATAGAAAAGAGACAGGACAATCTCCGGGAATGGCATAAAAGATACATCGCCAGCTCAACATCCCCACCACCGTAATGGTGTGTCAAGCCTGATAAGACTGCACACCAACCACGTGTACCCCAGGCAAAGCCTAGGATAACATGTGGCCTATGTGATCCGAACTTATTGCCGAATTTTCTCACACTTTCATCATATGTTTAAGTGTGAACATCTCCCCAAGCTGAGAGTAGCTCGAGCGGCACTAAGCCTACCATCCACCAAAGAGGAAGACAAGTCTAAATCAACGACGCGGAAATGGAAGCAGAAGACGACCTCTTCTACAACCAACCCTTTCCAAGCGTCCACATCAGGGACTTTGAGTTGCGTATAATCTCACACTATCTACTCTGTCAGCGTTGTGGTACCATGCACCATTTGCACTGGTCAAGATCACGCGCCAGAGGCATGCCCACTGCTGAAAGCATTCAGGCACCTCTGTGATAAGAACAAATTCCACCTACCAGAAATTGACTACCCTAGCGGGAGAGCCGACTTTATGATCAAACAGGACTCCATTACCAAGATCCTCCCCCCGCCGCATGCCAGTGACACAATTCACCACATACGACTTGTCTCATCACACGATCAAGACAGGATTCCCACCACCCCCTCGTCCCAGTATTTCCACTTTATTCTTGTCACAAAATACCAAGGTACCTTGTGCTTTTGCATTGATTTCCACGAGATCCCAAACCTGCACACCACCATTGAACTCCTTGACGACACCCAACCTCTAGAACAATGCCTAGTACAACTAGAGCTAGTTGACGAAAGTTTGCGGAAATCGCTGCAACACAATGAGGCCCATAAGAAAAGGGTGAAAGAATCATTTGACTGCCACATCACCCCTCGATCATTTACTGAGGGAGAATTATTCCTTCGCTATGATGTCGCAAAAAATGCCTTAGAGCTAGGAAAATTTGAAACCTTGTGGAAAGGACCCTATATCATCAAACATTGCCTTCAACAGGGGGCATACATCTTGATGGAACCGGACGGGACCTACCTTGCTAACCCCGTCAACGGCCTTTACCTCAAGAAGTTCTATCCATAAGGGCCCCAACAGCCCTTGTCCCCTAGAGTTAGAGTACACAAAAACCCATTCATGAAAATATTTTTGACCCAAGGACTTGTGTAAAAAACACGCTCGAAGTGCCACCATGGATCACCCACTCAAACCCTATTTCGGATTTGCTGATGGAGCATCGTGATGGTCTCAAAACTTAGTTGTAGTTGCCTGGTTCATCTACCACCCTAACCGATCACCACTGTGTTCAAACGGCATGTGCATCGGATCAACAACAAACAATCAGGCAGAATATGATGCCGTCATCAGAATTATGTGTGAGGCCCTCCATCAGGGCATCTGCCATATGCATGTCTACCTCGATTCCCAGTTAGTAGTATCGTAGTTGAACCAAACATTTGAGACTAGAGACATACACCTATTTAGAAAATATTTGTGTGCCAAAAGATTAAGCAAACAATTTGATTACATTACATTTTCACATGTATCAAGGAATCAAAACCAATCAGTTGATCGCATAGCTAATAATATCCTCAACTGGAATGCATCGTGAATAAACCATCACACATAAAAAACCAAAAAAATAGATAGCCATCAGCATATATAAACCAAAATAGATAGCACGCCATATAGAGCCGCAAAAATATCTCTCATATATATATCAAAAAATATGTGTATCTGAGTACAAAAAATAGGGTCGTTGGCCCACTGGCCAGCCTGAAGATACAAGGGTCATCAAAAATAAGGGAACCATACTCATAACGGGTGCTTTCCCTGTGTACAAAACTACTCTAGGGGGGTGCCCCCTAAGGAGGAGCACTTGGACCCACCACTCCTGGCGCCACCACCGGAGCTGTTGCCGCCACTGCAATAGCTACCCGTTTTAGAGTGAGCCGATAATCCCTCTCACGGGCCATCACCATCTCTAGTCGCACCTCCTTGAATTCATCCATGAAACCTCGAGCAAACATCCCCTAGGTCAAGCGGTCCACTCGACCCCGGAAGTCCTCTACAGCGGCCACCTAAGCCATAAGTGTTGCAATGCGTGCCTCAGCCGCATCTGCACGAGATCTCTCGGCCGCAACCCTAGCTGCAGCCGAGCTGCTACCCTCACCAGAAGGGCTAGCACCATCCCCGCTAGGTCCACCGGCACCACCACCTAGTCCATCGGCGCCACCTCCCCCCTGGCCACCACGAGGTCGTAATGGAGGATCATGACCCACCAGTCGGGCCACTGGGAAACCTACCTCGCCAACATCTGGAGGAGTAGCCAAAATAATGTTAATGTCAGTAACAAAACACACAAGTACATAAAAACTCGAACAAATGCAAAAAAATATAGCATATACCTGTAGGACCCCAAGCATAACCAAAAGGGAGACCGATATCTAGATCACCCTGAAAATCCATCCCTACATACGGGTATGGCAAGAACATTTGTGGGTTGCCCTCAAACCAGGCCTTTGTTATGTTGTTCCAATAACGACCCACCATGCCACCACCGCCACGCGGCATCATCGGAGTCCACCTCCTCATGCGTGGCTCCCGCGGCCCCCAATAGGCACCGCCACAACAAGCCTCAGAAACACCACCCTCTCATACATAATGTTGCACAAGTTGCTAGCATACACAAATGATTTGGATCCATGTTGGACCCTGTTCAGTTGAGACACCATACCATCAAAACAAAATTAGGCGAAATCCAAAAAATGCCTGCCCCTCAAGCGGCGTAAAATTCCCACCTGCAGGCCCGATGCCCGATGTGGAGCAAATGACCCCACCAGTCGCACAATAATAGCCAGAGCACACCACTCGGCCACATCTGTCACTAATGCAATATTGATGCACCCCTCAGTCATAGGCGCACCACCGTAATGTCGCCGCCAGAATCTTTCTAGGTTCACTCTCCCAGTAGGGAGTGGATACATCAGATCCTCACCCTGTGGCAGTAACCTGGTCACGATGTATATATCTGTCTTCAGACGGATAAGCAATTTTGTCCCCCTCAGTACGAAGATATTGCACCTCCTACATTAATGTTGTATAATATAACGTAATAGTTGGTCCTGAGACCAAAGGAACTCATTCTCAGAAAACTTCAGAAGGCCCCATGTGGCCAACTGATGACGCGCCCTAGCATCAACAACTATAGCGGCCTGAATCTTAGGCCAATCTCACTCTCTCCACACCAACCTGCCAAGCAACACAAGCACCCATCAGTACAGAAAGAAACATCAAAACAAACAAAAACCCAAGTTTTTCTGTCAAATACACTTTGTGCGCCTTTTTTCTTCACAGGCGTGTCCTTACACACAAAAAAGAGGGAATAGCATGCCCTCACGTGCATGTACCTCAGAAATGTGTGTAAGGAGGGCGTCACTTTTCCTATATCACCCGTGCAATCTAGGGCAAAAATTCCCTTTGAGGTCGTACAAACCCAATTTGTACGGCCCCCGGCACTGTCAAACTGAAAAAATTGAAATGCAGGACGTCATGAAATTTGCCTCGGCATAATATCGCTAATCCCTGGTACACAAGCTTACTGCAACGACAAGAAAGGCTCTACAACAGGCTGACTGCAACGGCAAGAAAGGCTCTGCAATCACCTCTGATCTCCCAAAACTCAGCAAGTAAAAATGAATAGGATTAGGACCATAACCCCATATTTATTTCCTTTTTCCATAACTTTAGAAGTCCATAATAGGAGATCATAAGGTTCATTCCACAAACCGTAAGTTGCACCATCATCAGTATGCCATGACAAATGAAGGCGATGCCACACATTGGCCTTCCAGAAAAAATATATTTTCAGCGCCGGCAGGTATGCACCCTCCCATCTTCCTTTCTAAAGTTCATTTTTTTCAATAATATTTGATGAAAAGAAGATGCTTTCACTTGAGGTAGTTGTTTTTTGCAGGAAGAACCCACAAACTGTTCACAACACCGTCCACTGAAAGTTCCAGAGTAGGTATCATTCTACCCTCAGCATGATAGAGTCCCACAAAACTTTTCATATCCTAACATCATTTCTCCATCAGAAATCAACCATAGGGTCCTCATACCCGACCACGTTTATCACCACCTCACCCTACATATGATAAATGTCAGTGTTGGTCAGTAGAGCTTCCCCTCCATGGTGCTCGTCACCCAAAGTAGACCATATATCACCGCACAAGTGACGCCATGGCCATACCATTTCAGTCCGGGAAGTACCTCATGCCCATCCATCTATCATGCATAAGGTCAATTTTTCCATTCAAACTCAAAACCCCCTTCCCGGATGACCAAGTTGTAGAAGCAGATTAAAAGCACACCTCCGCACATCGCATTTGGCCCACCATACCTCCATCAGCATAATCCCATCTGCGACATTTTTCGCTTCATCAACCTCGCACATGAGACCAACCAATGGGAACCCTACCCCTAGCAAAACACCATCCTCACACCTATAGTGAGCGACCCCCTTTTCATGTTTTGGGGTACCTGTCTCTATGTTTTGTACAAACCAAACCCCATTATTTTATTATTTTGGTAAGTGTACAAAGACCGCAAATGATGCCCTTCGCCACTTTGCCCTCATATTTCATCTTTTCCCCCATGGCAACAGTCCCTCATTCCCCTTGGTCGGAGTATTTTACCCCCATGCACGCACCATCACAACATTCATAGTCGGTACACACCCGCCCTGGAAGTCCTATCGACTCCAGGGATTTTCCCTTCATAAATAACCATGACTGCCGCCAAGCTGCTAAATTATACTTCGACCTCGGGCCACTGAATCCCAATCATCCATTTTCAGTCACCTCTCACCAACATGCCTATGTTAAATCCATCACATCTAGGTCCCTGACCCCTCAGGTCGGCAACCCTTGGTTCGGTTAAAGGCTTCCTTTTTGTCGACCTCGATACCTATTTTCCAAAATAGAAGTGGTACCTTGGATTACCCCTCCCCACGTAAAGGGGTATCCTCGGGTGGCACTGTGAGAGACATCATTGTCCACAGATGTCACCAATCCTCTTGACATTCGACTACAGTAAAATATTTCATGTCACGATGGTATCGTACCTTACAGCCATTGCACTTTGATCAGATCCGTCAAAGACCCATGCCTCCATAAGCGTCTCTGTCAAAAATGCTTACACGGGAAAGTCCCAACCAGTACATATGCAGTTTATGCATATGGGTACCACATTCCACCTATCGTCAAATAAAAAACGCCTTTGAGGGCATCAGCAGTAATCGTCAACAACCGCCAACATCACTACCACAGTAATGGCACAGACAACACATGTATCTGTCAATTTTGTTTAACTAGACATAGCATCACGAGCATGGGACATGCCCGCCTCGTTGAAATTTGGTAAATATGTTATATATTTTTTTTCTTGCAGGGGGTCCTTTAGGCCATGGTTATCTTGGAAATGGTGCAAGGTGTTTTCAATTCCAAAATTCACGCATGTCTCTCTCTCTCTCTCTCTCTCTCTCTCTCTCTCTCTCTCTCTCTATGCATACGATACATAAAAGAAACTATAATGTATTTCGGTTGTACAGTTCTTCCTAGACCTCACACATTAGGGGAAAAATGTTAACACTGGAAAATCATACAGAAGATGACATCAATTAATGTCAAGCCTAAAGAAGTTACAAGGCAGGAACACATTATGGAATCAAGAAGTATTTAAAATCTCTAAGGTTTTGAGAAAATCAGATTTGAACTAGTCTTAAATGCTGAATTGCGTGCTTTATCCTTCGAGAAGAGCGCCTTCTGCGTGCCTTTTTTCCCAATAAGTGCGCATTCCTGGAAATGGAAAAAAGTTGCTTTCCAGGACCACACCAAGCAAAGGACAGTTACCCCTTATGTGAAAGTCGCCTAAGGACAGCCACCAACGCCTCCTTAGACACTATGTGAGCACACAAAAGAATATTTGAGCACACAATGGAATCATTCCTCTCCCTTGGGTCACTATCCATCATCTACCAAGGGATGGAAGGAGGATTTGAAACTCACCTATATAAAGCGACCAAGAGATGAAGAAATGGGGATCACATTGTTATGCTAGCCAAATTTTCCCAAGCAACACTAGAAGTGTGTGACCCGGAGCTGGAGCTAAAGAGGACTCGATCGTTGGCCACCCAACATCTTAGTCCACCACAACAGATAAAGAGAGGGAGACTGCATCAGAGGCAGAGCTTGGAAGGCAACATCCTTGCATCAGGAACTAGAGCCATAACTTAGGGGCCCTTTGGCAAGTGGGTAAAATTTCTTCTCCATTTCAAACTTGTAATAAGAAGAGGCCATTGAGCCATCGTTTGCATTATTATCGTTTTTACTCTCTTTATAGCTTCTGTATATTTGTGTTTTAGTTTTATTTTAACCATAGCATACTTTAGCATATTGTTTTTCATTAAATTTTATGCTTTTGAGCTCCCCCACTTTCTACCTGTTACCAATAGTTTAAAGAATAGACCACACTCTTTAAGCTGGTGCGATTTCGTACACCCATGCGACTAATCCACCACAAAAATGGTAAAAAGTACTTCTTTATTGGCATTGAATATTTCTGTTTTCTCAGGTATATAATGATGATGGCATAACCTTATGACCTCTGGGCATGAGTGGGTAACTGGAAAAATACATTTGGGCAAGTGTGATTCCCAAATTTTAACTTCTTCAACATTATCCAAAGATTTTTCATAGCTCCAGTTGTGAAGTCCCAACAAACTAAACTCTACAATAGGGTCTGCTATCTTATAGTCAATATCTTCTAATGGGGTATGCTCAATGTCTACAACTGGAGGTTGCAGAGGATTTATAATGATAGCAATTTTGGAACATGCAGCTGGAGTAGGTTTAGGCATTTTGAGGCTTTTTGGACTACATAACTCTATTTTTACGCTTTTCTGGCTACTTCTGCAAGATTAAACAGTTTGCAGAAGTATTTTTTACTCTAAAAAAGGTTTCTTGGATTAAACAGGAAGAATATGGTCTTTTCTTGGATTTTTCTTTCAATTTTGGACTCTTCAACTTAATTTACAGACCTTTACTAGTTATAAACAAGAAACAAGGGTTTCCTGAGTTTTTCAATGGATAATAGGGCTAAGAATATTTTGAAATTAGGCACAGATGGTTTGGCTACCTTCAGAGGATTTCTGGGCTCAATTTAAAGTTTTAAACAGTTTAGAAAAACTATATAAACTCAGGTTTTTCATTCAAAATAGTGCGCAGCATAAAATATGGTTTTTTCAGAAATTTTGACAGGGTTTGGCCTGTTTTTTGGATATTTTAATAGGCTTGTTTTGACTAAGTTTGAACTTCTGACTGAAATTTTTCTTTAAAGGTCTTTAAAAACTAATAACGGGTTCGAATTCTGGAGAAATACCTGTTATATGCGGGTATAGGGCTTTGAGGATGTCTCTGAAGGTTTTTGAACTGATTCTATGGTGTCTTTTTAATCTCTGGAGCAATGCAAAGCTCCCTGGAAATATTCAATAGGTACAGGTGGAAATTTGCAGGTTCTGGGCAAGAACACAATGAAAATTGCTTCTTCTCTATGATTCCAAAAGGCGGATAAAGTCAATAAGCGGTAAAAGGGATAAATGATGCATTTTGAAGGTTTTTTAGGCAAATTAGGTTTAATTGGCCCCTGCAATAAATGGCGGTCAAGTCAAGCACTAGTGGTTTTCGGGCTCAAAAGGGTATAAAAATGCGAGTGGTTATCGCATTCGTTTTAGGTGGTAAGAAATTTTGGATGAAACGAACGCGATCCAGTAAGAAAGAACCACGTGGAGGAGGGAGAAAATCTCAATACCACCCATTTCTCGTATAAAGGAGATGGTGGATATCGCGCAACTTTATTTTCGATATGGATTTTCTATCGTTGGATTAGGGAGTTTGATTACGAACGGTTGAGATCTAATGTGGAAGTTGCATCGGGATGGAGTGGGGTCCATGGTTTATATATTAGGCGGGGATGAGTTTTAACTTTATAAATATGCATTTAATAAATTTTAGACCTTAGGCTTATATAACGGCGGGGATCGCAATGTTATATAAGTTTTAATTAAAACATTTTAAACATTGTTCTAACCAATGCACAGGCACAGGTCTTATTATATAGTATTTAAACGTTTTGATAAATGTTTAAAACCATAGGGGTAGGGTATTTTGTTTTATTGATAATTTTAAACCAATGGGATAAGGGCGGGTTTTAATTCCTCACGTGGGATATTTAATCATTGGTTTAAAACTTAAATATTGGGTTTTTATGGGTTATTTAATATAAAAAGGGTTTTATACTATACGGGAGGGTATAATTTAGGGATTTAATAAAATAAGTTAGAAAGTAATATGAAAAAGGGGTAATGTATGTAATGAATGATAAATACATGTTTTAACACTAAGTGTAAATTAAAGCATAGCTTGTCTTTGTTATATTTTTTTCACGCTTTAACTTAGGATAAATGCATTTTATGGGTTTTTGAATGATTTTTGAAAGGAAATGAAATCAATTATTTAGGGTTTTACTTTTACTAAGTAAAAAAATGGTTTTTACTTAGGAAAAAAGGATTATGATTATGCAAGAAGGATAAATGCTGATGAATGTGGGTTTTATGTAGGAATTCAATATTTTTAACCAATCAGTCATTGAGCCTTAGGTCCGGTCCCAAGAGAAGTCAGAGAAATGCTCTCAGCCTCTTTAATTGATAGTTTAGAATATTGAATCATTTTGGGGGAGGGGAAATTAGTAATTTTGCCTGATGATGCTTTATTACATGCTAGCACAACTACTTTCTACCTACCCATCATTTATTTCTAACATTTTTTTTTTACTTCATTTTCATGGGTGCATTTATGCTTGCAACCCTAAATCCATTTTGCTTTCAAAGCATAAATCTATCTAAATCTAACCTTATTTCATCTGAGGGCTTAGATTAAACTATTGAGCTCCTCATTTATTCTCTATCTTATCTACTAATCTTCCAAGTTTATATTGTTTGACATATCTTTATTCTCTATCTAAAATATGAAATTCAAAGCATGAACAGTTAATATTAAATTGTTTAACTGATCATGTATTATGGCATTTATTGACAATCTGCACATAACCATTATTCTTGCAGTAAAGTAAATAGTAGTGGCATTTTCAATTGCTCACTTTCAGGTCTTATTTTTATCTCTCTTTTTTTTTGGGGTCTAACTTTTCTAAGTCCTTTGATATTTCTTTTAGGACTTTTACCCTCTTTTCATTTTTTATTTATTTTTCATTTTCAAATTATGGGAAAACAACTTGCAGAAAGCAAGGTATGTACATTATTTGGTCTCCGTAGTTTGCAAGATTGGAAAATACAAACTCTGCAGAGCCTACATTTGAACCACTTTGGGATTCTAGGATCTAGCCCTCCTGAATCCAGAGAGGGATCTCTCTATAAGTGCAAAGACTGATTTATATTTTAAGGTTTTAACATGATATTAGGCTAGTTATTAAGAACAAGGGTTTTTGTTTGGTTGGTTGGTTAGATATGATTTTTAATTGGATGGAATATCACAAAATGAAAGAGTTCCAAAAGGTGAAGATGAAAGTATATTGAGAAGTGTTCAGCAGATAAGATTAGTGTGAAGCAACTTTAATCCATTGGGCAATGGATTCATAAAAGGGTTTAATTGTGCAACAATTTCAAGAGTGGTCCAAGGGGCAAGTCATCTATATCAAAAGATCCTTTAGATTAAATGATGGAGTGGAACATTAAAAGTGTTGAGAAAGTGGAAAAAGTCAATAATTTCAACAAGGATTTATCAACTTTCCATGCAAGAAAATCCTTTTTAAGCAACTGTTTGAAACCAACCAAAGGACAGGGCTAACCATAAACTTCTTTGGACAAGCTTGTATTAAAGCTAACTTATCAGACAACAATCCAGTAATCTCACTAAACTACTTTCAGAAGGGATGAAAACAGATAAGGAAACAAAGTGCAGCTTAAGATCAAGCAAGATATCATTAAAATCTAGGCTTGCTCTCAGCATACTCTTAGGGAAACTTTCAAACAACCTTTGGAGAAAGAACTAGAAGACAGGACAAACCATAAACTTTTCTAGTTTAACTCTACTTAGCATGTAATGAAAATATCATTCAAGAGCTTCCTTTCAAGTTTTTCACATCAAGACATGGACTAACCAACATTCCTTGATAATGTTTACACTTAACTTAAGTCATTCTTAAATATACAATTGGAGGAAAACATAAAGATAAAGCTTATCAGTGAGAGTAGGGTACTTCTAAGAATAAATCCTAGCTCTATATTTGTTGTTCTTTATCAAAGAAAAGTGAACAAAATGGCATACATGAAAGGAAAACAATAACAGTAAGAGGTACTTCACCAATGATATAGAGTAGGATCCCAAAAATCAGCTTGTATATTGATTGTCAATCCAGTTACATACTTCAAGTCCAATGTTTCATCACAGCAACAAATTCTCTTCTCAGCCTAACTTCCTCGATAACTTAACAGAGCTTCAGAGCTTTAGAATTTATTTACATTCAACAATGATTCGATACAACAACTATTACATCAGAAATCCAACAACCAACCAACATCTCATCTTCTTCAAAAGTATTTATAGAAGAAAGAGGAGGTGGGATGAAAGAAAAGGTCCCTATTTCAATTAATACAAGTTAATGCTTCTCTTTCTTTGAGGGGTTCAATAGAGAAGTTTTCTGATATTTTCTCTGTATTAATTGGTTTTCATTAAGTATTAATCTACTTGGCAGATTTTGTTGACTTTAAAACTCTTTAGGCAGGCTGGCAATAACTCTAGCTGTCTTTAAACAAAATATCACTGACTAGGCAATAACTATGCCTTCTTTTGATTTATTGAGGCTGTAGGTGGCACTTTTGGTAGTTGAAGAGGATAAATGGCCTCTGATGTGGCAGTGGAGGCTTCCTTTGACTGATATATCTTTCTGTTTACCTTTAAACACTTTTTAATTTGCTTTTGGTCTATGTGTAGGATTAATTAGCCTTTGATCTTCGAATTCGAGACTTTGTTCTTTAACATTGTCTTTATCTCTTTATTTGGTGGATTAAAGCTCTGATCTTCAAGCTTTGGCTTTAATCCCTTTATCGTTAATTTCTTCACTGCTGATACACTTTACTGCTCTTTGTTTATACATGCGGCTTTCTGTTGTTGGAGGGTTTCATTTAGATCAATGATCGCGATCCCTTGATGACATGATTTCGAAAAACCCGTTGGTTCCTTTTCTTCGTTGGCTTAAGGCACAAAATCGCCACTCCGAGCCTTATTTGTCACCTTTCTGTGACTGTGGAAAAGCACAGAGCCACTCCATTAAACCCTGCAAGACACAAAAATTAATTATAAAAACCCTGCGAGAATGGTATGACTACGTTACAGAGGTTTAATGCAGGTGATGGAGTGCTTGAGGATAGATGAAATGCAGTGGAAGAAGGGCTGAAACCTGGTAGAATAGCTAGCCAGGTAAAATTTTGAAATTGGCGCGAATTTGAGGTTAAGTGGTTTTGGAAAACCGGCAACGTTTTTCGCGCAACATTTGGGGGGGGAGGCGGTATTCACTTTTGGAACGCGATTCCATTCATCGCGCGACACGTGGAAAATGGAAACTGCCTATTTCACGCGGAAGTAGCGCACTGCGAGGCGGGGGAAAAAAATTACGCGAAATCGTGTTTAAGCCATCGGATTGGAGGCTCCAGATCCAACGGCGCGGGTTGAGCGTGATGGAGGGTAAGATGTAGGTTTGAACACCGAGGTGGGGTCTACGATGACGTAGCATTTTTATCATGGAGTGGACGGGTCAATAGGCTATCGGGTTAAGTCCCGATCGTAGGATCTCTAAAATGAATGGTGGAGATTTAAAGATGAAGCAGAAAGTTTGAAATGGGGAGAAGGGACGGGAAGGTGATCGAGCGAAAGGATGGGGCCCGATGGCTGTTGATCTGCAAAGATCAACGGTCTAGATTATTTCAGACCATAACGTCGGGAATGAAGAAAAATAGAGGAAAAAGGGGTTTCAGAAAGGGTTTTAGGCCTTTAAGTGCCCGATTACGGAGCTTTGGGACGTATGGAGGAAATAGTTTAAAGGAAATAAGCCCTTGGGGGCTTAAATGCCTTATAGTGTAAAAGGGTGTTTTTAGGCCAAAAACAGGGATTTTAAAAGCCAAAAGAGGGTTCTGATAGATGAAATAAGGGAAATTAAAACCAAATAAGGGGGGGGAATATAAGGTTTTAAGAGGGTTTTGATGCTTTGGAGGTTAAAATGAAGGTTAATGGAGGGATTTTATGATGAAAATGGAGAATGAAATGGAGAGGTGTAATGATAAAAAAATGTAGTTTCTTAAGCAGCTTTTCTTGGTAAACATCAAGGTTCTTGAGGGCTAATAGTGAAACATCAGTGAACATTAACTCAAAGGGTAAAGATCATCATAAGACTTTAAGAACTGACAATTTGGACATGAATTGTTTCTTGAAGGCTAAAAAAGATTTAGCCACCATTTGGTATGACAAATTTTTATAGGTGGCTAACAGTGGCTCCACATGGGGATGGCATCTTTTTGAAGGTGTCAAGAACTTCAGACAAGTTATCTTTGGATGTTGATTAGTGCCTTTCACTTGATCATATTTTTCATCAACTGCTAACAAAAATGGCTTAGAACTTGATATATCAGCAGAAAATAATTTCCCAAACATCTACCTACACAACCTACTTCCTAACATTTTTTCTTCAGAAGGTGCACTTGGACTTGAAAATCTTTTCATCAATTATTTTATTCTTTTATTGAAAACATGAAACTAGTCTAAGTCTACTCTTATTTCTCCATGATTTCATATTAAGCAGTTGAACTCATAAGTGTCTCTACATAACTACTATCTGTCAGGATTAGACTGTCTGACAGACTTTCATTCTCTAAATTCTAAAACAAAAAATTAAAAGCAACCAAGCCAGGATTAAGCAGTCTAACTTGCTGTTGATCTATGGCATAAAAACAAGCTACACATAGACTAAAATTTGCAGAAAATTTAAAACAAAATTTGTGAAGGCTTAAGATTTGAAAATTATGAATATCCTTCCTTCTTCTTATGACTCAGATTTTGATCTGTTTAGAGTCATCCTTATTCTTTACCTGGCTCAAGTTTTCAACATGTTAGAACCAGTTCTTTTTCTTCTTTTTGGCTCAAGATTTAATCTAATTAGAGCCATTCTTCTTTTGAGATTCATAGGTTCAGATATTGAATTTGTTTGAACCTTTGTTTCGTCTATCCTAATCTACCTTACTGATAAGCCAAGATTGATTTGTTTGGAAAATCTGATTCACTAACCTATCAGCAGTAAATTGAAAAGCTAATTAGTCATGATTAGGCTGTATGACTAACTAGAAGTGTGTTTTTAGGAGTGGCATTTGAGCTTGCACACTTTCATACATTATTTCTCTTTTTTGGTATGGGGTTGTACCTTTCTTGTTTTCATTCTGCCCTCTTTTCTATGTTTTATTGTTTTTGTATTTTTATTTTTCTAACTTTGAAAGCAGAAATCAACAACTAACTAAATGCTCAAAGCTGAGCTTTATTGACATTCCTATCTAACCTACTCTAGCTTGGAATATTTACATTTTTAACTTACAAACTCTCTTTTCCAATACATCCAGTCAATCAGATGGTTCCATGACTAGTCTTTGCTCATCTCTTTGAGCACGTAGGACAGACAGGGGCATTCCCATTTTCTTTGTTTCTCACTAGCAGTTCTAAAAGATTTTGTTGTACTTGGTGATATCATGTTGTTTGCAACCTTTATCCCTTCTTCAAATGTCTTTAGGAAATATACATAGGGATCTTGAAATAATGCTTGGTTAGGAGTATTTGGAAGACATGGTTCCACCAGGATCATCTCTTCTTTCTCCACTAGATCAAGATAAATATTCTCTTGAGAAAGAAAAACTTCCTCATATTCATTATTATCTGAACTGGAGGACTCATCATATTTGGCAGTGCTATCCTCTTGAAGTCTCGAGATATTCTGATTTAGTGGGTTGAACTCTGCGAAGAGGTTATTATATTATTGAGCAGGGGTATGTTCAATTGCTTCCTCCTTTTCAAGAGAAGGCTCCTTGGTTTCAACCTGTTAAAAAACTTCTTCATTGCTTTCCTCCTCAACCTTTGAGCTGAAAGGCTGATGATTCCCAATCACATGGAAACTATTACTAATTGTTTGAGATGAAGTAGAGAAAAGATCCAACGAATCTTTACTTACTTCCAAGCTTTCATAACTTTCTTCATCAATATCATAAATAGTCTGCACTGGCTCATTACTTTTTTGAAGGAACTGATCTTCATTCCATAAATCTGCTAATGATGGTCCTGCAAGATTAACTTCTGTTTGGGGAGCATCATCACTAGATAGATCAAAGTTAAGAAAATCATAAATATAATTAATAATACCAATCAAACATACTGGGTTATCAGCAGGTCCTTCTTTATTCTGATCTACAAAAGAACTTTCTAAATCTGTACAACAAAGTTCTCTATGTGAATGGGCAAGAGTATTTGTTTTGCAAAAAGTTTCAGAGACTAGATGTTTATTAATAATATGATCTATCTCTTTTTATGTCAAAGGAGAAGATGTTTCTATGTTCCTTTGAATAGGTGTACAACAGTTCTCTGTCTCTTGTGAACACTGATTTTGAGGCTAGATGTCTTCTTGAGCCTCAGCTATAAGGGATGATGAATCATTATTTGGGTTTTCAGAAATATCTTGAGGAATGTTCTTTATTTCTTGGTTGATTTCTTCCTCAACTAATTCATCTATGTTCTTATAATTTTTCAATAAGATATTAAACTCATGAATGGTTGTTAAAAGATCTTCAGGATGTATTTCTTCCAAATCCTCATCATTGTCTATAATGTGTTGGGTGATGTTTTGTGATGGATCATAATGTATTTCACCCCATGATAATGATGTAGTGTTTCCTTTATAGTTCTCATAAAACACATATTCAAGGTCCTTTAAAGAAAACAAACTACCAAATTTCAACCATTCATACCAATCCCTAGCTTCTCCTTCTAATGTTAACATGAACATTTTCATTAGGCAATCTTCATGCCATTCCACTTTCAACCTCCATACATGTATATGAAATTTGATGAGATGTAATAAAGGGTCATCAAACTTTTCACCTTGAAAAACAGGCAAGTTGTCATCCCAATTCACCTGGGGCATCTTATGTGGAAACCCAGGGATATGATCTCTACTCCTTGGGGCATATCTTCATTGTATCCTTGGAATCATGTTTGTAAATCAGGAAAGAGGTCACTGTGTCTACTCAACCAATTCAGAGTCTTCTACCAGTGGAGTCATTTGGTCTTCTGAGAGTTGTGGAGTCGCCAGGTGGATGATTTAAATTTTTTTATCCACCAACAATATGATTGGGATTGCTCAATGGATTCCCAAATAGAGTCTACAAAGACTGAAGGGGTAATAGGCCTATTGGAGGCCAGTAGAGTCACCAGGTGGAAATTTTTAGCTCTTTTGGAGGTAAAATGTTTTATGGTCCACCACCATTTATTGATTTGAATACCAATCTGAAATATTTTTCGGTTTTCTGAGTTTTTTCAGTCCTATGGGTTATGAGAGTGTCCTAAATCTGTTTCAACACTTAGCTACGGTGATGAGACAAACAGAGTTTACTCTTATGGCTTAGCTAGCTGATTCCTTCAAGGTTTGATAAGGCTCTATGAGAATCCTAAGGGTTACTTAGTTTGTCACTGATTCAAATAAGTCCTATCATGATCACCATTTGCTTTGGTAGTGCTTGAAGAGAGCTACTTATACTGCACTGAATAGTGAGTGTTTTGTTTTAAGGATTTTACTCAGATATTCCCCAGTATGGTCGCCAGAAATGTTAGGTCTCTGTAGTTTGCATGATTGGAAAATACAAATGCTACAGAGCCTACATTTGAACCACTTTGGGATTCTAGGATCTAGCCCTCCTGAATCCAGAGAGGGATCTCTCTATAAGTGCAAAGATTGATTTATCTTTTAAGGTTTTAACATGATATTAGGCTAGTTATTAAGAACAAGGGTTTTTGTTTGTTTGGTTGGTCAGGTATGATTTTTAATTGGATGGAATATCACAAAATGAAAGAGTTCCAAAAGGTGAAGATGCGAGTATATTGAGAAGTGTTCAGCAGATAAGATCAGTGTGAAACAGCTTTAATCCATTGGGCAATGGAGTCATAAAAGGGTTTAATTGTGCAACAATTTCAAGAGTGGTCCAAGGGGAAAGTCATCTATATCAAAACATCCTTTAGATTAAATGATGGAGTGGAACATTAAAAGTGTTGAGAAAGTGGAAAAATTCAATAATTTCAACAAGGATTTATCAACTTTCCATACAAGAAAAGCCTTTTTAAGCAACTGTTTGAAACCAACCAAAGGACAGGGCTAACCATAAACTTCTTTGGACAAGCTTGTATTAAAGCTAACTTATCAGACAACAATCCAGTAATCTCACTAGACTACTTTCAGAAGGGATGAAAACAGATAAGAAAACAAAGTGCAGCTTAAGATCAAGCAAGATATCATTAAAATCCAGGCCTGCTTTCAGCATACTCTTAGGGAAACTTTCAAACAACCTTTGGAGAAAGAACTAGAAGACAGGGCAAACCATAAAATTTTCTAGTTTAACTCTACTTAGCATGTAATTAAAATATCATTTAAGAAATTCCTTTCAAGTTTTGCACATCAAGACATGGACTAACCAACATTCCTTGATAATGTTTACACTTAACTTAAGTCATTCTTAAATATACAATTAGAGGAAAACATAAAGATAAAGCTTATCAGTGAGAGTAGGGTACTTCTAAGAGTAAATCCTAGCTCTATATTTGTTGTTCTTTATCAGAGAAAAGTGAACAAAATGGCATACATGAAAGGAAAACAATAATAGTAAGAGGTACCTCACTAATGATATAGACCAGGATCCCAAAAATCAGCTTGTATATTGATTGTCAATCCAGTTACATACTTCAAGTCCAATGTTTCATCACAGCAACAACTTCTCTTCTCAGCCTAACTTCTTCAATAACTTAACAGAGCTTCAGAGCTTCAAAATTTCTTTACATTCAACAATGATTCGATACAGCAACTATTACATCAGAAATCCAACAACCAACCAACATCTCATCTTCTTCAGAAGTATTTATAGAAGAAAGAGGAGGTGGGATGAAAGAAGAGGTCTCTAGTTCAATTAATACAAGTTAATGCTTCTCTGTCTTTGAGGGGTTCAATAGAGAAGTTTTCTAATATTTTCTCTGTATTAATTGGTTTTCATTAAGTATTAAGCTACTTGGAAGATTTTGTTGACTTTAAAACTCTTTAGGCAGGCTGGCAATAACTTTGGCTGTCTTTAAACAAAATATCACTGACTGGGAAATAACTATGCCTTATTTTGATTTATTCAGGCTGTAGGTGGCACTTTTGGTAGCTGAAGAGGATAAATGGCCTTTGATGTCGCAGTGGAGGCTTCCTTTGACTGATATATCTTTATGTTTACCTTTAAACACTTTTAAATTTTCTTTTGGTTTGTGTGTAGGCTTAATTAGCCTTTGATCTTCAAGTTTGAGACTTTGTTCTTTAACATTGTCTTTATCTCTTTATTTGGTGGATTAAAGCTCTGATCTTCAAGCTTTGGCTTTAATCCCTTTATCGTTAATTTCTTCACTACTGATACACTTTACTGCTCTTTGTTTATACAGGTGGCTTTCTGTTGTTGGAGGGTTTCATTTAGATCAATGATCGCAATCCCTTGATGACATGATTTCGAAAAACCCGCTAGTTCCTTTTCTTCATTGGCTTAAGGCACAAAATCGTCACTTCAAGCCTTATTTGTCACCTGTCTGTGACTGTGGAAAAACACAGAGCCACTCCATTAAACCCTGCAAAACACAAAAACTAATTATAAAAACCTTGCGAGAATGGTATGATTGCGTTATAGAGGTTTAATGGGGGTGATGGAGTGCTTGAGGATAGATGAAATGCAGTGGAAGAAGGGCCGAAACCAAGTAGAACAGCTAACCAGGTAAAATTTTGAAATTGGCGCGAATTTGAGGTTAAGTGGTTTTCGAAAACTGGCATCGGTTTTCGCGCAACATTTGGGGGGGGGGAGGTGGTATTCACTTTTTGAACACGATTCCATTCATCACGCGACACATGGAAAATGGAAACCACCTGTTTCGCATGGAAGTAGCACACTGTGAGTGGGGGGGGGGGAATTACGTGAAATCGTGTTTGAGCCGTCGGATTGGAGGCTCTAGATCCAACAGCGTGGGTTGAGCACGATGGAGGGTAAGATGCAGGTTTGAACACCATGGTGGGGTCTACGATGATCTAGTGTTTCTGTCGCGGAGTGGACGGGTCAATAGGCTATCAAGTTAAGTCCCGATTGTAGGATCTCCGAAATGAACGGTGGAGATTTAAAGATGAAGCGGAAAGTTTGAAATGGGGAGAAGGGACGGGAAGGTGATTGAGTGGAAGGATGGGGACCGATGGCCGTTGATCTTCAGAGATCAACGGTCTAGATTTTTTCAGACCATAATGTCGGGAATGAAGAAAAATAGAGGAAAAAGGGGTTTCAGAAAGGGTTTTAGGCCTTTAAGCGCCCGATTGCGAAGCTTTGGGATGTATGGAGGAAAGTGTTTAAAGGAAATAAGCCCTTAGGGGCTTAAATGCCTTATAGTGTAAAAGGGTGTTTTTAGGCCAAAAACAGGTATTTTAAAAGCCAAAATAGGGTTCCGATAAATGAAAGAAGGTAAATTAAAACCAAATAAAGGGGGAAATATAAGATTTTAAGAGGGTTTTGATGCTTTGGAGGTTAAAATGAAGGTTAATGGAGGGATTTTATGATGAAAATGGAGAGGTGTAATGATAAAAAATGGAGTTTCTTAAGTAGCTTTTCTTGGTAAACAACAAGGTTCTTGAGGTCTAATAGTGAAACAACAATGAAGATTAACTCAAAGCGTAAAGATCATCAAAGACTTTAAGAACTGACAATTTGGACATGAATTGTTTCTTGAGCTAAAAAAGATTTAGCCACCATTTGGTATGAAAAATTTTTATAGGTGGCTAACATACATATTTACAAGACTATCAAAGTCAATTCAAAAATTACGAACCCTATTATTATAGGACCCTAACAGTGGCTCCACATGGGGATGGCATTTCCTAGTGAAATGTCAAGAAATTTAAGACTAGTAGCCTTTGAATTTTGACCATGATAACCTTGTAAGTATCTTTTTTATCTCTGCAATTATTCATACTTATGATATTTACCTCTCAAAGCCTAGGGCCTTCTCTCCGGGCTTCAACTTTGTTAGGAAAATATCCAATCCAGTCTAAAATCTTCAATGTATATGTACAATGATCAAAGTAAATGAAACCAACTCTTTTATATCTCAGGAGAATAGTAGTGCTTCAGCATTCTGCCATTTACTGGTCCATCTAGCATAGTTGGTCCATCCATTTCTTTCAGGTAGAAAGCATTTTTACCTCTATACCCATAAATCACAAAAGGTCCTCTCCATAGAAAATCAAATTTTCCATGTTTACCTTTGTCTTCTCTTCTTGAATCCAATTTTAACACTTTATCTCCAATGTAAAAATCATCCTCTTTAGTCTTTTTATCAAAAAAATTCTTTATCTTATCCTAGATAATTTGAGACTTGATATAAACTTCTTCCCTTGTTTGCAGCAAGTGAATAGTTTGATTGATCCTTCTTTGAATATCATTTGTTTCAACTTGTAACTCTTAGATAATATTCATCACTGGTACTCCTAGGGAGGATGGAAAAACAACATCCAATCCATAGACAAGTTGGTAAGGGGATGTACCAATAGATTTTTTGGTTGTAAGTCTATCTTCCCATAAGGCATTGACTAACTTTTTATTCCAAGTCTTTTTGTTTATCTTCCGTGCTGCAGTGATGTTTACAAGGCTTTTATTTGAAGATTCAGCTAGGCCATTACCTTGAGGGTAATATGTAGTAGAATGACCTAGGGTAATATGGTATTTATGGAAAAAGTCAATCATTTTCTTAGATTTGAATGTTGCTACATTATCAATAATTATCTTTTGGGGACATCCAAATCTTGAAAGAATGTTACTTTCTAGGAAGGAGATGATGACAATATATGTGGCTTGCCTAGAGGGTATGGCTTCAATCCACTTGGAAAAATAGTTAGTGGCTGTCAGAATCCACTTGTGTTGGGCTGATGATGGGGGGTGAATTTCTCCAATGAAGTCAAAACCCCATTGTTGAAATGAAATTTCTGTAGAGATGGGATTTAAGGGCAGGGGTAACAGCTTTTTCTTACCCTCAAAGATTTGGCACTTATGACAAGAGGTCACATATTTTTAAACATCTGCAAACAAAGTAGGCCAGTAAAAACCAGCTCTCAGGATCTTGTCTACAGTAGTTTTCTAGTATAGATGTCCTCCATAGTCACTTTCATGAAATTCTTGTAATACTTTGTCAGCTTCTTATTTTAACAAACAATTTAATAAAATCCCACTTTGATCTTTCCAAAAAAGTACATTGTCTAAAATACAAAATCTTACTGCCTTAAGCTTTAGAAATCTTGCTTTTTTCTTGATAAACCAGGAGGAGCTTGTAAGTTTAGTAATACAAATATGATACGTACATACCATGGTGAGTCTGAAAAAGCTTCATTGACCTCTGAAGTCACCATCTCTTCCTGATCATCTACTTGGGAAATAAAATTTATGTCTAGGGCATGACAATTTGATTCAACCATAATTCTGGCTAAACCTTGACCTTTTATCAACTTTGTGGGTTTTATCTCTATGTCATATTCTAATATAGTGGCAACCCACTTTCCTCTTCTTCCATCAGGACCACCCTGAGTAATAATGTATTTTACAACAGCATTTGGGACATAGGCAATAATGTGAGAATAGAGAATGTAAACTCTCAAGCCTTTAATGGACTTTACCAAAGCTAAGGCTTGTTTTTCCATAATATTTTACTTCAAAAATGCATCTCTAAGTGTTTTTCTAAATAATGCTATGGGTTGTTCATAATCCTGGTCATTTTTCTGCAGTAAAACTGCAGCAATGGTGTGTTCTGAAGCAAATGAAAAAATGATGAAATCCTTTTTGAAATCAGGACTTATAAGGACTGGAGTTTGGTCAAGGTATGTTTGATGGATTCAAAATATTTTTTGGCCTAAATAGTCCATTTAAGAACTGAATCTTTTTTGATAATGTTGTTTTAATTCTCTAATTATCTCAGCTAAATTGGATATGAATCTTCTTAAAAAATTAATCTTACCTAGAAAGGCTTGTAACTCTTTTATGTTTCTTTGTGGATTGATGTTAAGAATTGCTTCTATTCTTGCAGGATCTATTATAATTCTTTCCTTAGAAATTATGTGTCCTAGTAACTTGCCTTCTTCTAATCCAAATAAGGTTTTCTTAGGATTTAATGAGATGCCAAATTTTCTGTATTTTACAAAAACTTGTCTAAGATGATCCAAAGGTTCATAATCAGTTTTAGAAAATACAGTTATGACATCTAAGTAAATCACTAAAAACTCATGAATTTCCTTTGCAAAGGTTATATCCATAGCTCTTTGAAAGGTTGCCCCTGCATTCATTAAACCAAAAGGAATTTTTACATACATGAAAGTGCCCCAAGAAGTATTAAAAGTTGTTTTGGCTTGATCCTCTAGTTGGACTAAAATCTAGTTATATCCTAAAAATTCATCTAAAAGAGAAATCCTAGAAGATCCCACTACCCTTTGTAAAATATGATCCTTTTTTGGTAAAGGATAATTATATTTTAAGGATACTTTGTTTAGATTCCTAAATTCAACACATAATATAATCTCTCATGTATTCTTTTTGGTTGGAACTAAGTTAGAAACCCAATTAGAATATCTAATTGGTGCAATTATCTGTGCATCATATATTCTTTTGACTTCTTTTTCTATTAAGGGCATCAAAACAGGGTTGATTCTCCTTAACTTTTGTCTAAAGGGCTTTTGATCTTATTTTATAGGAATTTTATGTTGAATTATGTTGGTGTCATAAGATTTAAGTTCCTCATAACTCCAAGCAAAAACATCTTGGAATTCCTTAAAAAGAGAAATATATTTTTCCTTTTCCTCTTGAGGTAAGGCTTTGGAAAGTTTGATCATTTTGGGTTTCAGTTCTGTGCCTATGTTGCATTCCTCAATGTCAGATCTAAGTGGCTCTATTTTTTGTTTTCTAGAAACATCATTTGAGTCAAATAAATCTTGTAATGGAGTTAAACCTTTTGGTAAGGAATTATCTTTGAGATTTAATATATCAGATTCTTCATCAATTATCCCATCAATTTCTACTTCCTCTAATTTATCTATATCTGATTGATTGAATTTAGTTGGTCTAGAAAACTTTAATTTATTTACATGTACATTATTTAAATCTATTTCACTATCTAAATCTTGATCTATTGTACAATCAGTGTCTATTTTATAGTTCTGAAATTCACCTTCATTATTCATAAAATGGTAAATTTGTTGGTCTTGTGAAAAAATATGCCAATATTTGAGGTTGTCTGGGATTATTGGTCTGTGCTTTACTTCTACAATATACATATGATTAGGTTGAAAAGGTAAATTACAAGTTCTAGCAAAGGTTGCTAAAGAATGTGCTTGTAAATTTTTCTTTCTTGGTATTACAAAGAAATTACATTCTAATAAATCATCAATCAAATCTTGTACAGTCTCTCTATATCGACCTAATCTAGGATTGTAAACAGAATATTCACCTTTAATTTTTTTTACAATAAACCCTGAGTCTCCCATTATTGCTATTCTTTTACCTCCTAAATTTTTGATTATTTGGAGTCCTAAAATGAGGGCTTCATACTCAGCCATATTGTTTGTGCATTTGAAATTCAATCTAAAAGCATGGCCTTCTTCCTTATTTTTCTCTATATTGGTTATCCATACTCCTGCTCCTGCTCCTAACTTGTTTACTGAGCCATCAAAGTCTAAATGCCATAAAGATTCATGAAATATATTATCATTGTTTTGTGTTTTCTTTTCTTCCTTTAGTTCAGTCTTAATTTCATTATCAGTTTCAAAATTACATAGGATGAATGAATCTAGGTCAGTATTTGTAGCATAAATTGGGTAATTTATTGATCTTGTTGCATTACTTTCCATATATTTCATCAAAGTTTCCCTATATAACTTCTTAGGTTGACCAAAAACTGATATAGTAGCATAAGACATGTCCAATTGTAGAGATCCCTGTAACTTTTCTCCCCATGAGCAAGATAATAACATTCCATATTTAGGTGGGATATCAGCTACTACAATGTCCATAAGTATACTCTTACTAGGATATTGAACTAGTGTTACACATAAATCTTTGATTAATCCTAGGAATTTTACTTTGCTTGAGTCAAATGAAAATAAATCCTTGTAAGGCCTTGTAATGTCTAAATTCAGGGTTTCCATTATAGCTTTGGGCATTAGATTATGTGAAGCTCCTGCATCTAACATTGTGTTGTGTAAGATTTGATCATGAATGGTTAAACTGATGTAAAATGGAGGAACTGATCCATCTTGATGCTTTCCATTTACATCTGGACCAAATATCAACTTTGGTTGATCATCATTCAAGTTTATGGAGTCTTCTCCATCATTTATGTTTAGTGTTTCAGTGATGGTTGATTTATACAAATCATGTTTTACCAATTTTGTTAAATGAATTGGTATTTTTAACTTTGCAATTTCAATTTGTATGTTGAATGAAGGTTGAGATTTACTTATTTGAATTAACTCTTCTTTGGTAATTGTAGTTTGTGTTGGTTTATCTTGTTTTTCTACTGTTATGTTTTCACTTTTAGTTTGAGTTTATTTTGTTTTACTGCTCTTTGTTTTCTTTTCAGGAATGGTTTGTGAAGCAGTATATGTTTTTTCAGATTTAAAATTGTCAGAAGCTATTTTTGCAGTGGCAGCTTTTGGATCTGCTAATTTTGGATCAGCAGTGGATGTTTTAGGATCTAAGTTTGTTGTTTTAGCAGAATCAGATGCTTTTGCAACAGCAGATTTTTGTGAATATTTTGTAGCTTGAGAAACTTCATCTATTATGTCAACAATCTTAGGGCTTGGTGAAATTTTAGGATTAGAAACGTTTTGGGAAGAACTAGAGTTTTGCCTATTTTCCCTAGGGAGAATTTGCAGAACTTTTGTTGTTGGGGCTTCTACTGTTTTCTTATTTTCAATTTGAGGAGTTTTCTTAGTAGAAGGTTTAGTGTTTTTCTTACTTCTAAGGTTATATTGCTTGTGAACTTCGTTTATAGCAAAATCATAACCTTGTTTATAATCGAAGGATTCCCCTGAATCTAATTGGAGTTGTTGGAGTTCAAATAACTGTTGATCTTCCCGTGTGAGAAAGATAGTGTTATTATCATCTATTCCCATTAAATTTATGGTATCCTCATCCTCAACATTATTTTGAGCACTTTCAGCATAGTTCTCTTGAAATGGAGGTCTTACTGTTTGGTCTGGGACTGATTCTTTTGATTTTCCTGAATTTATGTTTTTTCTAAAATTGGGATTTCTGATTTGTTGTTGATTATCCCATTGAGGTCTTCTTTCTATGTTATCTAATCTATCCATAATTATCTATAAAGTCTTAGCTAACATATCTATTTTGTGTCTGAACTAGAGGCTTCTTCTTTCATGGTCACTCTCCTCTCATTTATTAATCTGGCTTTTTTAGCCAAAATGTTTACTTCTACACCTACAGCATCTGTTTGCATTCTTTCCAAGGTTTTTGCATTTCTTTCTCTTAATTTATATGCCATGTCAGTGTCAAATCCATCTAGGAATTTGAGCAAGATAGAGTCAGGAGTGGGTTTTATATTTGCATGAATTGAATTGTAAACATTGTTATATATAGTATTGTAGTCTTGTACTGATTCATTGGAAGATCTCTTCGTAGCATAAATTCAGACAATATTTGTAGGGGGTTTTTCTTCTTTTCCCATTTATTTAAAAATAATCTATGAAAAACAGCTAAATCAGCTATACTACCTGCAGTAAGACCTTTAAACCATTTTTTAACTTCTCCTATTAGTGTTTGTGCAAACTACCTCATTTGTACATCTGATTCATCTATATCATGGAGTTTAAAGTAATTTGTCATTTTGTTTATGTGCTGTTGTGCAATGTATTGTGTAGTAGCATCAAACTATGGTATTTTACTTTGTTAATCTTGGGGCATGTCATGAAATTGTCCTGGAAGAACTAAGGGAGCATACCTAGCAACCATAGCTTGAATTCTAGCTTGGCTAGGAGGTAAAGTGGAAGTGCTTGGGGTTGTACTAGAAGAGGTAGCTGATGAAACTGGATTATAGAATGTTGAACTAGAAAAAATAGTGGAAGAACTAAAAACTAAAGTGGATGTACTATGAAGTGAAACTGAACTATAGGAACTAGTAGGAAATGAGAATGATGTGTTTGAAAAAGTAGAAGGTAAACTAATGGATGAAATGGATGTAGGGGATGAAGGAAATAATACTCTGGGATATAAGGGTAATCTACGACTAAATCGATCTGTAGATTGGATGGTAATAGAAACTATAGATGATGTAGTGGTATCTAAATGAGGAATAGAAAGTTTATATGTATATGCTAACAGTTAGGCTAATTCTATAGCCTCATCAATTTATTTAAGAATAGTGGCATTAATCTCTTCAAGTTTGTCTTGATTTCTGATTTTCTTTAATTCAGAGTTTGTTGCAATATTTTTCTGTTTTGATTCCAAAAATGAAATAAAAACAGAGTCTAAAATAGCAGTACTTAAATTACTTTCATATTTGCTTCTGAACAAAGAATTTTCAAATTTCAAATCAAATTCTATATCCTGTAAACTCACTAATTCTTGTGGTAAAAAATTGACTCTATTTAATGAAATTTTAATATCTAGATCTTATATATGTTTTTTCTTTTTTCCAATTGTGTCTGGGTTGTCCACTATAACAGTAGGTTTACGATCCAGGTTAGACCTGGTATGATAAACTTTCCTAGAAGCCAGAATTACAATTTTTTTATAAAATGATACTCACAACTTATAAAATAGTCTTAAAGGCAAAAAGATGATGGAAAAGGTTTCTTTATGACTTATTTTATGACTAAAGATTGGTTAGTCACCAGTATGGTTGCCAGTATGTTATCACTCTAGTAATTCTAAAGTTGTGAGATTTTGGTTTAAAGTCTAAGAACACTATAGGTAACCATAGACCAACTTTTAAACTCTAAGATCTAGCCTTCTTAGGGTTCAGAGAGGGCTCTCTCTATAAGATTTAACTTTGTTTGATTTATAAAATATTAGGGTAGTTATGATTGTGCAATTTGGTTTTGGTTTGGTTGTTTTGGTGGCAAAAATCACCTAATGAGATGGATAGTGGAAAATCTATTTGTCCATTGGGTTGAGGAGTTGAAAATCAAGCAGACAGAGCTAGGATCAAGGTCAAGAAGTCAAATATTTTCAGGGCAAGATAGATAACCCATGAAGATATTAGAAGGTTGTTTGGTGAGGTGATATGATCGGGATAAAGAGCAATGAAGGGTTCTTTGACCCAGAAAAGAGAAGTAGTAGGCAGAGGTCAAACGAAAGAGGTAGCAATTAAGGGTTCCCTACTATGGAAATCAGCAGAAAACATAGAAATGACAAATAGTAAAGACAGAGTTCTTTTAAAAAATCCTGAAGTAATACTCCTGTTTATTCATTCAAATTTAGAACACATAATGGATGCATGTAACAAAGAAAGATAAATAATGACAATAATAAAATACTTCACTTCAACAGCTCACAACATGAATCCTGAAATATGATGCCAATTGATCCAATCCAGTCTGCTACTCAAGATTTGAAACACAAAAGTCTTCAAGTCCAATAAAAAATGACTATAGAAATCTTTAGCAATTTATTTCATAATAATACTTATAAATATGAAGTATTTATACATAATTGTTTACAAAATATCCTAGAATGCTTCTAGGAATTATCTAAGGAAAATAGAAATATCTTTACAACAAAATAGAGACAGTTGCTCTAAAAATCAACAAGTTGTCCTATCTTATCCAAATAAAATAGAAACTGATTATGGATGATGTGTCGCTGGCTGCCTTGGTGTCCTTATTGCCGGCTTTAGATATTTCAAGTTGGTTTCGAAATCTGATCTGCTTTATCTTATACTCTTTCACTGATTCTCTTTAATCTCTGATCCTATTTTAAACTCGGATATTCTTTAACCACTGTAAAATATGTTTACTGCTGAAATAAAAATTTGTTTTGACTGCAATTCAGCAAACTATTTTCTCTTTTATCTTTCTACCTTTCAATATTTCATAGTAAATCTGTTTATGACTGCCAATCTTCCTCATTTGGAATTTGGATATTCTTTAATTTTCTGAAATTCTCATCTGCTTCTATATACCCGGAAAAAGTTGGTTTAATGAAAAAGAAGTGTCTTATCTCATGCTGCAAATAAAATAAATCTTCAAAACTTCTGAGTAAGACTTTTCCTGTTGGAGTGCCTTATCCACCTGATTTTTCAACTTGCTCCTTTGCAAATTCTCTTATCTTTTTATTGTAATCCTCTGAGGCATTAATTTTTCATTGATGACCAAAATATTAGGCAAACTTCTTTGCCTCAAATTCTCAAATTCGACCATAAACCTGGTTATGGTGATGTTCATATTCTCACACTTCTCCTCAATTTGTTTCATCAAGTTCTTCTTGGTGATGACTTTCCGTATCTCAAGGATAATTTCAGTCCTATCAGTAATCTCAAGTTCTTCTAGCTCTTGCTTGTTTTTGTTGTTAAGAAACTCGATCAATTCTATTGCTTATTCTGGTTTGTTTTCAAGCTCATCTTTAGTCTTCTGAATTTTTGCTAATGCTGCTTTGAGTAAATATCTCTGTTCAAAAATCATTTGAATTGAGGGCCACACATCATTGATGGCTTCAATGATCTTGTTCCATAAATGATTTTTCACATATGAAATTTGTTCCTTTAAGGTTAATTCCTTCTGTAACTTCTTCAATTCTTAATTTAGTCTAATAGCCTTTTGCTCATGTGTTTTGGCATTTATTTGAGCCAACTCGTTTGTATTTTCAAGATTTTCAACCAACTTTTTCAATCTGTTAATTTCACTTGTTTGAACTGACATTTCTTCCATAGCTTTCACTATTTTGTTGGCCTCATCTGTAGGGTGAGTTGTTGTAGTGGATGACTCTGTAGTTGACGTTGTAGATGATGTCATTGACACTGCAGTAGCCAGTGGCTCTTTGGGTGCCAAATCTTCTACTAGAGTTGATGGCACAGCTGTAGTGACCATAGGAATAACTGAAGGAATTTCTGATGTTTTTGGTGTTTCTTTTTCATGGACAAGTTTATCCATTTGAATCTCCATTTCTTTGATATGTGTTGTCAGCTGAAAGATCAAATTCATCATATCATCCTTCTCATTTTGTCTTTGTATTATTTCCTTAGCTTGAGGATGTTCACTTGATGGCAATTTAAGTTGTTTTCTCAATGTTGCAATGTCCTCATTTTTCTTCTTTACTAACTGTTCTTTTTCTTTGACATTTGCAGAGTCATATCCAACCTGCAAGACCAATTCTTCTAAAGATTTAATTCTTCGATCTTTAGCATATAAGGATGCTTTTTCAAGTTTCATTTGATCTTTCATGTTTTTAATAGTGTACTGAAGTTTCTGAACACTCATAGCTTTAGTTGTAACAGTAGAATAAAACATCTCTGAAATCTGTCTATGAAATTCTATCTGATCAAGAGCATGAATTTTTTCTGTTTGGACTTCTAAATCAATCTGCTTGTAATCTGCCACTGCATTTGGATTTTTCACTATAGGCTGCAATACTGACATGATTAGCTTTTTATTTAAGTAATCAAAGGCAGATAAAAGTCTATTTTGAACACTTGGTGTTTGTTTCAGATATTGATAGTAAATATCATTTTTGATCTCTTCATTCTTTAACTTGATTTGTTTGTACTTTTCCTTGATATCTAGATCCTTTTCTTCAATTGTTTATGAAAATGATGCTTCCATGCTCTGTTTTTTTTCTATCAATTATGTATTTCCATTATCAACCTGTTCTTCATTTCTATTCTCTGTATCTTGCTCATTTCTGAAAACAGTGGCAGCCTCTTTGTTGGTATCTGGGAGATCTGTTTCTTCAACATCAATGGTTACCTTTTCTTTACCTACTGGATTTGTTTTAGGCCTTTTATTATATCTTATCTTGAACCTAGCTTCAGTAGTGGTTTCAGCAACATAATTTTCTTCTTCTCTTACCCTCTTGGTGGCTTTTTCTATTTGATATGCAGTTTGTAAAGTGTGACTAGTATCACTTTTCTTCACTGCATCTACTAAAGTATTTTCTGTCTACTCAATATGATTGGCATATTTCTCTTTCTCTGGTTTTGTCTCATGGTATTAGTTTACTCTTAACCCTCATTTTACTCAGTATCCCTTGTGGATCATAATTCCAAGAAAATCTCTCGTCAAACATGTATTCATATAAATGCTTAGTTGCTTTTGCCTCTGAATCTCTATGATTGCAAATGAATGGTCCCACTTGATTCTTCAATTTAAACTGTGTTTTCTTCTTTCCTGCTAAGAAGTTGATAGAATTAGAGTTTAATATTTGCCTGATATACTCCAAGGCAAAAACCCTCATTGATACAAATTTTGGTAGCTTGTACGGTAACAAATTGGATCCAAACACTCTAATCTTAGTGTGATTTTCATAAAAGTACCAATCACCAGTCTTGGTCTACTCTGACAACTGTAAAATCTTATTCATATCATCATTTATCCTTGGTTGTTCAGTATTTGTAAATATTTCTATCAATGGATGGATGAAGAAGCCTGAAAACTCTGCATAGGTGAACTCTGTGGATTCTTTCCTGATCAAAGAGGTCCATAAAATAACTGAAAGAGGATTCCTTCTATATCAAGATTTTGAAGGGTTAATGGAAAACTATCTTCTTGAAAATACAAGAACATATGGAAAAGGAAAGATGTGTATCTAAACACTCCTTCAATTGGAAGGTTAACTAATTGGTCATGAATATTGTCAGCAATATACCCAACATAATCAAACATAACAGATGGAGGTTTTCCTGGTGTGAAAGTGGATATGAAACCTAAAATGGATTCATCTGTATTTTCATCAATAAAGTACCCTAAGATGAAGGAGAGCATGGAGATGACATGCCTAGAACCCTCTGGAAATCTTGAAGTGGAATATGGAGGATTAATTTGAGGAATTTCTACATGTAAGGGCATGAATATTTGGAATATTTGGAATCTTTTATAAAATTCAAGGCCAATAAACAGCTTGGTAAGTGCTTCAATGGACAAAGGAACTGCTTGAGGATCAGGTTTAATCTGTAACATTTGATTAATGGATTCAGCAGTAATGGTAAAAATTACTTCTTTATTGGCATTGACTATTGCTCTTTTCTCAGGTATATAATGATGATGGCATAACCTTATGACCTCTGGGCATGAGTGGGTAACTGGAAAAATATATTTGGGCAAGTGTGATTCCCAAATTTTAACTTCTTCAACATTATCCAAAGATTTTTCATAGCTCCGGTTGTGAAGTTCCAACAAACTAAATTCTACAATAGGGTCTGCTATCTTATAGTCAATATCTGCTAATGCGGTATGCTTAATGTCTACAACTGGAGGTTGCAGAGCATTTATAATGATAGCAGTTTTGGAAGATGCAGCTGGAGTAGGTTTAGGCATTTTGAGGCTTTTTGGACTACAAAACTATGCTTTTAGGATTTTCTGGCTACTTCTTCAAGATTAAACATTTTGCAGAAGTATTTTTTACTCTTACAAATGTTTCTTGGATTAAACAGACAGGATATGGTATTTTCTTGGATTTTTCTTTCACTTAATTTACAGACCTTTACTAGTTATAAACAAGAAACAAGGGTTTCCTAAGTTTTTCAATGGATAACAAGGCTAAGAATCTTTTGAAATTAGGCACAGATGATTTGGCTACCTTCAGAGGATTTATGGGCTCAATTTAAAGTTTTAAACAGTTTAGAAAAACTATATAAACTCAAATTTTTCATTCAAAACAGTGCGCAGAATAAAACAGGGTTTTTTCAGAAATTTTGACAGGGTCTGGCCTGTTTTTTGGATATTTTAATAGGCTTGTTTGACTAATTTTGAAATTTTGACTGAAATTTTTCTTTAAAGGTCTTTAAAAATGGATAACAGGTTCGAATTCTGGAGGAATACCTGTTATATGTGGGTATAGGGCTTTGAGGATGTCTCTGGAGGTTTTTGAATAGATTCTATGGTGTCTTTTTAATCTCTGGAGCAATGCAAAGCTCCTTGGAAATCTTCAATAGGTACAAGTGGAAATTTGCAGGTTCTAGGCAAGAAAACGGTGAAAAATGCTTCTTCTCTGTGAGTCCGAAAGGTGGATACAGTGAATAAGCGCTAAAAGGGATAAATGATGCATTTTGAAGGTTTTTTAGGCAAATTAGGTTTAATTGGCACCTGCAATAAATGGCAGTCAAGTCAAGCATTGGCGGTTTTCGGGCTCAAAAGGGTATAAAAATACGAGTGGTTATCGCATTCGTTTTAGATGGTAAGCAGTTTTGGATGAAACAAACGCGATCGAGTAAGAAAGAGCCACGTGGAGGAGGGAGAAAATCGAAATACCACCCATTTCGCGTAGAAATGAGATGGTGGATATTGCGCAACTTTATTTGCGATATGGATTTTCCGTTGTTGGATTAGGGAGCTCGATTGCGAACGGTTGAGATCTAATGTGGAAGCTGCATCGGGATGGAGTGGGGTCCATGGTTTATATATTCGGCGGGGATGAGTTTTAACTTTATAAATATGCATTTAATAAAGTTTAAACCTTAGGCTTATATAATGGCGGGGGTTGCAATGTTATATAAGTTTTAATTAAAACATTTTAAACAATGTTCTAACCAATGCACAGGCACGGGTCTTATTATATAGTATCTAAATGTTTTGATAAATGTTTAAAACCATAGGGGCAGGGTATTTTGTTTTATTGATAAGTTTAAACCAATGGGATAAGGGTGGGTTTTAATTCCTCACGTGAGATATTTAAACATTGGTTTAAAGCTTAAATGTTGGGTTTTTATGGGGTATTTAATATAAAAAGTTTTTCATTCTATACGGGAGGGTATAATTTAGGGATTTAATAAAATAAGTTAGAAATTAATATGAAAAAGGGGTAATGTATATAATGAATGATAAACACATGTTTTAACACTAAGTAAAGTGTAAATTAAAGCATAGCTTGTCTTTGTTGTATTTTTTTCACACTTTAACTTAGGATAAATGCATTTTATGGGTTTTTGAAAGGAAATGAAATTAATTATTTAGGGCTTTACTTTTACTAAGTAAAAAATAAATGGGTTTTTACTTAGGAAAAATGGATTATGATTATGGAAGAAGGATAAATGCTGATGAATGTTGGTTTTATGTAGGAATTCAATATTTTTAACTAATCAGTCATTGAGCCTTGGGTCCGGTCCCAACAGAAGTCAGAGAAATTCTTTGAGCCTCTTTAACTGATAGTTTAGAATACTGAATCATTGTGGGGGAGAGTAAATTAGTAATTTTTTCCCGATGATGCTTTATTACATGCTAGCACAACTGCTTTCTACCTACCCATCATTTATTTCTAACATTTTTTTTTACTTCATTTTCATGGGTGCATTTAGGCTTACAACCCTAAATCCATTTTTCTTTCAAAGCATAAATCTATCTAAGTCTAACCTTATTTCATCCAAGGGCTCAGATTAAACTATTGAGCTCCTCATTTGTTCTCTATCTTATCTACTGATTTGTCAAGTTTATACTATTTGACATATATTTATTCTCTATCTAAAATATGAAATTCAAAGCATGAAAAGTTAAGATTAAACTGTTTAACTAATCATGGATTATGGCATTTATTGACAATCTGCACATAATCATTATTCTTGCAGTAAAATAAATAGTAGTGGAATTTTGACTAGCTCACTTTCAGGTCTTATTTTTATCTCTTTTTTATTTTGGGGTCTATTTTTTCTAAGTCCTTTGATATTTCTTTTAGGACTTTTACCCTCTTTCATTTTTTATTTATTTTTCCTTTTCAAAATATGGGAAAACAACTTGCAGAAAGCAAGGTATGTACATATTTACAAGACAATCAAATTCAATTCAATAATTTTGAACCCTATTATTATAGGACCCTAACAGTGTCAACGAGAAAAGTATAAAGGAAGGGCTTGGGGTTAATTGGAGGTGACACACAGAGTCTAAGAGATCGAATTATTCTCACAGAACAGTGCTCGAATGAAGATCAAATCTGAGTGACTTAGAGAAGCAGTGAGGGGAAGATGTAGTGATTGGTCAGGAGGGCTAAGAGTACAATGTAGAGCAAGGGCAGTAGATACGTAGTGAAGGCAACACAACCATCATAGGGTGTGACGCAGTCCCTTACGAAGGTGGCACAGGCCCAAGCAGGGCTCACGTAGGGGTAGCGTAGTGTAGCTGGGGTTTCTAAGCCAGCAGGGTTGAAACCAGACTCCAGAGAAGCATATCCATGCAGATCTAGGGTGACATAGTCCCTCAACTAAGGCTATGCATACTGACACACTGCCAGTCCAGTGACTATGAAGAGCCAGCTGGGGTTTCACTAGTTGCTCATCCGAATCAGCTGGGACTTGCGAGAGTGAGGTACATCTCAAATTTTTTCTCTGATTATCGAGGTTTTCTCTATTAGGTGAGCTGATTTGTGGCACCCTAGATGTACTCAGAAACTACCACTTAATAATAATAAACCCTCATATCTACTACACTAGTTTTCTCACATTAGGTTTTTCCAGGGACATTTGCCCAAAAAATTTGTGTCCTTTGTGATATGTTCATAGTGTTCAGTAAATGATCTATATTTCTGTAGGCTTCTATTTGTGTTCACTTCAATTTTTTTTTGAATATTCACTTAAATAACTTGTGTAAATAAATCAAGTAGGAGAATTAAATCAATAGTTAGAAATAGGATTTATGTGCTCAGATATTTTCACATGGTATCAGAGCATTGCAGATCAAGTTGAACCATCAGCAAAGCGACTAAAGATATGTGCTACAGGAAGGGCAGCTGAAGCAACATAGATCCAGAAGAAGTCATCGCAACATAAGAGGGACAACATAGACCCTGGAAGGGTGACACAGAGTCAGTCTGCTCATGAGGATGTTGGCGCAGCTCCAGAGAGGTGGCACAGAGCCAATCTGTGCAGGTAGAGGCTGACACAGCACCAGGAGAAGGAAACTGAGCCATTCTACTCACGTAGCACCAGGAGGGTGACGCAGTCCGAGTTGGAGAGTTTTTGTGTAGTTTCCCAAGGCTCGAAGTGCAATTTTTGATATTCAGAAGTTGTTGGTGTGACATCAGTTCTGTAAGTGTTGAACACTGCCTAACAAAGGTGTCAAAGAAGGAGAACAGTCGCTCAACAAATTTGTGCCAAAGAAATCTGAGATTCGATCAAGAGGGTGATCGTAGAGGATTGATTCAGGAGATTTGGCGGAGGATTTTTGGGAGGTAAATCAATTGTCAAAGGGAGCAGCCACTCTAGAGAATTTCTATCGCCAAGAAACCCTGAGCCTATCTTCTGTTGTTGTGAAACCAACTCCAAAAAGAGAAGAAAAGAGATATCAACGCCTTAGAAATAATCCACTTCGAGGGGGTAACCTCTAATACATTACATGAATGAACAATTCTTGGATGATACAAATGACCAAAACCTCCTTCTATATATAGGAGTCCGTAGAACACAATATAATCCTAGTGGGGCCACAATGTAATCCTAGCGGAAAGCTAATCCGGATTTGTTCATGAACGCAACGAGAATAAACATATAACCATAAATACGAGAGATGCAGCGGAAATAGTGCTTCATTTCATTAATATCAAATAACATAAATATGCTTACAGGAATAATGGAAATAATATAGCTAGGGTGCTGGTAGGGAATCTATGAGAATACATGTGATGGCTACAGACCTCTGAACTGAGTTACAATGAGGCTCGAGGGCCTATTTATTGTTTAGAAACAATGGGAAATCCTAAACAGCCAAAACCCTAACCCTAGGAGATGAAGCGCCAAAACTATGGGCCCCGTTTGGGTAAATTGGTGTTTCAACTTCCCAGGGGCGTAACTTTGGCATACGATCTCCATTTGATGCGTACCATACCTCGTTAGAAAGATCTATCTGAGGAATACAAATTTGGAATGAGCAACATCAGTCCATGGACCCATGTTGCTCTCCATTTTCCCAAAAAAACGTCGTTTAGGGCCTCAAAACGGCTCCGGAAGTTTAGGACCCGAAAAACTGCTAAAAATAGTAAACTGTGCCGAAACTGAAAAACTGAAATAGACAATGGTGGAGCCCCAAGTGGAATAGGTAGGTGACCACCAATATCCACCTGGATCATTCCTCCCCCATTAGGAAGCAATGGTCCCCATTGCGTTAAGTTCCTCCATGAGATGAGGAAATTTCTGCTGAACTTGGTCCCTGGTGAACCACTTTCCTTGGTGCAGGAGTTGGCCGGCTTTGACAACCCGATATAGTTGGATCTTCTGCTGGCGAGTGTTCTTGATTTGCATGTCCATGATGCAATCTGTGGTGGCCTGTTCCATGCAGTCTGGATTTAACTCAGTTGGTGTGAGTTGTTCTGCAATGTCCGAGGTGTCCGGTAGAGGTGGGAAGTAAGGACGAAGGCGATCCACATTGAAGACTGGGTGCAGACCAAGGAATGGTGGAATACTGAGCTCGAATGCATTGTTCCCTACAGCCTTGGTGATGGTGTACGGCCCGTATCGGAGCGGGTGAAGCTTGCGGTGGGGTCCAGTGAGGTGCTCCTTCTGCAAATGTAGCCATACTTTGTCACCCACCTGGAAGTTGTGTGGCACCCGGTGTTGATCATGGCGTTGCTTGTACTTGGCATTGGCTCTGTCAAATATATCATGAACCTATTAGCGGATGTGTTGAATGCACTCGATGAAGCTATTGGCTTTGTCAACTTCAGACTGGACATGAGCTGAATTGGCCTGAGCAGCTGCAAATGGCATGGCTACGTCAATGGGACATAGTGGCTGGAATCCCAAGCCCACCTGAAAGGGGCTATGGTCGATTGAACTATGGAGAGCCCGATTATAAATATGTTGTACATAGGGGAGGCTCTCGTCCCATGTGCGTGGATGCTTTGAATTGTACATGCGCAGAATGTGTACAATCATTCTATTGACGACCTCTGTCTGGCCATCTGTTTGGGGATGGAAAGCTGTGGACTTGGTGAGCTTGGTATCCAACATCGACCAGAGGCTGGACCAAAATGTGTTGAGGAACCTGCTATCCCGATCTGATATGATAGACTTTGGGATCCCAAAGTGCACCCACACTCGTTCAAAGAAGAGTTTAGCAGTGGCTTCTGCTGTGATATTCTTCTTACAGGCCGCCATGATGGCCATCTTCGAGAATCTGTCAACGACCACGAAAACACAGTCATTTCCATACTTAGTAGAAGGCAGGCCCGACATGTAATCCATGGAGATGGATTCCCACGGTCGACTAGGGGTAGGTAGTGGAGTATATAGGCCTTGCTTCTTGATGGTCGGTTTGGCAATGGCACAAGCAGTGCAGGATCTGATGTGCTTCTCGACATCCTTTCAAAGGTTCGGCCAATAGAAATACTTCTGCAGGATTGCTACTGTTTTCTCGACCCCGAAATGCCCAGCGACTCGACTGTAGTGTGCTTCCCATATCATCTTAGCACGCTCACTTGAAGGAACACAAAGGTGTCCCATGTGACATAAAAGTGCATCTTGGAGGTGAAAATTTGGAACTTGCGTACCCCCCAAGAGTGCCTTGTAAGTTTGGCCGAATTCTGGGTCACTCTCATAGAGAAGCGGCCAATCAGAAGTCTCGTGCCCACAAGAGTTGAGCACAGTGGTGAGCGCCATGATCGGTGGTTGGCTGAGGCAGTCTGCAACATGATTGGTGCTACCCTTCTTGTACTTGATGTTCAAATGAAACTGTTGCAGATATGTGGACCACTTCTGATGGCGATCATTCTGCAACTTCCCTTGTGTCTGTATGAACTACAGGGGCCGGTGGTCTGTGTGGATGATTGTTTCCTTCCCCAAAATTTAATGCTTCCATTGTCGACAGGCTTGCACAATGGAATACATTTCTTTGTCATAGGTGGGATACTTGCGAACTGTCTCAGACAATGTCTCACTGTGATATGCCACTAGATGTCCCTGTTGAGTAAGAACTGCCCCAATAGCATATTCAGAGGCATCTGTCTCGATCTCAAATGGCTGCTGCAAGTCTGGTAAGGTGAGCACTGGGGCAGAACAGAGGCGATTTTTCAATTCTTTGAACGCCTTCTGTTGAGGTTCCGACCAAAAGAATTTTGCTCTCGCTCCTCCTTTGGTGACTTGACTCAAGGGACAAGTGATATGAGAGAATCCCAGCACGAATCTACGGTAGAAATTAGCAAGACCCAGAAAGCTGCGAAGCTCTGTTATAGTAGTCGGGGCTGGCCAATCCCGAATGACTTGGATCTTGGCTGGATCCACATGCACCCCCCTTTCATCAATAATGTATCCCAGATATTGAACCTGGGTCATGCCAAACGTGCATTTCTCCAAATTGGCACACAACTTGTGTTGCCGCAGTGTTTGGAGGACTTGTCGGATGTGGTGAAGGTGCTCTTCCCAAGTCTTGCTAAAGATCAGAATGTCATCTAAGTACACCACTACAAATGAGTTGGTGAATGGCCGCAAGATGTCGTCCATCATCCTCATGAAGGTTGCGGGAGCATTCGTCAACCCGAAAGGCATGACTAGCCATTCAAAAAGGCCTTCCTTGGCTTTGAAGACAGTCTTCCACACATCAGAGGGTTCAATTGGTACCTGGTGATACCCAGACTTCAGGTCAATCTTGCTGAAATATTTTGCACCTTTGAGTTGGTCCAGAAGGTCATCAATCCGTGGGATTGGGTACCTATTCCGGACAGTGATCTTGTTCAGCGCCCGATAGTCAATACAAAGTCTCCACGTCCCATCCTTCTTCTATACCAACACGATCGGGCTCCCACAGGGCGATGAACTTGGTCTGATGTGACCTTTCTGCAACAGCTCCTGAATCTGCCTCTTGATTTCATCATTCTCCAGAACAGAGCGCCGATAGATCGGTCCATTAGGTAGCGGCGCACCGGGGGTCAGATCAATCGGGTGCTTGACCTGACAGTGCAAAGGAACCCCTGTGGGTGAGGTGAATATGTCCCCGTACTCCTCCACAATCTTATCCATTTGTTTTTGTTGTGCAGAGGAGCCCTGTCTGGAGGTCGTGGCCACAGTCTTCTTCTTGCCCTGGGGGCGGATCATCAGGAAAACGAATTTCCTGGTTTGGGAAATGAGCTTACTGCATTGTTTTGCAGTAACCAAAGAGATAGCGGTAGGAGGTGGTACCTCTAGTATCCTGTACAACCTATTTCCCAAAGTAACAATAACAGCACGAGGTCGAGACTCATACACAGCATGACGCTTCCACAAGTATGGTTGTCCTAATAATACATCAGAAACATCAATAGGAGCAACGTCACATAATACCTCATCCTTGAAGGGCTTGATGCTATAGGGAAGGCGACACTGCCGGCTGACGCGGAGATCTCGTCCTTGGTGAAGCCACCCGATGGTGTATGGATGTGGGTGAGCTGTGGTCGGCAAGCCCAACCGCTTCACGGCGTCTGCTGAAATGAGGTTCTTTTGGCTCCCATTGTCGACGATGAACTGTACCGGGGAGCCCTTTACCCACATCTGGGAGTGGAAGAGACGTTCCTCCTCCTCTGGATCTTCCGGTTCCTCCTTTTGGATCTTTGCAGTGGCAACAATGGCATTGGGCTCCACATCAATAATCTGTTTCCCTTTTTCATTCGCCTTTTCAGGTTCTGATTCGGAGTCAGAGCATGCATCTGACTCAGAAGCCCTCATCTCGGCCACTAGCGACTGCTTGGCCCGACACTCACTTGTGTTGTGAGTGGAGCTCTTATGGAACTCACACCACTTTCCCGTGTCCTTCTTTGACTTTGCGGTGCTGTTCTTTTCTTGTGGCTTCGATGAGTTGTCTTTAGCCACCATGCCTTGGCTCGGTCCTTTGTTCTGCGGTTTGGAAGCACCTTTCCCTTGCTTTTGATTCGCAGATCCAAAGTATCGCTTCTTCTGCTTGAATTTCTGCTCAATCTTGGCAGCATACCGGTATGCCGTACCAAGCGAGGAGATGTCAAGGAACTCCATTTCCTCCTGAATGTATTTGTGCAGACAGCTGCGATACTTTAGCACCGGATGTTTCTCTGAATCTTTGATACCCAACTTTGTGCGCAGGGTATGGAACAGATTCGTCAGCTCATGCACATCTTGATCCCTTTGTTGTCGCAGCGTGGTCCATTGTATGTACTTGTCCTCATAGCTCCCCACGGGATAGTATTGTTCCTTGATGGCGTCTCGGAAAGAATTCCAAGTGGGTACGGTCGAGAACAGAGAGGGTTTTGTCTCGTCCTTTTTCTCACAGTGGGTTTCCCACCAGTCCTTGACATGGGGGCAGCTTTGAGGAGTGCAAAAATAATCTTCTCCCTGTCGGAAAAGTCATGAACCGAGAAATATCCTTCTAATAGATTCAACCATCTATCTACGACATCTGCATCTATTTGACCCTCAAATATGGGAATGTAAAAATTTACTTGTACCTTAAAAGGAGTCGCACCTCCAGAGTGGCTGCTGGATGCAGATGCGCCGCCGGTGGGTAGCCGTTGAAGGATCTGAGCAAAGTTATCCATCATCACGTTCCTTTGTCTTTCGAGGGCCTCCTCGAGCAATATTTTGATAGGATCTCTTGCTCCCTCATCTTTCTTTTCGTCCCCCATGGGCGTCCGTCGAGGTTTTCGAGGCTGATCTTGCAAAGGTTCCACCAGATCAAGCCCTAGCTCCTTATACCCCGACCTCGTTGGGGACATGCAAAGAAGGATTGAGAAAAAGCAGACCGCTCTGATACCACTGATCCGGATTTATGCAGGAATGCAACAGAATAAACATATAACCATAAATACAGAGATGTAGTGGAAATAACACTTCATTTCATTAATATCAAAGAACTGAAATTTGCTTACAGACATAAAGGAAATAAAACTAGCTAGGGCGCTGGTAGCTATCTCTGAGAAGAGATGTGGTGGCTACAGGCCTCTGAACTGAGTTACAATGAGGCTCGAGGGCCTATTTATTATTTAGAAACAATGGGAAATCCTAAACAGCCGAAACCCTAACCCTAGGAGATGAAGTGCCAAAACTATGGGCCCCGTTTGGGTTAATTGGTGTTTCAACTTCCCGGGGACGTAACTTTGGCATACGATCTTTGTTTGACGCGTACCATACCTTATTAGAAAGATCTATCCGAGGACTACAAATTTCGAGTGAGAAGCATTAATCCATGGACCCATGCTGCTCCCCGTTTTCCCAAAAAAACTTTGTTTAGGGCCTCAAAACGGCTCCGGAAGTTCAGGACCCAAAAAACTGCTAAAAATAGTAAGTTGTGCCGAAACTGAAAAACTGAAAGAGACAATGGTGGGGCCCCAAGTGGAATAGGCGGGTGACCACCAATATGCACTTGGATCACCGACCTAACAATAATAATGTAAGGGCACAATAATAACAATATGGGGGTTACAGGGGTACAACAATAACAATAAGGGGGGCTACACTAACATAATAAGGGAATACACTATTAATATAGGGACTTAACATGCCCCTCTCCTTCAAACAAGTGTTGTCATCAACTCTTGATTATTTCTTGATGCTTTTGTATAAAATCCTCATCCTCCCATGTGGAATCTTCTACAGGAAAGTTCTTCCACTTGCTGAGATACTCTGAAATTGATCGTATTTGTCGAGTTCTTGTTTCTGTGACTGCTTCAGAAATTATTTCGATGTGATGTTGATCTTCCTATTGTTTCATTAGATTCTGCACCAAAGTTAGGTTATCCTTTGAGAGTTGGAGAGCTTGTTGTTGATGCTCGATGTGATCTTCCACTAATTTAACATCCATATTAGCTATTATTTGATCCTTTAAACCATCCAACTTAACCTTCATTTCTGATTTTAAACCATCTATGCCATCTTCGGTTGCTCTTTGTAAGATCGAAATTTGTTGCACTTTCTCTTGTAAATTTGATATGTCATGTTGCCATTCTTCGTCTTCATGAATCATAGTAGAGCCTTCTAAAGGCTTCATGGGTGTTGAATTCTTTTTAGGAGGAATTTTAGAACCCAATATTGAAATATATTCTACAATATGCCCTTGGAATCAATTCAACTTGATTCTTCAAACAAGACTTATGCAATTCGGAAAAACAAATACACACCTTTAACTTGCTTTTGAGGAGCTTGATATTGAAATTCACTTATCTCTATACTTGCAGATCCTAAATATTTGAAATTCGACCCTGTAGTATTCCTCCAAAGCTTCTTTCAAATGCCACAGGTCTGACTTGATTTGGATTCTTCAAGGCAACGTTATGTCCAATCTCCCACAATGACCTAATTATGGACTAGTTCATTAGAGAAAACTTGTACGACTTGCCACATGTCATTGTTTACTCCTTTGGCTCTGAAATTTATAGACAAGAAACTACAGTCTGTGTACTTCCAGTCACTTTTTATAGAATTCCAATCTGATGCTCAGAGAGATAGTTATGAAAATTTTCCCACGATAACCTCTTTGAGTTGAAATTCGAGAGCCTGAAAAAGACCTAACGTCCACAAATCATATCTCTGAAACTATTGCGAACCAAGCTCTAAAATTTTGCGACGATGTTCCTCATGATTTCGGCTTCTCTCTCTAAAAATTTCCGCTTCCGAATATTTGTAGAAAAAACGTTATAGCACAAATTCCACGATGACCTGTTTAGGTTAAATTCAGGAGCCTACAAAAAGCCCTAACTGCCACAGATCATATCTCCGAAAATATTGTGAACTAAGCTCTGAAATTTTGCGACAATGTTACTAAGGATTTTGGCTTCGCACTCTAAAAATTTCAGCTTTTGAACCTTCGTAGAAAAAAATTGATAGCTAAAATTCCATGATGACCGGTTTGGAGCAATGAAAACCCTAGAATCCAAAGCTCTGATACCAAATGTTGTGAAACCAGCTCTAAAAAGAGAAGAAAAGAGATATCAATGCCTTAGAAATAAGCCACTTCGAGGGGGCAACCTCCAATACATTACATGAATGAACAATCTTTAGATGATACAAATGACCAAAACCTCCTTCTATATATAGGAGTCCATGGGGCCACAATATAATCCTAGTGAGGCCACAATGTAATCCTAGCCGACCTAATAATAATAATGTAAGGGCACAATAATAACAATATGGGGGTTACAGGGGTACAACAATAACAATAAGGGGGGATGCACTAACATAATAAGGGACTACACTATTAATATAGGGACTTAACATCTGTTGAGTGCAGCAGCAGTAGAAGGGAGAGGAGTACCCACTTCGACATTTTTTGAGCAGAGATGGCCCCGTACAGACTACGTGATCGGGATAGGTTGGATGGTGTGTCAAAATATATGATCTGGAAGGCCAAAATCCTGAGATTATTTGAGGAGTACGGAATCAGAGACCACGATGAAAATGTATTAGCTATGTCGACTGATGCAAAAACTCTGAAGAATTTCAACGAGAATTAGGCACAGACAAAGCACTTGACCATGGACAGGGTGCAAGATCACGTAGTCCCACACATTACCGAAAAGAGGATGACACATGAGATGTGGAAATCCTTGACCACGTTGTATCAATTCAACTCCATCCAACGAAAGATGCTTCTAGAGAACCAGATGAGGATGTTCTAGATGCATAAGGGAGAAGAGATCGATTTGTTCCTCCCAGATTGAAGATGATATGAGATAAAATGATTGCCATGGGGGCAACTCCGGATGAATGGATCTTGGTGATGATATCTCTGATTGCAGTCGCTGATGAATGGGATACCTTTTTCCAAATCATTTTGGTCAGAGCACAACTCCCTAATTGGGTTGACATGTGGGCTATCCTTCAACAAGAGGAGATCTGATGGATGACAAAGAGAGAATTTAGCAGCAGAAGTAGCAAGGTGAAGAAGGAGGAGGAGGAGGATGTGGCCCTAGCATCAAAGGGATAGCGGTAGCAAGGAAAGAAGAATAAGGAAATATCCAAGGTTCGGTGCTTTAGATGTGGCAAACTTGGACACTTCTACATCACTTGTATTAAGAGGGAGAACAAGGAATCTTCAAATTCCAAGGCAGCAACAACTAGAGGGGACAGTGGTAGTGAGGATGGTGTAGCTATGAGTGCTCATGTGCCTCGAGAGAAGAGGTGGGGTGATATTGATCTGTATAGCAACTACAGATGGGGAGGGAGGATCCTTGAGGTTCCCAAACTCTTGGATCACATACGACCTATGGGAACCTCAAGACAGTAGCAGGATGAATAGAGCAGTGGGTCCAAAAGATCATGATAAACCAAAGGCAGAGCTGGGATGTTGTATATTGTGGTAGTGTAGTGCAGTGGAAGTAGCAACGTAGAAGCAGAATTGCAGAGGTTGATTGGACTTTTGTAGTGCAGAGGGGCAGTGCTTATGCAGTGCAAAGCAACAGCAACATAGTGGCTCTAGAGAGACAACACATCGCAATAGCCTAGGGAGCTTTAGTGATAAGATGCAGCCCCACTGACTTGTCTGTGAATGATTGGGTAGGGGCCCTTCGGTTTCTTACTTCTTAGCAACTGAGTTGTAGTGCAGCAGTTGGTAGCATGATGCTGAAATTTTTTAGGGAGCCGCAGTACAGATGTGACAATGTCATTGACAATGACATGGGAAACAGTACAGAGAGGAGAAATGCAGTAGATTATGGGAAGTAGGCCAAGCATCAACACGTAGACCGATGCCAGAGATCAGGGCAATGCTTCATTGTGGAAGTATTTCTAGAGCACACTCCTTACTAAGAGGGAGTGTTGACTTTTTGGGGTAGCATCGAATGTGCTCTTTCTCTGAAACTTTGTGGAGTGGCTAGAACACATGAGATCTCCAATACCCAGAAATAGTTTGGAGAAATTCCATATGGTGGAAAATTTATTCAAATAATTAAATTTTTTAATGGGGACCCTAAATATAACTTAGGGAAATTAAAAAAAATTAAAGTGAATTAATTTACACGTGATGAGAACATTTCAAGTGACGTGGATCAATCATTATTTTAATATTAGCCGTTGATTAGAGATTACATGACGACTGTTGATGTGTCAACGAGAAAGGCATATTAAAGGAATGGCTTGGGTTAGTTGGAGGTGACACACAGAGTCTGAGAGATCAAATTCTTTTGATGGAGTAGTGCTCGGACGAGGATCAGACCTGAGTGACTTAAAGAAGTAGTGAGGGGCAAATGCAGTGATTGGTCAGGAGGGCCGAGAGTACAACGCAGAGCAAGGGAAACAGAGACGCAGTGGAGGCAACACAACCATCAGAGGGTGTGACGCAGTCCCTCAAGAGGGTGATGCATGCCCACACAAGGGTAGCGCAATGTCTCCAAGGAAAAGTCTGAAATTTACCAGAAGCTGGGGTTTTTGAGCCAACAGGACTGAAACCAGACTCCAAAGAAGAAAATCCACGTAGAGCTAGGGTGATGCAGTCCCTCAGCCAAGACTATGCGGGTTGACGCAATGGAAGCTCAGAGACTACACAAAACCAGCTAGTGTATCACCAATTGCTCATCCGAAACAGCCAAGATGTGCGAGAGTGAGGTATATATCACATTTTTCTCTAATTTTCGAGGTTTTATTTGTTGGGTGAGATGAGCTATGGCACCGTATATGTACTCAGAAACTGCTTCTTAATAATAATACACCCTCATATCTGTTGCACTAGTTTTCCTGCATTGGGTTTTTCCAGGGACATTTGTTCAAAAAAATTGTGTGTCCTTTATCATATGTCCGTAATGTTCAGTAAATGATCTGTATTTTTGTAGCCTACTATTTATGTTTTCTTCAAATTTTTTTTGAATATGCAATTAAATAACATTTGTAAATAAAGCAGGTAGGAGAAGTAAATCAATATTTTTTAGTATGATTTCTGTGTTGAGAAATTTTCGCATGGTATTAGAGCATTGCAAATAAATTTGAACCATCAACAAAGCGACTGAAGATATTTTCTGCAGGAAGGGCATCTGAAGCAACATAGATCCAGAAGAAGGAAGAAAAACACCAAAGTAACAACATAGACCATGCAAGGGTGACACAAAGTCAGTCTTCTCACACAAAGGCTGGCGCAGATCCAGAGAGGTGACGCAGAGCTAGTATGTTCATGCACAGGCTGACGTAGCATCAAGAGAGAGACACTGAGCTAGTATGCTCATGCAAAGGCTGACGCAGCACCAGGAGGGTGACACAGTCTGAGTTGGAGAGTTTCTGTGCATTTTTCCAAGGCTAGAAGTGTAGTTTTTGATCTTCAAATGTTGCTGGTGTGGCATCGGTTCTGTCGGTCCAGAGCAATGCTTAGAAAATGTGACAAAGAAGGAGAACAGTCATTCAGCAGATCTGTGTCAAATAAATTTGAGATCAATAAGGAGGGTGATCGTAGAGGACTGATTGAGGAGCTTTGGCAGAGGATTTTCGAGAGGGAAATTAGTTGTTAGAGGGAGCAGCTACTCTAAAGGGTTTCTATCGCCAAGAAACATTGATCTGATCTTCTGTTGAGTGCAACAGTAGTAGAAGGGAGAGGAGTACCCACTTCAACAAATTTTGAGCAGAGATGGCCCTGTACGGACTACGTGATCGTGATAGGTTGGATGGTGCCTCCAAATTTGCGATCTGGAAGGACAGAATCCTGACAATCCTAGAGGAGTACATAATCAAAGACCATGCAAAAATCTCTTAGTTGTTCCGACCAATGCAGATGCTCTGAAGAAGTTCAAAGAGAATCAAGCACAGACAAAGCGCTTGATCATGGATGGGGTGAAGGAGCACGTGGTCCCACACATTTTCGAAAAGAGGATGGCATATGATATTTGGACATCCTTGACCACGTTGTATCAAGGCAGCTCTGTCCAATGAAAGATTCTTCTAGATAACTAGATGAGGATGTTCCAAATGCATAAGGGAGAAGAGATCGATCCATTCTTCTCCATATTACAGAAGATCCAAGATCAACTGATTTCCATGGGGGCAACTCCGAATAAATGGCTCTTGGTGAGGATTTCCCTGAATTTAGTCACTGATGAATGGGATACATTTGTCCAAATCATTTTGGGTAGAGCACAAATCCCTAATTGGGGTGACATGTGGGCTATCCTTCAACAGGAGGAGATCCGGTGGATGACAAATAGGGAATTCAGCAGCGGAAGTAGCAAGGTGAAGAAGGAGGAGGGGGAGGATGCAACCCTATCATCAAAGGGACAATGAAAACAAGGGAAGAAGAAGAAGGACCTATCCAAGGTCTGTTTCTTTATATGTGGCAAACTTGGACACTTCGCCAACACTTTTTCTAAGAGGAAGGACAAGGAATCTTTAGATTTCGAGGCAACAACAGTTAGAGGGGAAATTGGTAGTGAGGATGATGTGGCTATGAGTGCTCATGTGCCTCGAGAGAATAGGTGGGGTGATATTGATATATAGAGAAGCTATAGATGTGGAGGTAGGATCCTTTAGGTGCCAGAATCTTGGATCACATACGAGCTACGGGAGCCTTAAGACAGTGGTAGGATGACTGGAGCAGTGGGTCCAAAAGATCACGATGAAGTAGAGGCATAGCTAGGACGTGTTAGATTGGATTAGTGTAGTGCAGTGGTAGCAGCAGCGTAGAACCAACAACGCAGAGGCTGATGGTACTTCATCAGCGCAGAGGGGTAGTGCAGAGCAGTATCAGTGCAGTGGCTCTAGAGAGACATCACAATGCAACAACCTAGGGAGCCTCAATGATGAGATGCAGCCCGACTGACTTTTCTGTCAGTGATTGGGTAGGGGTCATTCAGTTTCTTACTTCTAAGAAACTGAGCTGCAGTGTAGCAGTTGGCATCATGATGCAGCAATTTGAGAGGGAGTTGTAGTATAGATGTGGCAGTGTCAGTGAAAATGACATGGAAAATAGTACAGAGACCAGCAGCGCAGTGGATGAAGGGAAGTAGGCCAAGCATCACCGCGGAGACCGATTCCAGAGATCAAGACAATGCTTCAGTGTGGAATTATTTCTATAGCGCACTCCTCGGTAAGAGGGAGTGTTTAGATTTTGGGGTAGCATCGAATGTGCTCTAGCTCTGAAACTTTGTGGAGGGGTTGGAATGCATGAGATCAATAAGGCACAGAAATAATTTGAATAAATTCCATCTAGTGTAAAAGTTATTCAAATAATTACATTTTTTTGGGGACCCTAAGTCTAACTTAGGGAAATTAAAAAAAATTAAAGTGAATTAATTTACACATGTGATGAGAACATTCTAAGTGACGTGGATCAGGGATTCTTTTAATCATTTCCATTGATTAGAGATTAGATCATGATCGTTGATGTGTCAATGAAAAATTATAAAGGAAGGGCTTGGGGTCAGTTGGAGGTGACACACAGAGTTAAAGAGATCAAATTGTTGTGACGGAGCAGTGCTCGGATGAAGATCAAATCTGAGTGACTTAGAGAAGCAGTGAGGGTAAGATGAAGTGATTGGTTAGGAGGGCCAAGAGTACAATGCAGAGCAAAGGAAACAAAGACACATTGGAGGCAATGCAACCATCAGAGGGTCTGATGTAGTCCCTCAGGAGGGTGATGCTGGGGCAGCGCAGTGTCTCGAAGGAAAAGTCTGACATTCACTGGAATATGGGGTTTTTGAGCCAGCAGGGCTGAAAACATACTCTGAAGAAGTATATCCACGCAGAGCTAGGGTGACGTAGTCCCTCATCCAAGGCTACACAGGCTGACGTAGTGGTAGCACAAAGCTAGCTGAGGTTTCACCAGTTGCTCATCTAGATCAGCCAGGACTTGCGAGAGTGAGGTATATCTCACATTTTTTCTCTGATTTCCAAGGTTTTCTCTATTGGGTGAGCCGAGTTATGGCACCCTAGATGTACTCAGAAACTTCTACTTAATTATAATAAACCCACATATCTGTTGCACCGATTTTCCTGCATTGGGTTTTTCCGGGGACATTTGTCCAAGAAAATTGTGTGTCCTTTGTCATATACATAATGTTCAGTAAATGGTATGTATTTGTGTAGGCTTATATTTTTGTTTACTTCTATTTTTTTCTGAATATTAAATTAAATAACTTGTGTAAATAAATCAAGTATGAGAAGTAAATTAATAGTTAGCAGTAGGATTTCTGTGCTCAGAAATTTTCACAGTTCTGGAGTGGCAAGAATTTATTTATTTATTTTATTTTATTGAGGAAACATAATTAATTAATTAATATTCATATGCATAATTAATTAATGCTCATAGCATATTTTAAGGATACATGGAAATTTGTGGAGTGTCAAGACTTTCAAAGGAGGAAGTACTCGTGGAGAACTGTTTATGAGACATTGAGGCTACAACCTATTTCTGCACAAGAGTTTCACAAGGCTATTGGAAACTTTACATTTGTTATTTCTTGTGAAGAGTGGAACAATGGTGATTTTATATGAAATTTTATGCAATATTAAGTGAAGTTCCTTTTTTGTGCGAAATAATGGTTGTGTGAAGCGGGGAACATAAACATTGTTCTGCAATGTTTCGTATGTCTACATACATTTTTGTATACCTTGATCTATACAACACTACATATCACAAAGTACATAAAAAATATAACAAGAAAAACACAAATATGTATAGTGTATTAATAATCAGATGATAATAAATCAAACAGAAACACACCTCTTAGCAAAGTTATCATTCTCTTTAAATTGTATTAGCACTCTCATAATATTCATTTTTTGAATTCCACATCTCATTGCTACAAGGATATAACATATATTATATAAACGCTCTAAGTACTCACATATATAAGAAAGAATGCACTATTTACCTAACAAAAATGCTATTGCATCCCAGTTTCAAATAGGATGTGTTCATGTTGAAACACAAACCTTACATTTTGCATCTGGTTTATACCTTGTTTTTTATTATTTCAAAATAAAATATTATGTGCATTAAAACTATGGAAATAATTTCTTACACTAAGTAAAATGACAAATAAAGTGTGAGTTTTAAATTTAATTATAATTTTATCCCATTGACCAAAGTGTCATTGTGCTCAATGTGAAATTATCATTATCAGTCTATGCCTCGCCAGGGACTATAGTGTTTGCCTCATGGTCAAATCCCATTAACTATTAATTATTACTATTATTACTACTTAGTATCTAAAACATATCATGAAATTTTGAAACCTAATATGACATTTCTAATTACTAATTATTTTATTTATTAATATTATTATTAGTCGTTGCCTCACTCGAGGATACAACACTCACTTTTTGGTCAAAGTGTGTTGACTCTCCATTCAACAATTTTTGTATCTACAGGTTCATTCCTTGAAGTCAATTCACTATCAATTATTTTGCCAAGTTCTTGCAATTTTAACCATAATTTTGGGAAAATGTTGAATATTCCTATTTTCCTGTAAATTCAAAAATCATTTTCCAATTTTTGGAAATCTTATTTGTAATTTCCCATTGACTAAATGAGACTTGTATTTACTTGGTATCTAATACATATATTGAAAATTTAAAAAGTAATGTGACAATTGTCACCACTAATTCTAGTTATGTTGTTCGTAGGAGCATTTGCCAAGTTTTTATTATGCATTTTTTTAGCATACATGTTGTGAATGCATGCTCGATTACTTTTCAACGGAGATAGTTACAAATATTTTTATTGTCCAAGATGTATGGTGGTCATTTTGGTAGTTGCACGACACAAGGGATTTTCTCTGTAAGCTCATTTCAGAAGAAGGTGAAAAAAATGTGGCATTTTTGTTAGGTAAACAACACATCCTTTCTTCTATATGCGAGTACTTATAGCATTTATACAATATCATTACAACCTTGTAGTAATGAGGTCTTGATTTCAAGAAGTCGATATGAGAGCGTTGAACACATTTATACAATATATGTTACTCTCACGTAGTTGTTAGATCTGAATTGTTTTCGTGCTATGAAAGTATAACATTTTTTCCCTCTTATTTCTATATATTTGATCTAATTCGTATCGTCGAAGCAGGGAAAATGAACACAAGTAGAACAAATATAGTTAAAGAAAAGGATAACTTTGCTAAGAAGTGTGTTTTTGTTCTATTTATTGTCATTTGATTATTATAACATTGTATAGCTTGGTGTTTTTTTTGGTATATTTTTGTATGTACTCTAACTAAAAACAAGGCTTTTTCATTTTTCAGGAAAGATATAATACTTAAAGATTTAGATCCATGATAACAATTAGAAGGAAAATTTTACTTTGAATATTTCTATAAAACATTTGTGAATTTTATACATCTGTTAATTTTTCAGTTTAATATATGTAACAAGGAACTATAAACTAGAATATGTTAAAACTAAAATCTATTTAGTATCCTATATGCATAGAAATTGGATTCTATATAGTAACTATGAACTTGATATTAGAATATATGTTAGTGATGGCTTTGTGCTATCTAGTTATGTCTTCATGAGCCAATTCTTACTTAGTATCAATTATAACTTCCTTTAAGTAGTGATTTGAATGCATTATTTATGAACATGCAAAAAATATCAGATTCAGATGATGTGACAGTAGACATGGAGAAGGAAGTAGAGGTAACTATGAGCACTAATACAAAATTAGATATCACAGGAGAGAAAACGAAAGGAATAAAAAACAGGAAAGAAGAAAAACATAAAAAGGTAGCTATGTCCAGGATTAGTTAACTGTATATTAGATTTTGATTTTGTTTTCTTGAATTATTTTCAATTCAATGCTCATAACTAGGCCAAAAGAGATCTACTCTATGCCATTATTGATTGAAGATATCAATAACAATATAACATGAAGCATTTTTCATGGCATTGTCTTAGTTACATACCGAAATTTATTGGACAAAGAAAATAATACATACGCAATACTCCAAACAAATTTTATGGATAAGAAAGTAAAAATGACAATAACGTTGCTTGTGCCAACACATTTTGTCGAACAACATGAGGAAAAACTTATTGGAAATTCTAGTGTTTCTATTAGAATTTTCGAAATATTTACAAAGCACAAATATGATAGTGGTGACTGTGAGAAAACTATTTGTCTAAATAGCTTTAGCATTGTCGAAAACATTTGTATTGTTTCTGCAGAGTATCGATTCTTTCCAAATATAACGATTGCAAATTTGTCCCGTACTCAAGATCTGTTTCTAGTTGGCATAATCGATGCCATTACAAATTCAACAACACATACAATAATTCAAAGTGTACCAGAAATCAAAGATGGAAATTCATAAGAGGACAAGGCAACAATAAGCTTTGATTTATATGAATGTTTCAATGCTACAATGTTATTTTCCATCTCTTATACGATTTAAATATATTTTTTTACAAATACTACATATCTGACAGGTTCAAGTACATGGTAAACTTCTTTCAACATATATTTAAATTCAAATAAAATTGCAAGAAAACATTTTTCTACTCATCTTGATAAAAAATATAGTTATAAAAAAATAAAGAGTTTTCCAAAATTCACAGTCCACGTTCATATGTTCATTGAAAACATAAAAGGAAGTCTAAAATATAAGAATATTGTTTTCTTCGATGAGTGGAATATGCATGGTAAACTTTATTATATTGTAGCTATTGCGTGTGTCTGTGTGTGTATAAATAAATAATGATAGAAATACACTTGATTTCAAGTTGCTTAGTCTCGTTTTTCTATATCAATTTTACAACATTCACAAGGACAACTAACACATACTAGTACGTATACGAATCCATTTGAGATTGTATATGCAAAATGCAGTAGTATAATGATAACTACTAAAACTATGAATGAAACTATGGTTTATTTTACCATTTTCATTGAATACTAACACTTCATTTATTTCCATCAATTAAACTATATCATAAATGCAAACAATAGGACTAATATATCCTATGTTCTAAGAGGTGTGGAACTGGAGAAAGTGATACTTGATCCATGAAAACTTTCATATGAGAGATAGTGTGGGAAAAAATAATTTGTTATTGATTTGTTTTCCAGTTTTGAGATACATGGTACATTTATAATAAACCATAAAAACAAGATTATACATATATAATGACTATTCTCTTTGTTTACATTGTCGAGGAATCTGGTGAAGATACTTGCATTATCGAGCAATGTTTTGATGATATTGTCATTCTATTTGTTTACATTGTCAAGTAAACTACCGATGGTATTTTGGTTCTCTTCACTTGCATTTTCGAGCAATTTATTGATGGTTCTTCACTTTTGCATATCCACACTTTCCATTTTAAAATTACGTTTTACTTATTGCCTAAAGAATTTGAGCATTGTCGAATATATTTTCTGGTTTGTTAGATGATTGGATATGATTTCCTATTTTGATTTCCTAATATCTGGTTAGAAAGGAGTAGGGGAAGCATCCAAATTCACATTCACATATTATCCACAGTACCAATATTAACATGACCTTATACTTTATGCTTGAAGAATTTGACTATTGCTGGAAAAAAATTTCGATATGTCGAATGATGGGATATGATTTCATGTTATGGTTAACTGATCTACTATTATATTTTCTTGAATTTTTAAGCAATATACTATTGATATATTGGAGATAATATTATTGTCAAGTTGTCAAAATCAAGAGGTGTTCTACGGAAAGTGCATATATCTCTCTTACCGGTAACTAGTAAGGCTGAATTTCCATGGACTATTGGTGTAACAACCTCGGGTTAAAATTTCATGTAATAAATTTAATAAAGGAAAAATAAGACTAAGGTCATGGGACACATATTCCAAGATGAATGTTGGGCAACACGTCCTAGTGGGCATCACTTATTGTGTATTATGGATAAGGGGAAATTGGAAAATGCAATGGCAAGGGCATTTGAAAGGATAAAATGCATTTTTGGAATTTTGTTTATAAAAATAAAGGAAAATAGGAGAAAATGGAGGTGAAAGGTCATAGGTTTCATGTGATGAGGAAATTGAAGGAAAATTAAGTAAAATGAAGAAATTATAGGCATCAATAATAAAAAGGATTCAAAGCATCATTTTGGGGGCTTTTATCAGTTTGGTTTTGGAATTATCTGAGAGAGGAGAAGAGCACCAAGAGGAGAAGGAAAGAAAGAAATCAAAGGAAGGACAGGGAAAAAAAATGAAGGAGAAGGAAAACAAAGGAAAGTATGAATTAAGCAAGGAAATGTTGAATCGAGAAGCTTCAACGGAAATACTTGTAGGTAACATGTTTCATGTATGATTTCTTAGTTGGTTTTGTCATTCATGGTATGTGAATGCGTGAACTGGTTCATTTGTTATCATTGGAATGGGTTTTTCCAGTTTTCAACAATGGATTTAGCCTTATCTTTACATTTGTGGATAACCATTGCGTGATGGGATTCATTCTTGGTTTAGATTTTGGTTTTCGGAAGGTATTGGATATGGGTGAGGTGGTCTCAGGAAAATCCCAAGGGTTGGGGGTGGAGATGGTTTTCTCCAGGAAGCCCTCAACAAGTGGGTGGATACAGGAAAATTCCTCAAGGGATTCCAAGACATCCAAGCTCAGTTTGGTTTTGTGATCTCATGACCAGATTAGGTGATATCATGGTATGGTGAGGGTGGAGGTGGTTTAACCTCTAGATTCCCTTGGTAGTTTATGGACTGGTTTATCCCATGAGATCTCACATTCATGCTTGGAATATGTCACGGGTGTGATTGGATGAAACAAATATTTGGGTCAGCCAATCTATGGTCGGGTGGTACGTGGAAGTCCCCGACTTGGTTGAATTTTGCATACAGTTAATAAGAGTTGAGTTCCTCTTGTCTTTGATGAGTAATTATACTTTTTAGTATGTGACTTTAATGGATGTTCTATCATTTTTATCTACCTGGTTATATGTTGGTTATAAGCATGGTTAGATGACAGAATTAAGTATGGATCTTATCACATTTTAATTAATGAATGCATGACCTAATTGGTGTTATGAAAACTATTGTGGTAAGGCATTGGACCTTTTGATTAAACCTAAGATAAGTTTCTGATCCCTATGTTCATATATTCATTCATGACCTGTAGGTTGCATGTTTACCATGTGTTTGACAGAATGCATGTCCTGGTTGGGAGGGATCGGGTCATTTATTTGTTCAAATTTTTGGTTTAAAATATTTCCTTCTAAATTGTTTATCATCTCTAGAATTTTCATTGAGTTTTGGGCAGGGGTGTGAGCTCTAGCCCTGAAAAAGTGGTTTAGAATTTTGGGTCGCTGGAACAAAACTGACTAGGAAATACAGTAGTTACACCCTTACAATGGCTATGTATGCGACTAGAGGTTTTCAGTCACATGGATGCAGGCTTGTGCATGTGACTAAGAGCCCAGGTCAGTGAAAAAGAGATTTAGCTCACAGGTTGGACACCTAGAGGGGTTGGGTTACAACTTGTGAAGGTCTTGTAGCACCTAAGGGAGGTCAGTAAAGTATTAATATGTCAATTCCATTTCCTTAAGTTCATATAGGAGGTTTAGTCTTATCATAGCGACCCTCATCTCATTTTTACCCTGGGTAAACCAGTGGAAGTGGGAGGAGGCGATTACAGGGTGGTATCAAAATGGGTTGCACTCCCTTTGGGTAAAATATGAATTTGTCAAGGTTATGGTTGTCATGCATGGGGTAATGGTATGTTATTGGTATGGTCATGAATGATTTTTTTATATTGATATTATTATGATTATATATTTATCATGATAATGTGGACTAATTTTGCAGATGAGATAAGCCTCCCATGAACGTCCATGAGGTATGGTTTTGATTTTGGTATCTATTTGGTTTATCTGACATGGTATACTTGCAGGAAGAAGAGAATCAAATATGACGAGAAAAATGGTAGACTACATTTCCTGTGACTCTCCCTACATATTAGTTGGGAAACAAGGAGATGATTATTCTCATGTTATATAAAATGCATTGAGGAGCTTGAGGGCAGAGATCAGAATTTGAAAAGGAGACAATGATATGTTGGTTGAGGCTTAGGAAATAATTGCAAGGGCTCAAGAAAAGTAGGTAGAAGTCAATGCAGTGATTCTTCATAGCTTTTCATATTTGTAGAGATAGGGATAGTTGAGGATCAGTCAAGAGTAGGAATATAAAACTAAAGGAGTGTATGGTAGCAAGTCTCAGTCCTGATACAAGTTGGATAAATGGGATACAGTAAGAGTCGGTAGATCACTGGATACACCTGATATGAGGATTGGTATGTATGGGCATCATTCTAGTTCCTCATCGAGGATACATTATCAACATCATATTGTCATCATCCATATATGAGGAGTGATTACTTTCCTGAGGATTTCAAGAAAGTTAAGCCTCCTATATTCAGTGGAGAGATGAAGAATTCAAAATATGCAAAGGAATGGTTTCTTGGGATGAACAAATTATTCAAAATACATAACTATTCAAAGAACATGAAAGCCAAAATAAATACCTTTAGTATTAAAGGGAAAGCATACATTTGGTGGGAATATGTGAAGAATGTCAAGGGTATTCGAGAATAAGAGTTTATTTTGGATTAGTTTGAGAGACTCTTCAAGAAGAAGTACTTATCTAAGAGATATTATGATGAAAAAGCTAAGGAATTTTATGAGTTGCATATGGGTTCTATGACAGATGATGAGTATACTAGCAGGTTCCTAGAGCTGTTGAGGTATGTGCCTTACCTCAAGGACGAGAAGCATAAGATTCATAGATTCACTAGTGGATTTCTAGCAATATATAGAGAAAATATTGAGTTTGATGAGCCTAGATCATTGGAGGAGGCCATTTGGAACTTTAAGCATTGTTATGAGAAGTCAAAGCAAAAATCTGAGCCTAAGTGTGATTTTAAGGGGAATGAGAAAGTTAAAGGGAAGTGGCCAATGAAGCGGGGAAGACCTTAGGATGCAGGTGAGAAAAAAATGTTGCTCCTTATAAGAATTCCAATGCAGTTAAGAAGCGACATGGGTCACAACCAGGAGAGAAACATAACAAAGGTGATGGTAGGGGACCATTGCAGTGTTTGATATGTGACAAAGATCATCATAAGAAGGATTTCCCATTGTACCAGGGTGGCAGGCCTTAGATCTAAAATGCTCAAGAGGCACATATAGTTGGGGATGTGGGCTATAAAATTCCTCAGATTTAAGTGTTGAAATTGGAAACAAGAAAATTTGAAAATGGAATCCAGAAATGGCAGCATAGGGGGCTTCTGATATAGTTTTCACTTAATTAAATTGGAAGAAAAATTGTAATTTCATCTCATGACAACTTGTATTAGTTAACTGAGTGAAGAAGAATTATTTAGCTGAGGAAATTATAGTTGAGGGTGTTAGGTCTCTGTAATTTAGTAGAGTGGCAAGACTAAATGCTGCAGAGACTACATCAAGAACCACTTTGGGATTCTAGGATCTAGCCCTCCTGAATCCAGAGAGGGATCTCTCTATAAGTGCAAATATTGATTTATCTTTTAAGGTCTTTAGTATGATATTAGGCTAGTTATTAAGAACAAGGGTTTTTGTTTGTTTCCTTGGTCAGGTGTGATCTTTAATTGGATGGAATATCACAAAATGAAAGATTTCCAAAAGGTGAAGATGCAAGTATATTGAGAAGTGTTCAGATGATCGGATTAGTATGAAAACAGCCATAAACCATTGGGAAATGGAGTCACAAGAGGGTTTAATTGTACAACAATTTCAAGAGTGGTCCAAGGGGCAAGTCATCTATATCAAAAGATCTTTTAGGTTAAATGATGGAGTGGAACATTAAAAGTGTTGAGAAGGTGGAAAAACTCAATAATTTCAACAAGGATTTATCAACTTTCCATACAAGAAAAGCCTTTTTAAGCAACTGTTTGAAACCAACCAAAGATAGGGCTAACCATAAACTTCTTTGGACAAGCTTGTATTAAAGATAACTTATTAGACAACAATCCAGTAATCTCACTAGACTACTTTTAGAAAGGATGAAAACGGATAAGAAAACAAAGTGCAGCTTAAGATCAAGCAAGATGCATTAAAATCAAAGCCTGCTTTAGCATACTCTTAGGGAAACCTTCAAACAACCTTTGGAGAAAGAACTAGAAGACAGGGCAAACCATAAACTTTCCTAGTTAATCTCTACTTAGAATGTAATGAAAATATCATTCAAGAACTTCCTTTCAAGTTTTTCACATCAAGACAAGGACTAACCAACATTCCTTGATAATGTTTACACATTGATAACATTCATTCTTAAATACACAATTGGAGGAAAACATAAAGATAAAGCTTATCAGTGAGAGTAGGGTACTTTTAACAGTAAATTCTAGCTCTATATTTGTTGTTCTTTATCAGAGAAAAGTGAAAAAAATGGCATACATGAAAGGAAAACAATAATAGTAAGAGGTACTTCACCAATGATATAAACCAAGATCCCAAAAATCGGCTTGTATATTGATTGTCAATCCAGTTACATACTTCAAGTCCAATGTTTCATCACAGTAACAACTTCTCTTCTCAGCCTAACTTCTTCAATAACTTAACAGAGCTTCAAAGCTTTAGAATTTATTTACATTCAACAATGATTCGAATATAGCAACTATTACATCAGAAATCCAATAACCAACCCTTTACAATGTGCTCCACAAAAAGATTTTATAAGAAGATGAGGAGGTGGGATGAAAGAAAAGATCTCTAGGTTCAATTAATACAAGTTAATGCCTCTCTGCCTTTGAGAAACTCAACAAAGAAGATTTCTGATATTTCCTCCGTATTAATGGGTTTTCATTAAGTTTTTAGGCTACTTGGAAAATTTTGTTGACTTTAAAACTCTTTAGGCAGGCTGGCAATAACTCTGGCAAAATATCACCGACTTGGAAATAATTATGACTTCTTTTGATTTATGAAAGGTTCAAGTGGCTCTTTGGTAGCTGAAGAGGATTCAATTAGCCTCTGATTTGGTAGTGGAAGCCTTTCGGACTGATATTTCTCTTTGTTTTTCCTTAAAACACCTTTAATTTGCTTTTGGTCTATGTTTTAGGCTTAATTAGCCCTGATCTTCATCTTCAGGTCTTTATCCTTTAACACTGTCTTTATCTCTGTGGATTAGGCCTTTGATTCTTGAATTTATGCCTTAATCCCCTTTAAATTTCTGATTAAAATCTTTAATTCTTCACGTACACTCTGATCTTATCCTTTGACACTGATACTCTTTGTTCATCTGATGTTTTACTATGTTTTGTTGTTTTGCAGGTGCGTGGCAGGTTTACACAGGTGGAGGTATTTGTTTTAATGGAAAACTCCTTGGATCCCTTCCTATAACAAAGGTTAGGAATCGTCATTCCTTGCCTTCGTATTACTTTAAAAACTGTGGGAAAACCCCATAAAACCTACACAAAACAAAGAAAAATTATGTAAATCCTGCTAAAAATGGGTTTAACACTGCTTTGGAGGTTTGGGCGTGAGGGAGAATCGGAGCCGTTAGATTAGAATAATCAACGGTTGAGATCAATCGGTGTGGTCACTTGGGAAAAAAGGTGAGGGGAAAACGAATGGGTAGCATTATAACATAAGCCGTCCGATCTTAACAATCAACGTTCAAGATTAAGAGTGCAAATGGCATTTGAGGAGGGTAGGTGGTATGGCGAAAAACCATTAATGGTTTTCACGAGGGCTCTGGGGGGGAGGCGGTTTTTACAAAAAAACGTGATTCCACACACCTTTTGACACTTGTTCCTCCGAATACCGCCATTTCACATTTTTTTTCGGTGTTAACTCACGGGCGCAAAAAACACGCGAAATGCATCGTCCGCCATCGGATCGAAGGCTCCAGATCCGACGGTGTGGATCGTGCGTGACGGGGTAAGTTGCGAGGTAAGCGGGGCCTACGATGACGTGTGGTCTTTAGTCATGGAGCGGGTGGGTCTATTAGCTTATCGGGTTTTATCGCGCTCATTGGATCTTTTGGATGACCAGTCCAGATCAAAATATGGAGTGAAGTTTTAGCAAGGGAAAGGGATGGGAAAATGAAAAGGCGGAAGGAAAGTGACCTGATGGCCATTGATCTTTTTGGATCAATGGTCCATATTGAATTGAAATCAAAATGTTGGGGATGGGAAAATAACGAAGAATAAAGGAAATAAGGGGTTAGGAGATGGGGTTTTAGGCCTTTAGCATTCGACTACGGGGCTTTAGGGCATATGGAGGTTAGGAGCTAAAGGAAATAAGCCCTCGGGGGCTTAATGCCTTTGTAAATGCAAAAAGACTGTTTTTAGGCCCAAAATAGTGATTTTTAAGCCAGAATGAGGGTTCCGATAGGTAAAAGGAGGGAAATTAAAACCAAATAAGGGGGAATAAAGGTTTAAAGGGATTTTGGAATGGTTTAGAGGCTAGATGAAGGGTTTTTAGAGGATTTTATGGAGGAAAAAGGATGAACAATGGAATTGTTTTATGAGTGAAAGGAGGAGTGAAAATGATGGAAAATGGGGTTTCATAAGTAGTTTTTCTCTTGGCAACAGCATGTTCTTTAGGACTAATGGGGAAACAGCAGTGAAGATTAACTCAAAGGGTAAAGATCTTCATAAGACTTTAAGAACTAACAATTTGGACATGAATTGTTTCCTAAAGGCTAAAAAGAGATTTAGCCACCATTTGATATGGAAAATTTTATAGGTGGCTAACAGTGGCTCCACATGGGGATGACATATTCTTGAAGATGTCAAGAATCTTCAGACAATTGATCTCTAGCTTTTCAGTAAACCAATGCCTTTCCATTGGGCTGCAACTTTCTTTTCTCTTGTTGATATTTCTTTGATTTGATGATTTCTGCAGCAATCTGAAACAATGGAATTCTATCAAAACAACATGTCTACCTACCCAATCCTAATGATCCCAACATTTTTTCTTCTTTTAGAGTGCATTTGGATTGGCAAACTCTTTTCATAAACATTTTATTCTTTTGAAAAAACATGAAACTAGTCTATTTCTACTCTTATTTCTCCATGAACTCAGTTTAAACAGTTGAGTTCATAAATTTCTCTACCTAACTACTATCTGTCATGATTAGACTGTCTGACAGACTTTTACTCTCTAATTTCTAAAACAGGAAATTTAAAAGTAGCCAAGCCAAGATTAGACAGTCTAACTTGTTGCTGATCTATGGCATAAAAACAAGCTGCACATAGACCAAAATTTGCAGAAAATTAAAACAAAATGGTGAAGGCTTAAGATCTGAAAACTAAAACATCCTTCATTATCTCTTCAGCTCTGATTTTGAATTTGTTTGAGCTGACTTTATTTCTCATCTGGTTCAAGTTTTGAGCTTGTTTGAACCTTTGTTTTTCTATCCTAATCTCCCTTGCCAAGATTATGTTGTTTGGTTGATCTAATTCACTAACCTATCAGCAGTAAATTGAAAAACTAATTAGTCATGATTAGGCTGTATGACTAACTAGGAGTGTGTTTTTAGGAGTGGCATTTGAGCTTGCACACTTTCAGACTTTGTTTCTCTTTTTGGTATGGGGTTGTACCTTTCTTGTTTTTACAATCTGCCCTCTTTTATTTTCTATTGTTTTTGTATTTTTTTCTTTTTCTAACTTTCAATGCAATGTTCAGATAATGGTAATTTACAATGTAAAGTGAAAATATTTGACACTCATGACTCTTGACAGAAGTAATGCTTGAGAATCCTGCCATTGACAGGACCTCCAAAGAGTTCAGTTTCATTCAATTCCTACAAGAAATAAGCAGTGTTACCAGCAGTTGAATGAATGAGATAAGGGCCTAGCCATAAATTATCAAATTTTCCGTGTTTTCCCTTATCTTCTCTCCTGGAATCCCACTTCAAAACTTTGTCACCAATGCTAAAATCACTGGCCTTAGTCCTTTTATCAAACAGCTTCTTGATGTTTTCTTTCTTGTGTAATGCTCTATTGTAGACTTCCTCTCTGGTTTGTTGAAGATGTATAGTTTGATGTATTATCCTTGTCATATCATTTTCTTCAGACTGTACCTCTTGGATTAGCTTCATGATTGGCACTCCCAGACTGGTTGGAAAAATTGCATCTGCTCCATAAACTAGCTGGTAGGGTGACATTCCAATTGATTTCTTAAGTGTTAATCTGTTAGCCCATAATGCATGTACTAGCTTTGTGTGCCATGATTTCTTATTGTCTTCTAGCAACTTCTTGATTATGTTCACCAAATCTTTGTTCGAGGATTCTGCCAACCCATTACCTTGAGGGTAATAAGTAGTAGAATGGCCCAATGTAATCTGATATTTGTGACAGAATTCAACCATATTTTTGGATCCAAATGCAGTAGCATTGTCAGTAATAATCTTCCTAGGACAGCCAAATCTAGATAGGATATGATTTTCAAGGAATTTTATGATGAAAGAGTCATTGGCTTGCCTAGAAGGGATGGCTTCTATCCATTTGGTAAAATAGTCTGTTGCAGTGAGGATCCATTTATGTTGGGAAAATGAGGCTGGATGGATTTCCCGAATGAAGTCTAGACCCCACTACTGAAAAGGAGCTTCAACAGTGATTGGATGTAAGGGTAAGGGAAGAAATTTTCTTTTGCCTTCAAAGAGTTGGCATTTGTGACAGACAATAATCATTTTGTGGACATCTTGAAAGAGGGTGGGCCAATAGTAACCAGCTCTAAGGATTTTGTTGGCAACTGTCTTACAATAGAGGTGGCCTCCACATTCTCCTCCATGTAACTCGTGCTTGATCTTATCTGCATCATTCTCAGGCAAACATTTAAGCAATAATCCACTAGCATTTTTCCAATATAGACATTTATCTAAAATGCAGTAATTAACAGCTTTCATATTTAAAAATCTTACCTTTGTTTTAGACAAACCAGGAGGTGTACTTAAATTGAGCAAAACATGTAAAATATCAGCATACCAAGATGAAAACTGAAAATGTTCTTCAATAATGGGAGTTGACAACTCCTCCTGTTCATCTAATGCCTCTAACATGTTTATTTCAATAGCTTCAAAATTAGACTCAGCCATTAATCTTGCTAGTCCTTGGCCTTTTATGAGCTTATTGGGCTTGATTTCTAAATCATATTCAAGTATCATAGCAATCCACTTTCCTCTTTTGCCATCTAGATCTTAGGTTAAAATGTATTTTACAATTGAATTTGGCACAAATGAAATTATGTGGGAATGTAAAATGTAAACTCTGAAGTCTTTTAAGGCTTTGACTAAGGCAAAGGCTTGTTTTTCCTGATATTATACTTCAAAGGTGCATCTCTCAATGCCTTACTAAAGAATGCAATTGGCTCCTCTTGTCCTTTTAAATCTTTCTTTAATAGGACAGCAGCTATAGTGTGTTCTGATGCAAATGAAAAAATGAAGAAATCATTTGCAAAATCAGGACTAATGAGAACTGGTGTTTTGGTTAATGCTTGTTTTACCAGTTCAAACGATTTCTTTGCTTCTAAGGTCCATTTAACTCCTTCCTTTTTCAGCATGTTTGTTATGTTTCTAAGGAGTTCTGCTAGATTGGGTATGAACCTTCTCAATAAATTAATCTTCCCAATTAAAGATTGAAGTTCCTTGATGTTTCTAGGATGGTTGATTTGCAATATACCATCAATCCTCTTTGGGTCTATCTTTATTCCTTCTTCTGATATGATGTGTCCAAGCATTTTGCCTTCTTGAAGACCAAACATTGCTTTCTTTGGATCTAAAGATAACCCATTTTTTCTACATTTCTCAAAGACTTTTCTCAAGTGTTCTAGGTGTTCTTCATCTGTTTTGGAAAAAACATTGATATCATCAATGTAAATAATGATGAAGTATCCTAATTCTTCTGAGAATGCTATATCCATGGCTCTCTGAAAAGTAGCATCAGCATTCATTAAACCAAAGGGCATTTTCACATACATGAAAGTACCCCAAGGTGTAGTAAAGGCTATTTTGAGTTGATCATCAGGATGTACTAATATTTGGTTGTAACCTGAGAAGCCATCTAACAAAGAAATCCTTTTAGAACCAACTACCTTTTGTAAAATATGATCCATCTTGGGTAAAGGGTAGTTGTCCTTTAATGAGGCTCTGTTTAAGTTTCTAAAATCAATACAAAGCCTTATTTCTCCTGTTTTTTTCCTAACTGACACAAGATTAGATACTCAATCTGAATATCTAATAGGGACAATAATTCCAGCTTCATACATTTTCTTAATTTCTTTCTCAACCAGGGGTAATTGAACAGGGTTTATTCTGCGTAATTTTTGTCTATAGGGCTTCTGGTTTTCTTTGAGGGGTATCTTATGCTGAATTATCTATGTATCATAGGACTTTAGATCCTCATAAATCCATGCAAATACATCAGAAAATTCCTTAAAGAGCTCAATGTATTTCAGTTTAAAGTGAGCTGGCAAGGTTTTAGAAAGTTTAATCATTTTTTATTTTTCTTCACTGCCTATGTTACATTCTTCTACTTCAGTTTCAACAGGTTCCAGTTTTGGTTTCTTGGCAACATCATTGAAATCAAACAATTCTTCTAATGGGACTAGTCATTTTGGCAAGCTCTGAGTGTTAGATTGCAACATTTCTAAGTCTTCTTTTTCTAAATCTGCACTAATTTCTGTGGTATGTTCAAGTTTATTAGACAACAGATTTATATCACCAATCTCTGTAGACTTTACTTCTTCATCAAGTGGATTTTCTTCCATATGACAGTCATTTTCATAATCTGAATCTGAAGTTGGTGGCTCAAATTCATTTCTGGACTGTAGGAAGTATTCTATTTGTTTATCTCCATCAAACACTTACCATCATTTTTCATTGTCTGGGATAGCTGGTCTAAATTTGATTTGGGTAGTGCATTGTTTGGTTTCATAAGGTGTTGAACAAGTTCTAGTAGCAAAAGCTAAACCATTAGCAAGGATATTTTGGTTTCTTGTGACAAAGATAAATTGGAATTCATCAAATGTTTTCAATAATTCAATGACATCATTTTTACAGGCTCTAAGTCTGAGGTGTTTGGCACTATATTCCCCATTCACTTGCCTAATAATCAACTCTAAATCCCCTTGAACTTTTATCCTTTTGGCCCCTAATTTCTTCAATAATTGTAGGCCTAAAAGGAGGGCTTCGTACTCAGCTATGTTATTTGAACATTGAAATTTTAACCTGTAGGAATGCACTTTAGCATGATTTTTTTCAGTGTTATGTATCCATATGCCTGCACCTGCATTTTTTCTTAGTGCAAGACCCATCAAAATTCGTATTCCAAAGAGGATTAGTTTCATATTTACTAGTTTGACTACTATCTTCTTTATCTTGTGTGCTTTTAGATTGCTTTTGTAAGTCAGCACTGTGTTGAAATTGTTCTAGTTCCTCATGCTCTTCATTAAGTTGAGGACTCTTCTCTTGACTCTCAAAGTTGACAACCAATGAATGATTTTTTTGCAGCTTTAGACCTGTGATTTGTTTGCTATGATTTTCTGATTTGGTGAACTATTTTGGTACTTCTATCTTGTCTTCCTCTTTTTCTGTATCTGCCACTATGTTAGAGTGAGGAGTGGCCACTAAATCAGTTAAGGTTTCTTGCTCATTAAATGTTTCAAGATTGAAGAGAATAAATCAGTCAAGGCCTGTATGTACAGAATAAAGAGGGGATTTTTTCCGGTCTCTCTTGGCTACTGACCATGTATTGCATGTGAGATTCCCTATAAAGTATTCTAGTTTGATTAAAAGCAGGGATGCTAGCATATGTCATATCCATTTGCATTGTTCCTTGTAACTTGGCTTCCCAATATCTTGATAACAGCATACCATATTTGGGGGGTACATCAGCCACTACAATATCCATCACTAAACACTTGGCTGGTATTTGTGCTAAGTTTACACAAAGGTCTTTGATCAAACCTAAAAATTTCAATCTATTGGAGTCAAAAGAGTATAGATCTTTGTATGGTCTGGTGATTTCAAGGCCTGGACTCTCCATTACTGCTTTGGGCATTAAGTTATGAGAGGCCCCTGAGTCATGCATAGCATTGTGTAAAATCTTGTCATGAATTTTCAAACTAACATAAAAGGGAGGAACTGGTCCTTCTTGGTATCTTCCCTCAATCTTAGGACCAAATAAGAGTTCTGGTTGGTCATCATTGAGGTTAACAGTGTCATTATTTTCTGCTATGTTGAAAGCTTTCAAAATTTGTGATCTATATACATCTTGGGTGACTAATTCAGTGAGGGGAACAAAGATTTTAATCTTGGCAATTTCCTCTTCCAAACTAAAAGGCATCTAACTTTTTACAATGTTTGTTTCAGCCTTATTAATCATTACTTTATCAACAAAATTAGTTTGCTGATTTCTTCTATTTACATTGGTCAAAATTGTTTTAATAGGAGCACTAGCTGAAGTACTAACACTGCTAAGGTCTGCACTCTGTTTTTCATTAATTTGAATGCATTTCTCTTTGTTTTGATCAGAATTTACAGCCACTGTTTTGTCCTTTTGTTTTGTAACTTTGGGTTTGTTCACAGAGCTGTTTTTTATAGAATTTTCAAAGGTCTTAATTTTGGGAGTTTCCAAATTCTTTTTACTCCTAAGGTCATATTCTTTTGGAGTTTCTATGATGACATTTTCCAACTCTTGATAATAATATTCATCCTCTACTCTTTTATCATCATAGGGTGTGTATAGACATTGTTTTCTATTAATAGGAACATCAAAATGGTTACTACCTACTCCTAAAATGTTTATGTCATCTTCCTTTGTTTGTTCAATTGTTTATTCAACCTCACTTACATAGTTTTGACGAAAAGGATGTATAATCTCCTGATCAGAGTCTCTTGGTCTATTTTGAGGTTGATTTCTCCTGAAATTCTAATTTTGATTTTGAGATTGATTTCTGTTTTGGGGAGCTGATTGGTTTTCTCTAGATTGTGCCCTCTCAAGTATGCTTATCTTTTTCATCATTTCTTCTATCATCCTTTCCATTTTCGAGCTAGATGTGGAGGGTGAAGAATCCTCCCTAAATGATACTTTCTTTTCATTCCTCATCCTTGCTCTTTTCTCCATCAGATTTACTTCCACAGCTAAGGCTCCTTTCTATATATCTTCTAGAGTCAAAGGATCTCTCTCTCTCTCAGCTGATAGGCCATTCGAGGATCAAATCCTTTAGGAAATTTGTTTAAAGCTGAGCCTCGTGGACGTTTCAAGTCTAGGGGCAGTGCATTATAAACACTATTGAACCTAGTGCAATAAGCTTGGACACTTTCCCTAGTGTTTCTTTTGAGATTTTTGTAGTCTGAAAGTATTTGGAGGGGGTTTTTCCTAACTTCCCATTTGTTTAAAAATAACTTATGAAAGGCTTGAAGGTCAATAATACTATTAGGGGTTAAGCTTTTGAACCATTTTCTTGCTTCTCCCCCTAGACTTTGAGCAAACAACCTAAGTTTGACAGTTTCATCATCAATCTCATTTCTATCAAAGTAGTCATTCATCTTGTCCACATGTTGTGAAGCAGTAGTAGTACCACTGGTATCAAATAATGGTATCTTGGACTGATAGTCCCGTGGAAGATTGACTAAAGGTAAAGGAAGGACTAGAGAGGCATACCATGTTGCCATGACTCGAAGGAAAGGTGGATTTACAAGGGGTGGATTGACAAGAGGGAAAGTGGGTTGGAATGGAGTGTTTTGGATAGTGGTGGTATGAAGAACAGATGTGGATGGACCAGCAAGAGACTGTTGATCAGATCTTGGATGAGAGAAACCAAAATTATGAAGGAAATGTAAATCAGGTGGAGTAGTTTCTCTGCTACCAGGATGTTCACTTCTATCTTGGGATGAAGGTGAAGGCTCAAAATATATCTGATCTATATCCTCAAGTGACCTAGTTCTGGATGGGTTTCTTAAGTCAACTTGTGAATCTTGTAGAGATGCAAGGTTTTCAAGGACAAAATTAGCTCTATGGAGTGACATAACAATAGTTAAAGTTTTGGCCTTAGGAGATTTTTTAAGGATTCTTTCAGGATTATCAACTATCTCAGGAAGATTTGGGTCAGGATGGGCTCTAGTATGGACCCTTCTAGAAGCCACAATGTTGTGTTTTAGACCCACTAATAAGACAAGTTTAACCAAGTATGACAATATTTAGTAGGCTAAATGATCTTTAACAAGGAAACTTTAATCCTTAAAGTTTTCTTAACTGAGTTTGAATGATGTTATGATAAAGGGTTTCCTAGTGGAGTCTTTAGGTATTTTTAGGATTGTGGAGTCACCAGGTGGAAATTTTTAGCTTTAGAAGGTAAAAAATTTTATGGTCCACCACCATTAATAGGTTCAAATACCAAAGAAAATCAGCAGGCCTACTGATCTTCAGTGGAGTCACTAGGTGAATAGTTTTTACTTGATTTAAGGGCTTTTAAAGTTGTTCACCATCAAAATTCAAAATCACTCTAGGCAGACACTTGGTTCATAGTTGAAAATGGGATTATCTGAGTTGTGAAGTTATCTATTACTTTAGAAAGTCCCCAGTATGGTCGCCAGAAATGTTAGGTCTCTGTAATTTAGTAGAGTGGCAAGACTAAATGTTGTAGAGACTACATCAAAAACCACTTTGGGATTCTAGGATCTAGCCCTCCTGAATCCAGAGAGGGATCTCTCTATAAGTGCAAAGATTGATTTATATTTTAAGGTCTTTAGTATGATATTAGGCTAGTTATTAAGAACAAGGGTTTTTGTTTGTTTGGTTGGTCAAGTATGATCTTTAATTGGATGGAATATCACAAAATGAAAGATTTCCAAAAGGTGAAGATGCAAGTATATTGAGAAGTGTTTAGTTGATAGGATTAGTACGAAAACAGCTTTAAACCATTGGGAAATGGAGTCACAAAAGGGTTTAATTGTACAACAATTTCAAGAGTGGCCCAAGGGGAAATTCATCTATATCAAAAGATCCTTTAGGTTAAATGATGGAGTGGAACATTAAAAGTGTTGAGAAGGTGGAAAAACTCAATAATTTCAACAAGGATTTATCAACTTTCCATATAAGAAAATCCTTTTTAAGCAACTGTTTGAAACCAACCAAAGACAGGGCTAACCATAAACTTCTTTGGACAAGCTTGTATTAAAGATAACTTATCGGACAACAATCCAGTAATCTCACTAGACTACTTTTAGAAAGGATGAAAACAGATAAGAAAAAAAAGTGCAGCTTAAGATCAAGCAAGATGCATTAAAATCAAGGCCTACTTTAGCATACTCTTAGGGAAACCTTCAAACAACCTTTGGAGAAAGAACTAGAAGACAGGGCAAACCATAAAATTTTCTAGTTAATCTCTACTTAGCATGTAATGAAAATATCATTCAAGAACTTCCTTTCAAGTTTTTCATATCAAGGCAAGGACTAACCAACATTCCTTGATAATGTTTAAACTTAACTTAAGTCATTCTTAAATACATAATTGGAGGAAAACATAAAGATAAAGCTTATCAGTGAGAGTAGGGTACTTTTAACAGTAAATCCTAGCTCTATATTTGATGTTCTTTATCATAGAAAAGTGAACAAAATGGCATACATGAAAGGAAAACAATAATAGTAAGAGGTACTTTACCAATGATATAGACCAGGATCCCAAAAATCAGCTTGTATATTGATTTTCAATCTAGTTACATACTTCAAGTCCAATGTTTCATCACAGCAACAACTTCTCTTCTCAGCCTAACTTCTTCAATAACTTAACAGAGCTTCAGAGCTTCAGAATTTATTTACATTCAACAATGATTCGAATACAGTAACTATTACATCAGAAATCCAATAACCAACCCTTTACAATGTGCTCCACAAGGAGATTTTATAAGAAGATGAGGAGGTGGGATGAAAGAAAAGATCTCTAGGTTCAATTAATACAAGTTAATGCCTCTCTGCCTTTGAGAAACTCAATAGAGAAGATTTCTGATATTTCCTCTGTATTAATGGGTTTTCATTAAGTTTTTAGGCTACTTGGCAGATTTTTTTGACTTTAAAACTCTTTAGGCAGGCTGGCAATAACTCTGGCAAAATATCACCGAATTGGAAATAACTATGCCTTCTTTTGATTTATGAAAGCTGCAGGTGGCTCTTTGGTAGCTAAAGAGGATTCAATTAGCCTTTGATTTGGTAGTGGAAGCCTTTCGAACTGATATTTCTCTTTGTTTTTCCTTAAAACACCTTCAATTTGCTTTTGGTCTGTGTTTTAGGCTTAATTAGCCCTAATCTTCATCTTCAGGTCTTTATCCTTTAACACTATCTTTATCTCTGTGGATTAGGCCTTTGATTCTTGAATTTATGCCTTAATCCCCTTTAAATTTCTGATTAAAATATTTAATTCTTCACTTACGCTTTGATCTTATCCTTTGACACTGATACTCTTTGTTCATCTGATGTTTTACTGTGTTTTGTTGTTTTGCAGGCACGCAGCAGGTTTACACAGGTGGAGGTATTTGTTTTAATGAAAAACTCCTTGGATACCTTCATGTACTAAAGGTTAGGAATCATCATTCATGGCCTTCAAATTACCTTAAAAACTGTGGGAAAACCCCATAAAACCCGCTCAAAACAAAGAAAAATTATGTAAATCCTATGAAAAATGGGTTTAACACTGCTTTGGAGGTTTGGGCACGAGGGAGAATCAGAGTCGTTAGATTATAATAATCAACGGTTGAGATCAATCGGTGGGGTCGCTTGGGAAAAAAGGTGAGGGGAAAATGAATGGGTAGTGTTATAACATAAGTCGTCTGATCTTAACAATTAATGGTCAAGATTAAGAGTGCAAATGGCATTTGAGGAGGGTAGGTGGTATGGCAGAAAACCATTAATGGTTTTCGCGTGGGCTCTTGGGGGGAGGCAGTTTTTTAAAAAAAATGTGATTCCACACACCTTTTGACACCTGTTCCTCCGAATACTGCCCATTTTGCAATTTTTTTCTGGTGTTAACTCGCGAGCGCAAAAAAAACGCAAAACACATCGTCTGTTGTCGGATCAGAGGCTCTAAATCCGACGATGCGGATCGCGCGCGATGGGGTAAGTTGCGAGGTAAGCGGGGCCCACAATGACGTGTGGTATTTTTTCGTGGAGCGGGTGGGTCTATTGGTTTATCGGGTTTTATCCCGCTCGTTGGATCTTTTGGATGGATGGTCTAGATCAAAAGATGTAGCGGAGTTTTTGCAAGGGAAAGGGATGGGAAAATGAAAAGGTGGAAGGAAAGTGACCCGATGGCCGTTGATCTTTTTGGATCAACGGTCCAGATTGATTTGAAATCGAAATGTCAGGGATGGGAAAATATCGAAGAATAAAGGAAATAAGGGGTTAGGAGATGGGGTTTTAGGCCTTTAGCGCCCCACTGTGGGGCTTTAGGGCATATGGAGGTTAGGAGCTAAAGGAAATAAGCCCTCGGAGGCTTAATGCCTTTGTAAATGCAAAAATACTATTTTTAGGCCCAAAATAGTGATTTTTAAGCCAGAATGGGGGTTCCGACAGGTAAAAGGAGGGAAATTAAAACCAAATAAGGGGGAATAAAAGGTTTTAAAGGGATTTTGGAATGGTTTAGAGGCTAGATGAAGGGTTTTTAGAGGATTTTATGGAGGAAAAAGGATGAACAATGAAATTGTTTTATGAGTGAAAGGAGGAGTGAAAATGATGGAAAATGGGGTTTCATAAGCAGTTTTTCTCTTGGCAACAACGAGTTCTTTAGGACTAATAGGGAAACAGCAGTGAAGATTAACTCAAAGGGTAAAGATCTTCATAAGACTTTAAGAACTAACAATTTGGACATGAATTGTTTCTTAAAGGCTAAAAAGAGATTTAGCCACCATTTGATATGGCAAATTTTATAGGTGGCTAACAGTGGCTCCACATGGGGATGACGTATTCTTGAAGATTTCAAGAATCTTCAGACAATTGATCTCTAGCTTTTCAGTAAACCAGTGCCTTATCCATTGGGCTGCAACTTTCTTTTCTCTTGTTGATATTTCTTTGATTTGATGATTTCTGCAGTGATCTGAAAAAATCGAATTCTATCAAAACAACATGTCTACCTACCCAATTCTAATGATCCCAACATTTTTTCTTCTTTCAGAGTGCATTTGGATTGGCAAAATCTTTTCATAAACATTTTATTCTTTTGAAAAAACATGAAACTATTCTATTTCTACTCTTATTTCTCCATGAACTCAGTTTAAACAGTTGAGCTCATAAATTTCTCTACCTAACTACTATCTGTCAAGATTAGACTGTCTGACAGACTTTTATTCTCTAATTTCTAAAACAGGAAATTTGAAAGCAGCCAAGCCAGGATTAGACAGTCTAACTTGTTGCTGATCTATGGCATAAAAACAAGCTACACATTGACCAAAATTTGCAGAAAATTAAAACAAAATGGTGAAGGCTTAAGATCTGAAAACTAAAACATCCTTCATTATCTATTCAGCTCTGATTTTGAATTTGTTTGAGTTGTCTTTCTTTCTCATCTGGTTCAATTTTTGAGCTTGTTTGAACCTTTGTTTTTCTATCCTAATCTACCTTGCCAAGATTATGTTGTTTGGTTGATCTAATTCACTAACCTATCAGCAGTAAATTGAAAAACTAATTAGTCATGATTAGGTTGTATGACTAACTAAGAGTGTGTTTTTAGGAGTGGCATTTGAGCTTGCACACTTTCAAACTTTGTTTCTCTTTTTGGTATGGGGTTGTACTTTTCTTGTTTTTACAATTTGCCCTCTTTTCTTTTCTATTGTTTTTGTATTTTTTTCTTTTTCTAACTTTGAATGCAATGTTCAGACAATGGTAATTTACAATGTAAAGTGAAAATCTTTGACACTCATGACTCTTGACAGAAGTAATGCTTGAGCATCCTGCCATTGACAGGACCTCAAAAGAGTTCAGTTTCATTCAATTCCTGCAAGAAATAAGCATTGTTACCAGTAGTTGAATGAATGAGATAAGGGCCTAGCCATAAATTATTAAATTTTCCATGTTTTCCCTTATCTTCTCTCCTGGAATCCCACTTCAAAACTTTTTCACCAATGCTAAAATCACTGGCCTTAGTCCTTTTATCAAAAAGCTTCTTGATGTTTTCTTGCTTGTGTAATGCTCTGTTGTAGACTTCCTCTCTGGTTTGTTGAAGATGTATAGTTTGATGTATTCTCCTTGTCATATCATTTTCTTCAGACTGTACCTCTTGGATGAGCTTCATGACTGGCACTCCCAGACTGGTTGGAAAAATTGCATCTGCTCCATAAACTAGCTGGTAAGGTGACATTCCAATTGATTTCTTAAGTGTTACTCTGTCAACCCATAATGCATGCACTAGCTTTGTGTGCCATGATTTCTTATTGTCTTCTAGAAACTTCTTGATTATGTTTACCAAACCTTTGTTTGAGGATTCTGCAAACCCATTACCTTGAGGGTAGTAAGCAGTAGAATGGCCCAATGTAATCTGATATTTGTGATAGAATTCAACCATATTTTTAGATCCAAATGCAGTAGCATTGTCAGTAATAATCTTCCTAGGACAACCAAATCTAGATAGGATATGATTTTCAAAGAATTTTATGATGACAGAGTCATTGGCTTGCCTAGAAGGGATGGCTTCTATCCATTTGGTAAAATAGTCTGTTGCAGTGAAGATCCATTTATGTTGGGAAGATGAGGTTGGATGGATTTCCCCAATGAAGTCTAGACCCCACTGCTGGAAAGGAGCTTCAACAGTGATTGGATGCAAGGGTAAGGGAAGAAATTTTATTTTTCCTTCAAAGAGTTGGCATTTGTGACAGGCAATAATAATTTTGTGGACATCTTGAAAGAGGGTGGGCCAATAGTAACCTGCTCTAAGGATTTTGTTGGCAGTTTTCTTCCAATAGAGGTGGCCTCCACATTCTCCTTCATGGAACTCATGCTTGATCTTATCTGCATCATTCTCAGGCAAACATTTAAGCAATAATCCACTAGCATTTTTCCAATATAGACATTTATCTAAAGTGCTGTAATTAATAGCTTTCAACTTTAAAAATCTTGCCTTTGTTTTAAACAAACCAGGAGGTGTACTTAAATTGAGCAAAACATGTAAAATATCAGCATACCAAGATGAAAACAGAAAATGTTCTTCAATAATGGGAGTTGACAACTCCTGTTCATCTAATCCCTCTAACATGTTTATTTCAAGAGCTTCAAAATAGGACTTAGCCATTAATCTTGCTAGTCCTTGGCCTTTTATGAGCTTATTGGGCTTGATTTCTAAATCATATTCAAGTATCACAACAATCCACTTTCCTCTTTTGCCATCTGGATCTTAGGTTAAAATGTCTTTTACAATTGAATTTGGCACAAATGCAATTATGTGGGAATGTAAAATGTAAACTTTGAAGTCTTTTAAGGCTTTGACTAAGGAAAAGGCTTGTTTTTCCATGATATTATACTTCAAAGGTGCATCTCTCAATGTCTTACTAAAGAATGCAATTGGCTGCTCTTGTCCTTTTAAATTTTTCTTTAATAGGACAACAGCTATAGTGTCTTCTGATGCAAATGAAAAAATGAAGAAATCCTTTGCAAAATCAGGACTAATGAGAACTGGTGTTTTGGTTAATGCTTATTTTACCAGTTCAAATTATTTCTTTGCTTCTAAGGTCCACTTAACTCCTTCTTCCTTTTTCAGCATGTTTGTTATGTTTCTAAGGAGTTCTGCTAGATTGGGTATGAACCTTCTCAAGAAATTAATCTTCCCAATGAAAGATTGAAGTTCCTTGATGTTTCTAGGATGGTTGATTTGCAATATACCATCAATCCTCTTTGGGTCTATCTTTATTCCTTCTTCTGATATGATGTGTCCAAGCAGTTTGCCTTCTTGAAGACCAAACATTGTTTTCTTTGGATCTAAAGATAACTCATTTTTTCTACATTTATCAAAGACTTTTATCAAGTGTTTTAGGTGTTCTTCATCTGTTTTGGAAAAAACAGTGATATCATCAAGGTAAATAATGATGAAGTATCCTAATTCTTCTGAGAATTCTATATCCATGGCTCTCTGAAAAGTAGCACCATCATTCATTAAACCAAAGGACATTTTCACATACATGAAATTACCCCAAGGTGTAGTAAAGGTTGTTTTGAGTTGATCATCACGATGTACTAATATTTGGTTGTAAGCTGAGAAGCCATCTAACAAAGAAATCATTTTAGAACCAACTACCTTTTGTAAAATATGATCAATATTGGGTAAAGTGTAGTTGTCCTTTAATGAGGCTCTGTTTAAGTTTCTAAAATCAATACAAAGCCTTATTTCTCCTGTTTTTTTCCTAACTAACACAAGATTAGATACCCAATCTGAATATCTAATAGGGACAATAATTCCAACTCCATACATTTTCTTAATTTCTTTTTCAACTAGGGGTAATTGAACAGGGTTTTTTCTGCGCAATTTTTGTCTATAAGGCTTCTGGTTTTCTTTGAGGGGTATCTTATGCTGAATTATCTCTGTATCATAGGACTTTAGATCCTCATAACTCCATGCAAATACATCAGAAAATTCCTTAAAGAGATCAATGTATTTCAGTTTAATGTGAGCTGGCACGGTTTTAGACAGTTTAATCATTTTTGGTTTTTCTTCATTGCCTATGTTACATTATTCTACTTCAGTTTCAACAAGTTCCAGTTTTGGTTTCTTGGAACCATCATTGAAATTAAACAATTCTTCTAATGGGACTAGTCCTTTTGGCAAGCTTTGAGTGTTAGATTGCAGCATTTCTAAGTCTTCTTTTTCTAAATCTGCACTAATTTCTGTGGTATGTTCAAGTTTATTAGACAACATATTTATATCAGCAATATTTGTAGACTTTACTTCTTCATCAAGTGGATTTTCTTCCATATGACAGTCATTTTCATAATCTGAATCTGAAGTTGGTGGCTCAAATTCATTTCTGGACTGTAGGAAGTCTTCTATTTTTTTATCTCCATCAAACACTTGCCATTATTTTTCATTGTCTGGGACAGTTGGTCTAAATTTGATTTGGGTAGTGCATTGTTTGGTTTCATAAAGTGTTGAACAAGTTCTAGCAGCAAAAGCTAAACCATTAGCAAGGATATTTTGGTTTCTTGGGACAAAGATAACCTGGAATTCATCAAATTTTTTCAATAAGTCAATGACATCATTTCTATAGGCTCTAAGTCTGGGGTGTTTGGCACTATATTACCCATTCACTTGCCTAATAATCAACTCTGAAACCCCATGAACTTTTATCCTTTTGGCCCCTAATTTCTTCAATAATTGTAGGCCTAAAAGGAGGGCTTCGTACTCAGCTATGTTATTTGAACATTGAAAGTTTAACCTGTGGGAATGCCCTTCAGCATGATTATTTTCAGTGTTATGTATCCATATGCCTGCACCTGCATTTTTCTTAGTGCAAGACCCATCAAAATTCGTATTCCAAAGAGGACTAGTTTCATATTTACTAGTTTGACTACTATCCTCTTTATCTTGTGTGATTTTAGATTGCTTTTGTAAGTCGGCACTATGTTGAAATTGTTCTAGTTCCTCATGTTCTTCATTAAGTTGAGGACTCTTCTCTTGACTCTCAAATTTGACAACCAATGAATGATTGTTTTGTAGTTCTAGTCCTGTGATTTATTTGCTATGATTTTCTGATTTGGTGAACTGTTTTGGTACTTCTGTCTTGTCTTCCTCTTTTTCTGTATCTACCACTATGTTAGAGTGAGGAGTGGCCACTAAATCAGTTAAGTTTTCTTGCTCATTAAATGTTTCAAGATTGAAGAGAATAAATGAGTCAAGGCCTGTATGTACAGAATAAAGAGGGGATTTTTTCCGGTCTCTCTTGGCTACTGACCATGTATTGCATGTGAGATTCCCTATAAATTCTTCTAGTTTGAATAAAAACAGGGATGGTAGCATATGTCATATCCATTTGCATTTTTCCTTGTAACTTGGCTCCCCAAGATCTTGATAACAGCATACCATATTTGGGGGGTACATCAGCCACTACAATATCCATCACTAAACACTTGGCTGGTATTTGTGCTAATTTTACACAAAGGTCTTTGATCAAACCTAAACATTTCAATCTACTGGATTCAAAGGAGTATAGATCTTTGTATGGTCTGGTGATTTCAAGGCCTAGACTCTCCATTACTGCTTTGGGCATTAAGTTATGAGAGGCCCCTGAGTCATGCATAGCATTGTGTAAAATCTTGTCATGAATTTTCAAACTAACATAAAAGGGAGGAACTGGTCCTTCTTGGTATCTTCCCTCAATCTTAGGACCAAATAAGAGTTTTGGTTGGTCATCATTGAGGTTAATAGTGTCATTATTTTCTGCTATGTTGAAAGCTTTCAAAATTTGTGATCTATATACATCTTGGGTGACTAATTCAGTGAGGGGAACAGAGATTTTAATCTTGGCAATTTCCTCTTCCAAACTGAAAGGCATCTAACTTTTTACAATGTTTGTTTCAGCCTTATTAATCACTACTTTATCAGCAAAATCATTTTGCTGGTTTCCTCTATTTACATTGGTCAAAATTGTTTTAATAGGAGCACTAGCTGAAGTACTAACGCTGCTAAGGTATGCACTCTGTTTTTCATTAATTTGAATGCCTTTCTCTTTGTTTTGATCATAATTTACATGCACTGTTTTGTCCTTTTGTTTTGTAACTTTGGGTTTGTTCACAGAGCTATTTTTTATAGAATTTTCAGAGGTCTTAATTTTGGGAGTTTCCTGATTCTTTTTACTCCTAAGGTCATATTCTTTTGGAGTTTCTATGATGACATTTTCCAGCTCTTGATAATAATATTCATCCTCTACTCTTTTATCATCATAGGGTGTGTATAGACATTGTTTTCTATTAAAAGGAACATCAAAATGGTCACTACCTACTCCTAAAATGTTTATGTCATCTTCCTCTGTTTGTTCAATTGTTTCTTCAACCTCACTTACATAGTTTTGATGAAAAGGATGTATAATCTCCTTATCAGAGTCTCTTGGTCTATTTTGAGATTTGCTTTTGAGGAAGTCTTCTATTTGTTTATCTCCATCAAACACTTTCCAGTATTTTTCATTGTCTGGAACAACTGGTCTTAATTTGATTTGGGTAGTGCATTGTTTGGTTTCATAAGGTGTTAGACAAGTTCTAGCAACAAAGGCTAAACCATTAGCAAGGATATTTTGGTTTCTTGGGACAAAGATAAGTTGGAATTCATCAAATGTTTTCAATAAGTCAATGACATCATTTCTATAGGCTCTAAGTCTGGGATGTTTGGCACTATATTCCCCATTCACTTGCCTAATAATCAACTCTGAATCCCCATGAACTTTTATCCTTTTGGCCCCTAATTTCTTCAATAAGTGTAGGCCTAAAGGGAGGGCTTCATACTCAGCTATGTTATTTGAACATTGAAAATTTAACCTGTAAGAATGTCCTTCAGCATGATTGTTTTGAGTGTTGTGTATCCATATGCCTGCACCTACATTATTCTTAGTGCAAGACCCATCAAAATTCATACTCCAAAGAGGACTAGTTTCAGATTTACTAGTTTGACTACTATCCTCTTTATCTTTTGTGCTTTTAGATTGCTCTTGTAAGTCAGAACTATGTTGAATTTGGTTTAGTTCCTCATGTTGTTCATCATGTTGAGTATTCTTCTCTTGATTCTCAAAGTTTTCAAGCAATGGATGACTGTTTTGTAGCTCTAGAATTGTGATTAGTTTGCTGTGATTTTCTGATTTGGCATATTGTTTTGACACTTCTGTCTTGTCTTCCTCCTTTTATGTATCTACCATTATGTTAGAGTGAGGAGTGGCCACTAGGTTGGTTAAGGTTTCTTTCTCATTAAATGTTTCATGATTGAAGATAATAAATGAGTCAAGGCCTGTATGCACAGAATAAAGAGGGGAGTTTTCCAATACTCTTGGCTACTAACCATGTATTGCATATGGGATTCCCTATAAAGTCTTCTGGTTTGATTACAAACAGGAATGATACCATATGTCATATCCATTTGCATTGTTCCTTGTAACTTAGCTCCCCATGATCTTGATAACAACATACCATACTTGGGGGGTACATCAGCCACTACAATATCCATCACTAAACACTTGGTTGGAATTTGTGCTAAGTTTACACAAAGGTATTTGATCAAACCTAAACATTTCACTCTACTGGAGTCAAAGGAGCATAGATCTTTGTATGGTATGGTGATTTCAAGGCCTAGACTCTCCATTACTGCTTTGGGCATTAAGTTATGAGAGGCCCCTGAATCATGCATGGCATTGTATAAAATTTTGTCATGAATTTTCAAACTAACATAAAAAGGAGGAACTGGCCCTTCTTGGTATCTTACCTCAATCTTAGGACCAAATAAGAGTTCTAATTGGTCATCATTGAGGTTTACAATGTCATTGTTTTCTGCTATGTTGAAAGCTTTCAATATTTGTGATCTATATACATCTTGGGTGACTAATTCAGTGAGAGGAACATAGATTTTAATCTTGGCAATTTTCTGTTCCAAACTAAAAGGTATCTGACCTTTTACAATGTTTGTTTCAGCCTTGTTAATCACTACTTTATCACTTTATCGAAGAAATTAGTTTGTTGATTTCCTCTATTTACATTATGGAAAAAATTTTTAATAGGAGCATTTAGTCAAGTACCAACGTTGCTAAGGTCTCAGACTGGTTAATAATTTGAATGCCTTTCTCTTTGTTTTGATCGTAATTTTTTTTTTTTTTTTTTTTTTTTAACAGAAACGGGTAGAGTGATATATTAATTTCTGGCCAAATAGCCTCAAAACTGGATACAAAATGTTAAGCAGAGACCAGCTGTCTCCATGACCAGGACCAATGCAACTTTTTCTATGCAACCCCAGAGATTTTTACATTCTATTTTTCGGACAACCGCCTCAACCTTCCCCACTTTAAAGATGCAAACAAACTGCTCCAATAAAAGGCAGCAAAACATGAGCCAGTCAATTAAGGAATAGGATCCCAGCCTTCAACTCCATCTCTGAGGATGACTCCGAGAGGGAGGGAGACCGCTATATTAGCTCCAGCGTCAGCATCTTTGTTATTGTCTCTCTTAACATGATAGAATTTCAGGCACTGAAAAGTATTCGACAGGGTTCTTATTCTTCTAATCAATCTGGACAATCTTAGATCAGAGGGGGAAGCACTGTCTACCATGATTTTTATGATGGACTAGGAATCTCCCAACACAGAAGCCACTTGGATACCAAGAGATTTAAGTTGTTTAAGGCCTTGAAGAAGAGCCAGGGCTTCAGCCTGGACGCTGGTGTTGAAGCCCACACCCCAAGCATATCTAAGAACAATGCCCCCATCAGCTTTTTTAACAACTCCACCAACTCCGGAACTGCCCGGGTTTCCTTTCGCTGCCCCGTCAAAGGAGAGGATGTTGTGCGCCTTCTTTGAGCAGAAACTCAAGAAATCGAAAGTGTTAAGTCTGATTTGCCAGTCATTAAGTGGAATGGGAGGCCTGTCAATAATAATGAAGCAGAGGTCAAGATAATCGCTCCAAACAGCATCGTGATCCCTCAAGCCAGCCCCATCGAGGAGGTCCCCGACGCATTCCTTTAACTGGGTTTTAATTTTAACCCAAATAATCTTGTGATCACTCCTCTTATCGCTGAAGATCCTCCGATTTCTTTCCAACCAGGTATGCCAGCAAATTAGTTTGGGAAGAATGCACCAGGCAGAATTGATATGCGTATTCTATGGAGGGCCTCCAGGAAAAGAGCGCAACCAGTTAGAGAACAGATCCGGAATGCAATTCGGGAGGACGAAGTCCAGACCCCAGGGGCCTAAGGCCTCTACCCATAGATCATTCACAAATTTACAGTGGAGCATCAAATGCGCAGCAGATTCTGCGTTTTCTCCACACATCGAGCAACGGGAGGGACCATAGTAGCCTCTTTTCTATAATCTATCCTCAGTCAAAATTCTCTGGTGGCATAAGAGCCAACAGAAGGAGTCGATTTTAGGCAGTGAAGGCTGAGACCAAATTCCTTTCCATGGTTTCGGATCTGGAGGGATGTGGGGAATTGATAAGATCTGCCTGTAGCCCTAAGAGACTGTATAATGCCCGAGAGTCGAACCCCAGCCACGGACATCCAATTTCCTGTTGTTCAAAGGAGCCTTACCATTTAAGAGATCTAAGAAAATAGCAAACTCTCTGGACAGGTTCAGAGGCACCTCGAAGTTGATCCAACTATGCCAATCTCCGTTGTCCCAATTAGAAATATCCCACAAAGTAATGTAACCCGCTCTGTGCATCCAGTCTTTCAACAAATACAGGGATCGATCATCAACCAGGGGATCACAACCCATTATACAGTCCTCCCAAATTCTAATTTGCTTGCCATTACCCGGAATCCAATGAGCATATTGGCTGATTGAGGAAGAAGATTTTGCACAGAGCTTTTGAATTAACAAGCTGGATTTGGCTATGGGCTGATCCAAGCACCTTTTCCTCTGTCCACGAAAGTATTTCTTCCACAGGGCGCGCTGTGCCCACCCTGGTTTAGGGGCAATTATCCTCCAGATTAGCTTTGCTCCCAATGCCATATTCTGAGTGCTAATATTCTTAAAGTTCAGACCACCTTCCAATCTGGGCATGGAGATTTTGGCCTAGCTTATTAAAGGAATTTTCTTAGCGTTAGCTTTCCCGCCTTTCCAAAAGAATTTTCTTATATGATCCTCCATTTTCTTCATTATTCCAGTTGGGGCCAGCATCACAGCAAACTGATATATGGGGAGGCTGTTTAGGACTGCTTTTATAAGCACCGACTTACCAGCCAGGTTTAGCCAGTTGAATCCCCAGGAATGAATCTTAGATTCAAACTTTTCCAGCAGGGGTAAACAATCTCTGCTAGCAGCACATTTTTGGAAAATTGGGAGGCCCAAATACTTGAAGGACGACCAGGACGAGGAGGCAACGAAGCCAAAGCAACTGGATATGGCTTGCAGCGTGGAGGCAGGGGTATTCCAGCAGTAGATATGGCATTTACCTTTATTGAGACTGCTTCCTGATTCATGGCAATAAACATCAATCACATCTTTAAATCTTTTAGCTGAGGGCACTGAGGCAGCACCCAGCAAAAGGGAATCGTCCACGAATAAAGCATGATTTATATTCTTGACTCCTCTCGCGATGCTCAGGCCCATTAAATCTTGATCCTGAAGCTTTTTGTTCAAAAGGAAGCTGAGGACAGAGGCTTGAAGGACAAAGAGCAGAGGGGATAAGGGACACCCTTGTCTCAAACCACGAGAAGCTTTGAAAAAATCAGTGGCCCTACCGTTCACCAGAGGGGCAATCCAAGGCCCGATGATACAGGCCTTGATCTAATTAATGAATTTGGGACCAAACCCAAATTTATGCAGAACATCCAGCGGAAATCTATGTCTCACTCTGTCGAAGGCGCTTTCCAGATCTAACTTGACAGCCATACCTTTCTCTTTGCGGACCACACTGGAGTGAATCGCCTCTTGGACCAAGATGAAGTTATCCACAATCTGTCTTCCCTGAATAAAGCCTCCCTGGTTCTCAGGGATGATGCCAGGAAGGGTGGTTTTTAATCTGTTGGCAATAACCTTCGTGATCAGCTTATAGCCTATATTACATAGAGAGATAGGGCAAAATCTGCTGAAGGAGTTGGCGCCTTTCTCCTTAGGGATGAGGGCCAAGAAGGCTGAATTAGTGCTACCCCCAATTTTCTGACACACTTGGGATTTCCGAATCATTCTTCATAAATCCTTCTCCACAATCTGCCAGCAGGACTTCAAGAATCTGGCGGTAAACCCATCAGGTCCCGGGACCTTATCCGGTTCCATTGCAAAGAGGGTGCTTTTTATTTCATTATTAGAAATCTCAGCTTCCAGGAAATGTTTCTGTCTGTCGGAAATCAGGGAGGGAACCTCATTCACAAGACAAGTATCCAGTTCCAAGGCCTCCTCTTCGTTATAGAGACTTTTGAAATGAGTGAAGGCAGCGGTTTTGATACTATGAATATCTCTATACGTGGTGGTCTCAACTTTAATTTCAGAGATGGTGTTGCGGCAATTTCGGGCCTGAGCTTGCTTATGGAAGAATGATGAATTCCTATCTCCCGCCTTGAGCCAGAGACTGCGGGATTTCAATCTCCAGTGTTCTTCCTCTTCCAAGCTAGCCTTAAGGAACAATTGCTGAAGAGTAGCCTCCTCATCTAGAATATCTTTGGTGATCTCTACATTTTCCGAGACCAGTTGATGCATCTCCAGCCGTTCCTGAATCGTTTTCCTTTCCACAGCCGGATTGGGTAAGGTTCTAACCCACGCTTTTAAAGCAGCTTTAACTCTCCTTAATTTCTCCTCCCGGAAAAAAAAGGCCGAGCCTTTGACTGGGATCTTCCAACTTTATTTTATCAGAGACAATAAAGTCTGTTCCTTGACCCAGTGAGAGTTGAATTTAAAGGAAATGGGACCTTGATTCAAAGGAGCCACCAGCTCAAGTTTGATAGGGCGATGATCGGAAATACTACAAGGAATGATATGCATTCTAGACTCAAAACCATGAAGAAGAAAAGAACTATGGACAAGGAATCTGTCTAACCTTGCAGCGATATGGCCCGGGCCGATTCTTTTGTTTGTCCAAGTGTACTTCCCGGACAGAGGCTTAATATCGATCAGGTCACAATCATAAATCAGTTCTTCAACCCATTCCCACGCAGGGTCTCTAACAATGCTTCCTCCACGTTTTTCTGACGAGGATAAGGTGAGATTGAGATCACCTGCTATTATTATATTATCCAAGACTTCGGACTCTGCCAGACTTCTAATAGAGTCCCAGCAATTTTTTTTCTCCCCTACGCTGACAGGAGAATACACATTAAGGAGAGAGAGGATCAGATCTGTTTCTACGTGCCGAAGCTTGGTGAACAACCAGTGAATATTATTAGCTTCTTTGATCCTTATGAATTTATTGGCATCCCAAATAGTGCCCAGACCACCTGAAGCACCTCGAGCTGAGACAGCTTGACCTTCGCTATTCTTCCACAGTTTCTTGCCGATCTGGAGGAAGGAATAGTCCTCCATTTTAGTCTCCTGGATAACGAGTAGATCGGGGGATTCTGATCATATCATACTTCTTAAGGCTTCTTCTTTTATTCTGCTCCCCATACCCCTACAGTTCCAGGAGACGATCTTCATCACTTGCTTTTTGGATGATGAGCTCCTCTAGAGCTCTGGGACTGATTTCTGTTCTTCTTCGGAGTATTTTCCAAGAGTTTCTCGAGGGTAGGTTGACTTCCCTGAAGTTTGTCTTTGTAAGTCTCTTGCTCTCTTTTTTCCCGAGCAGATTTTCGGCCTCTTAAAGATCTTCTAGCCGAAGTTTGTGAAATCCCTATTTCGCCTTCTTCTTCTGAGTCATCCGAACCTTGCCCTTCCTCTGTCTCTTCTATGAGGATCTCTTTTGATCTGTCTTGCTTCTCCGGTTCTTGAGAACCTTCTATGACAGAGCTTAACTGCGCAAATTTGTTGCCTTGCTCTTCCATGATTGGAGTCTGGATTCTAGGGGCTGCCTGAGAACCGTTTCCATTTGTATTTCCAGAGCGAGGGCCTTTGTGAGCATTTTTGGATCTTTTAACCTGAGTCCATCCTTCCTCCTTGCCTTTCTCAGCTTCACTATTTTTTGGGCAGCTTCGGGCAAAGTGGCCATAAACCTGGCATTTCCGACACTTGAACGGAAGCTGCTCATAATCCATCTTTTGCATATGAGTCCAACTTCCAACCCTGATCTTAACAGCCTCGGGCAAGCCAACCTCAAGGTCAACTTCAACACAGATTCTAGCACAGTCGTATTGATCTTTGTTACTTGCTCGATCAATGAACTTGCCTAAGGTGTTTCCAATATGTTTTAGAGAATCTCCATTCCAACAATGCACTGGAAAATTGGGAAGCCTAACCCACACAGGAACCGCTGTGGGCACATCAACTGCTGGGTCAAAGTCGGGCGTCCACTTATTCAGATACAGCCCCTGAGGGCCCATGAAGTAGGGACCGTTCCGGAAGATCAGGTCCTTATCATCTTTGTCAGAGAACTCAAACAGAAAGAAACCCTTTCCTAGGAAATACGAGGTGACTCTATCTTTGATGAGCGGTGCCCAATTTCGAGAAACCCAGCTTTCCGTGGTTTTGGGTGAGGGCCAGAGGCCAGTGAACTGACCAACCAAAGCCCGCTCCGCAAAAGAAAGGGCGACCTTGATCGGGCCTTCGGGAGGGAGCGATATCTCAGGGATATCCTCCACACGTTTCATGAACTTTTCCGTCTTCGAGACTTTCTTCTTCGGCAGGGATTCCAGGAGCTTGAGAAAAGCAACGGCATCGGAGGGGGGGGGGGGGGGGCGGAGGGGGCGTCTCCATAATAGCAGTGACCACTGAATCCCGCGATCCAAGCCAAACCCCTCAATCCATCGCAGAAGGGAACGAACAGGAAGGGAGAAAGAACCCCAATGAAACCACGTTCAGGAACAAAGGATCAAAGCGCCGCGCGGAGGGAGACGAAGCGCCGCAAAAACACCGCGTCGACCCAAAGCGCCGCGGCCTCGGAGCAACGCACGCGCGGCACGGGAAGAACGAACACCCCAACCCACATAAGGACGAAGACGGCCAAGGGCAAAGCGGGCCGAGGCCAAAGGCATCGGGCACGGAAGGGAGAGGCAGAAGCGGCGGCCAAGGTCGGGCGCGACTAGAGCGCAAATTCCATCATGCCCTTTATTGTTGTTTGTGTAGCACCCTTGTTATTCTTGTACGCATGTAGTTCCCATATTTTTATTATTGTGCCCCATAGAAGCCACTGTTTTGTCCTTTTGTTTTGTAACTTTGGGTTTGTTCACAGAGCTATTTTTTATAGAATTTTCAGAGGTCTTAATTTTGGGAGTTTCCTGATTCTTTTTACTCCTAAGGTCATATTCTTTTGGAGTTTCTATGATGACATTTTCCAGCTCTTGATAATAATATTCATCCTCTACTCTTTTATCATCATAGGGTGTGTATAGACATTGTTTTCTATTAAAAGGAACATCAAAATGGTCACTACCTACTCCTAAAATGTTTATGTCATCTTCCTCTGTTTGTTCAATTGTTTCTTCAACCTCACTTACATAGTTTTGATGAAAAGGATGTATAATCTCCTTATCAGAGTCTCTTGGTCTATTTTGAGGTTGATTTCTCCTAAAATTCTGATTTTGATTTTGAGATTGATTTCTGTTTTGGGGAGCTTATTGGTTTTCTCTAGATTGTGCCCTCTCAAGTATGCTCATCTTTTTCATCATTTCTTCTATCATCCTTTCCATTTTCAAGCTAGATGTGGAGGGTGAAGATTCCTCCCTAAATGATACTTTCTTTTCATTCCTCATCCTTGCTCTTTTCTCCATCAGATTTACTTCCACAGCGAAGGCTCCTTTCTGTATATCTTCTAGAGTCAAAGGATCTCTCTCTCTCTCAGCTGATAGGCCATTTGAGGATCAAATCCTTCAGGAAATTTGTTTAAAGCTGAGCCTCGTGGACGTTTCAAGTCTGGGGGCAGTGCATTATAAACACTATTGAACCTAGTGCAATAAGCTTGGACACTTTCCCTAGTTTTTCTTTTGAGATTGTTGTAGTCTGAAAGTATTTGGAGGGGGTTTTTCCTAACTTCCCATTTGTTTAAAAATAACTGATGAAAGGCTTGAAGGTCATTAATACTATTAGGGGTTAATATTTTGAACCATTTTCTTGCTTCTCCCCCTAGACTTTGAGCAAGCAACCTAAGTTTGACAGTTTCATCATCAATCTCATTTCTATCAAAGTAGTCATTCATCTTGTCCACATGTTGTGAAGTAGTGGTAGTACCACTGGTATCAAATAATGGTATCTTGGACTGATAGTCCTGTGGAATATTGACTAAAGGTAAAAGAAGGACTAGAGAGGCATACCATGTATCCATGACTCGAAGGAAAGATGGATTTACAAGGGGTGGATTGACAAGAGGTAAAGTGGGTTGGAATGGAGTGTTTTGGATAGTGGTGGTATGAAGAACAGATGTGGATGGACCAGCAAGAGACTGTCGAGCAGATCTTGGATGAGAGAAACAAAAATTATGAAGGAAATGTAAATCAGGTGGAGTAGTTTCTCTGCTACCAGGATGTTCAGTTCTATCTTGGGATGAAGGTGAAGGCTCAAAATCTATGTGATCTATATCCTCAAGTGACCTAGTTATGAATGGGTTTCTTAAGTCAACTTGTGAATCTTGTAGAGCTGCAAGGTTTTAAAGGATAGAATTAGCTCTATGGAGTGACCTAACAATATTTGACGTTTTGGCCTTAGGAAATCTTGTAGAGCTGCAAAGTTTTCAAGGATAGAATTAGCTCTATGGAGTGACCTAACAATAGTTGACGTTTTGGCCTTAGGAGATTTCCTAAGGATTCTTTCAGGATTATCAACTATCCCAGGAGGATTTGGGTCAAGATGGGCTCTAGTATGGACCCTTATAGAAGCCACAATGTTGTGTTTTAGACCCACTAATAAGAAAAGTTTAACCAAGTATGACAATCTTTAGTAGGCTAAATGATCTTTAGCAAGGAAACTTTAATCCTTAAATTTCTCTTAACTGAGTTTGAATGATGTTATGATAAAGGGTTTCCCAGTGGAGTCTTTAGGTATTTTTAGTATTGTGGAGTCACCAGGTGGAAATTTTTAGCTTTATAAGGTAAAATGTTTTATGGTCCACCACCATTAATAGGTTCAAATACCAAAGAAAATTAGCAGGCCTACTGATCTTCAATGGAGTCACCAGGTGAAGATTTTTTACTTGATTTAAGGGCTTTGAAAGTTGGTCACCATCAACAATCAAAATCACTCTAGGCAGACACTTGGTTCATAGTTGAAAATGGGATTATCTGAGTTGTGAATTTATCTATTACTTCAGAAAGTCCCCAGTATGGTCGCCAGAAATGTTAGGTCTCTGTAATTTAGTAGAGTGGAAAGACTAAATACTGCGAAGACTACATCAAAAACCACTTTGGGATTCTAGGATCTAGCCCTCCTGAATCCAGAGAGGGATCTCTCTATAAGTGCAAAGATTGATTTATCTTTTAAGGTCTTTAGTATGATATTAGGCTAGTTATTAAGAATAAGGGTTTTTGTTTGTTTGGTTGGTCATGTATGATATTTAATTGGATGGAATATCACAAAATGAAATATTTCCAAAAGGTGAAGATGCAAGTATATTGAGAAGTGTTCAGTTGATAATATTAGTATGAAAACAGCTTTAAACCATTGGGCAATGGAGTCACAAAAGGGTTTAATTGTACAACAATTTCAAGAGTGGTCCAAGGGGCAAGTCATCTATATCAAAATATCCTTTAGGTTAAATGATGGAGTGGAACATTAAAAGTGTTGAGAAGGTGGAAAAACTCAATAATTTCAACAAGGATTTATCAACTTTCCATACAAGAAAAGCCTTTTTAAGCAACTATTTTAAACCAACCAAAGACAGGGCTAACCATAAACCTCTTTGGACAAGCTTGTATTAAAGATAACTTATCGGACAACAATCCAGTAATCTCACTAGACTGATTTTAGAAATGATGAAAACAGATAAGAAAACAAAGTGCAGCTTAAGATCAAGCAAGATGCATTAAAATCAAGGCCTACTTTAGCATACTCTTAGGGAAATCTTCAAACAACCTTTGGAGAAAGAACTAGAAGATAGGGCAAACCATAAACTTTTCTAGTTAATCTCTACTTAGCATGTAATGAAAATATCATTCAAGAACTTCCTTTCAAGTTTTTCACATCAAGGAAAGGACTAACCAACATTCCTTGATAATGTTTACACTTAACTTAAGTCATTCTTAAATACATAATTGGAGGAAAACATAAAGATAAAGCTTATCAGTGAGAGTAGGGTACTTTTAACAGTAAATCCTAGCTCTATATTTTCTGTTCTTTATCAGAGAAAGTGAAAAAAATGGCATACATGAAAAGAAAACAATAACAGTAAGAGGTACTTCACCAATGATATAGACCAAGATCCCAAAAATCAGCTTGTGTATTGATTGTCAATCCAGTTACATACTTCAAGTCCAATGTTTCATCACAGCAACAACTTCTCTTCTCAACCTAACTTCTTCAATAACTTAACAGAGCTTCAGAGCTTCAGAATTTATTTACATTCAACAATGATTCGAATACAGCAACTATTACATCAGAAATCCAATAACCAACCCTTTACAATGTGCTCCACAAGGATATTTTATAAGAAGATGAGGAGGTGGGATGAAAGAAAAGATCTCTAGGTTCAATTAATACAAGTTAATGCCTCTCTGCCTTTGAGAAACTCAACAGAGAAGATTTCTGATATTTCCTCTGTATTAATGGGTTTTCATTAAGTTTTTAGGCTACTTGGTAGATTTTTTTGACTTTAAAACTCTTTAGGCAGGCTGGAAATAACTTTGGAAAAATATCATTGACTTGGAAATAACTATGCCTTCTTTTGATTTATGAAAGCTGCAGGTGGCTCTTTGGTAGCTGAAGAGGATTCAATTAGCCTCTGATTTGGCAGTGGAAGCCTTTCGGACTGATATTTTTCTATGTTTTTCCTTAAAACACCTTTAATTTTCTTTTGGTCTGTGTTTTAGGCTTAATTAGCCCTGATCTTCATCTTCAGGTCTTTATCCTTTAACACTGTCTTTATCTCTGTGGATTAGGCCTTTGATTCTTGAATTTATGCCTTGAACCCCTTTAAATTTCTGATTAAAATCTTTAATTCTTCACTTACACTCTGATCTTATCCTTTGACACTGATACTCTTTGTTCATCTGATGTTTTATTTTGTTTTGTTGTTTTGCAGGCGAGCAGTAGGTTTACACAGGTGGAGGTATTTGTTTTAATGAAAAACTCCTTGGATCCCTTCCTATACTGAACGTTAGTAATCATCATTCCTGGCCTTCATATTACTTTAAAAATTGTGGGAAAACCCCATAAAACCCGCACAAAACAAAGAAAAATTATGTAAATCCTATGAAAAATGGGTTTAACACTGCTTTGGAGGTTTGGGCGCGAGGGAGAATCGGAGCCGTTAGATTAGAATAATCAACGGTTGAGATCAATCAGTGGGGTCTCTTGGGAAAAAAGGTGAGGGGAAAATGAATGGGTAGTGTTATAACATAAGCCGTCCGACCGTAACAATCAACGGTCAAGATTAAGAGTGCAAATGGCATTTTAGGAGGGTAGGTGGTATGGCAGAAAACCATTAATGGTTTTCGTGCGGGCTTTGAGGGGGGACGTGGTTTTTACAAAAAAAATGTGATTCCACACACCTTTTGACACCTTTCCCTCCGAATATCACCCATTTTGCGTTTTTTTCCAGTGTTAACTGTCGAGCGCAGAAAAAACGTGAAACGCATCGTCCGTCGTCGGATCGGAGGCTCCAGATCCGACGATGCGGATCGTGCGCGACGGGGTAAGTTGTAGGGTAAGCGGTGCCCACGATGACGTGTGGTCTTTTGTCGTGGAGCGGGTGGGTCAATTGATTTATCGGGTTTTATCTCGCTCATTGGATCTTTTGGATGGACGGTCCATATCAAAAGATGTAGCGGAGTTTTAGCAAGGGAAAGGGATGGGAAAATGAAAAGGCGGAAGGAAAGTGACCCGATGGCCGTTGATCTTTTTGGATCAACAATCCAGATTGATTTGAAATCGAAATGTCAGGGATGGAAAAATAATGAAGAATAAAGGAAATAAGGGGTTAGTAGATGGGGTTTTAGGCCTTTAGTGCCCGACTACGGGGCTTTAGGGCATATGGAGGTTAGGAGCTAAAGGAAATAAGCCCTCGGGGGCTTAATGCCTTTTTAAATGCAAAAAGACTGTTTTTAGGCCCAAAATAGTGATTTTTAAGCTAGAATGGGGGTTCCGATAGGTAAAAGGAGGGAAATTAAAACCAAATAAGGGGGAATAAAAGGTTTTTAAAGGGATTTTGGAATGGTTTAGAGGCTCGATGAATGGTTTTTAGAGGATTTTATGGAGGAAAAAGGATGAACGATGGAATTGTTTTATGAGTGAAAGGAGGAGTGAAAATGATGGAAAATGGGGTTTCATAAGCAGTTTTTCTCTTGGCAATAGCAGGTTCTTTAGGAATAATAGGGAAACAACAGTGAAGATTAAATCAAAGGGTAAAGATCTTCATAAGACTTTAAGAACTAACAATTTGGACATGAATTGTTTCTTAAAGGTTAAAAAGAGATTTAGCCACCATTTGATATGGAAAATTAATTGAGACTCGAATATTACCTTGAGGGAAATATGAATTACATAGCATGGAAGGAAAAGATGGAGGCAATGCTTGAAGAAAACAGACTAAAGGAATTCATAGATAGTGATATTACCGAGCCCGTAACAGTAGATGATCAACTTGTTGATGCATGGAAGAAGAAGGTAGCGAAGGTAAGAATGATATTGTTAGAGGGAGTTCGAGATCATATTGTCTCAATTCTCCATCGGAAGGCGAATCCATATGCTATGTGGAATGCCTTGACAGATTTTTTTTAGAATAGCAGCAACCACGGGAAGTTGGTGCTGGAATAAAAGATCAAAAATATCAAGATGGACGAGGGCGAGACGATACCAAAATACTTGACGAAGTTCACTCAATGTCGAGATGAGCTTGGAAGTTTTGGTGTAATAGTAGACTCGGATGATTTGGTGGGCTTAGCTCTTCATCCCTTCCCAAGATCTGACATAGTTACTACGACTCTGTGAATGGGAGGGATACGCTATGAGACTGGGAGTGTTTGTGGTCCGACTTGGTAATAGAAGAGATAAGGCAGAGCACCAGAGACGATACCTCTGGCACATACAAAGAATAATATTTTTCATTGGTCGGAAAATGAAAGAAATCCAAGGAAAATAAGGCCCAAGGCGAAGATTGCAAGAGATACTTGTCCAAGGTCAAGGGTTTTCACTGTCATGAGCATGGTCACTATGCCTCGAAATGTCCACAGAAGGAGAGAAATAAGGATCTTGTAGTTTCAGTAGCAAGTGAAGCACTAGATTCACAATTTGATCTTGATTTTACTCTCATTGCATGCCTAACCAACACTGTAATTGGATGCATGTGGTATCTAGACATCGGTTCCTCGTTCCATATGATGGAGAATAGACATCTCTTCAGTGAATTGGAGGAGAAGGACATCCAATAGAACATAGAGTTTGGAGATGACAAGAGGTATAGCACAACCGACATAGGTACATTTACCATTCAGTGGGAGACTGGATCCCCTCTCAGACTCAAAGATTTTTTGTATGTTCCACGACTAAATAAGAATCTTGGCTCTATAGCACTATTGTAAGATCGTGGTTATGATGTCATATTTATAAAATGAAAGGTGTTCCTTAGACACATTGCCATAAGACATGTGAAACAGATCGGTGCAAGAGTCAAGAACCTGTATGCTCTCAAGTTTGAAGGTGCATGCAAATATTTGAGGATCAAAGCACAAGTTAGTGACTTAGTGGTTGAGAGGGAGCCTAAATTACCTCTCAACTTTTAGCCTCAAAAGAAGTCTTAGAAGGTTGTGGAGCAGCCACAATTGGATAAGCAAAGAGGTGACCGAGTGGAGGCGTCCACTCAAGGAGAAACCTCCAGGAGGGGGAAATATCGAGCCAGACGGGCAGAGGGTGCACATGCAGCCATACCTCCAGGTGAAAGGTGGGGTGATGTGAAGAAATAATCCCAAGAGAATAAATTTGACCAGGGTCCATTAAGATGGCTTGTCTCATGGATCAAGCCTGGCTACGGGGATCCCATAGTACACAATAGCAGGAAGGATCAGTAGTGATTGATGCAGTCAGATGTCAGAAAGACAAAAATTAGAGTGACATATTTCAGATTTTGAGCACAGATAATATTTGGCAGTAGTGCAAAGGGCATAGCTGCAGATTTAGAAGCAGTGCAAAGTTTTCAGTAGAAAGTGTAGTAACCAGTATCATTTAGAGACTCTGATGATAGATGCATCATAATGATTCAGGTTTGGAGGCTATTCAGTTTCAGGAGTTGCATGAGCAAACAACACTAGAGAAGTGTTGCATGCAAAACATTCCAAAGGTACCGGATGGGGATAGACTGAATTAATTTCTTGTTGAGAGGGAGTGTTGAAATTGGAAACAAGAAAAATTGAAAATGGCATATAGAAATGGAACCCGAGAAATGGCACCATAGGGGGCTTCTAATTTAATTTTCCCTTAATTAAATTGGAAGAAAATTTGTAATTTAATCTCATGAAAACTTGTATTAGTTAACTGAGTCGGGAAGACTTAGTTAGCTTAGGAAATTCGAGTTGAGCATTAGAGAGGAGGCATGTAGAGTTATACCATGATTTTAGGGGGTCCAGTTACAGTTATTTGTGAATTGCAATTAGTTAACTCAATTAATTGAGTTAAATTCAATTTAACTAGTTCTAACTGAGGGGTGAGGTAGTGATAAGTCCAGTGAATTAAATTTGATTTAATTCACAAGTAGTGATCAATCAGTTAAATGATAATTCACTATAAATAGATGCTACATGTTAGTTCTAAGGAAGGCCCTATTGAGATTGAGGTTAAAGGGAATATATATATCAGTTGTATGATTATAAAATTGTACAGTTCATGCATGAGGCCATCGGGAAGCCTTAGATGAATTATGCAATCATTATTTGGGATTTTCCTAATTAATGGGGGCTCAATTAGTCTAAGAATGCGTAAGCAAGGTAGGCCAAGCCTACGAAAGAAAGAGGTTAAATATTGGACCAAACTTGCTTAGATCGCAAACCAGATTCACTAGATATAAGAGCGAGACATTCATCAGAGTGCAGAGGTTTATCAGGAAGGGAAATAGCATTGTATTGTTTCATGATTGTTACCATATGCAATATAAATATAGTGGAGTTTTGAGCAGTTTTTTTTCCCCACATATATCTTGTGTTGTGTGATTGATTATTTATTTCTCTTTCTTGCTATGTGATTGTGCGATTGTATTTGGTTTTCGAAAATTCTAGGAAGGATTCAATATTTTGTTTTAGTGCATTAGAAGATTAGTTGAATCCCTTTGGGTAATTTCTACATTATGCAGTTGTGGAAAAAGTTGGCAGATCATTAGGAATCCATTATTGATAGGGAAGGTAAGCTATGTGGTCGAGTTGTTTCTTTTTTGATTGATCCTTGATCTAGTTATAGTTATGTTAATCCTGATATGGTGGATAAGTGTGGCTTGAGAAAATAAGTGCATGCAAAGTCTTGGTTGGTGTAGTTCGCTATAGGTACTAAGAAGAGATTTCATCACTGGGTAAGATCTTGTGCATTTGAACTAAATGGTATGCTTACAGTAGCACATTTGAATGTACTACCTGTTATGCAGAATTATGAATTATGGATAAAAAATTCTTCCCTAGATGTAGTGTTCATCTAGAACAACAGGTTAAAGACTTTGTAACTAGTTTTCCTAACAGTAAATAGACACACAGAACAAATCAAAGAACTTACTTGGAGTCCAAGTGCTTCCTATTCTACTTTTGTCACTCTTGTTGTAGCTTCAAAACTGAGCTAGATCGCCAAAATATTTACTGCAAAGATGAACACTAAACAACAAAAGATAGCAATAATATAGATGTCTATTCAAGTGATTCAGTTAAATCAATAAAACATGAACCATATACATCAAATAACAATTCATAATATGAAAGACATAAGCTTATACAGATACATATGTGGGAAAGTAAGCAACAATATTTATTAATGGATATAAGGGGAGGTTACAACCCAGTGATTGATTTAGTGTCACCATCTCCAGCAGCATCCCAGCCTCATCAAAATGTACATCTCTCCAGCAGCATGTCACTCAAATCAATTCCTCAATTGAAATTCCACCAGCATTTCTCTACTCAAATTCTTCCTCCTCAAGCATTAGGATTTGTGCTCAATTTATAGAGGAGCTGAAGGTAGTTTTACAATCAATGACTTTCTAATAATAGGCAAGACATGTTCCCAATCTCAGAGGTATCAAATGGACACATGGATTCGAAGTTTGACACATGTGAACTCTTCTAAAAGGCACTTGCCAAGTAGATATTCTGGAACAATGAGAATTTCACTCCCAATGTGACCAACGCACCTATGAGTGTCAGAAAGTGCTTTGCAAAGCAGCCTTGAATGGGGTTACTTGCATATGCAATGCACTTAGTGCCTTTAGAGGCTGCGTTGGTGAGCTCTCATATGATATAATATAAACTTCAAATCTTGGAAACCTTTGCAATGAAAGCCAGGGATGATTTGTCTTGTTCTTTGTCTTAGGGCATGTAACAACTGAAATGATAGGGAATGATAGACCCTATTCATTGGTTCTGGAGATGATTCCTAGTTAACCAGGTCATTGGGAATGGTGCCCAAATTTACCTATAACAATTTCCCCCTAAAGCATGAAGTCAGAATAATAATAACAATATTTTGATTGAGATGCTTTACACTATGATGGGTTGGAGATGAAGCAGATTAGCGACCTGCATATATCATATTGATCATAAATTGCTAAGGGAAGGCATTCCCATGCTCAGCACATAAACTTTCTAATAACATGTACATAATTCAGAAAGTTGTCTACATTGGAATGTGGCCCAATACAGACATGCCTACAGATATAGGCCCATGTTCGGATGACGATCTATATGTAAGGTCACCGTACAGATGATGTGTACAACATTCCTAAAATCGCAGCTCGGATGGCTGAAACTAGATCCGGGGTTTTCTTATCTCGTTCACTCGATCATTCGGGTACAAGTCTAGCCATGCGAATATATGATTTGTAGTCGAACATGGAAAGACATCGTTTGATTACCAGCCAATGATGTGAGTTGTTAACAAACGCGAGAGAACCACCATTGATGTCAATGGCCCTCAAGGTATTGCAGTACATTTCGTAAGGTGTGAATAGATGATTTGATGTCGAATGCCACGGTCAAAAGTATGGAAGCGAGGATATTGTCGTTGTTGTAACAAGCCTCATGGTACTGGAATATGATGTTTCTAAGTGAACTTCCTGGATAATTATTTTCGTCAACAAAAAGCCACCTTATTGCGAAACGCGAGTTACTGATTTCGGAGACAAAGGTATGACTTGATATAGCAATGTTCAGGGATGATTGTCATGAGAATGAAGGTTTATGAGTATTACAGAAGAATGAGTATTCACTGGATGACTTATATTGAACATATCGGCGACACTGAGATGAGTTGGCAGCATTGACCCAAAACCGAAGTGAAGGTATGATGAACCATAGGTATGAATGAACCTTCAAGAATATTACCCAACCTAAACAGTCATAGTGATGGAGTGAAGTTTCATGTTCAAGAGTGACTTGCTACTGTAAAATTTTCTGTTCACTTTCCCAAATTTTCCCTGGTCATTTATCGACCAGTACCTCTTTATTTTTTAACAATCTTGAGGAGGATAACATTTGCTCGATCTATAATTCAACCCTTTGGACGAATAAAGTATCGCTATTTAATAATTTAATGAGTCTAGCGATGAATGAAACTCAATTCTTGCCATGATAGACAAGCCCATCACTATTTTATGTTTTAACGAGACTAACGACAGTGACAGCCTAGTTCGCCCGGTCCTTTTTCATGTTTAGAGAGTTTGAAAAAGAGGACGAAAAGAAAACTCCATAAGTACTTTTTCATAAATTTGTTGCTCAGATCCGCAAAAGTGTAAAATAATATCTGAGAGAACCTCTTTAGTCATGTTTGACCAAGGTATTCCTTTTTTGTAAGTAATCTATCTCAGACTGGAAAAGGGTTAAACTTATACTGAGTAGATATCAATTCATTTACTTTTACGAGCTCGAAAAGACAAGTTATCAACAATATTTTCACATTATCAGAGTTTAAAAAGAGCTGAAAGAAAACTCCAAGGGTTTATTTTTTGCTGTTATGGAAGCTCTAAAAAGAGATAAAAGTGTGCTTCAAATCATTTTTCATTTTTAACAAAGCTCGAAAAATAAGGATAAAAACTATGCTTTGTGGTCAAATCATTCTTGAAATAAATCTGCACGACTAATCTGTTCATCAGTTGTAAGACCTATTCAGAGCAACATCAAATGGATTAAAAATACCTGTTTCATGATTAAAAAACATAATAAAACCATATTCATAGCAATAAATATGATTTGCAAACAATTAAATGACTATTAAAAAGAGTTTTACTATTCATTTTTACCATTCCATAGTTACCATTTGCAGTTTGGAGCTATGAAACTGATTTTACCCTCAAACTTCAGATGTTGATTGTGACCGTTTATGTGGAAGGATTTCATTTCCGTTTGATCCAGGTTAGTGCCATGAACCCTCTCTTTCCTTCAGTAATCATTTCATTTCCTTTCACTGCAATTTTTTCGGGTTTTGGGGGCCCTAGGGTAAATTCTGCTCCTAAAGAAGGCAACACACCCTTGGACATCGAAAGGTGCGTTGCATAGCAGCTAAAATGAAGGCTAGCTGCATATACAACACACTGTCTCTTGTCTAGGGTTTCGTTGGGTGCAATCTTCATTTTTTATTTTTGTATTATGCCCAAAATTTGCCTAATTTTTTGCATTGAATGGAATCTAATGGTCCTTATGGTTATATTTCAGGTTTTCATTGGATTACAATGATGATTATATGGAGGGAAAGAGAGCATGAATAACATAATATGATTGCCCTAAATGATCCGGGCACAGTAAGAGCCCTAAGGGATTGTGGACTGTTAAAGTACTTTCGGTTGTCAGGGATGAGGCAACAAATAGAACTCTTGGAGTTCTTAGTTCAAGCATGGGATCTAGCTATCGAGGCATTTCATATTAAGAACCAAGTTGTTCCCATAACATTAGAGGATGTATACTTTCTCATAGTTTTGTCGAGGAGAAGCTTGCCTATTTCGCTCTCAGGGTCTATTATTGGAGGAGAGACTGTGAGAGATTATGTTTTGCAACATTTTTATCCAGGGGTAGAGCCAAGAAAAGACGGAAATATAAACATCCGGGACGTTAGAGATTTGCCTTTTAGAACCATCCTTTTCATGATCACAAAACTTGCTGGCACTGTTATATTACATGTAACGAATAGATCGTATATGCAGTACGTGCTAGAGTGTATGTAGCCAACAGTCTTCAACTAGTTTGAAGTTGTACTTTCTCATATAAAAGAACAACTAAACAAAGAAAAGGGAGGAAGGAAGAATAACTTTAGTTATGGTTAGATCCTCATATCATTTGCCTTATAATGGATTTCACTGATGTAGCCACAGCTTGTGACACTACATGTGTCTAATCCTAGATATCCGAGGATGTAGAGATGGGTAGAACTAATGGGTAGGCATGCAAGTCAATCTACCATTATGTTCTCGACTACGTTCTTTGCCTGGTTCCGGGGACAGGTTTTCGCCATCGATGAGTACGCATACGCAGGTGTTGATTTCCAAGAAGATCTAGATTTATCTTTATCAGAAGGCACTCAGTGGGGTGAAATAGGTAAGAATGTTATGACCATGTTTTTTATTTTCCTAAGGTTTATACAATGTTTTTTGTATTTTTGATGTTTTCCCAAGACTAAACTAAATGTTTGATGTAATGAAGATGTTGGTCGAATTCAACCGGTGGAGGAACCAAAGCGTGTAGCAGATGAGCCAGCAGAGAGGGCTATCGAGAGAGTAGTCCTTCAGGGTCTAGACATGGCTGAGACTCTGTCTGAGCTTCGGCAGCACATAGAGGGGTTAACCTTCTGGATTCCATATTTCTGGATTGAAGAGTTACCAATGCAACTGCAGCGTCACACTATAGGTGTTCCTAACCGTTGGATGTGATTACTATGTAGGATAGCTAGATCTATAGCATGTTACCACGAGCACCACTAGTTTACTTTTGACATTTTGCATAAATTTTGAGGTCATATGACCAATGTGTCTTGGGCACAAATTTTGTAAAAACCTATAACTATCTATCTATTTGATTTCAGTGTTTTCCTATGTTTATTGTGCAATCCCATTCAATGATGTGAATGTTTTCTTTACATGTGTTGCAAATGTCTGTCTAAAACTTGATTAGCTAAAGAATCAAACAATGTGTTCAAATTTCTGGAAATATGTTGATATTGAATAAAATCAAAGTGTCTTTCCAAAAGTCGAACTCTTAGGAACAATCGATGCAGTGTTGGATTTCTAACAGTATAAACACTAGTAAGTTGTAATACCACAAGTTGTGAGTCTAACCTTATAATGATGCGGTTAATACCAAATGAAATGGCATTAGAGAGAAGTTCGATCAACATGCTATACTCAGCGATATTTTTCATCAATCTACTAATAAAAATCCCTTGAAAACTCACTAAATTTTCGTTCAAAGCGAAAATGGCCCACACTGCAGAGGATAGATTCTGCGTACTACGACTAGCACCATCAACATATCCAACAAATGGTTGCAAAGATTCAGACATTTGCGATGAAATGTAAAGTGGATTACTAACGTCAAGAAAAATCTAAAAGAAAATTAAGATAGTGAATGCAAATCAACAACATATATATACAATATAATACAAAACTTACTACGCTCATGATTAAGCATAGTAACGTTTCAGATACAACCCATTTCTCGGTTGCGCCAACGGAATTCCATCGTAATCAACTAACTCATAGGTGTTAGCCCTCTATGAATTTTTTGACAAGAAAATAGGGGGCTAAATTGTTTTTTGAGCCTTCAAGGAATGCATTTCCTCTGAAAACACATCATCCTTGAAGCCTCCTTGTGCCTCTGTCCTTTGAGAAATCCTCACTGCTGTTTCCAGTTTAAAATCCTCTCTGTTGTGAAGAAGAATTCCCAAAAAGGCCTTTTCCCTCTTATTTCATTCACCATAAACCTTTGTTTTCATCACCCTTTCCCTCCTTTAATTCCTCATTAATCATCCAAATTCCCATTTAAACCCTTCAAATACCCTTTGTTTGGTTTAACATGCCCTTTTTTCCCGCTACCGAATCCCACTTTCAGCCTTAAAAACCCCTTTTTTGGCTTGAAAACCCACTTTTTACACATGTCCGGCTTAGCCCCTTTTCGGCCATCCCCCTTAACCACTTCCCCATATGCCCTGTGCCCGAGACCAAGCACTTAATGCCCAAGCACTTATCGCAATCAGAGCTTTCGGTATGCGTGTTCCTTTGTTATCATGAAATCCTCCGATGCAATGGAATTTAGTCGTTTGGCCTCCGCTAAGATCTGAACCGTCGATCTTTGCAAGATCTGACGTCAGCGCTAGTTCCGTTGTGCACCCATCCCCGCTCTATATTCCCTCTGATTAACCGTGGGCTATCGATCTGTTCCCAGATCTTACGGCTGGTGCATGATCGCTCCTCACGCATCGAAAGATCTTAGTGTGACACCCTCTGTCTTCCCCGATTGCGATCCTCCGATCCAATCGTAGTCGTTCATCCATTCGAATCCAACGGCCTTCATTTCTCCCACTCCATTTCTATACCCCCGTCCTTCTCCCCACCAATTTAATCTCCACCGTTGATCCCTCAATGATTTGACGGTCGGCGCTTAATCGCACCAAATCCCATCAGGAATTTCAAATGTCTCACCCCCTGTATCCCCCGATTGGGATCCTCAAATTTGATCGCAATTGTCTGTTCGGCCAAATCAATGGTCCATATCTCATCTCGGATTTCCCTAATAACCTCATCGGATAATCCCAATCGTCGATCTCCTCTTGAGATCCGACGGATCACAGTAAATCGCCCTCCACCCATGCTAGGTCCCACATCATTGGCCCCACTTCCTTGTGTTTTCTTCCATTTTCTTTCATCCACTCTATTTCTTCCCGTTCCACATGTTTTTCATCAGTTTTTCACCATTACGCCACCATTCCATAGGCCTCCACAACATTTCTTCTACCACCCCTGGATTTTATAATCGATTTATTTCATTATTGCAGGGTTTGAAGAGTGGAAATTTCGTTCTGCCTCCATAATCACAGCCACGGTGATTCAGAAATAGAAAGGTCATTACAGCAGCGGCCGAGTGAAATAGCAGAAATGGATTAGAGGGATTCTGGCTTGTTAATTTCATATTTAATACCTAATCCTGTGATCAAAGGATAAAAGCGCAGTGTGAATACCAAAGAGCACTCATAAGGGTCATATTTTTTTTTAATATCAGCAGAATGTTTTTCTCTAGACAGTACACCTTTCCATTGAAGTCTCCATGCCTCCTCGAGCCCAGAAACAGTTAATTACACTGACAGAAGCTTCTTAAAGACTGTCAGGACCACAGTTATGAAGCATGGAGACCTGCAGACCTTTCTATCCAGGTCATTTATTCCAGAAGGCAGCGCAGAGTACCAAACAACCAGAAGGACTTCAAGAACGCATCCGAGGTCAATATCGACCTGACAGAGACCTCTGAACCAAACTACAGAGTACAGCACTGCAGAACCATTAAGCAGAGTGGGCTCGAACACTTCCTCCACTCTATCTTAATGAATCAAATTAAATGAACATCTACTCCTGCTATTATTCATTCTCCTATAAGAACCCCTGAAGAACATATTGTAGGGATTCATTCGACTGTTAGAACAGTTTTGGAGGAGAGTAGCTGAGTAGTTTGTAATTTAGTAGGTTGGGAGGGGAAAGTTTGAGCTGTAATCAGCCATTGAGCTCAGTGTATGTGACTGGTTTTGCACATCAATTGATCAAGAAATTTCACAGGATCCTGTTCTATATTACGAGTGATGTTTCTCTTATTGCATTGTCCATTTACATTATTCATGTTGTCTATCTATGCTTCGATAAGAATCAGTAAATTAGGCTTAGGATATACCCCTGTTTGGTACCCTAATTCCCACTGCTCTTCTTGTCTTTGATGTTTTCTGATGATAGTGAATCTAAGGGAAAATTCATGTAATTTAACCAGTGTAGTAGCTGTTATTCACTGCTAGCTGATGTGTGAATTTGGGATTTGCTGGTTAGTTTTTCTTGTTGGGTTTGAGCTGCAAGAATTGGGATACCGGGGATTTAGAGTATGCCCTGTCCACTGGGGCCCTTTTCCAACATATTGGCCTTTCTAAGATCCGTTTGAGTGGTGTCAAAGCAGAGAAGGTTAAAATTCTTTCTCCGATCTATAGACTCTGCTCTATGTTAAATCTTGACTCTGTTTTCCTTTGAGAGAATGTTGAAGCATATCTGGAGTTAAATAACCTCTGGTTTGATCTCAAGCTGCCCTTTGTGTCCTTCATGGAGAGTTGCCTCTGATTATTTCAAAGCAGGCCTGGAGTTAAATGACCTCTGAACTGATCTCCAGACAAAAATTGGGTTGCTTTCCTTCTTTCACCTTCACTCCTTATTGTTCCATTCCACCATCTATCTAAAAGATCCTTTAGTATATATGACTTGCCCTTTTGGAAATCCTTGGATAGTTGTTATGCAAGTAATCCCCTTTCATGACCCCATAGCCCAATGGATGGCACGTTCCTAACCTATCATCTTTTGTCGAAACGTCCTGATGCTTCGTTCATTTCACCCATAACCTTCTCAGTTAATGATCCCCGACCAACCCAACAACCAACCAAATCAATTTAAACTCTCGTGCTTCACAACTAGCCTAATATCTCATTTTGAGCTTCAAAGATATATCATTCTTTGTATGTATAGAGAGATCCCTCTCTGGACCCAGGAGGGCTAGATCCTGAGGTCCCAAATTGGTTTGATGTTATCTTATCTTTTCGTATTGCCAAATCTGCCAAAACATAGGAACCCCAACAACAAATTTTGGGGTTAAATTTGTCAAGTTTTAAGTTAAATCCTCATAGTTTATAGTTTTATTTTAGGGTTAGGCACTTTAGATTAATTTATAAGAATTAGTCTCTCTAATTTATGTTATTTAGGTTTTTTTGATTTTTTAGGTTTTTAAATCAACATTTATAATTAAAATAGATTTATCACTTTAATTATAGTTTTAGGATTATAGGCCCTTTAGATTAATTTATAAGATTTAGTCTCTCTAGTTTTTTTTTTTAAAGTGCTTTAGTAATTCTAGGTGTTTAAATCAAAATTTATAATTAAATAGGATTATCACTTTAATTATAGTTTTAGGATTTTAGGTTTTAGCTTAATTATCTAGTAATTTTGGAAGATTAAAAAGTTTTATTAGGGTTTTATTAATTATATTTTTTCTTTAATTATTAAATTTTAGCTTAGTTAGTATGTTCTTTTTAGAGATAGATCTTTTAGGATTATTATAAATATTTAAGTTAGTTTTTTAGTATATTATAATTTTATTAAATTTTTTATCTTAATATAGTTTTTAAATTAAAATTTAGATTAGGAATTTCAATAATTTTTTTAAGAATAATGATTTATTAGAATACAACATAAAAGATTTAATAATATTTTAGGACTTAGGTAGGTATTTGATATTTTTAAAGAATTACTAAATAGGAATTATAAAAATTAGAAAGTAGCGTTATTAGAAATTAAATAGAATTAATTATTTAATAAAATTTAGTTTTTGCTTAGGTTGCTGTCGGTTCCTCTCTCATCTTTTCCCTCCCTATTTATACCTTGTTGCCCTGCTTCCTTCTTTCATTTTTCATTCATTCTTTCTCGTCCTGAAGATGGATCCCCATTGGGATTCGAAACGTTGACAAGTCTTCTATGATACTGTGGACAATCCGATTTCTGATAACAACAACTATAACCTTGAAGTTGTTGAAAATGGCAACAAGAAACAGTGAAGGAGGCCTCCTGAAACATCTTTCCTGATCCTAGTTGGAAAGTGATCACCTAAACTAGGTGGGGACCACACATGTGATTTTTGTCGAAAAGTATATTTTTAGACTATGTCTATTTTTAGACATATGGAGCATGGTCTAGGAGTTGCGGGATGTTATTCTTGGATGATTGGTCAAGTTGGTAAAAATAGATGGACATCTATTTTTAGACATACAGGTCGAAGTCTATTTTTAGACTGCCTGTCTAAAAATAGAACAATCAAATATTATTAGCCCTTAATAATATTTGGACTATAAACTTTATCTTATCCTCTTGGAGCACTTCAGTTCGAGCTACAGATGTGGCACATGCAGCTGGCAGAAGGAAATTCTAATTTCCTATGGGTTAGTTGAGCTATTGCATGTTTGACTTCAGTTAGAACTCATGTGGCAGAGTTTGGTGGAGTTGATGAGACAGTTGATGGAGTTGTGTTCGATTTAACTTAGTTGAACTAGTTGTATTTAGTTAAACTGACTAATACACTAGAGATGAGTGGTGTGAATTAAATATTATTTAATTCACTAATTATTAACTCATAAATCAACTAAAGGACACATCAGTTAACTCAGTGCATGTACAGTTCAGTGAAGACCAGTGGAAGAGGTAGGAGAAAAGGTGGGGTCTACTATCAGTTGTGACTATAGTGTGCATGAGATTTGCACAATCATTGGAGGAGATTTCCAATGAGGATTGCGCAGTTAAAGCCAAGGGAATTCGAATTCATTCCATTCATTCTCTCATCTTGGATTGCGCAGTAGAGGCAGGCAAACAGTGGAGGAGTTTTGAACCCATGACTTGTTCAAAACTGAGCTAGTTTGTGTGTAACTTTTGGAGACAGTACTGAGTACTTGTGAGGAGTATTGTACTGAGATTGTTACATGATTATTCTTCATTATAATATACAGATAGTAGGGGGTTTTCAGCTGTAAGCTTTCCCCGGTATACATATTGTGTTATATGTGTTGAATTTCTATGTGCACATGTGAATGTTTTCAATACCGCTTGTTGTTTTTATTTCCGCATGTGATGATTAATGCGTAGAAGAGATTATGTGTTATGTATGAAGCTCAAATAGTATGTGACCAGAATAATCTCGGTGAATAATTCGGCAAATTATTCAAATTTCTACGAGAAGTTTAAAAACCAAAATAGGCACCCTTCGCAAAGACTCTTTTGAAAATATAGGGGCCATGCCGCAATGGCTCAAATTTTCTGTACCTATTACATCATCTTCTTGATCATAAAGAAGGATCAAGTCGCCCTCGAAAGAAAATGCAGAAATTTGAACATTTTTCGTATTGCGCCTTTATACGTCTCTTATGCGCTTCATTAGCCAATTGGGATTCACGACGTGTTTCATCGAGATGACACGTTTCATCGAGACGGATGAGGTTAAAAAAGACGTGCTTCTTCTTACGAGGTGTCGGGTAACAAGTCGATTGTGATTTTTAATGATGGTATTTCACATTGGATCGACAAGATAGCTTCCGGACCATACACCAATTGAAGAGGGAGTAAATCAAGTTGCATTTCTCCTTTGGTTTGGTACGCCCACAAGACCGAATACAGGATCAAATGCTAGTTTCTTTTACGAACTCCTATCATTCGTTGAAGCATACATCTAAGAATTTTGTTGATAGCCTCAACTTGTCCATTTGATTATGGATAGTAAGGAGTAGACTTATCATGTGACAATCCTAACTTGGCAGTCAATTCAACCATCATGTGGTTGTGAAAATGCTTCCCATGATCTTTAACTATAGCCTGCGGGACCCCAAACCATGCAATAACATTATTAAATAAAAACAATGCAACTGTCTGTCCTATGTTGTTGAATGTAGGAATTTCTTCAGCCCATTTGGTAAAGTAGTCCACTGCGACAATAATATAACCATGCCCCCCGTATGAACGAGGGTTACAGGTCATGAAGTCAATACCTCATTTTGAAAATGGTCCCACATAGACAACAAGATGCATTGGCGCTGGCGGTTTGTGGATTTTACGATAAAAAATATGGCACGCATGACAACTTCTGACCGCAAGGATGCGGTCACGAAATATTGTAGGCCAAAAGTAACATGCGTGGAGTATCTTCTGCATGGTAGCGTATCCAGATAAATGTCCACCACAAGCACTAGCATGACAATCATTTAAAACCTTTTCGGCCTCCTTATGAGTGAGGCACCTCCTTAAAATGGCATCGACACCATGATGATAAAGTGTATCACCGACAATCAAATAATCTTTCGGTTGGTATCGAATACGTCGTTGTTTTGAGCGAGAGGTATCAAGGTGAAAAGTTTGAGTTTGGAGATAAATGATGAAATCGCCATACCAAGGATTAGATGATCCAATCGAAATAGAGACTTGTCGGGGAATTGATGGTTACGACGTGGTTACGATCTTATCGGGAGGAAGGTCACAGAGAAGCTCAGCCAAAACTAAAGACTTATTTGACTTGGATTTGATGAATTCCAAATAAAATTCTTGCAAAATGACAATCCATTTTGAATATTTTCACTCCAGAAATTGATGTGATAAGATATAAGTCATGGGGTTGCGATTCGAAACGAAAACGGTCTTTTGGAAGGATATAGTGGTGAAATATTTGGACAGCTTCAATCGCTGCCAAGGCAGGCTTTTCTACGTGTGAATACTTAACTTCCGTATCATTGAGATTATGACTCAAATAATAGATCAGATGTTCAATTCCATTTTCTACTTGGACCAAAACCATAGCAATGGTTGTTTTAGCCGCGGCGATATATAGGAAATAATCATTTTGAAAATTAGGGGGATATATTAATGACGCTCGAACAATATTATCATACTGACATCAAAGGAGGTTTGCAACTTGGTCCCAATGGAAGGGAACCTGTAATATCCCAAAATGGGGAAGCAGCAACATATGAACATAAAACTGGAAATAACAATGTAAATCAACTCATGAACATTGGAGACCAATATGGAGACATATCATCATGTATTATATCAAAAAATCCATACATAATAGTGAGGCATGAAACATGTACAATGAGGGAACAAGCCTCCCATAAGAAATCACTCCTAAAATTGAACTGTTGCTACAATACAAAATACCAGAAGACTGCTACAATGCATTTATAAACACAATGCTATAGAAAAATAATGTAAAAAATATGTAGGGTTGTTATATGCCTCAAAATTTATGCCCAATACAAATCTAGGCTTAATACAAACTCCTACAAAGAACCCGGAAAGCGTTTTCAGAAATACACCCTATACAAGATGGGATCTAAAGCCCTAGGGCTGAAGATTCAATGCAAACTGAAGAACATGAGTGTAGAAGGCTGAAATATAGCATATCTAATGTAGATCACCTCAAAGGTCTCCTCCCATGAAAGGCTGGACCCTTCAATCACAAGAAAACACTCTAAAGGAGCCACAAGATCCCTCACTAAAAACTGCCCTTAAAATAATGCAATTCCCGTAGGAATAAGGCACCAAATGATGGAAATAGTGGCACAGTGAAAAATATGAAATGTATCCAGGCTCTCAAGTGATCTCCCAAGTGAAGTAATCCTTCCTCAATGAGAAACTAGCTCAAAAAGTGGGTTTCTAAACCCTCACAACAACACCACTGCAACTTGACACCAATAGCAATGCGAGAATGCAAGTTGATGGAAAAGAAAGTTATAGCTTGGCTTTGAAAAAATGAATGTGGAAATAGATTCAATGCTCTCCAAAGACCTCTAAGGAAGAGGTGGTATTCCTCCAAGAACACCCTTTTCATGTAAAAGCAATCTCAACTAAACAAGTGAAGAATGAAAGTAGTCTAAACATACCATATACAAAATAATATTCCCAAAAACATACCCTCACTTATATATTTTGCCATCCTCTTCGCCCTTTGTAATATGAGCTTCATTTCCCTTGGCCCCACTCAATTAGTTCACTTCTTTCATGAAATCCCTATCCCTCCAAAACTGTGTTATTCCTCAATTAATCTCCACTCCTCCATAACAACGTTGTTGACTTGGTAAAATTTGACTAAATCAACATGATCCAGCCCCTGTTCACACTTAGAGAAGCTTTATTTAGCTACTAAAAAGGTCTCCTTTCACGCTTGAAGTGTTTTTATTGCTGCTCAAGAGACTTATGGGCCTCCCCACCCACTTATTCACCTACCTAGTGATAAAACAAACTAGAATATTCCATTTAGTTTAAGGCTAAATTTTTGGAATATTACAGTCCTCCCCTCAAAAATGTTGCTTGTCCTCAAGGAACTATATAGGGAAAGAAAAAATTCCTCCCCTCATCCTCTTATGGCCTCCTCATCAATAGTCCCCACAACTGCTCAAGATGATCTGTAATAAGTCTTCCCTCCAATGGTTCCTCCCAAGTATGCAAAACCCAATGGTTCACATCATGAAAAGGTGGAAGGTGTAAGTGGAAACCTTCTTGCTGTCCAATGGCCTCCTCAAGGTAGGAGTGATGAAAAACATGGGGAACCTCATTCCCAATGAGAGACTCCCATATCCATGCTATCATCCAAACAATTATCCATCCTAGGTATCTCATCAAAGAAATCCTCAACCCTCGGTTTGTGCAATGCATTGGGGCTGTACGGAGAGATGAAATTTTTGCACCCAATTTGTTTCTCTCTCCATTTATGGTAAGTATGGGGTTTTTTCTGATCTTTGGCTGAAATTTCATGGCCTCCAAGAATGGCCCAAGTTACCCCACCAAACAAAACATCCATGAAGTGCCCCCTCCAAAAACTCAAGTTCTCCAAATGGCTCCTCCCACATGAATAAAAGAGATGTAGTGTGGAAATCATGATTTGCGCATTGTTTCTCCTAAAACATAAAACATGTAAAGTAGGGATAATCATACTCTGAATGGGAACCTTAAACTTTTGTGCCACTCTCCCAACAAAGCTTCCCATAAACATAAGAACATCACCAAAATATGGAAGCAAAAACCAATAAAAAAAAGTTGCCATATGACAACCGGGAGGTGGATCATAGTTCCACATATGGAACCAGTGCAGTGCATTCCCTACCTACCTCAAATAAAAGAATAACAAGTTTCATTCCAACCACTTTTTTGCTGCCATAATCATCCTACAAGATAGGATCATGAAGGTATAATTTGGTGTCAATGGTGCACACCAAGAATCCTATGGCTTCCCCCACAAACCACCAATAGAATAGCCAACATCAATGCTACAATTGGCCTCAAGTACATCATAATATAGTATAAAAGAAGGGATAATCCTCCTTGGTACAACATGCTTCTCATATAAAGTAAAGGAGTACAAATCAGAATGCATAAATGTAGCTTATCTACTATGTACTCTAGTCATTGAGCTGAAATGGCTCAACTTAAAGCTATCCCTCACTCTCCATGAATAAGGAAGTGTCTATGACAACCTCTCTAGGCTATGCATCTCTCCGTATGCTGATATATATCCTGCTGGATGCCCTCCCAAGTGAACTCCTCCATCAAAGAATGAAATGCATCAAAGTGCATGGAAAGAAAGTCCACATGTGTTGCATGTAGTAGCTTCTTCTTGAGCTCAGAAAATCTAGTCAAGAAGACTCTTCCATACAAATATATGACCTCATCAACCACCATGTATCTATCATCTCTCTCTGGGTCATCAAGAATCATGTAGGCACCAAGATCCTTGAAGTACTCTACCAAAAGTTGAGACCTCTAATATGGATCATCCCTCCTAAGAGACGACGCTAAAGATCTGCAATGTGAAGCTCCCCATATGATTTTGTCTTCTCCTTTAAAATACCCCATGCCAAAGTCATCCTCCAAAGTGCTACCATGCCCATCATGTAGCTGCTCATGCTCAAGTAGCAGTGGTGGCCTTTGGAAGTTGGTCTCCCATGAGAAGCTACTATCCAAAAATAACCTCCTGACCTTGGCCAATGTAAGCATGAGTGGCCTCCATCTACTCCAATGTATGGAGGATTCCTTCCTCAAGGGAAGTGCCCTTTGTTTCTCCAAACCCCTTGAGCAGGTCCCTTACACCATAGTGGTTCCATCCCCCATCATTGCAGCAACTTCTGTCAGCGCGGAATATGTAGTGAGAGTGGGTAATGTTGAAAATGGGAGAATGTATCCCTCCTCCTTGAGTCTACCCCAGACTCTCTGTGTTGTAATAGACCCCTCCAAAGTGTCCACCCCTCCGAGATCTAAGAGTTGTGCAAACCCATGTGAAGCATCTCTCATCATCCCCTAGTCTGGTGGTCTCCCCGATGGAATGCCTCCATGCAGTGAGACATCAATATCAAGAGTAAATTGTATATATGAATGGACAACATTGTCCCTTCCCTCACTGTGAAAATCAGTCTGCCTTTTATGTGCCTCAACCTTCTGAAATAGATAGGGGTGTGTGCTCCTCATCATGTTATGTTGGTCATTCTCCCTACCTTCTCCTTCCATCTGCAAGGTTTCACAATCATTTTGTTCATTGATTGTGCCTTGTCCTCCACATGTGAAATCTTTAGTAACTTCTTGCAATGATACAAGAATTCCTCTTGTTGGAGCAAGTGCTCCATCTACCTCTGCATGAGGTTCTACATGTGCTATAGATATGACAACGTTGCCGCCAGTCTTCTCTCCTTCTTCAATATGAATGGGAGTCACTTTCTCAATAAGAGGATCCTCTTTTAAAAAAGGGATCTTTATGCCTTCTTGTCCAAGAATATGAGCTAGAGATCTTGCCTCTAGAAAATAATTATGCAAGATGTGAGCCTCTTCAACAGTTTTTTGAAATGGAGTTGAGTTTATAGGTCCTTTCAACCCATGAAAAATTTTGGTTTGTCTTGGTTTGTTTAGCTCCAACAAAGGTGTTTCAGAATTTTTCTCATCAAACCTTTCCACTATTCTCCTAGTGAACTTTTCATAAGAATAGTTATTTTCATTTCTTAATGAAAAGGACTCGAATATCCACCAACCATAGGCCTTACCTTCAAAATGCAGCGCTGCAACTTTGATGGCTAAAATCTCGGAAACTTGGTGTTGCTGCAAATAGATGTCTAGCTCCTCCACCCAAGCCCAAGCTGAACATTGAGGTGAACCATCAAAAGTAGATAGAAATAATCTACCCACATCATGCTGCTTGCTCCTCTCCACCTTGATCTTGCAAAACTCTTGGAAGGTGATATGATCTCTTAACCTCTTAGTTTAAGATTCATATTCTTGCAGATAATCCCTAAGAGTCTCCTTCATAGGAATTTCTTCTTCTTTCATCTCTGTCATAGTAGATCTGGGCATATGACTGTGCTATGAATCATAGTTTATGGTTTCATGCTCACACTCATCATGTGAAAATCTAGAGTTTTCTTTAGATCCAAACTCCTTTGGAGATTCTTTTTCCCTTCTCATCTTCTTGAGATCTCCTTTAATGCTTTGCATAGTTTGAAAGAGAAGCTTTGAGAGCTCCTCCTCCACTCTTCCTCCAAATAATGGAGTCTTATTTTTGTTTTTTCTATACATCTCTTCTTCTTCTTATTCTCCTAATAGCATAATGGCTGAGATCCATAGGCTGAGCCAAGATTATGCTCTGATACCACTGTTATATCCCAAAATGTGGAAGTAGCAATATATGAACATAAAACTGGAAATAACAATGTAAATCAACTCATGAACATTGGAGACCAATATGGAAAGAGACCATCATGTATTATATCATCAAATCCATACATAATAGTGAGGCATGAAACATGTACAGTGAGGGAACAAGCCTCCCATAAGCAATCACTCCTAAATCTGAACTGTTGCTACAATAAAAAATGCCAGAAGACTGCTACAACGCAGTTATAAACACACAGCTACAAAAAAATAATGTACAAAATATGTAGGTCTGTTATATGCTTCAAAAGATATGCCCAATACATATCTAGGCTTAATACAAACTCCTACAAAGAACCCGGAAAGGGTTTTCAGAAATACACCCTATACAAGATGGGATCTAAGCCCTAGGGCTGAAGATTCACTGCAAAGTAAAGCACATGAGTGTAGAAGGCTGAAATATAACATATTTGATGTAGATCTCCTCAAAGGCCTCCTCCAATGAAAGGTTGAACCCTTCAATCACAGGAAAACACTCCAAAGGAGCCACAAGATCCCTCACTGAAGCTGCCCTAAAAAATAACACAATTCCCAGCTGGAACAGCACTGCAAATGATGGGAAATAGTGGTTTGGTGCCAAATATCTTAAATGTGTCCAAGAGCTCTCCAAACTGATCTCCCAAGTGAAGGAATCCTTCCTCCAATGAGAAACTAGCTCAGAAAGTGGGTTTCTAAACCCTCCACAACAACACCCTGCAACACAGCACAATAACCTGCAGAAACTGCGTTGATGAAGAAAGTTATAGCTTGGCCTGAAAACCTGAATGTGGAAATTAATTCAATGCTCTTGCAAGAGGCCTCTCAAGGGAAGAGGTGGTATTCCCACTCGAGAACACCCGGTGCTAAATAGCACAGCAATCTCAACTAAAAAACTGAAGAATGAAATTAGTCTAAACATACCATATACAAAATAATATTCCCCAAAACATACCCTCGTATGGCTGCCATCCTCTTCCTTATATAGATTATGAGCTTCCTTGCCCTTGGCCCTACTCAATTAGGTCATTTCCTTCATGAAATCAATCTCCCTCCAAAACTGCGTTATTCCTCAATTAATCTCCACTCCTTCATAACAGCGCTATTGACTTGGTCAAATTTGACTGAATCAACATGATCCAACCCCTGTTTACACTTGGAGGAGCTTTATTTAGCTACTAAAAAGGTCTCCTTTCACACTTGAAGTGTTTTTATTGCTGCTTAGGAGACTTATGGGCCTCCCCGCCCACTTATTCACCTACCTAGTGATAAAACAAACTATAATATTCCATTTAGCTGAAGGCTAAATTTTTGGAATATTATAGAACCCCCTTTTTCAAGAGTCGAGTAAATCCTTTAGCCATTTCGGCGTAGTTTGGAGTGAACCTTCTTATGAACTTAGCCTTTCCTTGAAGTTTCTATATCTGAAGTAAATTTGATGGTGCAGGCAAATCAAGAATGGACTGAACCTTCAATGGATTGATTCGAATTCCTTCTTTTGATACTACAAATCCAAGCAAATGACCGGAACCAACACAAAACACACATTTATGTGGATTGAGGCATATTTTGTACTATCGGCAGCGCAAAAATATGGCTCTCAAATGCATCGGGTGATCAATCTGACTTCGTGAATGCGCAGGTAAATCATCTAGATAAGGTTGAACAATGTGCTTGATGTCATTGAAAGCATAGTCCATTGCTCTCTAAAAAGTTGCCCCAATGTTCTTTAAACTAAACGGTAGTTTACTATAAGAGAATGTGCCCCAGGGACAGATGAATGATGTCTTATGTTGATCCTCTGGGCAGATATTGATTTGATTGTAGCCAGAAAATCCATCCATGAAAGAAAAAATTTCACATCCAGCACAATCGTCAATAATCTGGTCAATAAAGGGAGTAGAATAGTTGTCTTTTGGACAAGAAATGTTAACGTCCCAATAATCGACACACACTCTAATGGTTCCTTGTTTTTTCATGACAGGATTGATATTGGAAACCCACTTAGTTAGTGGAACAGGGTAAATGAAACCAGCGTGCAAAATTTTTTCAACTTCTACTTTGATGGCAGCGGATTTCTTTGGATGAACGGGATGAAGTCGTTGACGCACCGGTTTGACATCAGGATACACATTAATAGTGTGTTCAACAATACTAGTATCTATGTCTGGAATTTCCTCGTAAGACCAAGAAATACGTCACGGAATTCACGAAATAGAGAGAGAAATGATTCGAGTTCTAATGGAGAACAAGATACACCGACATGAATATTTTATATAATGCCAGGTTTGGTCGAAATATCGACATAAATGGTTTCTTCAATATTTGACATATTTCACTCGGAATCGACTGCATTAATAGGTAAAGAATTCGAAAAGAAATTTTTTATTGAAGGGTGATATAGTTCACTAAGTTAATATTTTTCATAATCAGGAATATGGGAACGATGATGATAATATTCCCATGGTTCTCCTTCTGACATCATGGCTTCCAAAATATTCTCATCTATCAAGAAAATTGAGGAAAATGTATCAGATGGAGTACCAAAATCTAAAGAACGATAAGCCCAAACAACCGGTGACGCTGATTTCGGATTTGTTGCCCAAGCCAGATAGATTGATTGCTATGCTAGCTCAATATAGTTGGGCAGCAAAAACTCATCCAATGTAAAAATTTTAGAATCACCCGTACTCTCCCTTAAGGCAGATGGAGTAGAAGAGATCATGTAGCAGGTCTCTATACTTTCAATTTTTGCCGATGTCGCAGGCGGCGGTAATGCAAAGGTTCCCATGAGAGTGGAATCCTTTAAGAGTCCTACACCAATGTTCTGAAATGCTAGTTGGGGTGCGTGAACGAATGGAAAACTTCCATTTACTTGCGAAGCAGAGGCAAAGAAGGATAGTTGATTAATGACTGTGATAGTACCTTTATATGGAAAGGCAATCATTCTGAAATATGTAGAAACAATTGCAGTCATAACATATACCCGTGGCCTTCCAAGTAGAATATTATATTCAAGGGGTATGTTAACAACCTCGACATCAATATTCACTATTTTTCCCCCTAGTTCAACATGCAGGTTATTAATAATACCACAAGGTTTATATGTACGTCCATCGAAAGCCTTCAACGTTGTTGATGATTGAGATAAGTGCGGCGAGCCAAGTGACTTCCAAAAATTTAGAGACATAATACATGTAGATGCTCCCTCATCAATAATAATACGATGAACAAGGTGATTGAGAAAATTTACTTGTATGGAGAATGCCAATTCTAATGGTATTTGCGGCACGTAGCCCGTATGATTAAAGACGACAAGATTAGAATCAGTGGGATCAATTCCACTAATAGCCAACAATAAAGCATGTTTTTGGGAGGGAAAATTTTGTAATACCTCAAGATCAGACATAGCTAAAGGGGATTGAGCCAAATATTCAACTATATTATAATTTTGAGCAGCTCTTACTCGAGGATTATATGTCGACTTGTGAATTACTCCCTTTGGTGGCTTGATTTTCAATTCAGGAATAGCAATAGGCGGTACCGATTCCATAGACGGATTCATAGTCGAGGTAGTAGGTTGATCAGTGGCCCGAATACCATAATATTTATTACGCGTTGACACCAAAATATCTATTGAAAGTTTTGTGACAGATAACATAAGTACTTGGGAGCTAGAAGCTGGATCCATAGCAACCAAATTTGTGTCCGGATTTGGAAACAAATCTGTCAACACAGCTGATGCATGGGAAGTCTTAATGATTTTTGAGACTTCAGCGTGGTGTGTAAAATCCCGAAAAAAGTGTTCCTCATTACAGATTATGCATGGATAACGAGGTTTCCTAGGTCCAGACGATTGATCAGATGAACTTTCCTGTGGGTTAGAAGTTTGATTTTTCTTATATTTCCCCTTTTTCTTACTTTCGGGCTTCTTTTCACTTTTTCCCTTGTCAAACGACATGAAATTAATTTCTAAAGAAGGTGTAGGATCAGATGCAGTAGTATGATGTGTACTTTTAGTGCTAATCAAGCCGTCTCTGGCATGAGAGTCCTTTAATTGAGGAGGAACAGTAAAATTAGATCTCGGCGCGTTAGGAATTTTTTCATAAAGCGTGCCATACAGAGTATAAATCAAGTCTAAATATTGGGCACGAGCAATAAACTGCTCTTCTGTGACGACGCCACCCTTAGCCACATCCTCAATTATAGATGGTAACAGAGACTTAATGAACCACTCAGCAAGAATGATCCAGAACAAATGTCTTAACCATTCTTCGACAATGACGCCACTCATGAATATGATCATAAATGTGAGTAGCATTAGTCTATTTGAAATTATTCAAGAGTTTCATTCCATTTTCATATCATATGGGTAACTGGAAGTGAGTCAAAAAGACAGTAGCTAGGGCAGTGAAGTTATCAAAAGAAGCTCTAGGTAATTCAATATACCATTTTACAGCCAGACCAGTAAGCGTACGCTGAAAAAGACGTAGTCGAACATAATCATCATTTAGGGAATTTCATGAACACCATAGATGGTAAGTCATGACATGAGTCAATAGGTATTCCCAGGGTTTCCATTGAACTTAGGAATATCCGAGGGTAATTTGTGAGGTATCACCGACCACCAAGGAGCATAGTTGATTGAATCATTGGTTAGCCGATTTAAATATGGTAACTCTAAAGTTGCAACAAAAGGAAACTGTTTATTAAGGTCAGGTTGAGCATAGCCAGGGTATGATGGAATTTCTTGAGCAACAGGCCTTTGAGCACCAGCATAAGGAATCTGTTGCTGGTAACCCAGATAGGGGTTGTTTTGAAAAACAAATGCTTGAGGATTTTTTTGACCAAAACCTGGATATGATACTTGTTGAAATGAAGTCTGAGGTATTTGTGCCTGAGGCTACCAAGGAGTCTGTCCACCAATGTTATAACCCAAATTAGAATAACTTGGATTCGGTTGAGGATATGCATAACCAGGTTGTGGCTGTGACATCCCATAAAATGGTAAACCAACTTGTGAATAAATGATTCCAGATACAGTTTTTTGTTGTAAATTAACCGAAGGATTTGGAGTCTGTGGACCCAATATTTGAGGGTATTGAGTTGAAGGACCTGCCTGAAAAGGTTTTTGTACAACATTTTGATTCTGTAACAAGGGTAAATATGTATTAACAAGTGGTAATAATGTGGGTGTAACAGGTTGAACTAGTTGATACGAATGTACAACCATTTGTGGTTGGATAGGCAGAGAGGGATGACATTGACAAACATTCATTTCGACATTAGATTGACCAAAAAGTGACGGAGTACTGTCATAGTGGGTCACCAAAGGTTGCACCCTAGCATGAGGAGGATAATAAGACGAAAAATATTTCTCTCCAAATGTTGGGAGTCCAGTTGATATGGTACTTGATGGAATATAACCAGAGGGACCGACTTAATATTGCCCTGATGTGTATACAGAATCAAGTCGTTCAGTACTCACTATAGGTTTACCAGTTAGAATACCAGTTGATGAAATTGATAAATTCCATGGATTTGAAGATGCACCAGAGAAAATTCCAGATAAATATTTATAACCTGATGGGACCATAGGGCAACCATGAAAATATGACTTTGGTGAAGTTGTAAACATCGACGAGGTAGTTAGGGCAGGTATTGACGTAATTGGAACACATGGCCCAACCGAATATGTTGGTTCATGCATGGTTACTTGACCAAATGTATACCCTTTTGGATCGACGTGATTTTGAATAGGAACAGGATCAACAAAAGCAGAGGGTGGTGATTGAGGAAAAGACTCATACAGGTAAATATCCTCCTCAAAATGGGTTGGATTTAAAGGTGTCTCATCTTGTGGGATTTCTTCAATCGAAATTAAACCAGGTGGAAGTATTTGACCATCAGGCCCAAAGTGTATTTCAGGAGGTTGACTGTGTGATATGGGAGATTCAATGGCTACAGAAATTTGTGGGATGACCAATGCCATAACAACTTCCAGTTGTTTGAATTCAAGATTCAGATGTTCTGGCAAAAAGGAGACAGGATCTCAATCAATTTATGGTTGAGCAACGTCAGGTCCAGGAGGTATGGTCTCACTGATTGGATTAATTGTGACCATGGGTAGCTGTGAGGACTCCATTTCGACAACAGTAGATAAAAAGAGATGTGTAGAAACAACTTGAGCTAACTCAGGTGTATAGGAAGATGATGTTTCACCAGAGGTACAAATGGTACTTGATTCAGTAGAGTGTTGTCGCCTTCGCCGACTAGGAGTAACTTCTGGTGGTAAAGGTGGTTTCAATGATAATCTACGTGAATGATGGGGAAAAGGATTTTGTTCTTCCAAGATTACTAATATATTTTAACCAAAAACAAATAAACAAAATAAAAGGGTATTTATAGGCAAAAGGTTTACCAAGAAACTGTGAACTGCAGAATACCTCCTGGCGAACCAAGAAGTACGGGCAGGAAATCTCCCCGAATGCTGTGTTCGGTGTATCACAATTTACAAGGCGGCCAACTCAGTTCACTATGGATGGATAGCAACCTAAAGTTTTTCTCCCAAATATACCCGAAGGTACGTGGAGGCCCAAGTCCATATTAGCGCTATCTAATGCGAAACCGCACAGTGAGAGCATCGCTTTATACTTTTCGTACTGTAACACCGCCCGATATACCCGAAAGTACGTGGACGAGCTACGATATACTTACGTACGTGGAGTGAGGTATCACACTCGGAATGTATCGCAAGCATTTAATGATAGCTGCTATGTTTTACGACACCGGAACACGTCTCTAGCCTAGACCTTCTAAATGTTATCGTTATGGTTCCAATGCTTTGTTAGGTAAATTGAGATAAATTTTAAGTTGATCTTGTTTATCAATTTTCCTTTCAAGGTTCACCGCGATGATGTATTTGAAATTCCTAAAATGCAAACTAAAATGATAAGCAATCTTTCACTTTTAGTTTTTCAATGAAAATCCTAGCTACTAGAGGGAAAGAGAAATCAATTTGAGAGCAAACAATCAAAGAGCACAAACTAAAATGCAACTTTCCTAATTGTTCCTTTTGCAAAAAAGCACAATCCACTACATGCAAATGCAGGTTTTTCTTTTCAGATCCTTTAATGTTATGAATGCAGAAATGGAAACTAGGTGCATCAAATCAATAAAAACAAATGCCTTTTACTTTTGAGAAATGAGGAATAGAACAACAATTTCTCTTTAATAGGAAAAATGAAGAATAGAACAACAATTTCTCCTACAGGAAACGAAGAATTTATGACAATTTCCTTTTTCAAAAGAAAATGATCTAATGCAGTAATGAAAATACTTTGAAATTGATTCGTCAATGATAAAGAAAAATTCTTTAAATAAACATTGAACAAACTTTTCTTTCAAAGGAGGAAGAAGTAGGTAAGGTCACTGGTCAATCTGAGGTATCAGGCTCTTTAAAACAGAGCAAAAAACAAACTGAAATCAAATGCAATGACAAACTCAATGGAATTTGGATGATTCTAGCGGGAAACACAGTCTCTAAGGAGAGATAGTGCGTTGCAACACACCCCTAGAATGGTGACAGTGCTATGCAAATCACTGTGTCATGTTCAACAGTGCATTGAACGCAGTCAGAGAATGAAAACTCAACTATTTAACACACTTCTAATGAAAATTTTGATTTCAAAAAGCCTAATATTTCTGAATAAATGCTACTGGGTGAATAAACAGAGAAAATAAGAGGTAAATACACTAAGGATGAAGGGTAAATTCCCTAGTGGAGTCGCCAATTTGTTATGCAAAATTATGAATTAAGGATAAAACATTCTTCCCTATATGTAGTGTTCATCTAGAACAACAAGTTAAAGACTTTGCAACTAATTTTCCTAACAGTAAATAGACACATAAAACAAATCAGAGAACTTAATGGGAGTCCAAGTGCTTCCTATTCTCCTTCTGTCGCTCTTGCTGTAGCTTCAAATCTGAGGTAGATCGCCAAAATATTTCCTGCAAAAATGAAAACTAAACATCAAAAGATAGAAATAATACAGATATCTATTCAAGTTATTCAGTTAAATCAATAAAACATGAACCATATACATCAGATAAGAATTCATAATATGAAAGACAGAAGCTTATACATATACATATGTGGGAAAGTAAGCAGCAATCTTTATTAATGGATAGAAGGGGAGGTTACAACCCAGTGATTGATTTAGTGTCACCATCTCCAGTAGCATCCCAGCCTCATCACAATGTACATCTCTCCAGCAACATGTCACTCAAATCAATTTCTCAATTGAAATTCCACCAGCATTTCTCTACTCAAATTCTTCCTCCTCAAGCACTAGGATCTGTGCTCAATTTATAGAGGAGCTGAAGGTAATTTTACAATCAATGACTTTATAATAATAGGCAGGACATGTTCCCAGTCTCAGAGGTATCAAATGGACACATGGATTCGAAGTTTGACACATGTGAACTCTTCTAGAAGACATTGGCCAAGTGGAGATTCCAGAACAATGAGAATTCTGCTCCCAATGTGACCAACACAACTATGAGTGTCGAGAAGTGCTTTGCAAAGAAACCTTGAATGGGGTTACTTGCATATGCAACACACTTAGTCCCTTTAGAGGTAGCGTTGGTGAGCTCTCATATGATATAATATAAAATTCAAATCTTGGAAACCTTTGCAATGAAAGTCATGGATGATTTGTCTTGTTCTTTGTCTTAGGGCATGTAACAACTGAAATGATAGGGAATGATAGACCCTATTTATTGGTTCTGGAGATGATGCCCAGTTAACCAAGTCATTAGGAATGGTGCCCAAATTGACCTATAACACTACCAATGGGTTCATATCGTATGCTTTTGGGTATGGATTAGCTCTACCTTCACAAAACCAAAGTAGATTTTTATGACAAGGTCATTGAGTTCCTAGATGATAATGGTGAAAATAGAATATTGTAGGGAGAGAAGAAGCATATGTCAGTTAGAATATTTACAACTATGTAGGTTAAGCGCAATTGCAGGAAAGGGTGTGTAATTTTTAAAGTTCATATTTCTAGTGAAAATGGCAAGGATGTTGAAGATGCAAAAATATTCAAGAGGTATCCTGTATTACAACAGTTTCAGGATTTGTTTCCATCGGAGATTCCAAAGTTTCCTCCCCACAGGGAAGTGTAATTTTCTATTGACTTGGTACCAAGAGCATCACCACCATCAAAGACACCATATAGGATGAGAACTCCAAAGTTAGTAGAGTTGAAGTTGCAAATGAAGGAAATGCTTGATAAGGGATATATTAGGCCAAGTGTATTAACTTGGGGTGCTCCAGTATTGTTCGTGAGGAAGAAGGATGGCACTCTCAGGTACCTATTTCCGAGGATAAATGAATTTTTTGATCAGTTGAAGGGAGAAACAATGTTCTCCAAGATTGATCAAAGATCAAGATACCATCCGGTATGCATCAAAGAAGAGGACATATATAAGTCTCCTTTCAGAACCAGGCATGGGCATTATGAGTTTGTTGTGGTTCCTTTTGGTTTGAATAATTCCCCTACTACTTTTATATGCTTGATGACCCCGACCTCCCCCCTGGCTAGCGTGCCTGCGTGCCAACATGCCACTCAAGTGTTTCTTAACCTTATTAGTTGGTGGCTTCTACTTAAGGTTTAATGGAAATGTGTTTGGGGGTTGGGGACCGCCGACAGTCCCAACCCGCCAGTGGTCCCACGATGGTTTCTCACATGTTAACGATAACCCACATCTCCGCGCGGTCAAGACGAAACCCACGACACTTAACCGTAGTTTCAAAACTTATCCACAGTTACATGCACGTAGTTTTCGTCGATGATTAGAAGACCTCGAAGTTTGGGGTGGCATGTGCCCAACCCATAACCCCCCCAAACCACTAATGTTTAATGCAAATGGATATTTCGGTAGATAGTTGGCAAAGCGCGCCATTTCTGTCGGAAGTTGCTATTTTGACTCCAGTTAAGTGGAGTCCTCCACATTTAGTGGAATTTTTCTACGTGTAACTGGGAAAAAGTGTAGGAGGCCTAATTTTTTACCATTTTGGGGGAATGAAGAGTCATTATTAACTAATTGGAGAGTTATGGAGCCATTTTTGAGGTTTTTAGAGCTAGTTGAGGACTTCTGAGCATGATTTTGCTTCAAAGAAGTTCCAAGGGCCACTAGGGCCACCAGGAGCCAGCAGGAGAATGAGACCTAGCCAGGGCAGCCAGAGGCCATTATTAGCAAAAAAATAGTCTATTATGAATATATTGAACCTTATGAATCCAATTATGGGGTTTTCAGAAGCATTTGGAGACTTCTGAAGGCCTAGATGCTACATAGAAGATTTTAGTGAGCCTAGAGCCACAAGGTGCCACTGGGTGTTAGAGGCATAGCCAAAGGCCATTTTGAGGAAGAGAATAGTCATTTCTGACTATTTTGGACTTTCTAAATCCAATTTAGGGATGTTTATATCCATTTGGAGACTTATAGTGTATAATAAGCCACAGGTAAGTTTCAGGGAGCCCAGGGCCACCAGTGGATGGAGGCCTAGATTGAGGAGCCAAAGCTCATTTGGAAAAAATGAGCAGTCTATTTTGGACGAATGATATGTGTTGGAGATAGTATAAAATTTTTCAGGGACAAAAGAGGACTTATAAGAGAGTTTTTGCCACAGAGAAGCTCAGGGAAGCTTAAGGTCACCTACATAAGAGGTTAAGTCTAAGGGAGCCTAGCTCTATTTCCAGAGATTTAGCAGTCAATCTAGGGGTACGTTGGTATTCTAAACCCATTGGTACAATCAAAACAACCATTGGAGTTCAGTTACAACTTATAAAATAAATTTTCCTTCTTAATCCCAAAGAGCTGAGGCAATTGACGAAGGCTCAAGGAGACGTAACCCAAGACATTTGGGTGAAATCCTTTATCACGTTTTGTATTATGTGTTGATGATTAATTTTCTGCAATTTATGCTTGTTTTACATGCTTTTAATCAGCAAAAATAAATGTTTAATTCCTCACACATAAAGCCTTAAAACAGTAAAACACATACACCCGAATCAAGAATTCAATTCCGCACTATCAAGTATAAGAAAGATCTTAATTTTTTTAACTAAGTGGGAGGTGTTTGCAGAGCATAAAAATTCATCCACCCATTTCAAATCACTCGAAGAGCTTAATAATATGCTAGGACGTTGCTTGTGAAGACAGAGGATGCCTTGTGCATTCAAGAGGATGTCGTCCTCAGTAAAAGAGGCACGGGGTAATGAAAAAGAAAACAAAGACTGAGAAAAATAGCAGAGAGATTTCAAACTATAACCTATAATTGTCATTCCGAAATTTCATAACGAAGGAAGACCAAGGCAAGGCTCCCTTCCTCGCCGCAACCTAGTACACACAACATAATCTGTGAATATACAGTCATATACTGAAACAAAGGGTAAACTCAAAAATAAAAACTTGGAGACTGAATAACCCTGTGTTACCTTTATTAAACTATTGACGTATGTACCCGGAGTCGGAGTTTGGAGTCGGGTTTTCCTACCAGCAAGCCGAGGAAGTGGAAAGGGTAATGAAACATTGCAACCTGATATTAATAAGAGGATTAATAATAAAAAGAGAATAGCACATATAAGAGGAAAAGAAAACAAACAGATAGACCCTGAAACGAATATCACAATGCAAATATAACAACAAGAATGAATAAGCGTATGACCTGAAGACCTATCACAAAAAACTGTGACATGATAGCTTCAACCTATGGGAGCAGGAGCGTTACTAGCATAAAGAACTTAACAGGAAAAACCAAATCCAATGAATATCAAGTGTAACGGGAGGTTATACAGTGGAAACAACCTTAACACTGACATTCTTATCGCTAACAAACTGTCAAAGCCGAAGTGAAAGAGTTACCTGCAGGTCGAAGGCACATAGTTGCAGAGCACTAGACCTCCTTACTAGTGACGGAGAAATGAACAGAAACAAGATTCGAGAGTAGGGGTGGTTACCTTAACTTCCCCTGGCTGCGTATTGACTGCCGATTGTTTAGGGTTTACACCGACGACTTAGATCAATGACAGGTGTGTCTCAAGTAATTCCTTGAAAAACGATCATTCCTTAAGTTATAATTCCAATCCAAATCCTATCAGGGTACAAAAGGATTATGAATTAACCCAGCGAAAAATCAAATCAACTAAGTACCATGTAAATTATATTTTCCATAAATTTTAATGCGCATAACTATATACCGGAACCTTTAATGGTGACAGTGGAAAAATTCATATGAAAACCATACATTATATCACAGTTGTTAACCATAGTAATGCTAACCATATTGTACAATAGATTTTCTATGTGGCATATTTATAATCAGTGAAATCTTCGCGCATACAATATCTACTCCGTATATGCGGAGTATGTTTATAATGAGAGGCTTCCATGCAATAGAGTATTTAACTCCAATGAAATGATTTAATTACATTCCCGAAATAATTACAAGAACTAGAAACTAGTTAATAACACATAACAGACTCTGAAAGAGACTAGCTCAGAGAGCTTAATCATATTCTGGGACGTTTCTTGTGAAGATAGAGGACGCCCTGTGCATTCAAGAGGATGTTGTCCATAGTAAAAGAGGCATGGGGTAATGAAAAAGAAAACAAAAACCGAGAAAACTAGCAGAGAGAATTCAAATTGTAACCTGTAATTGTAATTCTGAAATTTCATAACGAAGGAAGACGGAGGCAAGGCCCCCTTCCTCGCCGCAACGTGGTACACACAACAGAATGTGTGAATATAGAGTCATATACTGAAACAAATGGTTTAACCCAACAATAACAACTTGGAGACCGAATAACCCTGTGTTACCTTCATTAAACTGTAGACATATGTACCCGGAGCCGAAGTCTGGAGTCGGGTTTTGCTACCAACAAGGCGAGGAAGTGGAAAGGGTAATGAAACCACTTGATATTAATCAGAGGATTAATAATAAAAAAGATAGTATCACATATAGGAGGGAAAAATAATAGACATATAGACCCTGAAACGAACATCAAAATGCAAATATAACGACAATAATGAATAAGCGTGTGACCTGAAGACCTATAACAAAAACTGTAACATGATAGCTTCAACCTGCGGGAGAAGGAGTGTTACTGGCATAAAGAACTTAACAGGAAAAACCAAATCCAATGAATATCAAGTGTAACGGGAGGTTATACCGTGGAAACAATCTTAACGATGACATTCTTATCGCTAACAGACTGTCAAAGCCGAAGTGAAAGAGTTACCTACAGGTCGAAGGCACATAGTTTCATAGCAGTGGACCTCCTTACCAGTGACGAAGAAATGAACAGAGACAGGGTTCGGGGGGTAGGGGTGGTTACCCTAACTTCCCCTGAATGCATAGTGACGGTCGATTCTTTAGCAATTACACCGACGGCTTAAATCAATGACAAGTGTGTCTCAAATATTCCTTGACAAACGTCCAATCCTTAAGTTATAATTCCAATCCAAATATTGTTAGGGTACGTGAGGATTATGAATTAACCCAACGGAAAAGCAAATCAACTAAGTACCATGTAAATTATATTTTCCATAAATTTTAATGCGCATAACTATGTACTAGAACTTTTAATGGTGACAGTGGAAAAATTCATATGAAAACCATACATTATATCACAGTTGCTAACCATATTGTACAATAGATTTGCTATGTGGCATATTTATAATCAGTGAGCTCTCCGTGCATACAATATCTACTCCATATATGCGAATTATGTTTATAATATTATAATTTATGTGTGTCTTATAATCTTATAAATCATGTGGTATTTTCATAAGATTGTCTAATTGTATGATATAAGTTGTATGGTAATTTTTTTTAATTTTATAGGTGTGTGTGTATGTGACATGTTTATAGGATGAAACATGCGAGACCATGCTCCCTTTAATATCCAATAGACATTAGTCAATTCAATGGGTTCCTCACTTTTCCAAAGAGATTTCATTTTCCTAGGGTGGTATCGTAATATGTTTGTTTTTATTTGGAAATATTTTTATAGTTAAATGGAAAATTATAAACGAATTTTTTATATTAATAAAAACAAATATTGATTTGAAAAATAAATTTATTGGTTGGTTATGAAATTTTGATATTTAAAATATAATTACATAAAATATGATAATAATAATTTAAGTATTGAGGGGTTTTCACTGATTTTTGAATAGTCTACTTAGCACTTTGAATAGTCTACTTAGCACTCATTGCATCGGGTGATGCTCACAGGTGTGAAGAAGCGGGATTGAATCTAGTGAAATGAATCACATAAATGAGGGTGAAGAAGTGGGATTGAAACTAGTGAAGTGAATCACATAGCGTCATTCATCACTTCCGGGGCTTGCAATTGGTAACCGGGACTTCCCAGGAGGTCACCCATCCCAGATTGCCTTTGGCTCAAGTGCGCTTAACTGTGGAGTTTTCCCCACAATCAAGCCCACTTAGCTTGCAAATGGAGTAACAAGCTAAGTGAGATTGATCATGGGGAAAAATCCATAGTTAAGTGTGCTTTAGCCAAAGGCAATCTAGGATGGGTGACCTCCCAGCAAGTCCTTGTTACCAAGTGAAAGCCCCAGAAGTGATGATTGACTATGTGATTCATTTCACTAGTTTCAATTCCACTTCTTCACCTTTGATGATTGACTATGTGATTCATTTCAATAATTTCAATCTTACTTCTTCACCTCTATGAGTATCACCCGATGCAATGAGTATATCTAAAATAATAATTTAATTTTAAAATCATGATTAAATGAGATATGAGATTTTTTGAACTATACAACTTATATTTCCAAAAAATAATACTTCAGTGTGAACTATACAACTTATATTTCCAAAAAATTCTCTACTCCATTTTAGATAAAATATAGGAAAAAAAAATACTCAACAAAAAGCTAAATCATATAAGAGAATCCATATTTTATAGATTTAGACTTACTTTAAGTTAAAAATATAACAAATATTGACTTTAAAATAAAGACCTTACTAAGAATTATTAAAAAAAAAAACCCAACAAAAAGCTAAATCATATAATAGAATCCATATTTTATGGATTTAGACTTATCCTTAAGTTAAAAAAATAGCAAATACTGACTTTAAAATAAAGACCTTACAAATCAGTTAAGGATAATTTTTAAATTATAATGGTTAAACTTATAATTATGAAATTGACTTTAATATGAGAAAGAGAATTGAGAATAATAAATAAATATTTTATTTATTGATCATGGTATATAATTTAACTATAATTAGATATTGTTATTGGGATAAAGTATACTTTTGTTTAGTTTAATATAAAAATAAAATTTTATTAATAAATTATTATGTTAAATTATTAAAATAAATATATATAATTATGAATGGTATTAATATGATATATTTATTATTTTAATATGTAAGAGTGAGATTATTATTTTATATTATTAAAATAAAATATAGATAATTTTAAAATTTAGGCTTGATTTATCATAAATGTTTAGAAATTTTTCGGTAATAATCACATGTGAAAGAATATTGCATGTCTATTCTGAACCAACTAGTGTGGTTCATCATCAAGACTGGTTGGTTCGAAAAGCGTTAGCAATGTTCTTTTACATGTGATTACTACGAAAGAAAATTCTAAATATAAATAATTATCAATTTATAATTATAAATTGTATTAATATGATATAATTGTTATTTTAATATGGAAAAGTGAAAATAAAAAATGATATAATTATTATTTTAAAATGGAAAAGTGAGAGTAAAAAATAATATTAAATGAGTAAATATTTAGATAACTTGTATTTGGGTAACTTAGTTATAATAAAATGTTGTTATTGGAATAAAGTACAATTTTGTACATTTTCCAGGTAAGAATAAATAATAGTTTTATTTAGAGTTTATCTTTTTTAATCCGAGAAGAAGAATATTGATACATAATTTAAATTCAACACAAAAAGATAGCATAACATGAGTTAAAATTTTGTTCACAAGGTATAGAATATATGGTGATAAAGTTTTTTTTTGTGTTGTAAAAGTAACTTGTTCGAAAATTTGTGGGAAAAAATCTAGTCATACTAAAGGCTAGCATGATAGAGGCCAAGTGCAATTCTAAATGATTTTGATGAGTTAAATACTCCCGGATCAAAACTATTCACATAAACAAACAAACCTAAAAAAAACACAAATACACATTTAACAAACACAAGTCAAAATCCTATAACATGATATAAAGACAACCATCCATGAATAAGTTAATTAACATGATATTGAAATTTTATCACCAGATGCAATGAGTGATAAGTGGACTATTCAAAAAATCATGAGAAATTAGTCACTTACTACTATCTCTTATGGAAATTGTCATAAATGAATGACTTACTTAACGCAATTGAATCTCAAAAATTATATCTAATATAAAATAAGTTATTTGGTAAATTTGATTTGTTTTTAACCAATATTTTAAAACAAATTTTAATATATTTTTTTTTCCAAAATTATAATTTTATTTGAAAATTATATAGAGATAACCGTCTAGGTGACCAAGAATAAGTTAATTGACATGATATTGAAATGTTTGACTATAAATAAGTTATTTGGTAAATTTAATTTGCCTTTAACCAATATTTTAAATAAAATTTTAATATATATATATATATATATATATATATATATATATATATATATATATATATATATATATATATATATTATAGTTTTAATTGAAAATTATATAAAGATAACCTACCAGAAAAAGTTAATTGACAAGAAATAAGTTAATTAACATGATATTGAGATGGTTGACTAAAAATAAGTTGTTTAATAAATTTAAGTTGTTTTTAACCAATATTTTAAAGCAAATTTTAATTTAAAAAAAAATTAATTATAATTTTTTAAAAATTTTACATTTAAAATTTTCATAACAATTATATATCAAACCTTCATCAAAAAATTATTATATTTATTTAATTTTAATTCTAAAAATTTTAATAAAAAATTTTTAGTTATAATTTTTTAAAAATTTTACATTTAAAATTTTCATAACAATTATATATCAAACCTTCATCAAAATATTATTATATTTATTTAATTTTAATTTTATATTTTAGAAAAAGTATTAATAAATATACTAATTCCAATTTCTCTCTTTATATATAACTTGTCACATCACACATATAGTAAACCAGAACATAAAAGAAAAAATATTAATATATAATTAAATAAAACAAATTTTCAAACTAAATATATAAAAAATATCTCAAAGATGAGTCAAAAACAATTCATAACGTATTATATTTAAAAATAGATATTAAAATTAAAAGAAAACAATTCACATAACCTTAAATATTTAATATTTATTATACTAAATATTAAAATAATAAAAAAACAATTTACATAGGATTATATTTAATATTATGCATTCAAACCAGTCAAAATAAATTTACTATACCTTAGATTTAGATTTTAACATTAAACAAAAGTTAAAAACAATTCACAAAGCATTATATTTATGAATCATTAATAAGGGGACAAATTGAACACTAGTCAAATGCAATTTATAAAGTGACATAAAACTATAAACTAGTAATTGTTCCTTAAAAGGAGCAAAAGGACATTGAAGGAGGCCAGCGAAGGAATGCGGCATGCGGGAGGTATGGCGAATGGATGTATGGAAGAAAGGTACAGGTTCCAGAGTGGACAACGTGAAAACAGTCGCACAGGACATGGTCTTGTACACGATTCTCAAAGAGGCCGCCAAGTGTCAAATTTTGACAGGATAGAAGGGCGAATCTAGAGCAGAGGTGGAGCACAGAGATTGGTTGGGATGAACAGTGTTTCCCAGTCAATCCCATAAAATAACACCTTCGGTATAAATATAAAAATTGCAAATAATAAAAAAATAAATCTCCACAGTTGAAATCACAACCTGGACCAGGGGCAATCATGTTCAAGGCTTCAAAGACTCAGGATTTGGTTGTGAACTTTGGTTATTGGTTTTGGGGGAACTTTGGTTTATGCATGAAACCTTGGATTCTTGCAGTTTGATTCTCTAATTTTTTATTTTATTTTATTTTATTTATTTATTTATTTTTATTTTTTTTCTATATGGGTTAGACTTTTAAATCTACCATTGTATTTCTATGATTTTTCTTTTTTTCGAGCCAGACTCATCCCAATGAGGAATGGGGGTTATGTTCATGGACTAAGGAGAGAGTGGAGATTTTCCTGAGCTGGTAGAGACCAGTGGAAAACACTCAGCAATCCTGATAAATTTTCTAGTATTGACTGGACTAGGAGTCCTGAGGTCACAGCAGAAAAACCACTGTCAACCCATACCTTTCAGGAGTGAAGCACGGGGGCAAGAGGAGGACGTAATCACCTCTCTTGAAGGTTGAGAGGACCTCAGCAACAAAAAGATTGTATTGTTCAGATAAGTATATGTACATTACAATGAATTATGATGCGAACTAGTTTTCATATACAGGTGTTATCTAGTTAGAGGCAAGAACAACATTCTTATAAGCAGTAGGTTAAAAAGAGTGAGATTTGTATTTATTTATGAACCTAGCAAGTTATGTTTGAGTTCTATAAATTAAGGATAGAACTTATAATGTATTTTAAGTTCAGTAACTATGATAAAGGCAAAGAAAGAAATTTAGAATAATTATGTCCAAATTATACAACAGTGACTGTGTTCTGTGAGAACAGTGGGAACCAAGATCTGGGTTATATATTTTATAGTGAATATCTTAAAACAGTAAACAGTAGAATTTCGTTGGAGAACTGTACTGAAATATTGAAAATAGTATTGTAAAATGTGTCAATAGGAAAAAGACAGTAAACCCACATTCAAGCTATTAGAATAAATTAGATAGTTGTAAAGGTAAAAGCAATTATATATTCTGCAAAAAAAATTCTTAATGAAAAAACATTAGAGTGGATTGTCAGTCGAGGGTAAAAGGTGAAACCCTAATCCAAAACACATTGTCCCTCAAGCGCAGCTAAACTCGGACAAATAAGTGAGGTGGTCTGGACACCAAATAGCTATGAAAGTCTTAACAGTAAGAAGCTATAACCATCAATTTAGAACAGAAAACTGGAAAATAGAGTTACAGGAAAGACAACAATAGATTCTTTAAATGTACAAACCAGAGACCGAAAATTACCATAAAAATATGTGTTAGAGAGAAGAGATATACATATAATGTATACAGATGATGGGCATGAAGACTATACTCTGAGATAGTAATGTGAGTATATATATATATATATATATATAACCAAATGGAAAGAACTGTAGTTTGGAAAGAATAAAAGTAATGCAACAGTAACAAATCTATCAAAGGGAATTCATTTTCGAACTGTAGAAATACAACACATACATATACATTCGAAAAAGTTAATTAACCAAAAAATGATCAAGATTATTTTATTAACAACTGCAAGTTTCATAACTGTGGCCTGAAAGATATGACTCGGGAAATATTTAAATATATTTACAAGAAGTATAGCAAGAACAACTCTTAGACAAGAATTATCGGTGCAAGCTCGACTGATATTACATTAACTAAACATGGGTAGAAACGGTTTCTTCGTAAAAGAGAAAAATACGCCAGAGGAATGATAAACCCTGGTCATTGTGCGAAACCCCTTAGAAATACCTGGAAAGAGCCGAATAGGTTAGCTGGGAACTGGAATTTCCATTATGAACAATCGGAAATCATTGTAGAAGATACCTCCCTTTTGGTGAGGGAACCCACCTGCAAATAAAGAAAACCCCGAAATACTGTGAGGTAAACAAGAATAAAAACTAAAAATGCGAAGGAAATTCGAACACAACAGAAGTAATACACTATGGAACCGGGAATACTTGTAGAGGGTAGTCCTCGCGAATCATCCAAACCCAAAGCTGGAAGTTACAAGCGATTTTAAGAATTAAAAAGTACACATACGTTTTGGTGGCCTTTTAGCTGAGTTCAAGTAAAGGTGACTCTCATGTAAATATTGAACCATTAGTTGGAACCTCACCCACAGTGGATTGACTATGGGTCTCCTCTGCCCATTGCGTGAGCAGGGTTTTAACCCATGGTAAGGCAGCATGAGACAATCACCCAAGCTTGGTTCAACTATGTGCCACCCCACGTCAAGGTGTACCCCCTCAAGTCAAGTCAGCTCTCAAGTCTGAGATGCCCCTCAAGTCAGGTAACCTCTCGAGTCTAGCATATGCTCGAGAGAACCTCAATTTAGGTAACTAGTTAGACTTCCCAGCCCTCAAGGAGGTCAGGTACACCACATAGAAGGGAGGTTTTTTCGAGCCCCATATTTTTATGTCCGAGAATGTTTTACAAAAAGGTCCATACTATCTCAGCTAAAGGGTAACCAAAGGGATGTGTACTTTAAACCTTCATTTGGACTTGGACAGTTTGAATAGTTACCTATTTCTCTGGGGATAAGATACTCATCCCAGTGAGGAATGGGGGTTCCATTCATGGACTAAGGAAAGAGTGGAGATTTTCCTGAGCTGGTAGAGACCAGTGGAAAACGCTCAGCAATCCTGATAAATTTTCTGGTACTGACTGGACTAAGAGTCTTGAGGTCACAACAGAAAAACCATTGTCAACCCGTACCTTTCAGGAGTGGAGCATGGGGGCAAGAGGAGGATGTAATCGCCTCTCTTGAAGGTTGGGAGGACCTCAACAAAAAAAATATTGTATTGTTAAGATAAGTATGTGTACATTACAATGAATTATGATGTGAATTAGTTTTCATATACAGGTGTTACCTAGTTAGAGGCAAGAACAACATTCTTATGAGCAGTTAGTTAAAAAGAGTGGGATTTGTATTTATTTCTGAACCTAGCAAATTATGTTTGAGTTCTGTAAATTAAGGATAAAACTTATAATGTATTTTAAGTTCAGTAATTATGATAAAGGCAAAGAAAGAAATATAGAATAATTATGTCCAAATTATACAGCAGTGACTGTGTTATGTGAGAACAGTGGGAACCAAGATCTGGGTTATATATTTTATAGTGAATATCTTAAAACAGTAAACAATAGAATTTCATTGGAGAATTGTACTGAAAGATTGAAAATAGTAGTGTAAAATGTGCCAACAGGAAAAAGACATTAAAACCATATTCAAGCTTTTAGAATAAATTAGATAGTTGTAAAGGTAAAAGCAATTATATATTATGTAAAAAAAATTCTTAATGACAAAAAATTAGAGTGGACTGTCAGTCGAGGGTACAAGGTGAAACCCTAACCCTAGACGCATTGTCCCTCAATTGCGGCTAAACTCGGACAAATAAGTGAGGTGGTCCGAACACCAAATAATTGTGAAAGTCTTAACAATAAGAAGTTATAACCATCAATTTAGAAACAGAAAACTGGAAAATAGAGTTATAGTAAAGACAACAGAAGATTATTTATATGTACAAACCAGAGACCGAAAATGACCATTGAAATATGTGTTAGAGAGCAGAGATATACATATAACGTATACAGATTTTGGGCGTGAAGACTATACTCTGAGATAGTAATGCGAGTAGCTACTTTATATATATATAACCAAATGGAAAGAAATGTAGTTTGGAAAGCAGAAAAGTAATGCGACAGTAACAAATTATCAAATGGAATTCATTTTAGAATTGTAGAAATAGAACTCATACATATACATTCGAAAAAGTTACTTAACCAAAAAAATGATGAAGATTACTGTATTAACAACTGCAAGTTTCATAACCATGGCCTGAAAGATATGACCCAGGAAATATTTAAATATCTTTACAAGAAGTATAGCAAGAACAGTTCTTAGACAGGAATTATCAGTGCAAGCTTGACTGATATTACATTAACTAAACATGGGTAGAAATTGTTTCTCCGTAAAAGAGAAAAATACGCCAAAGGAATGATAAACCCTAGTCATTGTGCGAAACCCCCTAGAAATACCTGGAAAGAGCCGAATAGGTTAGCTAGGAACTGGGATTTCCATTATGAACAATCAGAAATCATTGCAGAAGATAACGCCCTTTTGGTGAGGGAACCCACTTGAAAACAAAGAAAACCTTGAAATATTGTGAGGTAAACAAGAATACAAACTGAAAATGCGAAGGAAATTCAAACACAACATAAGTAAGAAACTATGGAACCGGGGATACCTATAGAGGGTAGCCCTCGCGAATCATCCAAACCCAAAGCTAGAAGTTACAAGCAGTTTGAAGGATTAAAAACACAATGATAGAAAATTGCAAATGTAATACACAAAGTAAAATGAAATCGCCGCATGGAATCCAATGTTACCTGATCTGCGTAGGAAGGAAGCCATCAAGAAATGGCACTGGAGAATCGAACAATGACATTGGAAGCAAAATGCCTGCCAGAGACTGGAGGAAAATGGAGCAGAGGTACCAAAACCCGCACTCGAAAAGCTCTCTCTCAATGCAAACCAAAGTGTGTTCGCCATCGGAAAACCTTAACGATAGTGAAGGTAGAACCATATGAAAACGGAGTCGGCCCTCCGAAAACCATGATGATATTTTCTTGCAGAGCCAAAGTAAGAAGCCGGAAAATGAGAGTCGAGTCAAATGAGAAGTTCTCATAGGTTTTAGCATGGTTAACACATCCTTCCCGCCAGAGAAATGGACCGTAGCTCTCCAGGAGAATGGGCGATGAGGATTAGGGCAGGTGGCCTTGAATCCCTTACCAGATCTACGGAAAATCGCCCAACTTTCGAGGGTGGTACGCGGAAAAACCGAGAATATTAAATTTTCCATGACATGTTAGCACCAAAAACGTATGAATCACAATCCCAAGAAGCTTCGTTCATAAATAGAACGATATGGTATGTAATTAATGTTATCATGTCAATAAAGACTAAGGCTAGTAATATATTTGTGATTATATAACTTTGTGATCATAGTTATAAATACATATGGGTGTTAATCTGTCAGCTAAGTCTATACATTAATTTTATATATGGATGTTAATACGTCAGTTAAGTTCATGCATTCATTTTGAAGGTGGAACAATAATGCTTATGGTAAGAACCTCTTGTAAAGGTTTTAGTTGGTAAAGAGTTGTTTTAACTATGGAGTAAAAATTATTATTATTATTATTATTATTATTACTTTTATTTATTTATTTATTTATTATTTTATTTTTTTAATGAGTGTTACAAGTGGTATCAGAGCAGCGTTCGTACGTTGGGACCCTAAGGGTCAACTAAAAATTTACGTTATGTGTATACTGATGCACATAACATAAGCATAACAAGAAACATCATGAGAAGGGGGTCAACGGAACAACCACCTGAGAACACCGGAGAACCCCAAACATGACCAGAAGTGAGCCCTGAGATGTGGGTTTAGCTGAGTGTGGATCAACACCAGAAAACAAGTAGACTTCTGAAGGGACAACAACACCAAACCAACATACTATTGAATACAGTACAGAAGCTATAGGAAGAAATGGTGTGGGTTTGAAGTGATAACGAGCGCTTGATGCAAGAGCAAGAAAATATACTCAAGAGCCTGTCAGACAAGAAAAATCAGGGAATGGAATAACCCAGTGCTGATAGAGACATGCAAGAAGGCAATAAGCGACAAACAAGGGATCACACCACTGACAGAGTGTAAAGAAGCCCTTCACAGTGAAGCAACAAGAATAAAAACTATAATGAAGCAGAGTCTGGCAATTTTTCGGATCAGCAAGAAGTTAAAAAGCAAAAAGTGGGGCTTCAGGGTGAGTTTCGAAAAATAAAACCACCAACATTTGATGGTGAAGTTGAGGAAGTGGCAGAGGCTTTGCTGATAAATATGAATAAATATTTTCAAGTGTATGAGTACAGGAACAACTGGAAGGCCAGATTAGCCATATATCAGTTAAGGGAGAAAGCCACTCTGTGGTGGGAGGAAGTAAAGAATGTTCGCAGCATTGAGGACCAAGATGTTACCTGGGAATTGTTCCAGCAATACTTTAAAGATAAGTATTTAACATAATGTTTCTACGATGAGAAATATAAATAATTCCATGACTTGAAGCTGGGATAGATGACCATTGACGAGTATATTACCAAGTTCACCTCTCTGTTAAGATATGTTCCATACCTCAGAGATGAAAAGGCTAAGGTTCAAATATTCCTGAGTAGTCTGCCAACCCAAATGAAGGAGTGAATTGAATTTGTAAATCCCAGAACCATAGATGAAGCCATTCGTAAGGCACGAATGTGCTACTAGCAATCCAAGGCAAAAGGGGAAGTGGGAAAAAGTCGGCGGCCAAGAAAAGGACAGAAAAGCAGCTCAAACTTCAAGGGCGCCAAAAATAATAATTTTAAGAATTCTGCACGAAGTTCTGTAAGTAGCAGTTTGGAAAAAATCATCAGAGAACCCGATGGCCAGCTGAAGAGAGGCCTACAGAGGCATCTAGCAAACCTTAGCAAGGGAAAGTGACCAAACCACCTCTGCAATGTTGGGGGTGTGGAGAGGCACATTATTACAAAAATTTCCCACAGCGAGCGAGAAGTGAAACAATTGCAAATTTACAGGAGGCTTCTACAGTATGCGATGTGGCTCGAAACATACCTCGTATCAACGCAACGTTGAAGGATCGACAGGCAGATTATCAGCCAACAATGATAGAGTTGGAAGGTAAATTACTGTATCAATCTGTTTCTATTTTGGTAGACCCAGGTGCAAGTCTAAGTTATGTTAATCCCAAAATAATGGAAATTTGTAAATTGAAAGGGCAGAAATTCAAAAATCCTTGGCTGGTACAACTAGCCATAGGATAAAATAGAAAGGTAACTGCCAAAATTCCAAATTGAACATTAGAAATTGCAAAACAGTAGTTAAACGTGGACTTGAAAATTCCGCCATTAGGGTCCTATGATGTTTTGTTGGGCATGGATTGGTTATAAAAACATTGGACCCTGGTGGACTGCAAGGAAAATATCATTTATTATAGAATGCAAGATGGAACATGCAAGGAAATTCAGGGAATCAAGAAACCCCTACAGCTACGTCTTATTGCAACATCCCAAATGAATAAATGTATGAGGAAGGGATGTTAGATTTATGCTATTCAGGTGGGATATGCTAATTCCAAGGAGAAGTCTCCTATGATGGGGAACATATGAGTGGTACAAGATTTCACGGATATCTTTCCGGAAGACATACCCGGATTACCACCAAGAATAGATATCGATTTTACCATTGATTTAATGCCAGGAGCATCACCTGTGTCAAGGGCTCCTTGCAGAATGAGTGTTCTAGAATTAAATGAATTAAAAATGCAGTTACAGGAACTGTTGGACAAAGGATATATTCATCCAAGTGTGTCCCCTTGGGGAGCACCAGTGTTGTTCGTTAAGAAGAAGGATGGAACCATGTGAATGTGCTTGGACTATAAACAACTCAACAAGTTAATAGTAAAAAATAAATATCCTTTACCAAGGATTGATGATCTATTCGATTAGGTGAAGGGGGCCATAGTGTTTTCAAAAATAGAATTAAGCTATGGATATCATCAGATCCAAATCAAGGAAAAAAGATATTTTCAAGACTGCTTTCCGTACTAGGTACGAGCATTAAGAATTTGTGGTGTACCCTTCGCGTTAACCAATGCACCAGCAACATTTATGAGGTTAATGCATGGTATATTCCATCCCATCCTGGATAATTTTGTACTTATATTCATTGATGATATTTTAATTTATTCTAAGAACCAAGAAGAACATAAAGAACATCTAAGGATTGTGCTGGAAATGTTAAGAAAACACTAGTTGTATGTTAAGTTCAGCAAATGTGATTTCTTCAAAACATAAATCCAGTACTTAGGCCATGTTATTTCAGCAGAAGGGATAGATGTTGATCCAGAGAAAATAAAAACAATTATGGAATGGCAGGTAACCCAGAATGTAGTGGATATTCGATCCTTTATGGGACTGGCTAGGTACTATCGAAGATTTATTGAAGGATTTTCCATAGTTTCTTTTTCAATTACCTCCTTGCAGAGAAAAGGAAAAGTCTTTAGGTGGATTGTTGAGTGCCATAACAGTTTTGAGAGGTTGAAATAGTTATTGACCACTACACCAATATTGAGAGTAGCTGATCCCAATAAAGAATTTGAAGTTTGTACAAACGCTTGTAAAGAGGGAGTTGGGGCATTTTTATCTCAGGAAGGGAAAGTAGTGGCTTATGAGTCCAGAAAGTTGAAGGAACATGAACAAAGATATTTAGCCTATGATCTAGAGTTAACAGAAGTAGTACATGCACTCTGGGTATGGAGACACTACTTGCTGGGTAAGAAACTTGCACTAAAAACAGATCATAACAATGTGACCAATTATTTCAAGCAGACCAATTTAAACTCCCGACAGGCAAGATGGAATGCCTTCTTAAGTGAGTTTGATATGGACATCTAGCACGTGAAGGGTAAGGAAAACCGAGTGGATGATGCTTTAAGTAGAAATTTGCATTGTGTTTATGAGCTTTACTATAATCAGCTTGAATGTAAATTCTGGGATCAAGTAAAGGAGGAAGCACATACGGATCCTAAATATCAATTCCTATTGCAACAAATGGAAGAGACCAGAAAGCAAGGAAATACTTTTGAATATGGAGTTAATAAAGAAAAAATGCTAACCTTTAGAGGAAAGCTGTATGTACCAAACCGTGTGGACCTAAAGGAGCTAATCATGAATGAATACCATCGGAGTAATTATGCGGGACACTCGGGATACCAGAAAATGTTAACTGCTATTAGAAAAGTTTATTTCTAGCCTGGTATGCATAAAAATATTGCTGAGTATTTAAATAAATGTTTGGAGTGTCAACAGGTCAAGGTGGAGCATCGACATCCCGCAAGATTGTTGCAGCCCATACCGGTACCTAAGTGGAAGTGGGAGGTCATATCCCTAGACTTCATTACGGGTTTACCACGGTCAAAGAGGCATAATGACTCCATCATGGTGGTGATTGATAGATTGAGTAAGTATACACATTTTATACATGTACAGTCTACTTACAAGACTGTATAGATAACAGATATTTTTATGAGAGAAATATTCACGCTACACGGTATTTCAAAGACTGTTATCTCAGACAGGGATGTGAAGTTTACTTCAATATTTTGGAAAACTTTGTTCACAGGTCTGGGGACCCAAATAAACTTTATCACTGCTTATCATCCCCAGAAAGATGGCCAAACAGAGCGGGTAAACCAAGTTTTGGAAGACATGTTGCGCATGTACGTGATGCAATAGCCAACCAAATGGGAAGACTACTTGCATCCGGTTGAATTTCTTATAACAATGGTTATCAGGAGTCCCTTAAGATGAGTTCTTTCGAAGCTCTATATGGGAGGAAATGTCACACACCCATAACTTGGAGTAGCCCCGAAAGGAAACTAATGCGGGGACCAGAAATGCTGGGTGAAATGGAGTCATAAGTAAAGAAGTTCAGAAAAAATTTTGAAAGCTGCACAAGATCGATAGAAGATCTATGCAGATAAGAAGAGGACCTATCGAGAATTTGAAGTGGGTGATCATGTGTATGTGAGAATCAAACCCAAGAAGATTACCTTGCAGTGGGCCACTTGTGCCAAGTTGACTCCCAGGTTCTGTGGACCCTTGCAAATCTTGGGAAGGGTAGGAGATGTGGCTTATCGGCTGGCTTTACCCAGCCACATCTGGATACACAATGTGTTTCATGTGTCCCTGTTAAAGATATATGTGCATGATTCGAAGCACGTAATTCATTGGCAGAATATTCAGGTAGGATAGAATTAAAAAATCCTAACTTGAAGTATAATTTATTTATGAAAAATTGACAAGAAACTTTGTTGTTTGCAGGTAGAGCCGGACGACGAGTTTCTGGTCGAGCCTCAACACATACTCGACAAAAGAGAAATTATGCTTCGGAAGCGAGTCATCACCCAGGTTAAAGTGCAGTGGAAGCACTTCATCCCGGATGAGGCTACTTGGGAGGACAAAGGATTTGTGTGTGAGGCTTACCCAGAGCTATTTTCTGAGCTGGAGTGAAACACTGAGGATGGTGTTACTTCTAGGGGGGGAATTTGTGACAACTACATTTAGTATTAACTAGTTGTTAACAAGTTAAATGAAATTTTATTATTTTTAAAAGAAAAGTCTGAGACACTTAGTGTTTTTTTTTTTTTTTGGAAAATTTATTTTCTTTATTGTTAATTATGAAAAATAAAATTAGTTATGGAAAGTGGTTCCATGAAAAGTAAAAAGGTTGATGGTAAATTTTTTCCAAGAACTGAAAGGTGGTTGGACAGTTTGAACAATTACCTGTTCCTCTGGTGATAAGAGACTCATCCCAGTGAGGAATGGGGGTTATGTTCATGGACTAAGGAGAGAGTGGAGATTTTCTTGAGCTGGTAGAGACTAGTGGAAAACACTCAACAATCTTGATAAATTTTCTGAAACTGACTGGACTAGGAGTCCTGAGGTCACGGCAGAAAAAACACTGTCAACCCGTACCTTTCAGGAGTGGAGCACGGGGGCAAGAGGAGGACGTAATCGCCTCTCTTGAAGGTTGGGAGGAACTCAACAACAAAAATATTGTATTGTTCAGATAAGTATGTGTACATTACAATGAATTATGATGTGAACTAGTTTTCATATACAGATGTTATCTAGTTAGAGGGAAGAACAACATTCTTATGAGCAATATGTTAAAAAGACTGAGATTTGTATTTATATATGAACCTAGCAAGTTATGTTTGAGTTTTGTAAATTAAGGATAGAAATTATAATGTATTTTAAGTTCAGTAATTATGATAAAGGCAAAGAAAGAAATATAGAATAATTATGTCCAAATTATACAACAGTGACTGTGTTCTATGAGAACAGTGGGAACCAAGATCTGGGTTATATATTTTACATTGAATATCTTAAAAAAGTAAACAATAGAATTTCGTTGGAGAACTGTACTGAAAGATTGAAAATAGTATTGTAAAATGTGCCAACAGGAAAAAGACAATAAACCCATATTCAAGCTATTAGAATAAATTAGATAGTTGTAAAGGTAAAAGAAATTATATATTCTATAAAAAAATTTATTAATGACAAAACATTAGAGTGGATTTTCGGTCGAGGGTACAAGGTGAAACCCTAACCCAAGATGCATTGTCCCTTAAGCGCAGCTAAACTCGAACAAATAAGTGAGGTGGTGCGGACACCAAATAACTATGAAAGTCTTAACAGTAAGAAGATATAACCATAAATTTAGAAACATAAAACTGGAAAATAGAGTTACAGTAAGGACAACAGTAAATTCTTTATATGTACAAACCAGAGACCGAAAATGACCATAAAAATATGTTTTAGAGAGCAAAGATATACATATAACGTATACATATTCTGGGTGTGTAGACTATACTCTGAGATAGTAATGCGAGTAGCTACTGTATATATATATATATATATATATAACCAAATGGAAAGAATTGTAGTTTGGAAAGCATAAAAGTAAGGTGGTAGTAAAAAATCTATCAAAGGGAATTCATTTTCGAATTGTAGAAATAGAACTCAAACATATACATTCGAAAAAGTTACTTAACCAAAAAAATGATGAAGATTATTGTATTAACAACTGCAAGTTTCATAACTATGGCCTAAAAGATATGACCCGGGAAATATTTAAATATATTTACAAGAAGTATAGCAACAACAGTTCTTAGACAGGAATTATCAGAGCAAGCTCGACTGATATTACATTAAATAAACATGGGTAGAAACTGTTTCTCCGTAAAAGAGAAAAATACGCCAGAGGAATGATAAACCTTGGTCATTGTGTGAAACCCCTTAGAAATACCTGGAAAGAGCCGAATAGGTTAGCTGGGAACCGAAATTTCCATTATAAACAATCAGAAATCATTGCAGAAGATAACGCCCTTTTGGTGAGGGAACCCACCTGCAAACAAAGAAAACCCCGAAATACTGTGAGGTAAACAAGAATACAAACTAAAAATGTGAAGGAAATTCGAACACAACACAAGTAAGACACTATGGAATACAAACCCAAAGCTAGAAGTTACAAGTGATTTGAAGGATTAAAAACTCAATGACAGAAAATTGCAAATGTAATACACAAAGTAAAACAAAATTGCCGCATGGAATTCAATGTTACCTGATCTGTGTAGGAAGGAAGCCGTCAAGAAATGGCACTGGATAATCGAACATCGACATTGGAAGTAGAGTGCCTGCCAGAGACCGGAGGAAAACGGAGCAGAGGTACCAAAACCCACACTCATAAAGCTCTCTCTCAATGCAAACCAAAGTGTGTTCGCTATCATAAAACCTTAACAGCGGTGAAGGTAGAACCATACACAAACGTAGCCGACCCTCCAAAAACCATGATGATATTTTCTTGCAAAGCCAAGGTAAGAAGCTGGAAAACGAGAGTCGAGTCAAATGAGAAGGTCGCATAGGGTTTAGTGTGGTTAACACATCCTTCCCACCAGAGAAATGGACCGTAGATCTCCAGGAGAATGGGCAGTGAGGATTAGGGTAGGTGGCCTTGAATCCCACACCAGATCTACGGACAATCGCCCAACTGTCGAGGGTGGTACGCGGCAGAACCGAGAATATTAAATTTTCCATGACATGTTAGCACAAAAAACATATGAATCACAATCCCAAGAAGCTCCGTTCATAAATACAACAATATGGTATGTAATTAGTGTTATCCTGTCAATAAACACTAAGGCTAGTAATATATTTGCAATGATATAACTTTGTGATCATAGTTATAAATACATATGGGTGTTAATATGTCAGTTAAGTCTATACATTAATTTTACATATGGATGTTAATACATCGGTTAAATTTATACATTAGTTTTGAAGGTGGAACAATAATGTTTATGGTAAGAACCTCTTGTAAAGGTTTTAGTTCCGATTATGGTAAAAAGTTGTTTAACTATGGTGTAATTTTTTATTTTATTTTTTATGAGTGCTACACTCTTAGAAGATATTATCACAAAAATACCAAAACAAAGAGACAAAGCACAAGTGCATATGCTTTCATATGTGTTGATATGGGTGTTAGCAAAGGATTTCCAACAAAAACAAGTTTGCAATGTCAGAACTACTCCTTCACCAGAGATATAAATTATGAATAAGTTTCTTTTCATTGTATATCATGTTTTGGAGCAAGGCACCTAGCAACAAATTTCCCAAAAGGGATAAGGATAACTAAGAAGTAACAATGAAAGCTAACCTAGTGGGTTGGAGCCAAAGAAGAAAATCAATTTATTTCCGAGGAATAACCACCCAAACTAGGTCTTCCTATACAAGAAACAAAACTAGATTCAAATGAAATTATGGATAAATCAATGGAGATTGAGCAATCAAAGGATATTCCCTCAAATGAAAACCCTTCATCTTAGTAAGATTTGACACAAAAAGGCTTAGTGCAATCTCAAAATGTAGAACTTCTTAAAGCAAGTTGGGTAGATTAGGGTTAAGAAGAAGAGATACATGAGAAATTACACCCCCCAAATCTAGTGAAACTAGGAAACATGACAATTGAAACAGCCTTATCAAAGACAAAGTAAATTTGGACAATAATGGTGACAACCAATGGTGACAAGAAGTCAGTCCTGTAATACACTTTAGTCATGCATTTTTTTTTTCTATTGTGTCTATATGTTGTCAAAATTTACTCATGTAAGAAATATAGGGATGAAATTTATGTGGTCATTAAAATTTAAAGTTTGGGAAAATAAGGAACTAACAATTTTGTTTAAAACACAAGTTCAATTTATTTTTGTAAAACCACTTGTTTTGTGCTTTTTTTGCATATTTTTGCTTAATACAATTATTTACTATTTATTATTAAAAAAAAATTATAAGCAATTCCTAATCGAGACTCACCACTTGGAAACCAGGTTCTCCACTATCTCAAAAAATAATTGTTTATATCAAACTGTCTGACTAGAGTTTTATCAAGAGTGAGTATCTTATAGATATAGACTCAAATATAGTCATTAATAAAAACAAACTATATATAAACCTACTTAAGTAATAAGGGAAGGCAGACTTTCCTCCACTGTTATCTCTAGGACTACTTCAACACTTGCCTCCATTTTTTGCTTCCAACTTGCTCTTGGAGAATCCTTTATGATCATAATCAAGTCATCATAGGTCTCCCAAGCCATGGGAGCCTTCTCCTTTTCCACTATTCTTATCCTCTCCATCAACTTGGGTCACTAAAATCCCCAACCCAAACATACCCTTGTAGACTACTTCAAACTTTCTCTCGAAGATATGAATTGTATTTATAAGGTGTTTTAGCTCTAGGCACTTTGGTTATAGTGATTGGGAAACCAACAACTTAGTTATCCAATAAGTTTATGTTATTATAAAATATTTGGTATCTCGGGTATGAGAGTGAATCAAATCACTATCCCACTTAGCCACTTCTTCCATCATCCAAACATCATATATCCCCTTTCTTTTATGCCTTACAACCTTCTCTAGTTCCACCATTTCCTTCCTAGCTCTGTCTAAACAACCCTAATAAAATATGTTCATTGTTGCTACCACTACATGCTCAACCTTTATCTTTTATTTTTCAATTTGAGGTTTCTATTCATAATCTTCTTTAGTCAATCACACAACCTCCCCCTGGTGTCATTCAGTCTCCATCACATAGCTTATCCACCTTCCCACAATTCTCTACCAAATCCTTTCCTTGAGGGATAGGGAATAAACAAAATACTTTACTACCCAAATTGCCAGTAGATGACTCCCCTCTACTCTCTCATCCCCACATTCAACATCTAGAAATATCTCTTTGTTATCTTTGAGTGCAAGTTTAAGGTCTTCCTTGCCACCTTGTTTTTCATCACCTTGCTTCATCAAGGCCACATCCACCATTTCTTTTCGCGCCCAATGTTCCTACTTTGAAAATCATGGAAGTCAAACACTAGTATTATCCACTATCATTTTCCTAACCATTTGAGTGATGCAATAGGCCTTTTCCCCTACCCACTCATGTGAGTAATGGCTATTGACCATGTTAACAAAGTTCAAAAGACATAAGGTTGAACTACCTCTCTCTCCCTTAATTCTGCCATAAAACAACTTAAGTCCATGTACAATCTCTTACCATGAGTTATCTCCACTATCCATTTCCATTTGCATGGTGACTCATATCAATTCCATCTCTCTTTCAACGAAACACCCCATCTAAAGAATTTCTTAAATTAATTTCAATAATCATTTATAACCTAAAATTAAAATAATTCTATAATAATATAAAGAAAATCATAATATAAAATTCAATTAAATTAAAAAAATTAACTTAAACCTTACCTCAAATATTGTTTTAACTCTTAAAATAATAATATATAGAATAATAATTATGATATAATGAACAAATATTTCTTTAAGTATAAGAAGATCAATGTATAAAATAAAACTCATGGCATAACGAACAAATAGAAAGATGCTAGGATTGTGATCATTCTAAAGCTCTCGTATAGATCATATTTTCAATGGGAAAAGATTGTTAGCATGAAATTACAGAACAGCTATGCATCCCGAATATTAAAAAGCTAAAGGATAATAGTATTTTCAATATGACAACTAAAAAGCTAAAGGATAATAGTATTTTCAATAATTGAGAAGAGGAGATTTCACTTATATTATTCAAAAAATTCAAACATCCATCCTTGATTAATCATTGCCTCAACATTTAGTATGCGTAATCAAAACACAAATCATCCTTTCATAATAAAATTATGCATCCATAAAAATAGAATAAAAAGGACTCGTAAACACCAATTTTACCAGCCTATGATACACTCGTAATTATAATGATTCATCCCACATTAATCTTTCACATAAAAAGTTATATTATAGAACATTTTTAAGAGAACTTTTACATAATATATTTTATATTAAGTAAATTCAGGATTATTATAAATAAATTTAGGATTACATAGTTGCTTAATTTAAATGTAATTTAATTAAACTAAAAAATGATAAAAATAAAGATTTCTTGATAAAAATAAAACAATTGATAAAAATAAAACAACTAATAAAATAGTGTATTGTTGAATGTCATCACCAAAAATTAAAAAATATGATATATATATATATATATATATATTTATGTGTTTTTTGTAAGTTTGATAGGACTATATCTTCATCATGTCTAATATGTCATTCGATTGGGGCGGGGAATTGAACGAGGTGACCTTCACATCAAGTCCCTACATCAAGGAGTGCCTTAACGGATCGGGCGGAATTGAACCGTTAACTTCACATCTTCATATCAAAGAGTGCCTTAAGAGAAATTGAACAAATGACCTTCACATCAAGGAGTGCCTCAAGGAGTGCAAGAGATCCCGACAAGGAATTGTTGTTGACTTCACATCTTCACATCAAGGAGTGCCAAGGAATTGAATCGTTGACTTCACATCTTCACATCAAGGAGTGCCTTAAGAGATCGGGGCGGGGAATTGAATTGTTGACTTCACATCGAGAGTGGCTTAACAAATCAACGGATCCTTCACATCAAAGAGTGCAGGCTGCGTGAGCTTTACATCAAGGAGTGCCTTAATAGGCAGGGGCATGGAATTGAACCGTTGACTTCACATCAAGAGTGCCTTAGCCTTAGCTTTGATCCTTCACATCAAGAGTGTCTTAAGAGAGAAACCGGTGACTTCACATCAAGGAGTGCCTTAATAGAGCACACGATCCTTCACATCAAAAAGTGCCTTAAGAGAGCACTGATCACCATTCATCAAGACCCAATAGACAATTTATGTGCTTTATTTTTAATTAATATATATATATAATTTTTTATAATTAAATTTATTAAAATATTTTTTAATATAATAATAAGTCATTTTAAATTGAAAATATGGACAAAATTTTTATAATAGAAAAAAGAAAAAAAAACAAAAATTGAAATAAAATAAAACTAAAAACAAAAAATTAGTAACTAATAGAAATGGAAGTTACTAAACAATAGTCATAACACTTCAATCGATCATTTTACAAAATAAAGAGCCCAATCCTTATGTTATCGGTGAGTAGGGTGCCATTTTGTTAAGGCACTTTCCGGATTCTGCTTGAGTCAATTTTCGAAACGATGGGTGAAAGGAAAGGAGGAGACAAAAATGGGAAGATTAGGATTGCTCTAAACGAGCAAAAAAAAATAAAATATCATTTTACAAATAAATAAATTTAAATAAAATAAAAAATAACAAAATTTGAATTCCCAAATAACTAAACTATAAATAAGAGGCATATTTTTTTCAAAAACAAACTAATACACAATCAAAATATAATTGAATACGATATCATATTACCACTAATATAATAATAATATTTTACTTTACAAATATAATTTTTTTTAATAAAATTTTATATTTCAAAATAAAATATTTTTTTTTCAAAATTTTTATTAATTAATAAACCCAACTTTTTAATTAAATGAAAAAATTGACCATTTAACCTAAAACAAATACACTTTAACACACTTTTCATTGAATTAGAAAAATTGGCCATTTAATTTTAAAACAAATACACTTTACCACAAACAAGCATGCACTTGCCACAAGCTTAGTTGCACGTGCACAAAGAAAATCACCTAGACAATATTGCAGGTCACATTAACATATCGAACCATCTATGTGTTTATAGGATGAAACATGGGAGGCCATGCTCCCTTTAATACCCAATAGACATTAGTCAATTCAATGGGTTCCTTACTTTTCCAAAGAGATTTCATTTCCCTAGGGTGGAATGGTAATATGTTCACCATATAGTAATATGCTTGTTTTTATTTGGAAATATTTTTATAGTTAAATGGAAAATCACAAATGAAATTTTTATAATAATAAAAATAAATATTGATTTGAAAAATAAATTTGTTGGTTGGTTATGAAAATTTGATGATTAAAATGTAATTAAATAAAATATAATAATAATAATTTAATTTTAAACTTATGATTAAATGAAATAAGAGATTTTGCTCGTGAGTTAGGAATTTTTTTAAGAAGAAATTTGAATAGATATTATTTTTGGTATTTAATTGTGTTAGGTAAGTCATTCATATATAATTATTTCCATAAAAAGTAGTTTGACTAATTTTTCATGATTTTTAAATAGTCCATTTAGCTAAAAGTTTTTTTTTTTGTTTTTTCGTTTTTTTTTTTCATTTTTTAATGTTTAGGATTCAATTGCATTAGGTAAGTCATTCATATATGACCATTTCCATAAAAAATAATATGTGAGTAATTTCTCATAATTTTTAAATAGTTCATTTAACTACAAATTTTTATTTGTTTATTTGCTTCTTCTTTTTCCATTTTTTAATATTTAAATTATATAAACTATACCACTTATATTTCCAAAAAATCTCTACTACATTTTTAAATAAAATAAAAAGAAAAAAAATGCCCAACAAAAAACTAAATCATATAATAGAACCCATATTTTATGGATGGATTTAGACTTATCGTTTAAGTTAAAAATATAGCAAATAATGACTTTAAAATAAAGACCTTACTAAGGATAATTAAAAAAAAAAAATACCCAACAAAAAGCTAAATCATATAATTGAATCCATATTTTATGGATTTAGACTTGAGTTAAAATTATAGCAAATACTAACTTTAAATTAAAGACCTTACAAATCAGTTAAGGATAATTTTTAAATTATAATGGTTAAACATATAATTATGAGAGGAAGAGAATTGAAAATAATAAATAAATATTTTATTCATTGATAATGGTATTTAGATAATTTAACTATAATTAGATTTTGTTATTGGGATACAGTATAATTTTGTTTATTTTAATATAGAAATAAAATTTTATTAATAAATTGATATTTTAAATTATTAAAATAAAATATAAATAATTGTCAATTGTGAATTGCATTAATTGTATTAATATGATATAATTTTATTTTAATATGGAAAAGTTAAAGTAAAAGATATATAATTATTATTTTAAAATGGAAAAGTGAGAGTAAAAAATAATATGAAATGAATAAATATTTGGACGACTTGTATTTGGTTAATTTAGTTATAATAAAATGTTGTTATTGGAATAAAGTACAATTTTGTACATTTTCCACCTAAGAATAAATAATAGTTTTATTTAGAGTTTATTTTTTTAATTTGAGAAGAAGAATATTAATACATAATTTAAATTCAACCCAAAAGTTATTATAACACAAGTCAAAATTTTGTCTACAAGGTATAGAATAGACAGTGATAAAATTTTCTTCATGTTGTGGGGTAACTAGTTCGAAAATTTGTGGGAAAAAATCTAGTCATAGGTTAGTATGACTTAGGCGAGATTCAATCTCAGGTAATTTTGATGGCTTAAACACTCCTGGGTCAAAACTACTCAAACCACAAGTTAGTTGCGCGGTCATCTTAAGACTCACATAAACTAACAACCTAAAAAAACACAAATATACATTAAACAAACACAAGTCAAAATCCTATAACATGATATAGAAATAACCATGGAGAAATAAGTTAATTAACATGATATTGAAGTGTTTGACTATAAATATGTTATATGGTAAATTTAATTTGTTTTTAACCAATATTTTAAAATAAATTTTAATAAATTTTTTCAAAATTATAATTTTATTTGTAAATTATATAAAAATAACCTAGAAATAAGTTAATATTGACCAAAAATAAGTTAAATAACATGATATTGAGATGTTTGACTACGAATAAGTTACAAATCACAGAAGTTTACACTCTCAGCTATTATCCCTATACGAATAAGTTATTTAATAAATTTAATTTATTTTTAACCAATATTTTTAGCAAATTTTAATAATTTATTTTTTTAATTATAATTTTGTGAAAATTTAAATTTTCATAACAATCACATAACAAACCATCATCAAAATATTATTATATTTATTCAATTTTAATTTTATATTTTAAAAAAATATTAATAAATATAACACCAAGGAAAAAATATTAATATATAATTAAATAAAACAAAATTTCAAATTAAATATATAATAAATATCTCAAGAGAAATTTGAATAAAAACAAGTCACAACGTATTATATTTAAAAATAGATATTCAAATTCAAAGAAAACAATTCACAGAACCTTAAATATTTAATACTCAACATTAAAATAATAATTTTTTTTAACAAAGGATCATATTTAATATTAAGCATTCAAACCAGTCAAAATCAGTTTACTAAACCTTAGATTTGAACGTTAAACAAAAGTAAAAAGCAATTCACAAAGCAATATATTTATGAATTATTAATAAGCGGACAAATTGAACACGAGTCAAATGCAATTTATAAAAGTGACATAAAACTATAAAATATAAAAGTTGAAAAATAACAAAAAAATAAATCTGCACAGTTGCAATCACAACCTGGACCAGGGAAAATCATGTTCCAGGCTTCGAAATTCGAGTTGAACATTAGAGTTTTGTTTAGGTGCACATCAATGCATTATTTTGAAATCTGGCATCATCTGAAATAGTCCCTCAATTTTCTATAAATAGAGTTCAAGGAGGCGTTAAAGACAAGTATACGATCAAACACTCTGCTACTCTGAGATGTCTCTGTCCTTATCTGAGCACACAACGGCGCCACAGAACATTATTTGGTACTTCACTGTAGAGCTAGAATGTGAAGGGTGGAGAACCGGTAGATAGAAGAAGCACTGACTCACTTCTTCTGGAGTGATCTCTGTGAGAAAGAGCAAGTATCTTATCTCCCCTTCATCTGTAAATGCATGCATGCAAGTGTTCATGTGGTCAGATGACACTTACCCAAAAGTTGGGCAACACACAGTGTCAGAAGATAGAGAAATATGGCAATGGTCCACCATATTGATGATCAAATCTGCACAGGAAATGTTCTTCTGAAGAAAACTAGAGATATCAGTCCGAAATCAGTGATCAATCCACCTTTTAGAAGCCAGCCATCTTCAAACTCAGGAAGCATGGAGCACAGAGTCTTGCCTGTCCAATCTTCATTTGAATCCGATAAACTATCCAAGGTACATTATTGGTATCCCATGTTTATACTTTTTCAAAATGCTGGTTTGATATGTTGGAATAATGGGTCCATGTGTTTTGGTTACTGACTGTAGAATATTCAAAAATGTCTGTTTGTCTGTCAGGAAGTGGTGGTTAAATTGCCCAAGTACGGTGTGGAGAACCCATTTTCAGAAAATTTCCATACCCATCATCAGGTTGATCCGCTGTGTAAAATCAATCTCAGAGAAACATCCGAGTTTGTTAAGTCTTTCCCCATGGCGAAGAAGAATGTGAGTAATAATAGTAATCCTTTTACAGAGAAATGGGCTGCTGGGGATCTTGAAAGTAGGCCTAATTCAGAATTGAAGGTCCACAGAATAAGAGAAGGCAATCGTCTCAGTGTGCCCAAAAGGCTAGATTGCCTAGGTACCCCTCCAAGACCCGCAGAGAATCCTCTTCCAGTGAAATATATGACGGCCATGGGGGGGTTTTCAAGGAGGGCTTTTCCTTCAAAGTGGGATGATGCGGAGAAATGGCTGATAAATTCTTCCTGCAACGATTCATTATCTCATAATAATAACAATCCCTTCGGTCGTTTTATCAAGGCTAATACTAATACTTGCAGGACCCTTGCCCCTGGCTTCCAATCTCAGGGTTGTGAGAGAAGTGCAGTGAACCCAGTTTCTGGGAATGAGATGAATGCAATGGGGCTCAGGCATGTTGAAATTATGGGTCAAAAGGTTGGTACTGAGGATGACAAGCTGAGGGCGGGATCGGATGATAGAAGCAATATGGGCGACAAATATCTTGGAGGAGGGTTAGTTATGGGTGATGTTTCAAGCAGAGTCTCAAGCTCTGTTTTATCCACAGATATTAACCTATCATCCAGCTTAGGCTCTGGGTCCTCAGAACATGGGGCATTTGCAGCTTTACCATCCGATGTCTTTATGAAAGGTCTGTTGAGTTGTACACTAGTTTGGTGCATTGAATTGCCTGTTTGTTTCTATTTATTTACAGTGTGTATTGGTAATGAATGCTTGCAGATAAATTTACTGATAAAGTTGAACCAGTTCCCAGATATAAGGTCTCAGAGCCTAGTAAGATACAACATTATGGTAAGCATGAAGGTTTTCAGTCCATGAAAGATGCCTGTACCGAGGTCATCCCAGCAGTTCAACACCGGGATATGGGAACAGAGATGACACCTCTCGGAAGTTCTCGCACTTCTCGTTGCCATACTCCTGTTAAACCTGGTTCTCCTGCTAGGCATAATACTCCTGCCAGTAGATCTGCACTGATAAACAGCGCTGGCATCGACATTGGTGAACTGGAAAAATGCCATTTTGCCAATTTAGAGCTCCAGGGCTTGTCATCAGGTATTCAGTTCAACTCAGTTGATAGGAGTGTTTCCACTTGGAGTTCGAGGGAGGAAGAGGAAGAAGAGGTCTCGAAGAGCTTGAGGCATTTTGATATTGGTGACTGCAAAAAGAGCATTGTTGAGATCAGAGCTGCAGCTTGGGAAGAAGCAGAACGATCAAAGTCCTTCACCAGGTAAGCCTTGAACCCAATGATGTTAGATTGAAAGCTTAGCGACACAAAAGACTCTATTTTTCACAAACCTATGTTCAAGTTTATTAATCGAAGTATGAAGTCTCTTATCTGGATCGCAGATTCCAGAATACTTCGGAAATCTGAGGGATAGAATCCAAGTTAACTGTTTGACTTTGCTTCTCTCTATCAGCTTTCTAAAATATCCCAGAATCTGCAATCTGGTGAACACTGAAGTTCAGAAGACATGCTAGTGTGTTCTGTTGGACTTCACTCTTGTCCATCAAATTTTCGAAATATTCCAGAATCTGCAATTGAGTGAAGTTCAGCAGACATTTTAGTGTGTTTGATATTTATGACATAAAAGATGGTTTAACTGACACAAGCAAGGGAAAGGTAGAAGGTAAAATCATGTATATACCTGAAGGATAAAACCATGTGGAGAATATTTGGGAGTTTATCCTCGATTTGTTAAAATCCTGAATGGCAGTTCTGGTTCGAGCTATACTGTTAGTGATTCTCGTTCTGTTATTCATTTCATGCAAGTGATAAAGAAACTGGTTTCTTGTGGGGTATATCTCAGATAGATGTAGGACTATATTGATGGCATGCAGAGACCAATTGGCAATAAGCTAATGGTCTTCTGCTTTGCCAAGGGTTGGGTTCATGGAGTACTACGCCAACCAAAAGCTTTGCCAATAGGTCTCTGGATTGATGTGATAGTCTCTCCCTCACTTTAGTACTAAAATTATTTGGTGGTGTTCATGTGCTTTCTGGGTTCCCTAGCTTCTGATCGCTGTCTTTGTGATGCCTTCTTAAATGCAAACCTACTAAATCACAGTGCTGCATCCCTATTTGAAAACGTTCACATTAATATGGAAAACCTGCTAAATCACAGTGCTGTATCCCTATATGAAGAAGAAGCAGCAAACGGGTTGCGGGATTGAATTGAACCTTATGCTAAAATTAAACATCCCCTCTTTTTTAGGACCATTTTTCCTATTAGTTCAGTGGTTGTGGGCAACAGTTTTCCTCGTTTACCGCGTCAATAGATGGAGGCCAAACCATGGGACCAAAGCCTAACAAAGGGAGATCCATGGTGTGATAGAATAAGGCAATAGAAAATTGAACTGAACTACAATGGAAAAAGGCTTATTGGGAGATCATTTCACTGATATGATGAGTCACCTCGTTTCAAATTGGATAACATATATTTTGAGGATTCATAGCCCAAAGTTCAAACATTGTGTTTGAATTTTAGACAAGTATCTCTGGTTTGAATTTTAGACAAATAGCTCTGATTGAAAATATTACTAGTACTTGCTTTAATACCACTTCGGAGATTAAACTTTTGAGAATGCACTGTCTAGTTGAGATAGAAACTGAGTATGCACAGATTTAACATCGTGTTTGAGTTCAAGTACATTATGTTAATCAGCCAATTTTTTGGATGGATTAGAAGAATAAGGGCCATTTGTTATTGATTCTCCTTATATTCATCGAAAACCAGTGATTCCTTACAGTAGCTCCCAATTATAGGAAATTTATATAACCTCGCCTTAATTGATTTGCCAAAACTTTCGTGATCTGTAATTTTAGTCTCTGTAAAATGCCTCTAAGATGAAAAACTCTGGTAATTCAGAAGAAGCTGAGTTTCGACATATCTATAATGTAGGCCACATCCTGCCTTAAACAATTTCAAATTACTTCAATTTATCTTGCCGCAAAATACATAATTGAAGCTAAACTTTTCTTGATATGTAGTTTCAGTCTGTGTAAAATAGTTCTAGGATGAGAAACTCCGTTAGTCCAGAAGAAGCTCATTTGATGGAAATCTCTAACACAGGTCACAATCTGCTTTAAACAATTTCAAATTACTTCAATTTATTTTGCCACAAAGTCATGATCAAAATTAGCTTACAATAGTATGAAATGGCCCTTTAAGAGATTACTAGCATTTCTTATATATAATTTTGCAATAAAATGTCTGAGCATTCGGGTTGCCTGTAAATTTCAGATATCAGCGAGAAGAAGCAAGAATTGAAGCTTGGATAAATCTCCAGACTGCTAAAGCTGAAGCTGAAACCAAAAAACTTGAGGTATGGGGAGTGTGCCTATAAATACTTGTACACATTTTCAAATATTTGCAGAATTTTGGTTCATTGCAGCATTTAGAAAAATTCCATTGAACAGTTTATTCAAAGTTTCTTCTGGCATGTTTTGTTGTATGCTACTGAGGAAAAAAGGTTATGTTGTATGCTGGTTTTTTCCTTTTCCTTTTTGTTTTGGAAAACTCCATATATGTTACTAACAAATTAATTTATTAGAAAAGCAATTATACATAAGCCCCCATGCCTACCATGAGCAAGAGGGCTAGCATATGTCTGTCTAAGCCCCCTCCCTACTGTAAGCAGGAGACTTAGGATATCTGTACATTACCCCCTGCCTGCTGTTAGCAAGAGGGATAGCATATCTATGTTGACTAGATTCGAAGACTATCTACACCTCTAAAAATTAGTCATAATGGCTATGTAATTTGACATTTATTTTATTGCACAATTGCTAACTTGGCTAACTATTTAGGCATCTTTCACTTCCTAGTAGGTTATATTTTCAACATGTTGATTTTATTGTCTAGAGTAGCACATTCTATAGTCCAGGTGGTTGGGGATGTGTAATGCTGTGTACAGAATTTTTTTATTATTATTATCATAGATCCATTTTAACATTTAAAATGTCTGATCTATCATGTGTCAAGAGTGATGGAAAAACTCAAGTTGCAAACTTGAATTGTTTACACTTTCAAACAAAAATGAAGTTTGTAGAATTTTTTTATGGGTTAAGATGAATCTAAGCTAGTGAAATCAATTTGATGGATTCAGATCTCTGATCTCTATGCCTTTGATGGTTTGTTCCCTAGGGTCTAAATAAAATTATTGGTTCGGCCAAAGATGGAAAATTATGGTTTTGCTTAAAGCCTATACACTAACCAAATCATTGGGTTCACCTGAATGATGGAAACCTACAGAGAAACCAATGATCGAAAACTACAGAGCTAACACAAGTGATAATTGGGATTGATATTCAGCACAGATCCTTTTTAACCTTAGATTATTAAGCAGGAAGTACAATTTCAATAATTTTTGAGGTTGTAAACCATCTAAGTTTTCAATTTTGAATGTATCCATCTTATCAATAAGGAATCAGGATCTTACTGTGCAGGCACCCAAAAAAGTTTTTTTCGTTGTTTTTTATTATTACTATAAATAATTGTAATTTCTTTATTTTTTTGACAAATTTACAAACGAGTTGTCTTTAGTGCGATTTTTTGAAGTCTTTTCTGGTGGATTTTTTCTGGTGTAATTTCTGTAAAATCCGGCAGGAATTCATTCAAAACAGAAGTTTGATGGGTAACCTTGCACAATGGAAGTACCCTAGGGTTTTTAAAGGTGCTGAATGCATATATATAGTAAAAAAAACAGTTTAAATAACAGAAATCAAGATTCAACCTCAATTTTTTTTTGCCAAATTTCAGCCAGATTCTGACACCTGAAACTCCAAAAAATCACACAAAAAACAAGTCCATTTACAAATTACATTCTTCACATGCGATTTTGACTTTATTTTGCTAAATGGTCTCGCATGGAACATTCCAAAGCTGAAAAAAAAACCCAAAAGGCAGTTACTGTAAAATCAACTCCAGATAAATATGATGCCAAAGTTCATTTTTTCAATTAACATGTGGGTTCAAAGCTGAAAAAAAAAACCCAAAAGGCAGTTACTGTAAAATCAACCCCAGATAAATATGATGCCAAAGTTCATTTTTTCAATTAACACGTGGGTTCAATAATAAGGCAATCAATTTATTGTTGTGGCATGGCAGGTCAAAATAGAGAAGATGAGATCTCATTTAGAGGAGAAGCTGATGAAGAAAATGGCAGGAGCCCATAAGCGTGCAGACGAATGGCGAGCAGCAGCCAAAGCACAACATGCAGAGCAGATCCTAAAAAGTGCCGAGCGCGCAGAGAGAATGCGCAGAGATGGCAGTGTCCCTTTCAATCTCTCAACATGTGGGTGCTTCTCCTGTCGTTCCTGAACTCACAGAAAAGCCTTCACTTCAAAGGTTTATTCTTTCAATGTGTTGAAAACCCAACTGTAAATTTAGTTCCAGCAATGCCATGAAAGATCCACTCCGCTGGCCATTGGCCAACAACTATAGGGCGTGTCAGAGGTTTTCTCTGTGCATATTGTTCACGCAAATAGACGATCTAATCCAAGTCCCTCTGCACACTTCACGAGTTTGGGAATATAAAAAATTTGTAAACAAGCGTGTACGCATGCATGAATCAAAATGATTATAGTCCATAGCATTATCCATCCATTGTATTCTGTGAATGTCACTCCACAGGTCTTGTCACGGTTGGTACATGCTGCCATCCCCAGACCCAATAATTATAAAATTGTTTCATGGTATGCCTGTGCCATGTGGTGTTTTGGAGCCTTGTGTGATTGTGGGGCTCAGGGATTTGATTCATCATTCTGTCATCAATATTTTAATGGCAAGGATTACTCTGATACCAAGATCTTGAAGGTCAAAGATTTTGTCAAGATCTCTATTATTAGCTGGTTAATCATGTCTTACCTGTTGTTTCCAGTTTGACTGCCTTTGTCTATTTTTGAACTGTTGATTGGATGTATATAAAAATGAAGCCTAGTAAAACTAGGCAAAACTATTCCTAGGAATTTTATATTTGCTTCATTTATTTGAATGGAGATCCAAAAGCTACCCAACAGAATTTTATATTTGCTTCATTGATTTGAATGGAGTAAAGCTACCGAACACCTTTCTCTGGAATTTTATATTTGGCTTCATTGATTTGAATGGAGTAAAGCTACCCAACACTAATATCAGGAATTTTATATTTGCTTCATTGATTTGAATAAAGTAAAGCTACCAGACAATAATCTTATTTGGGGCTATAGCAAATTTTTTTGTCCTGCAAAGTCAATCTTCTCTTCCCAAGATGGTGGGAATTATTAAATGGGTCATCTAACATAAATGTTCTTCATCGAAGCTACAAAGCATAGAAGGGTGGGTTGGATGGGAATTGCTTTGGTAGGTGTGATTGACACACCTAGGATCTCACATATAAGTAGGGGATGTGTGTTTTCACATAGCAGGGATATGGTTCAGCAGCAATAGACTTGTGACTGATGAGTGGTTTGATTTATCCATGCATTAGTATGAGTTTATTTAATTCTGATATAACAATAAATTAGTGTGAGTTTAGGAGATGCTATTTAATAATAAATTCTTATTTTTAAGTGAAATTATTGTATTTGATTACAAAACCATTGTAATTATATTCTATAATACTCAAATATATATAATGAGATTATTCAATAAAATAAAATTGTTTTAAAATTAATATTATATTTTTTTTATTAATAATATATTATTGAGTATAAAATATAAATATTTTCATCAATAATATCTGAAAAATATGGAAATTTATCAAGAAAATTAAAAATATAAAAATAAATTTTTTTTTTTCAATTTTGAAAACTTTGTATAATTAAGAAAATAAAATCTGACATATAAAATTTCAAGTTGTAAATTAAACATCAATATTAAAATATGGTATATGCTTTGAGTCATTAGTTTTATTTGAATATGATACAAAATCACATAAAAAAAAACAAATATATTTTATAAGATGAATCATAGCAATAAAAACAACAGATTTCATCTTGTTTGCTTGATAGAAAATGATCACACCAAATAACCGATTTCATCTTGTTTGCTTGATAGAAAATGATCACACCAAATAATTACATAACATCAAAATCATTGTCCACATTAGTATCCTCACCATCAATATCAACATGTAGCATTAAATAAGAAAAAATATTTAACATGCCTAATCAGTAATTTTTCTTAAGTGAATAGTACATTTTTATTAGGGTCATAATAAAGGAGTTCAACAATCTTCCCAACATAAGATGTACATAGAGGGATTGGTGCTCTTGATTAAAAGTCAATTTAATACCCCCATACATAATAGAATTCAATGGAAACTTTACAATTATGTAGATCCTAAAATCTCTAAAATAAGTTTGCTTAATTTTGAATGAGATCTGAATTTTTATCGTGAAACAATTAATGTTAATGTTAAATATTTAAGTAAAATGATCAAAATTTAAGAATTTAATGTTACCATTAATTAGTAGGGTATGTATCTCATGAGATGAATCAATAGAAATGAAAAAATAGATTTCTCATTTTTCCTTGATCTTAGTGTTCTTAAACTCAATCCCCTGGTACACTTTTGCAAAACAAAGGTTAAGTGAAACAATTAATGTTAATGTTAAAGATTTAAGTAAAATGATCAAAATTTAAGAATTTAATGTTACCATTAATTAGTAGGGTATGTATCTCATGAGATGAATCACTAGAAATAAAAAAAATAGATTTCTCAATTTTCCTTAATCTTAGTGTTCTTATACTCAATCCCCTAGTACACTTCTGCAAAACAAAGGTTAAATGACCAGGGATTTGGTTACAAGGTAATATTAACATAGGCACAATGATGATCTCCAAATTATTGTGATAATTTACTAAGGGAAAATTATTTTGATATAAGTTGTTCAAATATATATATATATATATATATATAAAGAAACCGATAAAAAATTATATTAATAAAGGTGGATTTTGGCCCAAAACCATTACAATTCTTTTGTGTACATGAATTACTAGAATTCCTTGAAGGTTTGGGTTAGAACATGAAGGATCAGAACCTTGCAAGATGACACCTCGCTAAAAGAAATTTCTTTTCGAAAAACACCTAAAATCCAAATAAATTTGTAGCCCATTCTCAACTTAACTTTTTAGCTTTGAGTGGCTTCTCATTTTCCTTGGAAATTTACTTTTCATCTTTTTTCCCACTTAGTTCCAACCCAAGTTTTTTGTTGATTCTGACAAATCACCCTTCTTTGGTGAGTTTTTGCTAACAATTTCCTTCTTTTGGCATGAAGAAGAATATTCCACTTCTGCCTGGTCAACTCACGAGGGAGCCTTCCCATTGTTAACTTTTGAAGAAAAGCACCTAGAGGATTTGAGATTTGCAGCTATGATCTTTCCCTTGTCCATAATTGGGAATTTAGTCTCAATATTATTTTTTCCATGAGGAATATTTGGAGAAGCAATTGCATTACTAGCTTTATTCATGGAACTCGAAACCTCCACATCGCTATTTATCTTTACTTGATTCGCGTTGAAACTTCTCGATCTTGAGGAGGATTAGCCTTGAGCTCCGGTGATTTTATACCATTTTGCGAGAGGAACTCATTCCAATGAACTGGAGGGGGATCCCCCTTTGAGATTGTGTAATGATCAAAATTTGCACCTGTCCACCATCTTGGTTTTTGACTAGAGTTCTATGATTTGAGCTTCTCGGCTTTGGGATAGGTTTTAAGAGAGTGCCCAGTCTCATAGCAAGCTCTACAACGAAAATAGATGTTTTCGAAATCTAGATTTTGCACCCATGAATAACTAGGTTTAGTTAACTTAATTTCAGTAGGAAATCTTTTGGTGAAATCCATTTCCACACAAATGTGAGCATATGTGGGTTTCAGGTAATATTTTGTGTCTTCACTTCAACAATAAAATCTGTCTAGGGCATTACCAATTGTAGTAAAAGTAGCTAGATTCCACATATGCAAAGGAAGGTTGGCGAGCCTTACCCAAACCAGAGCAATCGAAATTGATGCCGAAAGGTGATCAAAAGAGAGGAACCAAGGTTGCATAGGAAGCCCTACACTGCCCTAGGACCATGGACCAGAATTAGAAATCAATGCTTGATCATCAGCTTTGTCAAATACTGCGATGAAGAAACCTCTTGCCAAAGGGTATATGTTCAAATCAGCAGAAATAAGAGGCTTACGCTGTTCAAGAATCCAAGAATGGAGGTCTATGGTGAGCCCTGGTATTGCACCAGAAATGCCGCAACTCCCAGAGGCTACTCTAATGTACTTTATCAACCCAGGGTTCGCACAAACTTGGAGGTGACAATGCTATATGCACAACAAATGCATTCTACTCATGCCATCCTGTTCTGAGTCCCACGAAAGGGTGTTATTCCTAGGGTTTCTAAGTGAATTTTGTCACACTTCTGAATTTAGACCTAGAGCTACAATTGATTCAAACCCATTACTCTATCAACAATCAAAGAACTATTCTATAGCAAGAAAGTACATCTAGCTACTCTGCAAGGAAAGAAATCTACAAATTAGGCTGTGGCAAGAAATGAAAGAAAACTAGGCATTTTTATGAAGTAAATTGTTGAATTGAAATTGCAGAAAGAAGAATAATCTAATCACACATTGCTGAGCCAAATGGCTAAACACACTTTGTCTACTTCATGCTTTAACTATTATGCTTTTACTCATGCATCTAATTATGACCTAATTATGCTTGTAAAATGCATTGTTTTGCAGCAAGGAGGAGAAAGTGCTAAGGTGGCTTAGGAAGGTCTTGAACTCATTGATGTAGGGCTGAAGGTGTCTTGATGGTTTTGGCAGGTCTGAATGACGTGGATGATGGTTTCTGGGCTTAAGGAGATGCTCATTGGTGCTACTACAGGTTTCCTGTAGTGCTATAGGAAAGTCTTGAATTGCTACAGAAACAATCCAAGGCCAAATATGATGGAGAAAAGTGTAGGGGAGGTGGAATGAAGGTGTATCTGGATGAATGGAAGGTGGCCAACCCCTTGGTCAAGCTCATAACCTCTTGAGAAGTTTGTCTTTCACTTCTAGGGTTACTTAAGGTGTGAAGGTGAAAATCTTAAAAATAGAGTTGAAGGCGATTTGATGGAAAGAAGGCTGATGATGGATGAGAAATGAAGCTAAGGGTGCTAGTGAAGTCCTCCTTTGTTGTGCTACTTGAACCTGCAAGCAAACTACATGTTCATGCAACAAACACTGGCAAATCTATGATGAAAGAAATGGAAAAGATGAGCTGAATTTGGAAAACAAACCTACTTAAACATTCAAACATAAATCTAACTTAGTATTCTAGACATGTTCATGACACTACAACAACCTAACTATTCTTTCCAAGAAATCATACACTAAAGAGAAAATTTGGCCTATGGTGAAGATCTGCCATCCTCAAGCTCCAATGAAAGAGATGAGAGAGCGAGGCTTGACACAACTTTATGAGTTTATAAGCTATTCTACCAACATTTATGCAAGATTACCTACATCAAAGACAAATGGAAGTAAACCAAAAACAATGAATTGAAATGTAAGAAAACTAACTAAAACTCATAAAGAAAACTAGCTACAATGACATAAAAATAAGCATGAATACACAAGAGAGACTAAAGCCAATGGATTGGGCCCTAACCCACAAGCCTAGCCCTTTGAAACTAAATCAGTGAAGGAGAGTCTGAATACTCATCTTATTGCGGAAAATAGTCTCATTACACAATCATAAAAGTCTCAAAAACCTATTACAAGAGCTAAGAGTCTATTAGCTTCCTTCCAAGTTCGAATCCTAATGAGCTCTTTCTCATCCCTATTTAACCTAGGGGGTAGCTACCAACAACTCCCTAAAAAGTAGGTGATGTGTCCTTTTTTACTGCAAGAGAAGTGGAGCTTTGGTGCACTTGATCTCCCACTTGCTTGGATGCCTTTGATTTCGAGTTGTTGGAGGGAATTTCGAGGATCCCTTGGATGCCTTTGGAAGTTAAGGAGGTGGAAAATCCCCCTAGAATCTCTCCTTGTTGTCTACTATGAGTTTTAATTTCGAATCTTCATCAAAAGTGCAACATCTTCGTGATTATCCTACATTTAACCCATATTAGGCATTCGAAGTATGACAAGCCTTAATCACCATCTATACTAGCAACATAAGACCATAATATAATTTAAATGTGAAAAAGAGAGACTTAATAAGGCTAAAAAGGTGACAATTAACTCCTCCAATTATACCTAATGATGGAGCTCATCATCACCCCCCTACCAAATGGTTGCTCATCCTCTAAGCAACTTAGTCCTCCTTCTGCATCTCTTTCAAAGCTTTAATGGGCCCTCTGACTTCCCAAGGAAGAAGTGTGGGAGTCCCTCCAGGAGGGTAAAATCCATCATTCTTTTCTGCTTCCTCCCATTCTCTGTTCTGCTCATCTTGGGTTTTCTCATCACTCAGTCCCTGCAGCAAGGGTGGAATGAGTTTCAAACCAAGCCACTGAATCTTCCTGGCTTGCATGGCCCTTTTGTATAGTGGTGCGCTTTCTAGAGCACTTCTCAATCTTTATGGTGTGTGGTATTCCATGTTTCTAAGATTGTGAGGGAGGCTATTCCATCTCCTTTGACTAGCCATTATGCATTCATCTCCCAATAACCTAGAAACATCATCAAAATGGGCCATGGCTTGTGCTTGTGTGTTGAGGTACTTTTCTGCAAGTGCATCATCATTTTCTATCTTGAGATGGTTGTTGATGACTCCCCCAGGGCTGAATAGTTCTGTCGTAATGTGTAGAGGATCCCTGTTTTCTCTCCTCATGACCCTCCTTACTTCTTGTGCTCTAGCTTCCTCATTAACCATCCAGGAGGCTAATGCCATTAACTGCATGTCTCCCATTTCTAGGATTAGGGTCTCAAATGTTCAAGTATGTCAACACAAGATTGTGCATGTAGAATTCTACCATCTTTTCCTTGTCTTCCATACTTGACTGGTTGCAAAAGTCAATTAATTTTCTACAATTATGAAAAGGTAAGGATCCATGAGAGGCTAGTGTCCTCATTTGAAATAGGAACCACTTTTCTTTGAGGTAGACTGCATAGGACTCTATGTTGAATGGCCTCCATGAAAAAATCTTCCATGGTGGCCATTTGTTTGTATTTTTGTTGAAGCTTATCTTGCAATATTGCATTCTCTACTAGGGATTCCTGAAGCTGCTCTTTCAACATGGATTCTCTGAGCCTAACATCAGATAAAAATCTTCCCAACTCGGTCACTTTTTCATCCATGATCCCTATGTCATGCACACCTTTGGTTGTAGCAATCTTCATCCAATCATGCATGCGTGTCCTCTCCTCTTCCAACTGATAGAATAAAGGTATTGTAAACTTATGAAGAATCAATCTTACCCCTTCAATAAATGTATAGTAGGATCTGCGATTTGGCTGAGGGTTAGGATGTGACACTATTGATACATCTTTGGGGACATGTTTTGGTGAGGTAGGCTCCTCCTTGTCATTTTTCTCTTCCTCCCCTTTGGCATCTTGCTCTTCATCTTGTGCTTTTTCTTCAACTTCTTGGGCCTCTTGCCCATCCATGGGTGTCTTTTCTCCCTCATCTAAGGCTTCTTTTTTTTATTCTAGGCCTGCTGGAGTTTCCTATAGCAAACACTATTTTGCTTGTGGCAAGTCCTCTTTTGCTTGTTTTTCCCTTTTTTCTGTCTTTTGAGGGTCTGTGGGGGTTGGTAGATGTGTAGGGGATGCCAACCTTGCTGAATGTATTCTCAAGTAGGTCATAGGGGTCCTCACAGGTGAGGTGACCTCTTGAACATTTCCTTCTTCTATCCTTATTTTATCATCCTTCTTGGGTTACTCCTAAATGGTAATAGGGCTTTTAGGTAGAGTCTGTGGTTTCCCCTGCCTCACCCTTTGACTCTTCCTAATCCTAAAATACATGGGTGTTTATCTCTTCCTCTTTGCTTTCACTGGTATGCTCAAAGTGGCTAGGGTAGAAGCCACTTCCTGATATGTTATCTCTGGTAATATGCTGGTGTGTTGAGAAGAGGTATCAATGCCTAACATAGGGTCCAATATTTCCTTCTCCTCTGTCTTCTCTTCCTTCTTCCCTTCAGTATCTTCCTTCTCTGTTTCATTTCCCTCTTTTTATTTTTCTTTCTCTGGTTCTAATATCTCTGTGTTTTATGTTTCAACCTCCATCTCTTCTTCTTCTTCCTCATCTTCAACCTCCTCTTCTTCTTCTTCTACCTCCCTCTCTCTAAGACTAGAGGAAGAGGTTTGTCCTGTTTGGGTGGCTATGAAGGCTTCCCTATCCATGTCTATGCATGAGGACCAAGACACAGGGAGGTTTAATCTGCTCAGAGCATCACTCACTGTTAATTTGATAAGGCCATAATGAGTCAAATGCTGGTATTTCCTTTCCCTCACCTTTTTGCTCATGTTTGTTATTGAGTTCAAGAGGAAATGAGGGATGCTCAATCTTTCTTCTAAAGGGAGTTCTCCTTGAAATCTAAATTCATTCAACAACCTGAAATGGTATCCATAGACTATACTAATTCTACCTTCACAGGAGATGAATTTCATGATATGGAAGGCTACATCATCCCAGGGGTATGGAAGGCTTTCTCTCCTCACTCCATTCTTGTCCTCAAAGAACTCTTCTCTTGGTAGAAAGAAGCTTTTCTTGGCTACATTGCTTGACATCATTTCCTTAATCCACTTGACTTCTAAGGGAAAAGTGGTGATTCCGTTGATTAGTTCAGGTGAAAGTGTGATGGCTAGACTCCTAAACATAGTGGTCGCTCTCTCCTCTAAGTATGATTGCATAGCCAATGCAAACTCTCGAGCTATCTCCTCATCAAAACCCTTCAGAAGCTCGAAGAAACCTAGCCATTGGTGGTTCCTGAAAATATCCATTACTTGAGGACGTAGTCTTATTCTTTTAATATAAATGGGTTCCCTTCTATTAAATACCCCTCCCATTTTTATGGTTGTGATAGGAAGGTGGTAAGATGGTTTTTTGTTTAAGAGTTACTTGTGAAGAGGTCTTGGAGATTATGGTCTCAAACAAATTCAGATTTCACCATTTAATTCCCAAATTATAACTGACTGTGTGTAAATTTCATGGAGAAATTGCAATTCTGGGGGGTGGAAACCACTTACCTCTGTCCTTTGGTGTTTTTTCTTGGGAGATGGTGGCCTTAGGAAGTAAATTCACCCAAAGGTGACTATTTTTCTCTCCTTATCCCTGCTGATCTTCCTATGTAGTTTTATGTAGCACTTCACTGTTTCCTGTAGCATGAGGGTGCATGCAAGCTTGGAATTAGCCTTCAATGATGCTCTTCTCTTTGATGGCTCCTTTGAATTCTTATGCTCCTACTACTTTCGAAATGCTCAAAGGAGTGGGTATAATGAGCCAGATCTTATTTGGTCTTTCTAACCAAATTTGGAGCAGGGTACTGACTTGTCCTTGGCACGAGTTTTCCTCTTTGGGACCGTTGGTCCCACTCCAGTTAATCATTGCCCCAACCTCGGAATCACCTCCTTGTCCTTGTTCACCCCCCCTTGACTGATTAGACCTACCCAGGTGGCATGTACACTTAACTTTTCATTTAGTTTAACTTTACGAAGGTGGCCAAGATAATTGTCCACCTTTTTGCCTTTTAACTCTCTAAACCTCGACATTAAACTATTTTGATCATTATGAGTGCGTAGTGAGAGGTGAAGGGTCATACTTGAGCTTACCTAGTGCTGGTGTGTTGCAGACATAATATTTCTCTTACTGTGTTTTTATTTTTTTTATTTTTATTTCCTGAGTGAGCAACTTGTTTTCTGAGTGAGTTGCTTGTTTTCTGAGTGAGCTTCTTAACATTTTATTTGTATTTTCTTCTTGCAAGTGTTGCATGGAGGTCCTCAAGTTCCTTGGCTAGTGTTCACTTTCTTGGAGTATGTTGGTGGTCCTTTGAAGCCATCTTCTTCAAATTATCTTCATATTTTGTCCTTGCTATGCCATACACAAAATTGCTACATGAAAATTCCAACTTCCTGTAGAAACCATCTTTCTGCTTCTTGGGGCTCCAGGTTGATTAGGGATGAAGTGAAATGGTTTATGGAGGTCATGGATGGAGTGATGGAATGAGTGGAGTGATGGAGAAGTAAGGGGAGAGGTCTCATGCCAAGGCATAAAGGATTTAGCTGCTAGTAACATAGGGTTTAGAGAATGAATCCTTATGCATGGAGTGAAGTGAGGGTTAGGAGTGGTAGGAATAGGAAAAACAAAATTATCATGCTCTTTTTGAAGTTTAGAAACCTTTGAGAGAGCTTCTTCCCTCATAAATAAGTTTCCTGTAGCATTTACAGGGTTTCCTATAGTGCTACATGAATTATGTAGTTGCTAGACTTTCCTATAGAAATTAAAGTAAGGGAAAAAATGGAATATTCTTCCTACATGTGAGGTGAAATGAATGAATGGGTGCATGGTCGAGTGGTTCATGGAGTGTGTAAGTAGAGGATAGGGAGAAGTGAGGAAAAACTGCTCCTATGGACCCAAAAACCATCTTTGATCAATAACCTGCAAAACAAAAAAAAAGTGAGTGCATAGGTATCATCTTTCTATTTTTCTTTTTGTTTCTTTTCTATTTTTTTTTTGAAGGAAGGTGGGCTACCTCCACAGAGATTTTCAACCCACAAGCTTGCCTCGGGCGCCTCCAGGAGGTTTTCACCCAAGGAAATTTTATTCTTTTTCCTTTTCCTTTTTTTTTTTGCTCCAGGATTGCCTCATGGAGGTTTTCAAACCTGGAGTTGGCCTTGGGTGCCTCAGAGAGGTTTTCAGCCATGCCTCTTTATTTTTATTTTTTCTCTTTTTTTTCTAGGAGGGGGAGGCACTGGACACTATGGAGTCTCCAATGACATACACCTCCCTGTTTATGGAATTTATAAATTTAGCCCTAGACAGGGGATTTTTGTAACCTTTGAGCATGTAACCATTGACAAGCAGGGGAATCCCCTCCTCATCTATGGTCCTGATCTGAATTGTGCCATTATCATAACATTTTTCCACTTTGTATGGTTCCAACCATCTTGTCATCAATTTTCCTTTGAAATCATTGGACCTTGATTCATACAACAATGCCCAATTTCCTTCTTGAAAGGTCTTCTCCTCAATGTGCTTGTCATGCTAAGCCTTCATTTGCAGTTGAATCACTTCTGTGTGAAGGAGTGCTTGCATCTTGAACTCATCCTACCCATTTAATTGCAACAACCTTTCTTGTTGGGCCTTTGTTATATCCAAGTCTAACTCAACTGCCATCCTTAAGGTGCGGAACTCAAACTCAATTAAAAGCAGAGCTTTCTTCCTATAGACCAAATCACAAGGAGTGAACCCTGTTGTTGTTTTTCAAGTAGTGTTGTATGCCCAAGTAGCTTCTACCAATTTCTCTACCCAATCTTTTATGCTGTTTCTCACAACCTTGGTGAGGATATTTTCCAAGGCTCTATTTGTCACTTCCACTTGGCCATTTTCTTGAGGGTGGTAAGCAGTGGAAGTCTTATTCTTTATCTTGTGCCTCCTCAAAATATTCTCAATGAGATGAGATGTGAATTGTGCCCCGTGATTATTAATTACCTCTCTGGGGTATCCGAATTTGTAGAACACATTATCTCTCAGAAATTCGGCTACCTTCTCCTTGGTTGCTACCTTTACAACTTTTGTTTTAGCCCACTTTGTTAGGTAGTCAATGAAGACTATGATATACTTTTTTTGGCCAAATGGTGGATCAATTGGTCCAATGAAGTCCATGCCCCACTTGTCAAATGGCTCTAGAGCCACCTGAGGGTGCAAAGGCATCTCATCTTGATGCAGGAGCATGAGGCTTAGAGACAAAGGCTTCATTAATTATTCCAAAAATCCAAAAAAAGTTTACAAGCAAAGGTGTTGGTACCTTTATCTGTCAATTTACAGTTGTACTAGATAGGTTTGAACTAGTATTTAGGAAGATTGAGTAGTTTTAGATTATATTCAACATATTTAGCTTTCAGTTGATAGATTTAGGGAAGATATTATGTAATTAGGATTTTTATCTAAATTATAAGAATTTGATCCTCAAGAGGAGGTCGACTGTTATGTAAAAAAACCTATAAATGTAACCTATGAGAAGGAGGAAATCGAATTGGGCCGTAAAAGATTTGATTGAGAGGATTTTGCCTCTGAGTTAATAAAATTGCAGAATTTATTTATCTGTTGTTGCTTGGAAAAATCCCGGAGGACTTCATCTCTTCGAAAATCCATTTGATTTATATATTCTGTGTAGAATTTACATGTGATTAGCTTCTATGTAAAGGATTCAGAGGAATTGAGGGATTCTGGTTCTTTGGTTTGATATTGAGTATTCGATAAATGATATATGTTTATTGAGTTTGCAGCGGAAAGGGAGGTTTCCAGAGGAGCGAAGTTAGAAGATAAACCAGCGAAAATTCGTGTTAAACGCGATTGGAAATAAAAATTTGCAGACAAGTGGTTTTGGGAGAAAATGGTCACTGTTGTCACACAACTTTTGGCGTGTGAGTGGTTTTATTGAATTCAAACGCGATCAAATCAAATGTTGACTCGTCACGGAGGCGAAACCACCAGTTTCGCGTGACTTTGGAGCGATAAGTCACCGGGGTTAAATGAATGCGATAGTCGTTCGATCATCAACAATTGAGATCCGACGGTGTTCGCATCGATAGTTGCATGAAGGTTAATAAAATGTATGGACCCGATGGCGTTTATTCAATAGAGTTTTATTAAGGATTTTGAAGTCCAGAACCATTTCTGAAAGGTTTAAAACATTGTTTTAAAATTCAATTATTATATTTCCGAAGGTTATTAAACATTTTTTAATATGAGTTATAATGGTTCCGAAGGACTTTAAACATTGTTTCCAAAGGTTTAACATTGTTTAAAGTGCAAAAGGGACTTTTTCTTCCGCATATCATTTTTATTAGTTTTATCAAACCAATCTGATAAAGTTTGATGACCGAGAGTGGAAACAAAGACCAGGAACTAATTCCTCCTGAATTAGAAAGCATTTTAACAAAATTTGAGCAGCTCTCCTTAACGCCTGCACCCACACTGCCATCATTTGTGGTATCGAAGCAGTCTTCAGAGAATTTTCCAGACACTGAACAAGCTTTCAAAAGTCAGAAAATGAAATCCAACATGGCTGTCAGAATTGGTAGAGGAGGTGGTGCTGGTAGAAGAAGAGGTAGACCAGTTGCAAATGCTGAAGTACTAGAGACTATGCAACAAATTCAAGCCAGATTGGAAGCAATGGAAACTGGACAACGGAGAGATCCTGAAGATGTCAGTGAACCTGAAGCTGAAGAAGAAGAAGGAGGAAATGATGAGCTTACTCCTGAGATGAGATTCTTTAAATCAGTTTTAGGATCTACATCCAAGCCTAGACTTGAAGTATCAGCTTTTGCAGGAGGATTGAATCCAGAAGAGTTGATAGACTGGATCAATGACATGAATAAATGATTTAATTATGAAGAGATGAGTGAAGAAAAAAGAGTTAAGTTTGCTGTCACAAGGTTGAAAGGACATGCAACACTTTGGTGGGATGGAGTGCAAGCAGAAAGAAAGAGAGTTGGTAAGCAACCAATCAAGAATTGGAACAGAATGGTAGCAAAGTTGAGAGGTAATTTTTTGCCTAGTGATTATCAGCTTTCATTATTTAGACAAATGCAGAATCTTAGACAGAGATTAATGACAGTAAAAGAGTACACATAATAATTTTACAAAGTAAGCATAAGAGCAGGACAAATTCAAGATACAGTAGATAAGATTTCTAGGTACATAAATGGTCTCAGAATGGAGATTCAAGATGAGATAAGTATATTTTCTCCTAAAACAGTAGAAGAGGCTTACCAGATGGCCTTAAAAGCTGAAGAAAAACTCATAAGAAAGAAATCTGCCAAAGGAAGAGGTACTTTCCGAGGAAGAGGAAGTCAAGGTGGTAGAGGAAGATTTGTAGCACCAAGAGATGGAGCTAGCAGCAACTCACCTCAGTATGCACCCACAGAAGGTGATACAAGTGGTAGAAGGAATCCTTATAGAGGAAGAGGAGGCAGAAACAGAGGAAGAGAAGTCAGATGTTACAGATGTAACAAATTAGGACATAGAGCCTATGAATGTCCAGAGAATGTGGGGACAAACCAGAGAAATGAAATTTTTGCTCAGACTGAAGAAGAAGCAACAAAGTTGCCTGTAACAGAGAAAGAAATTGTGCCAGAGAAAGGAGAATCTTTGGTGGTTAACAAGGTTTTGTTAAAACAAACAAAGGAAGTTGCTGAACCAACACAGAGGAAGACTTTGTTCAGAAGTGTGTGCAAAGTTCAAGGGAAATGCTGTCAATTGGTAATTGATAGTGGAAGTACAGATAATTTGGTCTCTACAGAGGTGATAGAGAAGTTGAAATTGAAGACAAGGGAACATCCAACACCCTACAAGGTGTCATGGATTCAGAAAGGACATCAACTGATAGTAAAGGAACAATGTGAAATAGAATTGCAAATGGGCAGCTACAAAGATAAAATCATGTGTGATGTGATGCCTATGGATGTGTGTCACATATTGCTGGGTAGACCTTGGTAGTATGACAGAGCAGCAGTACATGATGGAAAGAGAAACTTTTACAAGTTTTTCAAAGATGGTATGAATCAAACATTGTTACCTATGGAAGAAGAAGATGCATCAAGTAAAAATTCCGATCCAAAGGCTTTATTGTTGAGTGGAAAATACTTGCAGCAGATTGAAGATGATGAGGTAAATTTTGCTTTAGTTTGCAAACCTAAGGTAGTATTTACTTCTACTAAAATTTCTGATTTGCCAATTGAAATTCAAGAAATGTTGGAGAACTATTGTGATATTATTGTGGATGATTTTCCTGATGAATTATCACCTGTAAGAGGAATCAGCCATCAGATAGATTTGATTCCAGGATCAAATTTGCCAAACAAAGCAGCTTACAGAATGACTCCTACAGAAAATGAAGAAATCAGAAAGCAAGTGCAGGAATTGGTTGACAAAGGGTTGATCAGAGAAAGTTTGAGTCCTTGTGCAATACCTATAGTATTAAGTCTGAAGAAAGATGGAGGTTGGAGAATGTGCACTGATTCAAGAGAAATTAACAAGATAACAATCAGGTATAGATTTCCTTTACCTAGAATTGAAGATTTGATGGATTGTTTGAGTGGAGCAAGATATTCAAAACTAGATTTGAAAATTGGGTATCATCGAATTAGGATAAGGGAAGGAGATGAATGGAAAACAACCTTTAAAACAAATGAGGTATTGTATGAATATATGGTAATGCCTTTTGGTTTATCAAATGCACCTAGTACCTTTATGAGGCTTATGAATGAAGTATTGAAGGAATTTATTAGTAAATTTTCAATAGTATATCTGGATGATATATTAATTTACAGCAAAACAAAGGAAGGACACCTGAGACATCTTAATTATGTCTTAAGGAAGTTACATCAAGAGAATTTACTGGTAAATTTAAAGAAATGTTCATTCATGAAATAAGAATTGGTATATCTAGGTTTTATTGTTTCTGCTGAAGGATTAAAAATGGATCCAGAGAAGATAAAGGCAATTGTGGAGTGGCCTTCACCAAAAAATGTTTTTGAGGTAAGAAGTTTTCATAGTCTTGCTAGTTTTTATAGAAAATTCATAAGGAATTTTAGTAAGATCAATGCACCTATCATTGAAACCATAAATAATAACAAACAACCATTCAAGTGGAGTGCTGAAGCTGAAAGGAATTTTCAGTTCTTAAAGCAAAAGATAATTGAGAAACCTGTCTTAGTTTTTCCTGATTTTAATAAACCTTTTCAAGTGAAATGTGATGCCAGTGGGGAAGCTATTGGAGCTGTATTAAGTCAAGAAGATAGACCTGTAGCATATTTCAGTGAGAAGCTAAATGAGACAAGGAGGAAGTACTCTTCTTATGACAAGGAATTTTATGCAATTGTACAGTCATTGAAGAAGTGGAGACATTATTTAATGTCTAAAGAATTTGTGCTATATTCAGATAATCATGCTTTACAGTATATTATGAAACAACCTAAATTGAATCAAAAAAATGCAAAATGGATTAAATATCTTCAAAGTTTTAACTTTGTATTGAAGCATATAAGTGGTCAAGCAAACAAGGTAGCTGATGCCTTGAGTAGGAAAACCATTCTTGTTCAAGAAAGTCAAATTGAATTGTTAGGTTTTGATTTTCTTAAAGAACTTTATAAGACAGATTTGGATTTCAAAGAAGCGTTTGAAGCATGTTGTAATCCTGTTTTGATAGACAAAAGTCAGTGGTTAGATTATTTCTTGCAAGAGGGTTTATTGTTCAAAAGAAATCAGTTGTGCATACCAAATTGTTCTATGACAAAAAATTTAATCAGGGAGAAACATAGTGGTGGACTTGCTGGACATTTTGGTGTTGATAAGACTTATGAGCAACTAAGTCATTTTTATTTTTGGCCAAAGATGAGATCAGAAGTGGAAAAGTATGTGAAGAATTGTAAAATTTGTCAATATGCAAAAGGGAAAAGTCAAAATGCAGGTTTGTACATTTCATTACCTATTCCAGACAGACCTTGGGATATGGTAAGTATGGATTTTGTTTTAGGATTACCTAAGACACAGAGAGGAAATGATGCAATTTATGTTGTAATTGATATATTTTCAAAAATGGCACATTTATTCCATGTTATAAAACCAGTGATGCTACTCATGTTGTCAATTTGTTTTTCAAGGAGATTGTCAGATTACAAGGGTTACCTAAAAGTATTGTCTCTGATAGAGACACCAGATTTGTTGGTCATTTTTGGAGGACATTGTGGAAGAAGCTTGGTACTAAACTAAGTTTCAACTCAGCTTATCACCCTCAGACTGATGGGCAGACTGAAGTAGTGAACAAGAGTTTGGGTAATCTTTTGAGAAGTCTTGCAGGAGAACATCCTAAATAGTGGGATCATATTTTACCACAAGCAGAGTATGCATATAATGATTCACCTAACAGAAGTACAGGGCAGAGTCCATTCCATATAGTTTATGGAATGCACCCAAGAGGAGTATATGAATTGAGGAACTTGGGAAAAGAAGAAATGAGAAGTGCTGAAGGAGAGGAGTTTGCTTTAGAAATTCAAGCAATACATGAACATGTAAAGCAGTAGCTACAAGACAACATCATCAAGTACAAAAACATAGCAGATTTGAGAAAAAAAGAAGTTAATTTTGAAGCTGGTGATTTGGTTTTAGCACACTTGAGGAAAGAAATATTTCCAAAGAGGAAGTATAACAAGTTAAAATTAAAAAAGATAGGACCATGTAGGATATTGAGAAAATTTTCTGCAAATGCTTATGAAATTGAATTATCATCTGATATTGGAATATCTCCAATATTCAATGTTGCTGATTTGTACATATATGAAGATGGTGGCACATATGATAGACCAGAAGACAGAGAAAAGATTGATTGGGTAAAACAATTACCCACAACAAAGACATTATAGCTAGAGAGGATCTTAGACAAGAAAGTTTTTAAGAAAACCAGGGGACAGGAGTATTTTCAATATTTGATCAAGTGGAGGGATCAACCAATTGAGGATGCTACCTGGATGATAGAAACCATGCTACAGAAATTAGGCATTTCTGTGGAGGAACTCATGGACAGGAGCCCATGAATATTTTTGTCCTCAGGAGTCTGATGCAGGAGCATGAGGCTTAGAGACAAAGGCTTCAAAGTTTACAAGCAAAGGTGTTGGTAACTTTCGCTATCAATTTATAGTTGTACTAGATAGGGTTGAACTAGTATTTAGGAAGATTGAGTAGTTTTAGATTAGATTCAACATATTTAGCTTTCAGTTGATAGATTTAGGGAAGATATTATGTAATTAGGATTTTTATCTAAACTAGAATAATTCGAACCTCAAGAGGAGGTCGACTGTTATGTAAAAAAACCTATAAATGTAACCTCTGAGAAGGAGGAAATCAAATTGGGCCGTAGAAGATTTGATTGAGAGGATTTTGCCTCTGAGTTAATAAAATTGCAGAATTTATTTATCTGTTGTTGCTTGGAAAATTCCCAGAGGATTTCATCTCTCCGAAAATCCATTTGATTTATATATTCTGTGTAGAATTTACATGTGATTAGCTTATGTGTAAAGGATTCAGAGGAATCGAGGGATTTTGGTTCTTTGGTTTGATATTGAGTATTCGATAAATGATCTATGTTTATTGAGTTCATAGTGGAAAGGGAGCTTTCCAGAGGAGTGAAGTTAAAAGATAAACCAACGAAAATCCATGTTAAACGCGATTGGAAATAAAAATTTGCAGACAAGTGGTTTTGGGAGAAACCGGTCATTGTTGTTGCACAACTTTTGGCATGCGAGTGGTTTTATTGAATTCGAACGTGATCAAATCAAATGCCGACTCGTCACGGAGGTGAAACCGCCAGTTTCGCGTGACTTTAGAGCAATAAGTCGCCGGGGTTAAATGAACGCGATAGCCGTTCGATCATTAACAATTCAGATCCGACGATGTTCACATCGATAGTTGCATAGAGGTTAATAAAAGGTATGGACCCGATGGCGTTTATTCAATAGAGTTTTATTAAGGATTTTGAAGTCCGGAACCATTTCCGAAAGGTTTAAAACATTGTTTTAAAAGTCCATTATTATATTTTCGAAGGCTATTAAACATTGTTTAATATGAGTTATAATGGTTCCGAAGGACTTTAAACATTGTTTCCAAAGGTTTAACATTGTTTAAAGTGCAAAAGGGACTTTTTCTTCCGCATGTCGTTTTTATTAGTTTTATCAAACCAATCTAATAAAGTTTGATGACCGAGAGTGGAAACAAAGACCAGGAACTAATTCATCCTGAATTAGAAAGCATTTTAACAAAATTTGAGCAACTCTCCTTAACGCCTTCACCCACATTGCCATCACATCCCTCTGTGTAGGTTTCCCATCCTTTGGCACTGGTCACACCTACTAGTGTATCTTCTGGCATCCTAGTGAAGGGTAGGCCACTAGTAACCTGCCTGCAAAGCTTTGAAGGCTGTCATTTTTGCAGCAAAGTGGCCTCCATAAGGTTTATCATGACATGCAAAGAGGATGTCAAAACATTCTTCCTCCCTCACACATCTCCTGAGAATTTAGTTAGGGCCCAACTTGAATATATTTCCCCCGATCCAGGTGAAAGGGGCACTTTTCTGATTATCTTTCTCTTCTCCTTGGATGAGAGGTTAGGAGGGAAATTTTCAGTAACCAAGTAGTTAGCTATGTCGGCAAACCATGGGGAGAGTGCTGAGATAGCAAAGAGGTGTTCATCCAAGAGATGGTCACCCACCATTCCTTCATCTGCAAGTAGAGCTAACCTAGATAAAAAATCTGCAACAACATTCTCCTGTCCAGGTTTATCGATAATGGTTAGGTCAAACTGTTTAAATATTAACAACCATCTAATTATTCTAGCATTAACAATAGGTTTGTTCATTAAATATTTTATGGTTGCATGGTCAGTGTGTACAAAGGTCTGATAACCAATGATATAATGTCTAAATTTGTTTAAAGCATGGACAATGGATAACATTTCCTTCTCTGTGACAGTATAATTAAGTTCGACGTTGGGCAAGTTATTACTAATGAAATATATTGAATAAGGTAATTTGTCTTCTAACTATCCCAAGGCTTCCCCCATATCTTTGTTTGATGCATCCGCGTGGATGTGAAAAGGCAGAGTCAAATTTGGACCTCGGAGATGGGGCAGTAGTTAAATTTCCCTTAATGAGCTCAATAGCTTCTTAACAGAGACTTGACTAGGTAAACTCAAAGTGTTTGGCCAACAAACCAAATAGTGGCGAAGCCAACTTGTTGAAATATTTGATAAAACTTATATAGTAGCCAGCTAAACCTAAGAAACTCCTGAAATATCTCTGCTTTTGAGGAGTAGGCACCCTTTTGATGATGGTGATTTTGTTTGGGTCCACTTGTATTCCTGCTTGGGAGATTGAGTGGCCCAATACTACTCTTTCTTTTTTCAAAAATCACACTTTTCTGGGCTCAGGGAGAGATGCATCTCAATGCACCTTCTTAGCACTTTTCCCAAATTTGAGAGAGTTTTTTGGAAGTCATCCCCATAGGGTGTGAAGTCGTCCATGTATATTTCAACCGAGTCATGGACTAGCTCAAAGAAAATGCTTAAGATGACTCTTTGGAAGGTAGCTGGGGCATTGCACAACCCAAAGGGTAGGACTTTGTAAGCGAAGGTACCCCAAGGACATGTGAAAGTAGTCTTGTCCTAGTATTTAGGGCTAATTTGGATATGGTTATACCCACTGAACCCATCTAAGAAATAAAATAACTTCTTTCCTGCAAGGCCATCCATGAATTGATCTATAAAAGGAAAAGGGAAATTGTCCTTCTTGGTGGCTTTGTTGATTTCCTGATAATCAACACAGATTCGCCATTTTCCATTCTTCTTCAGGAATAGGAAAAAAGAAGATACCCATTCACAGTCTAATATAAGATAAATGAAACCTGCATCCAACAATTTCTGCAGCTCTTCCTTGACTATGCATTTTAGATCTAAGTTCATCCGCCTTTGCGGTTGGCGCACAGGCTTTCATCCTTCTTTAATGTAAATATGATGTTTGCACACCAAGGGATTCACCCTTTTCATGTCCTTGTAGTCCCAAGAAAATGAATCTAGGTTTTCTTTCAAAAGCTGGCATAACTACTCTTCTTCTCTATCTGAAAGGTTTGAGTTAATTTTCAGAGATTTGGATGGGCCAAATTCCACAACCTTGGTGGTTTCAGAGGTTGAATAAACTGAGTGCAGTTCCCTCCAAGGGTGGCTTTCAGATTATTTGACTAGGTTTTCAAGTTGGTTGTCAGTGGGGGACTGGTTCTGAATGATTTGGTCGATGAATTCATCTTCATCAAGTTGCCCCCCTCTAAGAACAATATTTATGGTACAAATGGGGTAGGGTGTAGTTTTGTATACATCATCTTCTTCTTCTTCATCCTCCAACCATATAGGTAGTTCATGGCCAATGGAAGGATGGGTTGGATGATATAATACCAACTGTTTAGACAAGGGCCCATTCTTAATAGTCATGTTTCCGGCCCGACAACTGATATAAGCATCGACAGTGACTAACTAAGGTCTCCCTAGAATGAGAGGATATCCATTAAAATTGGTTTTTGGCCGGAGAACCTGGAAATATGTAGGATACTCCCAAGAGTCAATTGAAACCATAAAATCCTCAACAATTCCTTTCAGAGTTACTGTGGACCGATCTGCATGCTATAGAATCATTGTGGTTTTCCTCAAAGTCCCTTGGAGGTTGAGTTTAAGCATATTTTCCCTGGTCATTACATTGATGGAAGCCCTGAGGTCAATCAGAGTATTGGGGACTATGACACCAACTATGTGCACATATACAACTGTACTACCAGGGTCCAGGTACTTTGGGAAGATCACCCTTCCCAACATTAAGTCGGACAACTATCCTACTACATTGATAGTGGGGGTATCTTTCTTCTTTCTCCCAGGTTTCTTGAAAATTTTTTCCTTGATGAGCCTATTGTAAATAGGGACATCCTTAATGACCCGAAGAAGGGGTATTTTTACACACAAGTTTTTCAATTCTCCCAGAAGTTCGGTCTCCTCTAGGATGTGCTAACTAGAGTGGATCAGGTGCTTAGGAAAAGGAGGTTGTTGGATGTGAGTGTTAATTTCTTCCTTTTCCTCCTCAATCTCTACAGGTGGAGATGGAGGATGGTTTTCTAGGAGTACTCTTCCCGACCTGAGATTAATCTCATGTATCTCCACATCATAAGTTGGATAGGATGTCTCTCCAGTGTAAACCTGTTGTGCCTATCTGTTGTTTGGGTTCAGATTGGGCTGTGCAGGCATCTGGGGTAGCTTGGGTGGAGCATAATGAGTAAGCTGAGGTTGAGGTTGGTCTGGATGCATTAGAGCAGGTGGTTGATTATGTTGAGGTCTCCACCCTTGTGATGGGTTGTTGCACTGAGGTGGTTGAGGAAAATATTGCTAAAATGGTTGGTTCACTGGCTGAGGATGATATGGAGGGTTGTAAGGCCAAGTAGGTGGTGTAGGCCAGGATGGAGGAGTGGGGGTGTACCAAGATTACATAGGTGCATTCTGATTGTTGTGATAATAGGAATACTGCAAGGAAATTTTTAAGGATGTAAGTTTATCTTAAATTTTAGCAACCTTGGCGAATATTACTAGTCCCTAATATCAAAATTTTAAAATGTTTGATGATGATTTTGTAAAAATGTTTAGATTTATAGTTAATTTATATTAGATAATATATAATATTGGATAATTTTAAGGTAAAATAATTGTATACTATAAAATTTGGGCGAATTCATTTTAAAAAAAAAGGAAATTGACGAATCTTTTTTTTGGAAAAATCATGGAATATTAGCCCACCTACGAATATTAGCCCGTAAAATTTTCCCTCGGAATAAGGTGAACCTTGAATACCCTGCTGATATGACCGAGGGCCTTGAGGCCTTATTTGGTTGATGAAACATAGTTTCTTTGGTCCTGCTTCCCCACCTTGATATACAACTTTGAGTCTAGGTAAGGAGGGACACTTATCTGTGGCATGATTCTCCTCACAGACTAAGCAAACCTTTATGAAATTTAATGGAAATTCATTCCGAGGGTGTTTTCTAGTACATCTAGGGAAGAATATAGCCAAGATTCTTTCTTCTTCCTCTTTCTTCCTCTTAATATGCATTGTGTCCATTTGCAATGCAAAGGTGTGAAACATCTCACTCTTGAATTCCTCCAACATATTTCCAATATCATGCTTGATGGAGGTGGAAGAGGAAGGGGTATTGGTCATATTTTGGCTAGCTCTTCTTTTCTTCTTAGCTGCCCTAGAATGGTTCTTGAAGACAGTTTTGATTGTATCATGAGGCAGCTGGTAGATATCTCCTCGTGATAACATATTAAGGGTTTCTATCACCTCCTCCCTAATCCCTCAAAGAAGTACTAGTTTAAGTGATCCGGGATGAAGGGTGCAGTTGTCTTTTTTATAATTTAACTGGAACCTCTCTTCACAGTCCTCTATGGATTCATCAGGCCCTAGAGTCATCCTAAATATTTCCTCTTTAGTTACCTTGCACCTACAGTAGTCATTGTACTTGTTGTTGAAGCCCTCTTGCATCTATGCCCAAGTGGTGATGTTGTTCCCAGGTAGACCCATGAACTAGCACAAGGCCGTATCCTTAAGGGTAGATGGGAATAGCTTCAACTTTTGATCATCTGAGGCATAGAAATAGGTCCTACATACAAAAACAAATTAAAACATGCATGTGTCAGGGTCCTCAAAGGTAAGTCCATGGAAATGTGGAAGGACTGAGGGGCTGGTGTTCTTCATTTTAGTTTCCCCACCTACCTCTCTAACGGGAAAGACTCCCTGGGCTTCAATCTCAGCCATGGCTTGAATAGGTGAAGTAGGTTGCTTTGGTGAAACACGTTATTCTTCTTCTCTAATAGGTTCTTCAAAAATTTCAAAAGGCTCACCTATGGTGTGTTCAACCTCACAGTCACAGAAGAAGAGTGAAGGATGTCTATGTAGGGATGTGGGGGTTTTTGGTAAAATTTTTCCTTAAGTATCCCTACTCCTACGAGGCATGAAAATTTTATATATATATATATATATATATATATATTTATTTATTTATTTTTTCAATATTTTTGAAACAACATGTAAAATTAAAGTAGAAAATAATGCTAAAACATAATCAAATCATCTACTAGACACCTCCTTGACAACGACGCCAAAAAGTGGCGAGCCCTAGTATTGCACCAAGAATGTTGCAACTCCTAGAGGCTACTCTACTTTACTTTATCAACCCGGGGTTCGTACAAACTTGGAGGTGACATCACTATATACACAACAGATGCATTCTACTCATGTCATCCTCTTATAAGTCCTACGAAAGGGTCCTAATCCTAGGGTTTTTGAGTGAAGTCTGTCACACTTCCGAATTTAGATCTAGAGATACAAGTGATTCAAAGCCATTAATCTATCAACAATAAAAGAACTACTATATATAAAGAAAGTACATTAGCTACTCTGCAAATAAATAAATCTACAAATTAAGATATGGCAAGAAATGGAAGCAAACTGGGCATTTTCATGAAGTAAATTGCTAAATTGAAATTGCAGAAAGAAGACTAATTTAATCACACATTTCAGGGCCAAATGGCTAAACACACTCTGTATACTTCATGCTTTAACTATCATGCTTTTACTCATGACCTAATTATGCTTGTAAATGCACGGTTTTGCAGCAAGGAGGAGAAAACGCTAAGGTGGCTTAGGAAGGTCTTGAAGTCATGAATGTAGGTTTGAAGGTGTCTTGATGGTTTTTTTCAAGTTTGGATGAGGTGGATGATGGTTTTTGGGCTTAAGAAAAGGCCCACTAGTGCTACTACAGGTGTTGTTATAGGTTTTCTGTAGTGCTACAGGAAAGTCTTGAATTGCTACAGGAAATAGTCCGAGGGAATTCAGAGGCCAAAGATGATGGAGAAAAGCATAGGGGAGGTGGAATGAAGGTTTATTTTGATGAATGGAAGGTGGATAACCCCTTGGTCAAGCTCAGAACATCTTTATAAGCCTGTCTTCCACTTCTAGGGTTGCTCACAATGTGAAGGTGAAAATCTTAAAAACAGGGTTGAAGGCGATTTAATAGAAATAAGGCTAATGATGGGTGAGAAATGAAGCTAAGGGTGCTGGTGAAGTCCTCCTTTGCTGTGCTAATTTAACCTACAAGCAAACTACCTGTTCATGCAACAAAAAATGGAAAATATATGATGAAGGAAATTAAAAAGATGAGTTGAATTTGGAAAGCAAACCTACTTAAGAATTCAAATAGAAATCTAACTCAGTATTCTAGACATGTTCATAACACTACAACAACCTAATTATTCTTTCCAAGGAATCATAAACTAAAGAGAAAATTTGGCCTATGGTGAAGATCTGCCCTCCTCAAGCTCCAATGAAAGAGATGAGAGAGGGAGGCTTGACACACATCTTTCTGAGTTTTTATGTTATTCTACCAACATTTATGCAAGCTTAACTACAACAAAGACAAATGGAAGCAAACTAAAAACAATGAATTGAAATGTAAGCATACTATCTAAAACTCATAAAGAAAATTAGCTACAATGACATAAAATAAGCATGACTACACAAGAGAAACTAAGGCCAATGGATTGGGCCCTAACCCACAAGCTTAGCCCTATGAAACTAAATCAGTGAAGGAAAATTTGAATACTCATCTTATTGCAAAAAATAGTCTCATTACACAATCATAAAAGTCTCAAAAACCTATTACAAGAGCTAAGAGTCTATTAGCTTCCTTCCAAGTTCGAATCCTAATGAGCTCTTGCTCAACCCTATTTAACCTTGAGGGTAGCTACTAGCAACTCGCTAAAAAGTAGGTGATGTGTCCTCTTTGACTATAAGGGAAGTGGATCTTTGGTGCACTTGATCTCCCACTTGCTTGGATCCCTTTGATTTCGAGCTGTTGGAGGGAATCTCGAGGATCCCTTGGTTGCCTTTGGGAGTTAAGGAGGTGGAAAATCCCCCTAGAATCTCTCCTTGTTGTCTACTCCGAGCTTAATTGAAAAATATTCATCAAAAGTGCAATATCTTCGTGATTATCCTGCGTTTAACCCATATTAGGCATTCTAAGTATGAAAAGCCTTAATTACCATCTACACTAGCAACATAAGACCATAATATAATTTAAATGTGAGAAATAGAGACTTAATAAGTCCAAAAAGGTGACAATTAACCCCTCCAATTTTACCTAATGATGGAGCTCATCAGTCTACAAGCCTCGACAACAGGCCGTTCAACCTGCAAATCAAACTTGCATCAAAGAAGATATTTTCTTCACTTAATGCTTAAGCCCCTAAGGGAATTTCAATCAAGGGAGATTCATTAACAAGAATCACTGAAGAACATGATTCAAAGACAGGGTTCAACAATCGCGAGAAGAGGATTTCACCAAATTGCAAAATGACAAAGGGGGCGCCGACTGACAGTAACTCTCCTAAATTGGAGGAGCGACACTCAAAGCACCAAGAGATGATGCATAGGACAAGGATGAGTTGACCGAAAAAGTTGCAGAGGGGTTTGTGACTCCTGTGATAATGTTAGGCATTGAAGCAGTAGTAAATGAGCCAGTTGTAGAAGAAGATGGCCTCTTGACCGAAATAGGTAACAAATACATGCCTCTAGTTTTTGAAGACTATGAAACTGAAGAATAAGACGAGATAATAGACGAGAGCACAAGAGAGCTTGAGGATTCGAGAGCCAATAGAGCCACGAGCATCTCCATCTGAATGAACTATGGGGGAGAAGCAAATGGCTAGGGCCGAACCATAGCCGCCGCACTAGAAGAGAAACACAGTGCCATGTTTGAAACTATATTCATTGTTGATATTATTGCCAAATTTAGTTTTGGTGATATTATTGTGATAATTCAGATATATCGATAAAAAGTGTAACACTATTTGAAAAATATCTAAAGTTTGGATTTGATATTTCGATATTATATTACATTCCTTAAAAAAGGGTTTTTGAAATCTTATCCTAGTATGCATATAATTGCATAAAAATAAAACAAATTTTAAAGCACATATCACATTATTAATTAAGCAAGTTGTTTATAAACTTCTTGTTGCATTTCATCAATTTTAACATTTTGATTTACTTGTATCATCTCCACATCCTTAGGTTGTTGCTAGACAATTTCTTTCTCTTTATCCCTTATCGATATGATGGAAAATCCATCCATTGAGTGAGTTGTGGAGTTAATTCTAATCAACCCAACAATTCTTTACTTGAGAGCTTCACATTCATCGTATAAATTCACAATTTGTTGTTTCTGATGATGTAGAGTGTCCATCAACAAAGTGACTTAGATATCTCTATCTTTTTTTAATATACAAAAAAAAACATCCTTCATTATACTGATAAATAAAAATTTACATATATCACAGAGAAAAATAAATCTAGATTCGATTGCTAACACCCCGTATGACCTTAAAATATTTAAAACAAAAAAAATCAACATAAAGACCCCCTTCCCATAATAAACCAATACCCCAAACAAAAGCATTACAAGAAAAGAGCAAGCCAACACGAAGTAGATATCTCTATTAGCTTCTTGACTCTGCATTCTATTTGAAATGATGTAATTGGAATTCTATTACCAATAAGATAAGCCTTATTAGCACTCGTTGGTTTTCCAAAGTCTCACACAAAAGGCACTAACCAATATGTTGTACTCTATTAAGAACTCCCCACATAAACCCAAAAACAACGAAACAACACACAATCTACAAAACTTGATATTGCAATCCAACAATTCAACAATACCAATAATAAAAAATTGACCACTTGCCTTAATAGAGAATAGCACTAAGCCAAAACAACCCCGTAAACTTGAAGTGCCTTGATTAATAAACCCTAAAAGAAGTCATGGTCACAATAGCCACCAACCTATTAAGAACCACAAAATCCATATATGAATGGGCTATAATCATTAAAATTAAATTTAACGTAAAATTATTTTTTAATGTACTTTTGCTATTTAGGAATATAAATTTATTTTATTACATTTTTATTATTTAAGAAATAAATTTATTTTTATTATTTAAGAAATAAATTTAAGTTTGTAGTTGAAATATTCTACATTTTGAATTATTTTAGGACATATATTTTGATCAAATTTGTCCTATATACAGTAAGAATTTGTAGGAATCACAAGTTTGATCTATGAATTTTACATGATACAAGTGTTTCAGGTTTTTTCTCTAGGGTGTTGAATCCATTTACATTCAAAAATAAATTTTAAATAGCAAACAAACATGATGTGGCCAAAAATTGTTTCATTAGATTATGGTAAAAAACTCTAAAATGTTCCTTAAAGTTAGACAAGGTCAAATTTAAATTGATGCTTAATGTACTTTACTATTTAGAAAATTAATTACATTGATTGGCATGCCTATTTTGTATAAGGTTTTTAAAATTTTAATTTAATTATCAATAATTATTAAGTGAATGGTGGGGATTCAACCTCCATGGAATATTTTAAAATATTCATAGTAGTATACACAAATAAAAAATTAAATTTATCTCCAAGTTAGTTATGTTTTTTTTTTTTTTCCTTTTAATTAAATTGATTAATTGAATAATTATATTCTATGAATGAGTGTGATATGAAGCAGAATGATGGTTTTTTGGATATGTTGTATTGATAAGCCATGATATTGGGCCATGCTATCTTTGTTTTCGTAAGCTTGGTGAGACTACATCTTCATGATGTCCAATATATCACCCCGATCGGGGCGGGGAATTGAACCAGTGACTTCACATCAAGGGGTTCCTTAACATAGCACCCAATCACACTGCCTATTTATAGATTAAAAATATGCATGATAAAATAGACATAAATCTCCATGTTAAGAATCTTGTTCCATATATATATATATATAATTTAATAGCTTTTCATGAATATTTTAAATTATAACAATTTGAGTGACATGTATAGTGAAATAAGTGTTCAGATGGTTATTATGAACTGATGCATATCAACATTTAATTATTCAAAGGTTTGGCTTCGTGGCCAATCAAATTGATGTATCATATTGAATTCATTGATGTTCGTTTTGAATTTGTGAGATTAAAGTTTTAAATATGTTTTTAGCCCTTTTAATATATATTTGAAATATTGTTTTGTAGTTTGTGATTTTTTATTGATTTAATAAGTTGATGATTTATTTATTTCAAATTTTTAATATTGGAAATATGTTAAATTATAATGATTAATTATTTAATTAAAAAAATTAAATTAATGATCAAGATAATAATATTATTATTATAAAAGGGTAGGGCTCGTCTCTGGTGCGAAACCCTAGCCATGGAGAAACCCTAGCATAGAAGACCCCTAACGATGGTGAACCCTAATGATGGAGGAGCCCTGGAATGACTCTTGATGGCAGCCTGCTGTAGCGAAATGGCAGTTTATGTGTGGGGTTTTCAAGGTTTTGGTGCGTTTTGGTGAAGAATGTCATAGGCAGTCTCGGTGAGCTGACTAACAGGAGGGGAAAGAAGCTAACTCTGGGACAAACCAGAGGTGATTTGACAGCCTCCAGCGACTCCCCTCCGCCACAACCCCCTTCCTGGTCATTTTTCTCCCTTCGGTCACCCCGTCATCGCGCCCACCACCATCCGTCACCTTCTTCCTCTGCCACCCTCCCCCCTGCCCAACCACCCTCCCCTACCAATAAACCTCGTCCCACCACCCCTGCATTAATTCTGTGAGGTTCAAATTTTGAATTCTGTCGGGTTCAACTTTTGAATTGAATCTGCGCCCAATTCCTATTTCCCCTGCCTAATCCAATTTCTTATCGATTTTCTACTGCTCTTTGATTCAACAACGTGAGTCAGAGAAGATGGCTTACTAGGAATAGGAGGAATATGATTTCCCCATCAAATTTCTACCCACCAATGTGGAGAGCAACACACTCGATACCTCCAAATGGAAGCTTCGAAGCGTACCTGAGCTCATACTGCAGTTTCGCCATAGATTCATATGAACTGTGCTAGGAAAAGAAAATCACAGGAAAGATAATCACGATATCCTCAAAGATCTGTATGGCTTCAATGTCAAGATGTGGATCTTATATTTCAACATATATGAAGTTATACAAAGGGGCACAAAGTTGGAGTTTTTTGTGGCAATTTTTTTCTTGTAAGTAATTTCAATGAATTCCAAGAATGTGCCTCTGGCCTTGACTATTTTTGTAATTTATTTGGGCCCCTTCAATCTACCTAAGATTCTGGGCTTTCTGTTTTGCCATGAATTAAAGGTCGCGTAGGTCTATAATAATTTCTTGACATTTAACAGAAATCCCGGGGAATGTGATGTACAAGCATGCATTTTGCTATATATTTGTGTTTCATTGGAATTAATACTCAATAGCGGATTTCCTCCTAGCGCTAGAATAGAGGCAGTTGTAATTTTAGAGGCATTGTAAGTCCAAGCGTTGTATTGGGCATTTTTTACTGCAACAACTCACAACTATGAATAATAACAAAGACTACGACACCCTCTGTGATTTTGTATTTTTTTGGAATATCTCCCAAACTTTTTATAAATGAAAATAAGTTTGTATGGTTTTTATTTCAAGTTATTTAATTTATGTAGTGAAGGAATATGGAAAAGGGATTTTAACCTCACATTTTTGGTAGAATTGTAAAATGGGAACTAATTTTGAACTTTTCAGAAAAAAACACATATTATTTAATTGAATATTCGAAAAAACTTCGAAGTAAATGCAAATAGCAGCCTTGTTATGAAACCAACTCCAAAAATAGAAGAAAAGAGAGATCAACACCTTTGAAATAAGCCACTTTGGGGGGGAAACCTCCTTTACATTACATAAATGAACAATTCTTGGATGATACAAATGACAAAAACTCCTTTCTATATATAAGAGTCCATGGGGTCACAATATAATCCTAGCCGACCTAACAATAATAATGTAAGGGCACAACAATAACAATATGGATTTTATGGGGCACAATAATAACAATATGGGGGCTAAAGGTGTAAAAAAATAACAATAAGGGGGTACACTAGTATTATAGGGACTTAACATGCCCCTCTCCTTCAAACAAGTGTTGCCCTCAACGCTTGATTATTTATGTACGCTTTTGTATAAAATTATCATCCTCCCATGTGGAATCTTCAATGAGTACATTCTTCCACTTACTGATATACTTTGAAATTGATCGATTTGGTAGTCATTGAGTTCTTGTTTCTATTACTGCTTCAGAACTTCTTTCGCGTCGATGTTGATCTTCCTGTTGTTTCCTTCGATCTTGCACCAAAGTTAGGTTATCCTTTAAGAGTTGGAGAATTTTTTTTTGATGTTCGATGTGATATTACACTTCTTTATCACCCATATTAGTTTTCATTTGATCCTTCAAACCGTCCAAATTAGCCTCCATCTTTTCTTTTAAACCATATATGTCATCTTTGATTTCTCTTTGTAAGATCAAAATTTGTTGCACTTTGTACCATAATTTTGATATCTCGTACTGCAATTCTTCCTCTTCATGCGTCATAGTAGAGATTTCTGAGGGCTTATGAGTGTGGAATTATTTTTGGGAGGAATTATAGAACCCAATACTGATATCTATTCTTCAATATTCCCTTGGAATCACTTCAAATTGATTTTTCAAACAAGACTTATGCAATTTGAAAAAAAATACACACCTTTTTCTAGCTTTTGAGGAGATTGATATTGAAACTTAATTATCTCCGTGATTTCAGATCTTCAATATCTGAAATTCGGTCCTGTAGTATTACTCTAAATATTCTTTCTAATGCCATAGGTCTGACTAGATTTGGATTCTTCAAGTCAAATATATGCCAAATCTCCCACAATGACCTAATTATGGACTAGTTCAGTAGAGCAAACTTGTACATCGTGCCATGTGTCACTTTTTCCTCCTTAGGCTCTGAAATTCGTACACAACAAACTATAGTCCATGCAGTTTCAGCCACTTCTTACATAATTCCAATCCAATGCTCATAAAGAGTGTTATGACGCTTTTCCCACAGTCGCCTCTTTAAGATGAAATGTAGGAGCCTGCCAAAACCCTAACTTCCACAGATCATATCTCAGAAAATATTGTGAACCAAAATATGAAATTTTTACATGAAGTTCCTCCAGATTTCGACTTCGCATGGTAAAAATTTTAGATTCTAAACATTCGTGGCAAAAATGTTATAGCGAAAATTCGATGATGACCTATTTGGACCAGAAAAACCCTAGAATCCAAAGCTCTGATACCAAATGTTATGAAACCAACTTCAAAATAGAAGAAAAAAGAGATCAACGCCTTAGAAATTAGCCACTTCTAGGGGGAAACCACCAATACATTACATAAATGAACAATTCTTGGATGATACAAATGACAAAACCTCCTTTTTATATATAGGAGTCCATGGGGTCACAATATAATCATAGCCATCCTAACAATAATAATTTAAGGGCACAAAAATAACAATATGGCTTTTATGGGGCACAATAATAACAATATGGGGGCTACAGGTGTAAAAAAATAACAATAAGGGGGCTACACTGACAACAATAAGGGGGTGCACTAGTATTATAGGGACCTAACAAGCCTACACAAATACAGATCATTTGCTGAACATCACACACATATGACAAATAACACATATTTTTTAGAAAAATGTCCTCGGAAAAACCCAATGCGGGAAAACCAATGCAACAACTTTAGAGGGTTTTATTATTATGAAGAATCTGAATACAATATTCTGGGCACCAGAAATGATTTTCCCTACAGAGAAATTACATGGTAGTCGTACCTTATCACTGGGAGACAAAAAATATGGCTAAATCACACCCTCAATCTAGAATTACAGATAACGAGCCCTTCCTGGTCCACTGGAACCCTCAGCTCAACTCCTCCAGCCTCTGCGTCAGCCCCTCTAGCCCATCATAGCCTCTGCGCAACATAGGTTGCCCCTACATCACTCCGAAGGCCACAACGCTACCTCTGCGTCACCCAGAAGGGTATGCGCCACCCTTTGCATCGTCTCTACGTCAGCTTGGCTGGGTTGCGTCCCTCCTCCTGGCCTTTGTGCTGCCTGGTACGATGTTGCCTCTCTTATGCAGTATTCTCGGCCTTGGATCAGATCATCCCTTGCTGATATATTCCCCTCACTACACTGAAAAATCACTTTGAAATCCTCAGCAAACCCTGCCCCAGAATTTCAACTTAGCTTCAGTGCATCCACTATGTGTGTTACTCCAACTGACCCCAAGCCTTTCCTTTATACTTTTCTCGTTGGAAAACCAACGACCGCAATCTAATATCTAATTGACAAATAATATTAAAAGAATGCTTGATCCACGTCACTTAGAACATTCTCATCACATATGTAAATTAATTTACTTCAATTTTTTTAATTTCCCTAAGTTAGACTTAGGTTCCCCATTAAAAAAATTAATTATTTGAATAACTTTTACACTAGATGGAATTTCTCCAAATGATTTCTCGTTCTTGGAGATCTCATGTGTTCCAGCCCCTCCACAAAGTTTCAGAGCTAGAGCACACTCGATTCTACCCCAAAATCTCAAAATTATGGACAGAGGAGGCGCTTCGGTATTTTGGGGGAGATTTGGGTATCTATTTGGACCATGATAGGTCTCATTTGGAGACTGAGAACATCTTCATGGCAAGGATTCTAGTGCACTTGGATACCCGTGAAGACCTGGTGGAAAGTTACAGTCTTCAATTCAGGGATATCACGAGATGGAAAATCTTGGACTACGAGGGGGTTCCCTTTAGATGCCATTGCTGCCATGAAGTCGGTCACTTATATAAGGAATGTCCATTGTTCAGCGCGACCAATTTAGAACTCTCCAAAGTGTTGGTGCATGCGAGGATCCAAACTCATGAAGTTAGTGGCCTGGTCTCATCATAGGAGGCGCCCACTACGGTATCAGGATCTCTACGAGCTTCCTAGAAGATGTCTCCCAAGTCAACATCACAGGCTTCTCTGGCTCGGGTCACTCATCCTCATGCTGCAGAATTCAGACTGATTCCAGGTACTCCTATCTCTACCCCTTATCCATTTACTTCTGAATTTAATTAGGATGAATCTCCTGTATTATCTCTTACTGATTCTAGAGTAAATTTAAATAACTGTAATCACGAACCAATTATTTGCCCTATTGCAACTGCTCCTCCATCCTCTACATGTATGGATCCCCACACCCTTGTAGGAGTCTCTTGCACCCCGTTCCTGTCTGAGAATTCGAGCAGTATCTCTTGTCATCGATATAACCTTAGATCCTCGAATAAGGCCTCATCCACCCCCTCCTTTGGTCTGGGCAATGATCCAATCGGTAACCATTCAAAATCCGCCAGGGGTAGACCTTCCTCACTCTCAAAAGTGATCCTCCATGCTGGAATAGAGGTGGCCTCTGGGAAACAATCCTCAATTGATAGGGCTATTAGAGTAAAGGATACCCCTGACATGGGTGACCCATGATTTTCCTTTCCTTTAGTTACAGAGGGTTATCCAACCCTGACAAAAAAATGGCTCTTAGGAAATTGTTGGCCTTAAAGAAATTGGATGTAATATTCCTTCAAGAAACTTTGGGTGATGGAGAGACTATCCAAAAAGTGCTATCCTCCCTACTCTCGTACTAGAGCATTTAGACACTGGATGTGCACGGACGATCCAGAGGATGTGCTATTGGCTTCAATAACCAAACCGTCAAGGTGGAAAGCATGTGGGGGAGGGAAGGGGTACTAGGTGCTAAAATTTTAACATCCGGACTAGATTCTCCCATTCAAATGATTAATTTTTATGGACCTTGCCACAATCGAGCTTCTTTCTGAGATAAGCTGATGACCTCAGTGTTTATGAAGGAGGATAATATCATTATCGACGGAGATTTAAATTTATCCATTGGAATAGCTGAATCATGGGGACCTAATGCACTTTCAGATTCTCTGTTGGATTATTTTGAACATGTGGTTGATGAAGTTGATTTTCTAGACTTGGTTATGCCCAAAAAATTCCCTACTTGGCACAATAGAAGGACTGGGGATGCTGCCCTCGTGCGCATACTGGACCATTTTGTCGTCAAGTCCAAGCTGGAAGACATGGTCGACAAGGCTAGATAATGGGTGGGTATGGGTGGCATATCGGATCACTCCCCCATCTACTTTGAAATTATTAGGGATAGTAGCAGAACTCACTCTCCCTTCAAGTTTAATTCCACCTAGTTGGAGGATCCTACCTTCCATCTCTTAGTTAAGGAATCCTGGACCCATTGTGATAAGGAGCCCGACACTGTGCCGACCCATGTTATTTATAATAACCCATCCAAGATCAAAGACAAAACAATAAAATGGGCTAGAGAGAACATATTACAGGATGAGGAATCATTGAAGAAGATTGAAATAGAAATTGAAGGACTGATTGAATCTGATTGTTTATGGTTTCAATCCTCTGAGACGAAGAACCATCTAATCCATCTGGAATTGGAAAAAATCAAATTGTTAAGGCGTAAAGAGGAAACTTGGAGACTCAAAAGTAGGGCCATTTGGCTCAAGGCAGAAGATGACAACACAGTTATTTCAGAAATGTGCGAAGGGCATGAAGAGTATCAACACTATATGGGAGTTGAAGGATCAGACAGGCAAGGTGGCCAAAATTCACACACAACTCACAAACATGGGTATAATACATTTCTCTCACATTTACAGAGATCCCTGGGTGGCCAATATATCAGAAGTGCTATATATTTCTAGGACTATGCAGAGGTAAGTGGAGGAGGATGATATTGAAAACCTAAATGTTGTTGTTACATTAGGGGAAATTGAAGCAATATTAAAATGGTTCAAAAAGGATAAGAACCCTAAATTGGATGGTTGGCCTATCGAATTATATCTCACTTTCTTTGAGTAAATTGGAAGGGATCTCCTTCAGGTCATCGAGGAGTGTAGAACTACTGGCCGGATGTATGATGGTTTCAATGCCACTTTCATTGCCCTCATCCCTAAAATTGACAAGCCCCTAAATTTCAACGATTACAGGCATATATCCTTATGCAATTATATCTACAAGATCCCAACCGAAATCATTACCAACTGTATCAAGGCTGTATTATCCCATCATATATCCAAGGAAAATTTTTCCTTCCTCCATCAAAGGAAAATTCATGAAGCCATTAGCACCGCTCAAGAAGTCCTGCACTCGATCTAGCTCAAAAGTATTAAAATTATTTTCCTTAAGATTGACCTTGCCAAGGATTTTGACTGTACCTGCTGGACCTTCATTCAACTCATACTCATCCATACTGGTTTCCCTCACTCCTTCATTAATTGGATTATGGGATGTATCACAAATGCATCTTTCAACATTCTCATTAATGGAGCAACATCTAAATTTTTTCATGCAAGTAGAGGGCTCTGTCAATGATGCCCATTATCCATGTTACTATTCTTGGATATCATGGAAGGTTTGACCAAGCTCATTGCATATGCCAAGGCAGATGGGTCATTAAAAGGTGTCAAAATCACTGATATTATCCACCTGACTCAGCTATTATTTGTACTATCTTCTTTAAAGCTACCGGCATGATTCCCAATCTCAACAAATCTACTATAATTATGGTGATATGTTCCATTTAGGAAAGTAGACATGCCCTTCTTCAGTTTCAATTTGGTCGCATGGAGATTGAGGATGGCATCAAATACCTGGGTTTTAGTCTTAAGCCTAATGATTACAGAATTACAGACTGGAACTGGCTCATTATAAAAGTGGAAAGGAGGGTAAACATCTGGCAGAAGATATGGATCTCTAGAGCGGGGCGATTAATGCTAATCAAGTCGGTTTTGGAGGCAATACCTGTTTACTAGATGACACTTACCTGGATACCCAAGGGTGTTACTGGTAGAATCCAACAAATTTTCCAAAGGTTCCTTTGGAGGGGGAAGCAGGAGGGCAAGAATTTCGCTTGGGTTGGTTGGGACAGGATTGCAAAGCCTAAACAGTGGGGTGGATGGGGACTAAAAGACTTAAATCAATTTGCCACAACTTTGGCTGCTAGAATGGGGTGGAAACTATTAAATTCTAGTAGGATTTGGCAATAGGTCACTTATTTCAAATACATCGTCCCATTGACCACCCTTGAATGGATCAGAGGAACCATTAGGAGCATAATTGAATCCTCAACTGTCTGGCGTGCCATTACGAGATCCATTTATGTCATCAAATGGGGACTTTCTTGGAGCATTGTATCAGGTGCTTGTGTTCAAATTGGCATGGATGCCTGGTTTGGTTATGGAAAAGAGCACCACTTATCCTTGGCTATAAGACAATCACTTATAGATTCGAGGATTCACACTCTATCTCAAATTACGGATGAGGCCAATACCACCTGCCTCTCTCAGGCTTGGAAATCTTCTCAATTGTTGGGCATTCCATATATTTTGCAGGTTGAGTGGCACATATATCTCAGAGCATTCCGAGCTTCTAATATCAGATTAACTAAGCGAGATGATGAGCTGATATGGGATTCATCCCATCGGGGCATGTATACTCCATAAGATGGGTATGTGTCACTTATTGCGGCTCACGAACCTTAGGAAAGTTGGTGGTGGTGGAGGCATCTCTGGAAGTTGAAGGCACCCTCAAAGGCTAGATTATTTATGTGGTGTATACTCACTAACTGTGCCCCAACGTATGACAATATTACCAGGTGCTCTATTCATGGAACTTCTAGATGTTTCCTGTGCAAAGAGCATAGAGAGGACATTAATCATTTTTTCCTTTCTTGTCCCTCCATCAAAAAGGTTTGGAAACTATCCACTTCAGGTTTGGGCATTGCGTTCAATTGGCATGGAATTTCTGTCACTGAGGCATGACAGAACCGGTGACATTCGACAACATCCATGAAAGACAAGAATCTCCCTCTATTGGTTTCTTGGGGTATCTAGTTGGCTCGTAACCATAGCATATTTCAAGATACAACGATTGACTGGATCCACATTTGCAATTCCATTACAGCTCTATTCCTCACACTTCTAGCATATGAGCCGAGGAAAAAATGCAGAGTGCTTACTCCTGAAATTATTTATAAATCCTACCCTTGTGCCTATTTTGATGAGGCTTCTAGCTTTGCTGGTTGTGGTGGTGGGGAAAATATTTTCCATTCAGACTCTCACCACTATAAGATCAAAATGGGTATTGGACCGAGTACAAACAACTACTCTGAAATCGACTGTCTCAAACTCCTACTTACCTTTGACCTTGAGAAGAGTTGCAACATGATACATATTTTTGGGGATTCCAATATTGTTATCGATTGGTTCAAAAATGAGGCCCGATGTCGCGTGCACACACTCAAACGATTGTCGGCCGAGGTTATGGCCCTCAAATCACATTTTGACTCCATTATTGTTGCTCATGTTTACAGGGAAAGGAACCAAGTGGCTAACCAACTTTCCAAGGAAGCCACATAGTTAACTTGGGGCCAATGGTTAATTAATGAACAAGATAGACCCGAGGAGTACCAGTACTACCATAGGCCTTTCATAGAAGATGAAATTTTTTTTGGGGCAGTCTGATCAGACTGTATGATCTAGGGTGGTTTGTGTTGGCATATTTTGTGTCGCTGTTATGTTATGTAGATATTTATTTTGTGTCTCTGCTTTTACTGAACTTATATGACTGAAGGTATGATCATATTTTTTGCATAGGCTCCTATGCAGATGATACAACATGTAATTTTCCTTTTATAAATGAAAATTACGATTTTTTCCTTGGGAAAAAAATATTATAAAATAATAGTAGGAGGGGGAGGGATTCTCTTGAATCTCGAGGAGCACCAAGTAATAAAGTATACCTGGAGTCTCGGATGAGGAACAAATAACATTGCATAAATGTACGAGCTTTTGTTTGGTCTTCAATTTTCTAAGGACATGGAACTCTCCAATATCGTAATTTTAGGAGATTCCCTTATCACTGTCCAAGATTTGCACAATGGTTCTCTTCCAGAGAATAACCATCCGAGTCTTCTTCTTCAAATAACTATGAACATCTTGGATTATTTCTCTAGTAAAACTTTCTTCCACATCTTATGGAATCAAAACAAGGAGGTTGACAAACATGCCAATCAAGCTTGTATATTGGAGGGTGGACAAAGTGATGTTAATGGCAAGCTCGGATGGAAAAATATCCTTTGATGAACTCAATGCAGGTCCCTAATTATCTCATCTCCTTGGTATATATATATATATATATAGGTGGGTCGGGGATCACTAAGATCCGTTCTCATACATTATATGCTCCTTATGCAAGTGGGACATGAATTTATTAATGTCATGGTAGGAGCCTGTTTCCAAAGTTGAGGTGGTAGGTTGTGACATGCATGCCACATGCCTCCACACTCCTCACCAAAGGTTAATTATACAACTGATTTCTCTTTCATTTATTTGCATACCTTCGTACCAGGTTCATTCATGGATTAAGGAATGTGAGAATTAATAAATCATAAGGGCGATTCGATCTTTGTAGCGTATGTGTCCTTTGGTTTCAGAAATATATTCATGGAGGTTTCCCATAAGTTGAATATGCAAAAAATCAGCCTCTGGTGTTGGTTTTGAACCTTGGTCTCTCTGGTTGAACACCAGGGCTTGCATCATGTCTTCAATATTTCCGTAGGTCTAGGGAATTTCAACATTGGTGTGGAGTTCCTGACTCTTAACTTAAAATTGTGCTATTTTTAGCTCTCTCTGGCTCTCATTCTTGGTGTCTCAACAACTCAAATTTTCCAAGGAGTCTCTCTGCTACTTGTTTTGGAACTAGGTATTGCTTCCCTTTGGTAGCTCTCTAGGTGAAGGAAATACATGTCTCTTTGCCACCCTGCGCACCCCTGTCATTCTACTTTGGGATAATCGAGACTTTGTTGGAAGGAATATGTCGTGGGTAATATTACATGCCTATTCGAGTCTTTTGAGGAAAGTAAGGTACTTAAATTTGGAGTTTTCTTTAGTGCGACTTTTTGTACTTTCTGGTGCCAGAATCTAGCAGAAAAATTTGAGTTTAAATCTTTGCTTTTGTTATTTAAACTGGTGTTTTGAATGTATATATGGATTCAACACCCTGAAAACCCCCAGCGCACTTTGATTGTGCAGGGGTTACCCATCGAGCTTAGGATTTCAATAAATTCCTGCCAAATTTTAGAGAAATTAGACTGGAAAAATCCACCGGAAAAGATTCCAAAAGTCTCAATAAAGACAACTCACTTAAATTTCACTACTCCTATCAAATTAGTTATTATTATCATATGTGTTCAGTTTGAGTTTCTCGATTGGACTGGTTCTTGCTTTGTTATTTGTCTGAGGAGTTCTCATAACTTTGTAAATTTCAACCCTCCCTCGCCATGGGTGGTCCCTTCCCCTAGATTCTAGGATTCCCTTATTTGGTTAATTCAGTGTTTGAATACAAGATCTCAATTGTTTCTCTGGACTACAATGGAAAGTAGAAGCTATAAAACCAATAATTTGGAGTATTTTCATGGCTATGATTCTTGGAGCCTCTACTCGCATTCCCCTAGCAATTCTCATGTGGACAACAATGATCTCCAAGGGCATATTCTTCAACAATCCAGTATGATTATGCATATGATCGAGGAAATGCAAAGACTTCAAGAATAAGTGAAATGTTAGAGAAACATGATTGATTCCATCTTCATTTAATTGGTCTAGTTGTAAAGTGAAAGAAACGAAGGAAACCATTACAAATATGCGAGCAGTTCCCACAAGGATTAGTTTGAGAAAATTTCTATAGACTCTCCTCCTGTTTCATGATCTCGTTCTATAAATTTGTACTTGAATTTATTTGTGGTGAATGTTTTTGTCTTTATAGTTGTCGCTTTGTCTGCTATATGTATGTCAGAAGCAATCTGTTTGTAGAAGATTTTGGTTCTTCTATTTTTTACCTTATGAAGAACCCGCTCTTAGAATTTCAATGTAAAACTCCCTGGTTATTTTACTACGAATGGGCATAGATTTAATGGAAAAATTACTCATTATTGTAAAAATAAAATAAAAATATTATTATATTTTTATTGATATTATATTTTATTAAAAAACAAATCGTATATGAGTTTTGCATGGAGTTTAGATACATCCACAAACAGATTCATGTGTGTTCCTCATTTAGTAATTACTGTATCATTAATTCATGGTTTAGGATTTGGGTGTGATGAAGGGGTATGAGGACATAACACCATCTAGCTTGCATACCATAAATACTCATTGTCATGTCTCTTGAATTACCCACTATGGTCGCTTGCAAGGTGGGATAATGAAGAGGTTAAGGAAAGGAATTTAAAGGAGGTTTCTAGAATCAACTTGGTGGTTTTTAGAGTCAAATTGGATTTAAATTAGTAAGCTTCTTTCTCAACCCATGTATGGTCAAATTTCACCTAAAGGATTATGTTAGTGAAAGTTGATTTTTATTAGAGTGAATGAATGCCAGAAGTTGATTGTTATTAGAGTGCATTGGTATTTAACATTTTCTTGGGTTTTACCTTTTTTATTTTGTTTTTGTAATTGGGGACTTTATTAGTTGGGATGTATTTGGGTTTTAGTTTCTAATATTTTGTTCATTTATATGATATCTTAGTAGGATTTTGTTTATTTATTTGTACCTCACAATATGTGACTATAATGGAAGCCTTGATTCAATATAAGCAAAAAAATAGATATTTGTGAAACAAAATGTAACATGTTATGGAACATGGTTGTAAACCTCATACAAAGACATACATTCCATATACTCAGATACAAAATTTAATTAATTAATTCTAAATAGAGTTCAAGGAAGAGAAAACAATGCATCAACTAAAAGATGACATGGATACTCAACAAAAGAACCCTCCTCCATATAATATAGGTCACGATGTGCATGCTCAACCATCACATATTTTGTGAATGCTGTGTGTTTTAAAGTATCTAGAAAATTAGGTTTTTTTTTATGCTATATACCTAAAAGGACAACTAGGATGCAATAACATAAACTCTAGAAATATTTCCTTAGTGATTTATGAAAGTTATTAGTTTTATTTGATTTTCAAAATAATACATTTTTATACTTATATCTAGTTTCACAATGACAATATTTATCATTTTTTATTAAAGAAAAAACATATTGTTATTATTTTTAATTAATTATAATATAATTCCCTGACAGGGTGAATACTAACAGCAATAGAGGGACAAAGGGGGCTCGACCACCCTCATCCACTTAGCATACTGGTTGGTGATGTGAGCCAAATAGACGTTCCGTAGCATGTGCACAATGATCCTTCTAGATAAGGGTACAAAGATATATGAAAAAACATGGTTTACACTGTGATGTTGGTTAAACCTTGGTACATTTGGCATTAAGGTGGTGGGAGTTGTTGGAAGGTTGGTTGTGCAAGGTGGAATTCTATTTGTGGCAACCCATGATCCACAAGATTCTAAGGAATAAAAGGCAATTCAATCAGGATCCAGTGGCAACATTAAATTCTCCTTGCTAGTTCATTTCAAGCGAATTTGGGACCTAAGAAAGAGGTGCTCCCCTAGTCCATCTTCTGCATCTTCATGGTTTTTCCAAGGTGGCAGAGGTGGGGCTTGGGAAAAGGGGAGGAACATTTGGGACACACACTTATCTTTAACCCTATGATAAATTTATTGAGTCTATCCACATATATGACTTGCGTTTTCCTTAACTATTGGTTGAATTTCATTTTTGTTGGTATTGTCGATCTATCCTTGGGATTAATAGTTGAGTCTGGTAATAAAACATGGGGGGGACCTGTTGGGTATGGGGGAGAAATCATCCCGCTTATTGGTGCTCTGGGCATTGGAGAAGGGGCTAGGGATTATTAGAGGGCCTTTTGGTGTTGTCTCTGACTTAACATCTTGCACTATTTCTTCTAAGGGTGACTATAAGGAGTTAGAGGCCTTGCAAGGTTATGGCTTATTCTTCCTAATTTCTAGAGGCTTGACACATCTATCTGGGCGCTTGTATTTTTTTTCACTTTTGATTAATTTTTGGAAGAATATGGGGTAGATGGGGGTGCCTATCAGGGCTTGCTACCTAAATGAGCCACTAGAGTTGCTGTACCCTGGCTTCTGGAGGAATAAATTTCCGCTGTGTCAGGGGGCTGAAGGGGTAGCAACATTTGGAGTTGGTGTGGGGGGAGGAAACTAAGGGTCATGCCAGGGGTGGTGGGAAGTTGGTGTTGATTTCTATAGCATAGGGAAGTGTTCTAAGTCTCATTTTTGGCAGAGAGACTTAGACATCAGTTATCCAGAGAACCCAGAAATCGTTTGTGGAAATTCCACTCGGATATGACTTTATTAAAATAATTAATTATTTTAATGTAGACCCTAAGTTTAAACTTAGGAAAATAAAATAATTAAAGGGTATTAATAGAGAAAAGTGTGAATCTTCTAGAAAACGAAGATCAAGTCATCTTTTAATCTAAGCCTTTGATTAACAATATAATCTTGGTCGTTGATTCATCAAGGAGAAGACTATAAGAAGAGACTTGAGGGCTATTCGGAAATCAAGTCGGGACACTCTCAGTACCCGAATGAAATCGATTTTGAAGCAAGAGAGTTCGATTTCAGTGGGTGAGATTGTAGAGGCAGGGTTGCAGAAGTAGAAGGAGGAGGGAGGAGTCAGTTATTGGGAAGTAGAAGTCAGGAGGATGAAGGGAAGGGTGAGATGATCAATAGCAAGACCCCCTCCACGTAGAATCACACAGTCCAGGGAAAAACTGCATAGAGCTCTCACGTTGGATGACACAAAGGGTGAAGGAGGTCACCCTGAGGGTTTGAAATTTGTCTGGAGGTTCCAGAAAATTCAGCCAAGTGTTTGCCAATTTTATCTACTCATCAGAATCTTGTAAATGTACTTTCCATTTTTGAAGATAAATACAAAACCCTCATCTGTTGCATTGGTTTTCCCACATTCGGTTTTTCCGAGGAAAATTGTCCAAAAATAATTGTGTTCATATGGTTGTTTCTATTGTGCTACTTGTGTAATTTATCTTTCTGTTCTTATGCTCTTGATGATAGTGAAGATCTGCAAATGTGTTTATTTCAAAATTTACTGAAGCATTTGTAAATAACTTATCTCATAAGTCGGAGAAATAAACCAAGTATTGCAGAAATATTTTCTTCTTGAAAGTTTCACATGGTATCAGAGCAAAGGGCTAAAAATAGAAAGAGAGGATCTGCCATGGACCAAATATCCCTCAGTTGGAAGGGTTCACGCAGTCAAAGGGACTCACACAATCCTCCAAAGCACGCAAAAATGCAGAGAGAAGATGACATGAAAGTGCTGGCATCTAGACTAGAGGAGGATCTTGCTTGTGTGTCGATCACAACTCCTCCAGGTGTTTGGTATATTGATAGTGGAGCATCTACTCATATGATGGGGGGTTGAGAATGTTTTTCGAGCTACCAAGAAGAACAGATGAATTTCTAGATAACTATGGGAAACAAGGCAAAATGTACCCCCATTGGGAGAGGTACCGTAACATTTCAGACTAAAGATGGCAACAAGATTCAAGCCACAAATTTTCTGCATGTACTAGGGTTGGGGATGAATTTACTCTTAGTGTCTCAACTTCAGAACAAGGGCTATGACGTATAATTTATTAGAGATAAGGTGTATGTCAAACACCCTAGCTGGAGCAAAAAGGCACAAATCAGAGTAAGGAGTCACGAGCTGTATAAGCTCCAGCTTGAATCTCTGGTGGCCCTGATTGGAAGTAAAAATGATAGAGATCTGAATGAATTATGGCACAGAAGGATGGGGCATCTACATCATGGAGCCTTGGGGATTCTCAAAAATATTGTCATCGGGGCAGCTGAACTCAGCATGAAGAAAGACGAAATTTGCAGGGGATGCGTACTAGGGAAGTACGCTAAGGCAACATTTCCAAAAAGTAGCAGCAAAACCAAAGGTATATTAGAGTTAATACACTCTGACATTTTTGGTCCAATGTCTAAAACTTCTCTCAATGGTGCAAAGTATTTTTCCACCTTCATTGATGATCATTCCAGGAAAACTTGGATCTATTTTTTGAAAACCAAAGATGAAGTCTTTGATCGATTCAATTTCAAAGCATTAGTGGAGAACTCTACAAGAAATAAGATCAAGAAGTTGCAGTTAGATAACAGTGGAGAATATATCGATAAAGACTTCACAAATTTTTGTGCAAAGGAAGGCATCAAGAGAGAATGGACAGATCCATAAAATCTAGAGAAAAATGGAGTTGCAGAATGGAAGAATCAGACCATAATAGAAGCTGCAAGGGCAATGTTTTATGACCAAGATATGCCCGAATTATTATGGGTAGAGGCCTTCAATACAACAGTATATATTCAGAACAGAGTTCCTTATAGAGTTTTGGGGAAGGTAGCTCCCGAGAATGTGTTCACAGGCAGCAAGCCAGAATTGAGCCACATCAGGATATTTGGCAGCATGGTGTACTGCCAAGTTCCAGATGAAAGAGGATGTAGCTAAGGGGTATGCACATAATGAAGGAATTGATTATGAAGAAACCTTCGCCCCAGTAGCTCGTTACACTTCTATCAGATCCGTCATTTCTCTGGCTGCGCAGATGGGATGGGAGATTCACCAGATGGATGTCAAGACAACGTTCTTGAATGGGGTGATAGAGGAGGAAGTGTACATAGAACAACCAGAGGGCTTTGAGACACATGAGCAGAAGACTCATGTTTGCAGGCTTAAGAAAGCCTTTTATGGATTAAAACAAGCCCCCAGGGCATGGTATGGATGGATTGATAGCTACTTGTAGAAGATGGGGTTTGTCAAGAGTGATGCAGACCCCAACCTCTACTACTTGAGAGTAGGGGATGAACCGCTTATTCTTGTACTTTATGTGGATGACCTGTTTTTGACCGGATCATCCAAGCTCATCACAGACTGCAAAGAGAATCTAGCGACAAAATTCGACATGAAGGACCCAGGGTAGATGCATTATTTTCTTGGATTAGAAATGTGATAGCAGAAAGGGGAAATATTCCTAGGACAAGGAAGATACACGAAAAAAATCCTAAAGAGATTTCAAACAGAAGACTATAGACCCCTGGCCATGCCAATGATTAATAACTAGAAGAAGATAGAAACCTCAGAGGATGATGAGGCTGATCCCATCTTGTACAGACAACTCATCGAATCATTAATGTATGTGGTCAATACTAGACCAGACATTTGTTATGCAGTGAATACCCTTAATCAGTTCATGGTGGAACCAAGTAGGGTTCACTGGGTAGCATCCAAACATGTTCTCAGATACTTGAGAGGGATAGTCGAGTACGGGTTGAAGTACACCAAGGGTAGTGAGGTCCAGTTGAGTGGGTTAACAGATGCAGATTGGGTTGGAAGCACAATAGATCGGAAAAGTACCAATGGGTATTGTTTCAGTCTTGGAGCAGGAATGACCTCCTTGTGCAGTAGGAAACAAAAGTCTGTAGCACTGAGCTCAGCCGAGGTAGAGTACATGGCAGCAAGCACAACTTCGTACGAGGCCATATGGCTTCGCAAGTTACTCTTGAACCTGCTCAAGAAGAGGATGGAACCAACCAAGATTATGTGCGATAATCAGTGCTGCATTAAGCTCTTTGAAAATCCCGTGTTTCATGACTGGTCGAAACACATTGAAATTCAGTGCCACTTCATCAGAGACTATGTCTAGAGGGGAGAAGTACAGTTGTGATACATTCCTACAGGAGCACAGGTGTCAAATATCCTCATAAAGGCTCTAAGTAAGATCAATTCACTTACTTCAGAGAGAAGATGGGGATGGTCGAGAACCCTTCTCATTAGAGGAAAGGGTGGTCTTCAGAGGAAGAGGGAGCTGCAGTGGCAGAGGCAGTGTGACTAGGTAGCAGTACAGGAAGCAACAACGCAGAGATGAGGGGCAGCAGTCAGGACAACATCAACGCAACATATATTATAGAGTCAGAGCAGTTCAACGGTATCTTGCTTAAACACTTTCCTCGCTAAGAGGGAGTGTTGATTTCTATAGCATCGGGAAGTGTTCTAAGTCTCATTTTTGGCAGAGAGGCCTAGACATCAGTTATCTAGAGAACCCATAAATTTTTTATGGAAATTCCACTCAGATATGAATGTATTAAAATAATTAATTATTTTAATGCAGACCCTAAGTTTAAACTTAGGAAAATAAAATAATTAAAGGGTATTAATAGAGCAGAGTGTGAATCTTCTAGAAAAATAAGATCAAGTCATCTTTTAATCTGAGCCTTTGATTAACGATATAATCTTGGCTGTTGATTCATCAGCGCGAAGACTATAATAAGAGACTTGAGGGCCATTTGGAAATCAAGCCGGGACACTCTCAGTACTCGAAGGAAATCGATTTTGAAGCAAGAGAATTTGATTTCAGTGGGTGAGATTTTAGAGGCAGGGTTGCAGAAGTAGAAGGAGGAGGGAGGAGTCAGTTATCGGGAAGTAGAAGTCAAGAGGATGAAGGGAAGGGTGAGTTGATCAGCAGCAAGACCCCCTCCACACAAAATCACGCAGTCCATTGAGAAATTGCGTAAAGATCACACGCTGGATTCAACAGAGGGTGAAGGAGGTCACCCCGAGGGTTTGAAATTTGTCTGGAGGTTCCAGAAAATTCAGCCAGGTGTTTTCCAATTTTATCTGCTCATCAGACTCTTGTAAATGTAATTTCCATTTCTGAAGATAAATACAAAACCCTCATCTGCTGCACCGGTTTTCCCACATTGGGTTTTTCCGGGGGCATTTGTCCAAAAATAACTGTGTTCATATGGTTGTTTCTATTGTGCTACTTGTGTAATTTATTTTTCTGTTCTTATGCTCTTGATGATAGTGAAGATTTGCAAATGTGTTTATGTCAGAATTTACTGAAGCATTTGTAAATAAATTATCTCATAAGTCGGAGAAATAAACCAAGTATTGCAGAAATATTTTCCTTCTTGAAAATTTCACAATTGGGTGGCATTTACATGGTGCAGGGTGGTGCTATTTTTCATAGTGCCTCGGTTGTATCGAGGTTTCAAGAAGGTTCGAGAAGGTCGTTATAGCTGGGGGTCTTTGGAGGGGTTGGAGATTATAGGTGAGGGCGGTTAGTATCCTAGGGTGAGTAGGTAGACATATTTTTCCTCTGAAAGTTGGCACAATATCGTCACCACAATTTACATGTAGAGTTTGCATGGCAGGGTTCACAGAGGCATAGGGCCAAGTGGCCGAAGGGCGGAACAATGCCTAGACAATCGAGACTTGGGGGAAGAGCTAGACCCATATCCAACAGAGTCCCTTGGCAAAATTGAATTGCCACCTCCCTTTTATTCTCTTGAAAACCATTTCCAACACATCACTTTACTCCTATATTAGCTTGGGCGTGATCATCATGATGACATAAACACGGTCATCGATTTCATGAATGACCTGCGACGAAACCAATGACATAACGGTAGGATCAGTTGGCCACTATAAAGTGTGGATATAGGATAATCTAGGAAAAGTTGGAGTGTCTGGATGACCGATTAGCACACATGGAAAGACATGTTCATTGTGCTTTTAGTCATCCTCCGTCACCAAGTAATGGTTTAGACAACCCTGCTCCAGTTAATTCCTCGGACCTAGGATGATTGTCGATTGCATTCAGATCCTTGGGATATTTTGGTCACATGGGGCTATTTATATGTGGTTTTCTAGCTTGCCTTGTCTTTTGATAATATGGTTTTGTTACTACTTCTAGCCGACAAATCCAGTAGGAGTAAGGCCAATTTTTTTTACCAATCTACTAATAATGATGTAAATCTAATTTAAATTAATAAAAAATTTCAACTTAAAAAATTAATTATTATATATCACTATAAATTATATCTTAATAATTAATTAATTTATAATAAATTAATAAAACAATAATAAATATATTTAAATTATAAAAATATTAAAATAAAATTTATTATGATATCAAAATTAAAAATATACATATACACAAATTTCCTATAATTTCCCATTCATATATCTCATTTTACTTAGATTCTAAATGTTAAGAGGTAATTCTTTATATGTTTCTAACCATATTGAATATTATATTTTTTCGTTAATTTTTTTAATTAGTTTTTTTTTTTTTTAAATCTTAGACTTTTGTGATTCATAATGATTTTTGAGGCAAATTTTCATATTAATCATATAAGATGTTTTTTTGGTCGACGTTTCAAACTTACTAATGAGGTTCATCTTCAGGACCAAGGTGAAAAAAACAGATCAATCCAAGGGATTAAATAGCGATGAGATGCATCATGTTCCAAAATTAGCCGTTAGAAAAATAATATTATTTAATAAAAACTAACCATAACAACTAGTATTTAGTTAAGGATTTGAAGTCAAAGAACATAAATTATTAGATATATATATATATATATATATATATATATATATATTTTTTTTTTTAATATTGAAAAACTAATTCGCTCTAAACAATTAGTTAAAATGAAATTAACTTGAAAATTATTAAATTATTATTGTTAAAATGAGATTATTTAAAATGAAATTAATTTACAATTATTTTATTTTTCCATGGAAAAAATCGAACCTTTTATAAATAGTAAAAAGTTACATTGTAGATGCTGCAACATTCCATAAGAAACAACACCCTAAAGGACGACAGGTCACATAGACCATAAGCAAGTCCGAAACAAGGCCGGACTCAAGCAACAAGTTGCTACATAACAAAAAGGAATAAGAGGAAAGAAAGAAAGACAGACAACACAAAACATTTCCAACCATTGGAATGAGGAAAAGTCACGCAAATCAAGTTTTTCTTCCTTTTTTCTTCTCTACCTTATGCCATTCACCTTGAGATGGTTCTGATTAGGCAAGGAAAATCTGAAGATCTACTACCTAGGTTCCATTGTCCTTGTCTGAATCTGAATTATCTGATAAATGAGGACATTTGTTCCCACAATTTCCTGTGTCCTCAGGAATCATGTTTGAATGATTCAGAAGAGATTGAGGAACAAAATGAGCATTTGGAACATTCCCTTGTACCTCCGGTACTGTTGTTGTCTGATTATTTTCCACAGGGACATAATCGTCCTCTTCTTCTGCCTCATCCTCCTCCGACTCAGGTGGGGGATACTGCCAACTTCTTTTTTGTTTCCCATTTTTCTTCTTTTTGCTGTTTTCTTTTTTGGCATCAGGACATGTGTTTTGTAAATGTCTCATTTGCCTACAATTTCTGCATCTGAATGCAGTGTTTTCATAGTCTAGTGACTGCAACCAGTTTTGTTGTTTGTAGATCATCAAGATACTCTCCGATAAACCTTCGCTGAGATCTACTTCCACACAAACACGTGAAAAGGTGTATATCCTCTCTTCTAATCTCTCTATATCTTTTTTTATGTATCGCCCAATACTATTCCCAATACCTTCAAAAAAATGGTCATTCCAGAAATGAAGGGGAAGATTATATAATCTAACCCATACCGACATTCTAGTGACGACCATAGTGTTTGCGTCAAAATCTGGGAACCATGGGGTAATGAACATGCCCATGGAACCCTAGAACCATGGTCCCTCCTATATGATGATATCTTTGTCCTCTGAGGATAGAAATTTTACAATAAAAAAACCCCTTCGAGCAGAGGTGGATTTCACAGTTTGTGGTCCAGTGTGTAAAAATCCATTGGAAAGGCTCCATCGGTTTAGGCCAAAAACAGTTAAAGCAACATATTAATGCTTGGGCTTCATATGTCGTGAAATACTCCTTTGTTTATGGACTGTCTTTCTACTATGTATGGTCGTGGAGCATTTCCAGCTTGTTCTGGTGGTTTTGTTGCAACTTTTCTCCCCTGTAAGATATTCTTGTAGGATAGGCCACCATTTATATGCTCCTGAAAAGAGGGTTTATTCCCCTTTTCACCCTCAACAGCTCTAGAAGTGCCCAGATCCACAACACCCCCTCGCAAGCAGAGGTTAAGGGTGATGGACACCCCTGAAACAATAGAGTGGTCCTTCAAAGACCAACTATCCTGAAGAGACCGATCTCCACCAAACAGAGACTGCAGATGAACATGGTACCCCATCATCTCCAATATTTTTTGTTTCAGTTGGAACACACTGTCGGAGTCTTGTACCCATAATGAAAGTGATTTTCCCACAGGGGACCTAATAAAAATATGAAAAACAGAGGGGATTGCATGTTCCATGGAATCTGAAACTGTTTTGATGTCTTCCCTCTGTTCCATTTTTGGGGTCCGAAGTGAAAAAATATTTGGAGATGTATTGAGGCTTAATATTGAGCAATGGGGTAGAGAGAAACTGACCTCATCAGGAGTGCAAGGAGCCAGAGCCCCCAAAAACCCCAATATTTTGAGTGCGGGGACAGAAATGTAGAGGGTATTTGCCTCCAAACCATGCTCGAGCAATAGGGACAACCTTCCGTGTCCAAAACCCAACCAGATACCGTGCGAGCCCACCAAGTAAGTGGCTGAAGGTTCGACATCCAAAAACGAGAGGTCGTGGTCCAACAGTCTGAGTTCACCCCTACTGATTCGACAGGCCAAAGTCCTGTGACGTGGAGAGAAAACCCAGGAGAGGACCAACATCCTTGAAATCGCTGCCTCATTCCCAAGGCAGTAAGAGTGCCAAAATTTTAACCCCTCTGCCTCACCGATAGGGTCAGGAAGTCCAGATTCCATATTACTCCCTGATAAACGAAGGCCTGTCCATCTGAAACAAGGGACGAAAACTCCTTTCACCTGTAAAAACTAGGCTCATCAGTTGGTTTCCGAGATCTTTGACAGAAAAAAAACCAGAAGATGGGTTGTTTCTTGGAGCATTCGAGCATGAAGAAAACATATCTCCTGCTGTCAGCATCTCACTCCCGCAATCTACACAATCCTCTGCGTCGACGCTTCAGAAGTTTTCGAGAACCCTAACAACGCCATTTTTTCAGGAAAGCTCCTTTTATCTATTTACAATGATTTTATACTTATTATTAGAAATTAATTTAAAATTATTCTATGATTATTATTAGAATGGTTATATATATATATAAGAGAATGAAATATGAAATAAATAAAGAAATAATAAACGATATTTGTTAATATGGTTATTAAAATTATATATATATATATAAACCAATAAAAATCACAAAGAAAGGGGTAGAATCCAAATCTTACTCAATTTCAAACTTATCGTCTTTATTGATATTATTGGCCTGTTTCTCAATTTCAATAGACTCGCTTAACTTCCTATGGTGAAAATGATCAATATTTGCAATGACCTTATAATTTTCAATGCAGACATGGTGTTTAGTTTTCTTTGCATGCTCAACAATAGCTGAGGATTAGGAATGATTATTCCCGATATTAGTTGAATGCTCACGAATTCTCAGATTAATGGAGCGATCAGTCTCTCCAATGTAGGGAATCCCACACGAGAAGATGATTGAATAAACCCCTTTCATGTCCTTAGGGTCCACATGGCTCTTAACAAATCTAAGGGAAATCTTAATCGAATTAAGGGGCTTGAAGGTAGAAAAAACATTATTCTTCTTAAGAACATTAGCTTGTCCATGGTTCCATGGATGAAAGGAAGAATAACATTTGAAGAGTGTTCATCATGATATTTCTTAATCGAAGAGACTCTATTGGATTTTTGAAAAGCAAGGAAACCTCAATGACTATAGCTATTTTTCTCAAAGACATCTAGAAGGTGGGATTTCTCATCTTCCAGGTGGTTTACATCCGATAAATTTAACACATGAGTGACAAGGGTGTTAAGAACACTAATTTTTGTGCTGGGAAATGGTGAGAATTGGCATGAAGATATTGTTTAGTGTGAATCTTCTTGCGAAACACCTGGTGGGACAAGGAACCATATTCTAATCTAGAGAAGAGAACATCAAGGAAAGGAAGTCTGCCATCTACTTCAACCTCCATCGTAAATTTAATGGATTCTAATTGAGAATTTAGGTGAGAAAGGAACAAATCCAACTTTTTTTACCATGGGGCCATATGACACAAGTATCATCTACAAATCTTTTCTAGAGCTTGGGTTGAAATTGAGAAGAGGCCAAATATTTCGATTCAAAATCCTCCATGAATAAGTTAGCAACAATAGGAGAGAGCGGAGAACCCATAGCAACACCACATGTTTTCTCATAGAATTCACCTTGGAAACTGAAAAAGTTAGAAGTCAAGCAAAGACCAACTAATTTGGCAGTATCATCATTCGTAATATGATTGATGACATAGATTGCCTCATTAATGGGGATTTTTATGTAAAGGGAAATAACGTCAAAGCTAACAAGCAAATCCCCAGGGTTAATATTTTTCTATATTTTATTTTTTTTATTAATTAAATTTAATTACATATATATTAACTTTTAAATAAATTATAAATAATTGTGGTGAAAGGTGCTTTCCAAACTAGTATGGAAGAAATGTTGTAATGTCATGTCCAATAAACATTTTGACTAAGTAAAAATAATAATAATTATTTTTTATTAATTTTTATAAAATATTATTGATGGTTCATGTCGAAATTAAACTAGCCTAGTAGATCCCTCCGATGCTTGATAGATCCATAATTAAAGATGGATATATGCTTCTCTCTCTCCACACACACACACTTGGACATTGGTAAGACTACATCATTGTCATGTTCAACAATAACACCTAAATACATTATACCTTAACAAAGACATCTAATCACCATTTATCCAAAACCCTATAAACAAATAAATTATATTATATTATTTATAATATTTTATTTTAATTTATTTTTAAATTTAATAACATACAATTTATATTTATTATTAACCTTACCTATTTAATCAAAATTTTATTTCGTTCATGATACTACATGTATAATGAGAACCAATCACTTATTATAGTTGGTTTTAATTTTCGTTAGATAAACACATTTGTACTATGATAAAAGTATATTTATGGTTGTAATTTAAAATGAATATGTTAAATACTTTTTCTTCATCAAATTTATATATGGTTTTTATTGGTTTATTGTTCTGAACTTTTAAGAGAATAAATAATGTTAGAAATTAAAATTTGAATATACAAATTTATTAAAAAAATTAATCTAATAATTCATTGTTTATAATACAAATTTATTAAAAAAATTAATCTAATAATTCATTGTTTATATATATATATATATATATATATATATATATATATAAAACATGTGTTTTATTTATATATATTAAATGTGTTTTATTTACTGAATTTATATTTATATTTATAGATGGTTTTAGTGGTTTATTGTTGTAGACTTTTAACACAATAAATAATGTTAGAAATTGAAAATTGAATATATTCAATCGTTTTTTCATTAAATTTATTTTTTTCAAATTTATAAATGATTTTTAATTTCAAAAATAGTTTTGATGATTTATTTTTCTAGACTTTTAAAAATAAAAAAATTGAATGTATTGAATGATTTCTCTTCACCAAATTCATTTTTTTTCATTAACACACAAATAGTGATTCATTGTTTTAGATTTTTTTTAGAAAGTATCCAATGTTAGGAATTAAAAAAATGATATAAAGATTAAAATAAGATTACATAATGTAAATAGAAAAAATTATCATATAGAATTAGGTACACAACCGTGTCACTTATTTAAGTGAAAATGCTACAAAATAATATATTATAATGAAACATGGCATTCTTTTTAATTCTAATTATAAGTATTTAGATTAGATTGAACTTGGTCTATGTGTAAGTTATTAAAGTCACTAATTACAACATGTCTTACCATAAGTTGATCATTAAATGTTCAGATTCATAACCATGATGATAATAGAACAAATTCAAAGGTTAAAATCAAGGCCATGCATATTACATTAACATTGTTCTTTAATATTAAATCAAGAAAAGTAAAAGAATATTGTAGTTATCCATATACACCTAGCTTTTCCACAACCTACTTATTAATGAAACATATAGCTTCAATTTATCTTTAAAATATTCAACCATTTATTATATTTAGTTCTATTTGATCTCCACTAAAATGGTACCTCTATTTGTTTCATTCTCAATTATTATAAACATATAGCTTCAATTTATCTTTAAAATATTCAACCATTTATTATATTTAATTCTATTTGATCTCCACTAAAATGGTACCCCTATTTGTTTCCTTCTCAAATAATTGACTTCTAACCAAACAAGACTTTCAAATTAAAATGTATAAAGGTTGGCTAAATTTGTTTCAAATTTTAGGTATATTTCTTTTCAAATTCTATTTGAATCATTTAATTTGAACATATTAATAATTAGTTTTACACATTTATGTTGACATTTGACTGATATGTGGGAAATGTTTTATAATAAAACTCCGTCTTTATATGTTTTTATGGTTTTTTTTTTTTTTTTTTTTTTTAATTTATATGAAATTTAACTTTTAAAAATTAATATGTATTTTTTTAAATGTAATAAATATTACTTGATCTAGATAATCAAATGAAATTATGATTAAATCATTACAATATATTTAGGAAAAGATAATATAAGATATATATGGAGATACTCAATCAAATAATTATATAATGTGGTTATAATTATGAAATAGACCCACTTGGTAGTTGATAGGATAACAAATAGTCTTATTATATAGTTAAAATAAAATAATATTATAAAAAAGTTAGTTCATATAAACTCGTAAGAATAATCATAAATTTGAAATATGTTAAATGCATCGTTTTATAACAAGTCATATTTGTGTAATGATTCTTTCAATAAAGAATCATAAAAAGGTACAAATGCAATAACATCATATATTAGAAATATATTAAATGCATTGTTTGTAACAAATCATGTTTGTGTAATGATTCTTTCCATAAAGAAAAATGGATGATATTAAATATTTTTCTTTTTACATTTTTATATTATTAATGGTGAATATTTTTTATATTCTTAGTATTTTAGTGTGTATTTATAAAGATTTTCTTTATTATGATGTAAATGTTTGATATTTTCTTTTAAAAAAAAATTAATTTTCAAGATTATTGATATCTCCTATTTTTATAATTTAAATAGAAAAAATAAAAATTACACATTATAAATAGTTTATTTACATTACAAATAATTTAAAATTATAATACATGACACTTTTTATACAATTTTTTAAATAAAATAGTTCATATTGAATTTACATCTTTAGAACTTAAATATGATTAATTTAAAAATAAAAAATAAAATAGTTCACATTAAATTTATATCTCTAAAACTTAGATATGATTAATTTATTATAATTCTTTTTTGTGTGTGTTTTTTTTTTCTTTTCCAAATTTATAAATAATGATAAATTTAATCTTAAATAAACCATATATTTTAAAAATTAATATCAATTTTATTTAAAAGTATAAACATAAAATAAAAAAATATCTAGTATTTTATTTTTTTAATTTTTTCAAAAGATAAAATGATATTCAATTTATTTTAAAAATACAGATCAAATTTATTGAAACTTAAATATAAATATAAACAGATGTCTCATTCTTTTTCCTTTTCCTTAAAAACAAATATTCAATTTAACTATTATAAAACAAAATTATAATTATTATGCCAAATGGTACTTCTTGAAAATGTAGATATAGAAAATCACGTACTCTATAACTCGATATAATTCAAAATTAAAAAAAAATAATATTAAATAAATAAAAGAAATCTAATATTATAATAATTTTATTAAAAAAAAAAACCACCATGATAGAAAACACATGTTTCTAAGGAAATGCGTTACACATTACTCAACTTAGAAGTATAATTATGATCATCTTATCAAGCATTCCATATTTTTATACTTAAAATTTTATAAGGATAATATAATATATTATTTTACGATATTTTTTCCACAAAAATTCCCATTTGCAATATTGATAAAAACTACTTGAATTAGCATATAATATATATAGGTGTAGTAGAAACCATGTCATATACCCACAAGATATTACAATTTCTAACATATCTCTTCATGGAAGAAAAGTAGGAATAATTTATATAGTTACACTAATATTAAAAAAAAATATGTTTATTTTATTATAATATATAATTAAACATAATTGTTAAAAATTAACTTTTTTTTTTATAAAGTCTTCAAAAGGTCTTATGATTAAATTTCATCTAATGAAATTTAATCATAACACCTTTTGAAGACTTTATAAAAAAATTAATTTTTAACAATTATGTTTAATTATATATTATAATAAAATAAACATATTTTTTTTTTAATATTAGTGTAACTATATAAATTAAATGATTAGTAAATGATAATAGGAATCAATTTGTAATAAGCATCAAAACACTTATTTCACAATACATTTCATGAAAAAAAAAATCATAAAAATTAACTAAACTGTAACTTTATTATTATTATTATTATTATTAAAAAAACTTATTCAATATATAAGTTAAGCATATATACATTTTAAAAGAAAATGTAACAATATTATTAACTATAAAAAATCTCCACTTTATCATGATATTATTAATTTATAAATAGGCTTTGTTACAATATTATGGGCCAATACCATGGCTTATAATACCACACATCCAAAAAACCATAACTTATTTCATATGACACTTGTTCATATATATATAATGAATTTAATTTAAAGAGAAAAAAAAATCATACGAAGACTGGTCTATATGAAATACTTTGAAGGCAAATCTCAACCTTTGGTTTGTGTATACTACTAAGAATATGCTATGGAGATTGATCCCTACCATTCACCTAATAATTACTGGCAATTAAATTAAATTGTGAAATCCATATTCCAAAATAAAAATGCCTGTTGACTTAATTAAGCTAAATATATTGAATAATTAAAAAAATATTTTAAAAATATTTAACAACCTCAATGAATACTTAAAATAACATTATTGAATCATCACTTGAGGCATGAAGCCATAAAATCAAATGGAAATGTCATTTCCGTAGAAAACTAATATTACAAATATAAAAGATACTATTTAAATGCATATGATGAATATTCCTTTTTTCAATATATATTTTAGTGTAATGTTAACTTCTTCTTTCTTTAATTATAATTATTATTACTTATTTATTATGTTAATGAGAATATTTTTATTAATTGCAAATATGTGCTCATATAAAAAATGTAAATGGGGAGATACATTATGATTTTCTTCCATCTTCAGTATCATCTATAAGCTTCTAAGCAAAAATTATCCATCGAAGAAGAATACAACCAATACTAAGCATATACAAGTCTTTGGAGGTGAATACCTTCAATAGAAGCCCCAAAATTAAACAAAACTTGTAGTACATATAGCCTACTTCAAAATATAATCCTTTATTACAACATCAACTCTCCAAAATCCAAATCACAACCTTGGTTGACACATTGATCTACTTCTTAGTTATTATCCCTTAGAATGTGCTTGAAACTCATCTTTCGGATATTTTTTGATATATTCTTAATTCGATATAGGAGATTATCCAAAAATTTGTCTCTAGGGGTGATCCTTTGACCAAATACTAAATAATTAAAGGGGAGTCACGCAACACAATGAGAGAAGAGATTTGAAATTATTTGGTGATAAGAATTCCTTGGAGTAAACCATGAGTTTTTTTCCTGATTATTTTCCTTCTTCCCCAAGCCCCATGAATACTTTGAAACTTTTATTTCTCTGGGGTCAGTCACAAGAAAATTGGAGGAGCAATCATTGTACACAAATTCACTCACAAATCAATTCATATTCTGCATTACAAAGCCAAATTACAAGCCACATAAATAGTGGTCATGAGATCCAATAGTTTCTGAGACAAGAGAATACTGTTGAGAAAATCTCTCAACAAACTCTAACCACTAACAAACAAAATCTGCCTAGTTTATAATGTAAGCATTATTCCAAGTGTGCCCCTTTAATTCTTACATTTACATTACAAATATTAATACAAATGTGACAAATTACAATTCCCACGTCACATCTGTTTGATTGTTCTTCCTCGACACTTATCCCCACTCTGAAGTCTCCCGGAAAACACTCTTTTCACCACCACAATTTTCGAGTTTCCCATTCAACTCATTTAAGACATAATCGCTCATGACCATCTTTGATGAACTTTGTATAATTGATGTTTTCGATCTTTCGAATGAAAATCTCGATACTGAACCACCCTATGGACAAACTCCCATCTATCAAAATAAAACAAAATACACTTTTTGATAGTTGTATAGGTGAGCTATTTGATTACTGGGCATATTCAACAGTTAATAAACCTGAAGTACAACAAGACATATAACAAAATCACAATAAAATTAACCATATTGTTCTCTATGCACCAAAAATACATTGAGAACCGCTATTTTAAATTGTGCTAATCTATTCAATAATTAGTTTTCCATTTTAAAAATATATAATTAATGATAATTTTTCACACCACCCGATAATTTTACAATTTGTAAATTATAACAGCTATACACGAACTCATACACTGTTTTCTCAAAAACCAATAATAATTGTGGCTCCCCTCAATCATGAAACACTGAAGTGTAATTCAAACTTACAATATTTATAAAACGATGGCTTCATAGACTCAGAAAATGGGACAACATGCTGACATCGACTCCTTTTCATGCAAAAACATCGCCTTTCGTATGCAGTGATCGCTTTGAATTTCTCCCGGTATCTACTGATCCCCTCATTGTCCTTGGAATCCTCAGCCTCTGCCATAAGAAACCAATGTACTTTAAGCACAATCCTGAGAGATTTAGTGCACATGTCGATGAAAAATTGTTTCGATCAGTGAATTTCAAACGCTTCTCCACACAGTGCACAACAAGTCTGGTTTTCTCTGTAACAACGTAGGGAAGATGAGCAGTTGCCTCTACTTCTGTTGCTTTAGAATTACTAACAAAATAATTACCACCACTCTGGTTTGATACGTGGATCCACGGGGTCTGTTGCTTTAGAATTAATAATCAATGATGCCATCCATATTCGATGATAATCGTTAACGCTGATTCCCACGTCTTCACCCATACGCCACTTCTCATGCTTCATTGGTCGTAGTGATCGAGTCGTGGCAAATATGTATCCACCCCATCGTCGTCTCCATCCAAATCCGTTGAAGTCGATCGCGTCCGATCCAGGGATCTCTAGTGCACAACTCTGATCTGGGATGAAGTGTACTACGACTTCTCTCAATCAGTGACAAATACACAGAAAAGGGATCCAACACTCAGTGGCTTCTCCATAGGCAACAATATTGGTGCACTCTCTTGACATCCTTAACACTCAGCGACACGGACTCAACCACAACATTTTACAAACGCAATATCACATAGAAAAACACATGGAAACCTCACAAACTCACTCTATGCTAATGTATGTACAAAGTTTAAAAATTTATATCTCTCCCATCTTCCTTGGCCCTCCCTTCCATGAGTTAGCCCCATATGGGCTCTTATTCCAACAAGAAAATTTGAGGAGCAATAATTGTACACAAATTCACTCACAAATAAATTTGCATTATGCATTACAAAGCCAAATTACAAGCCATATAAACAATGGTCATGAGATCCAACAATTTCTAAGATAGGAGAATATAAATTTGCATTATGCATTACAAAGCCAAATTACAAACCATATAAATAGTGGTCATGAGATCCAACAGTTTCTAAGACAAGAAAATATTGTTGAGAAAATCTCTCAACAGACTCTATCCACTAACAAACAAAATCTACCTATTTTCTGATCTAAGCATTATTCCAAGTTTTTTGATATATTCTTAATTTGATGTAATAGGAGATTATCTAAAAAATTGTCTCTAGGGGAGATCCTTTGACCAAATAGTAAATTATTAAAGGAGAGTCACTAAACACAATTGGAGAAGATATTTGAAATTCTTTGGTGAGAAAAATGACTTGGAGTATACCATAGGTTTCTGCCTAGTTATTCATCATCTTCTCCAATGCCCATGAATACTCTGAAACTTTGATTTCTCTGGGGTCATAAAGGACCCCTCCCCTCCTACCATGCGTAAAATTTACAAAAAAAAAGTAATTTTGAATAATTTAAAAATACAAAATTTAAATGTAAATTTAATATTAATTAGTATTTTTTTTTTTTTAAATAATAATAATTTCATAAATAAAAATAATAATTGTATTATTTTTTGGTAAATTACAACTTTATATTACTAAAAAATCAGCTATTCAAAGTACATTGATCTTCTTTTCTCCCCGAGGATTTGAATTTCCTCATTATGTATCCCAAAACAAAACCAAGATTGCGTGCATGGCCAATGAGTGTCATACTACATACAAGACAACCAAAACAAAGTAACCAAGGCAATTCATCTAGGAATGTCAAATAACCATCCACACAACAGAACATACATGCAGGTATGGTTTGTGAAATACCCTGTATAACACATCCAAAACAAAGGTGAATGAGACAATACAACCATAATTATCAAACAACAATACATCAAATAACCAGTCGAGCATTAAAAATAACTTCAAATAAATAAGAACCCCATTGACCAGGCTTGAGACTAACCACATAGACACCAAACAAAGATGTTGACCCTTTGCAACTCTATTTTTGCTTAGAGGAGGAAATTGTGGCCGACACCCTCGCGCTTGAACCCAAAGGGTCCATAAGATATTTGTTGTTAGACTCACACACAATTTATCCCTCCACATGTGCTAGTTGAGAATTGATCCTATATAAACAAAAACTTTGGTTTCTAAGCATTCTTTTGATGTCTTCTAGTAGGGCGAAGAAGACATTGTATTTCTCCACTTGCTTGTCCTTAAGAACCAAATACAACAATTTTTTCATTTACGAGTGCAAAGCGATTGAATTCAATTATTGCATCTTCCTACCCTTGGAATGACCAAGTTCAGGAACAACCGAATTTGAAATATCCTCAAGGAGTTCTGATCAGAATGGGATTGACATTCAATCCTTGCTTGAGTCTCTATCTTTTGAATTCATTTCTTGTCTCTGGGAGAATTGATCCAGATTTATGTAGGAACACAATAAAATACAGAAATAGCCATAAACACAGAGATGCAACGGAAATAATGCTTCATTTCATTAATATCAAATAACATAAATATGCTTACAGACATAATGGAAATCAAATAGCTAGGGCATTGGTAGCTTATCTCTTAGAAGAGATGTGGCAGCTACATGCCTCTGAACTGTGTTACAATGAGGCTCGAGGGCCTATTTATTATTGAGAAACAATGAAAAACTTTAAATGTCCAAAAACCTAACCCTAGGAAATGAAGCACCAACTATGGGCCCCGTTTAGGTAAATTGATGTTTCAACTTCCCAGTGTCGTAACTTTGGCATACTATCTCCGTTTGGCACACATGATACATCGTTAGAAATATTTATTCGAGGACTACAACTACTAATCACAAATATCGATTCTGGAATGAAATCATATTTTCCAGAATCACGATGCCTAGAAAACATCGTTTAAGGCCTCAAAATGGATCTGGAAGTTCAAGACCTGAAAAACTGCTAAAAATAGTAAGTTGTGTTGAAACAAAAAAACTGAAAGGACTGATGGTGGCGTTTCTAATGGAATAGGTGGGCAGCCACCAATATCTACTTGGATCATTAGGGTCCCAAAACGGCTCCGAGAGTGCAGGACCCGAAATCCTGCTAAAAATAATAAGTTGTGCTGAAAGTGAAAACGTCCAAGAATTGATGGTGCGGGTCCAAATGGAATAGATGGGTGGCCACCAATATCCACCTGGATCATTCCTCCTTCCTTAGGAAGCAATGGTCCCCATTGCATTGAGATACTCCATGAGATGAGGAAAATTCTGTTGAACTGGGTATTAGATTTTTCAAAGATGTCATGGACCTGCGGGCAGACATGCTAGATGTGTTTAGTAAATTTGGTTTCTTTATTAGCCCTAGATAGTACATGTGTGGATTCTGTTTGTGTAGTAGTATGAGGTATGTCAACATCAGAATATGGTGCGTCAGGGTTCAGATCAATGGAGTGCTTGTCCTCATAATGTAGAGGAACCTCTGTGAGTGAGGAGAAAATGTCCTCGTATTCCTCCATGAATTTTTCCATTTGCTGCAGCCATGCAGGGGAGCCCTGTTTCGAGGTTGTGGCCACAATATTCTTCTTTCCCTGTGAGCGAGTTGTAAAGAAAATAAATTTTCTGGTTTGGGAAACAATCTTACGTGTTATTTTGCATTAGTAAAAGATATGACAGGAGGTGGTACTACCTCTGGTATCCTGTACAAGTTATTTCCAAAAGTAGTAATAACAACATGAGCCTAGACTCATACACAACATGTCACCTCCATAAGTACGGTTGGCCCAATAATACATCAGCTACATCAAGAGGAGCAACATCACACACTACCTCATCCGTGAATGGCTTGATACTGTATGGAAGGAGACACTGCTGGGGAACGCGTATATCTCTCCCTGGGTGAAGCCACCCAATGGTATACGGTTGCGGGTGTGCTATGGTCGGTAGGTCGAGCTGCTTCACGACCTCTGCTAAAATGAGGTTCTTTTGGCTTTCGCTATCGACAAGGAATTGCAGTGAAGAACCCTTCACCCACATCTGCGAATGGAAGAGGCGCTCCCCCTCCTATGGATCCTCGAGATCCTTCCTCTAGATCTTGGTGGTGGCAACGACACTAGGATCCGCATCAATGATCTACTTCCCTTTGTCATTGCCTTTGTCTGGTTCTGACTCAGGATCAGGACAACATTAGGGGAATTTTGAGGTCTAAAATGAGCCTCCTAAGGAAATTATAAAATAATAGGGTAAATAATAAAATAATATTAGATTACATCATCAAATTTTAGAGGGAAAAAAGAATAAAATAATAATAATACAATAAAACTATTTTTTCAACTCGTATTTTCAGCTTATCTCCCTAAGTTTTAACTCAAATTTAGAGTGGGAACACTCGGTGGATGAAAATTTAATATCTCATCCAAGGAGTACCCATGTTGCATACTTTCGATGGACTCTGCTACATGAAAAATGATAAATACATGAAAAACATGATTGCAATCATGTTTTCTCATGTATTTCTCGTTTTTCGTGTGGGATAGTTCATCGAAAGTATGCAACATGGGTACTCCTTGGATGATAAATTAAATTTTGTATCCAACGAGTACTCTCGCTCGAAATTTGAGTAAAAACTTAGGGAGATAAGTTGAAAAAGTAGTTTTATTATTTTTTATTCTTTTAACTTTTGTACTCCAAAAGTGGTGAATCATCCCCCATGGTTGACATCATCATCTTGAATCCTATTGGTTCTTATAAAGTTTATTTTGGTTGTAAATTTTTCTTAGGAGGCCCATTTTAGACCTCAAAATTCCCCTAATGTATCTGATTCGGGTGCCTTTAGTTTGGCCACCAACGACTGGTTGGCCCGACACTCGTTTGTGCTGTGAGTGAGGCTATTATGAAATTCACACCACTTTCCTGTCTCCTTCTTTGGATTTGTGGTGTTGTTCTGAGTTGCCCTGCTTTGGCCTTGACCCTTGTTCTGCAGTTCAGGGGCGCCTTTCCCTGGCTTCAGATTCGCGGATCTAAAGTCTCGCTTCTTCTACTTAAATTTCAGCTCAATCTTGGTAGCATAGAGATATGTTGTGCCAAGCGATGTAATGTCAAGGAACTCCATTTCCTCCCAAATGTGTATACGCAGACAGATGTGGTACTTGAGCACCAAATGTCTCTTTGAATCTTTAATACCCAACTTTGTGCGTAGGGTAGGGAACAAATTCGTCAGTTCGTGCACATCTTGATCCCTTTCCTGCCACAACGTGGTCCATTGGATGCAATTTTCCTCATAGATCCCCAAGGGGTAATATTGTTCCTTGATGCCATCTGAGAACGAATTCCAAGTGGGTGCGGCTGTGAACATAGAGGGTTTTGTCCCGTCCTTTTGCTCACAGTAGGTTTCCCACCAATATTTGACATGGGGGCTGGCTTTGAGGAGTGCAAAAATAATCTTCTCTCTGTCGGAGAAATCATGGACCAAGAAATAACCTTCCAACAAATTCAACCATCTATCTATAACATCTGCATCTATCTGGCCTTCAAATATATGAATGTCAAATTTTTCCTGAACCTTGAAGGGAGTGGCGCCTCCAGAATGGTTGTTGGATGCAGATGCACCGTAGGTGGGCAGCCGTTGAAGGATCTGAGAAAAGTTATCCATCATTACGTTCCTTTTTTTCTCGAGGGCCTCCTCGAGCAATATTTTGATAGGATCTCCTGCTCCCTCATCTTTCTTTTCTTCCGCCATGGGAGGTCGTTGGGGTTTGCGAGGCTGATCTTGCAAGGGTTCAACCAGATCGAGCCCTAATTCCTTATACCTTGACCACGTTGGGGGCATGCAAATAAAAACAGGGAAAGAGCAGACCCGCTCTGATACCATTGATCCGGATTTATGCAGGAGTGCAATAAAATACAAAATTAGCCATAAACACAGTGATGCAGCAGAAATAATGCTTCCTTTCATTAATATAAAATAACAGAAATATGCTTACAGACATAATGGAAATCAAATAGCTAGGGCGATAGTAGCTTATCTTTGAGAATATATGTGGTGGCTACGTGCCTCTGAACTGTGTTACAATGAGGCTTGAGGGCTTATTTATTATTGAGAAACAATGGAAACTCTAAACATCCAAAAACCTAACCCTAGGAGATGAAGCACCAACTATGGGAACCGTTTGGGTAAATTGGTGTTTCAACTTCCTGAGTGTTGGTCGCTTTAATTGCTTTCACAATTCAAGTGCCACATAAATTGTCAACCCGGGAAGGTCTGTTTATTCCAAAGACAATCACGCACTATATATTCTCAATTCCAAAAGCAAAGAGATGTTGTAGTATTAATCACACAAATTATATTAATCACACTGTTCACACCTTAACAAAGCTGAGGCCTACTTGTGTTACAACAGAAACAATCCTTCTATTGCAGACTTTCATTAAAGAGTCCTAGAATAGATAATGAAAGAAAATCACTCCGCAGGAAAGGAAATCAATCAACCATAATAAGGAACAGGACCCTATTCCTCCAAGCATGAACCTTCAGCACCTGTTTCCTGATATCAAACACACTGTAGAAAAGAAAATCACTCAGCCAAAACGAGGAACATGACCCTATTCCTCTAAACAGGAATCTTCAGCACCTGTCTCCTGATATCAAACTGTCATACACTCATCCCACAAATAAATAACTGAAAATGGAATAACTCACGAATTTGTAAGAGTGAATGATATGCAGTAATTAAAGAAAATAGAGTGTTTAATAAGGAATACAGAATTGTGTAAATAACCTTCAGCAAATAGTATTTAATTAAGGTGCGAAATCATAAAGAAGTTAACAGACTACAGGAGCAATCGGGTGAATCTTGTGAGGAAGGCGGGCCCTTTCCTTCTCACAAGATTCCCCAGAGAAAGAAGTTAAATGGAAGCACTCAAAAGAAACCTTTATTCATCTGTCAAAAGAATTAATACATTACAATGGAGCCTTGCTCCGTTCTGCTCAAAAAAATGTATCTCCCGCAGTCTCTAACTCCCCCTCTAATGATGATGTCTTCTCTTTTTAAAGAGAAGACATCTGTTACAGTTACATAAGAGAAATCCTATTTTTATCCAAATCTGATCTTCTATTTTAAAACGGGGTCTTTCTATTCTTCCATAACAAAGTGATGTTACAACAGATACAAAAATACTGATTTTAGAACAATCCGTGTAACAAATTTCCTTGCTTGTCTTCATCTTGTTGCCATCATTCCTGAAATACACTTCTGAAATCGCAAATCACGAGCAGTTTTCAGTAGCGGGATTTGCGTGCCCACTGACTGTTTCAGCAACAGAATTGACTGTTTCAGCAATGGGGTCGACTGTTTCAACAACGGGGTCGATTGTTTCAGCAACACGTTCTTTATCATAGATTATCTGCAATCTCTTCAGCAACTGTATATCTTCGATTAATGATTAAATATAAGGATAATGTGGAATTATATGCAAAACAAATTAAACATAGAATAAAGAGAAGAAATTTGTATACCTTTGGGAAAAATGGATGGAAATGATAATGTAAACTTTAGATATGGACTAGAAAGAGTAAGGAGGTGGCAAAAATATGTAGTCAAAATGATACATTATGAGGTCCTAACATCCCCCCCCGACTGAAAGGGTTGCATGTCCTCAGGCAACTTTTAGTCTGAATTGGAGTTTGAATACTAACTCTTTGCATGCAAGTTACTCAAGCAATAACTATGGAAGGTGGTATCTGTTGATGATATGAATCCTTGATTACTTTGCAATTTCTGCCATGCTTCTGCCTCATCCTTGTTAGACAACCTGTAATGAGCCTGATATCTTTATGATGGCATCCATAAAATGGGAAAATGAAAATGATAGCCTATCCAATTCTCAGCACACTGTTGAACACTTATGATGTAGTTTGGAATTCTAGATAGTGCAATTTCAAGGTTGCTAGGGCTAAAGGGATGATACTCTTGTCTTTCCTTAGAGGACTGTTGCTAGAACATGGCATTTGCCTTCAGAGCAGCCGTCTCATTGGCCCTGATTGACTGATGACATTCTTGGAGTATAGAGGCTTGCAATTTCTCTATGTATCTAGTCATTTTTGGCTTCTGCAAAAACTTATGGTACTCTGCTACAAAAATGGCTGGATTTCGAGGCTCTGGCCTTATCCAAAGAAGACAATTATCCTCATTGTGCCTAGTTGGAAGAAAGGCAGTTTGCCAAGTGATTTGATTTGCAAGAAAAGAAACAAACGCCCTAATTTGTATATCACCAACAATAGGATTGAGATTGAGTTCTCTGTTTTCAGGCATTGCCTCATTATGAAGATACAACTCGCATAACAAATGTTGATCACTTGTAGAGGCCTCAGCAAATGTTTTAACAAATTGTTCAGCTGTGAGCAGCTCATAAGGTCTTCTATCCTTAATTTCTTTTAACTGAAAATAAATAAGACGCTCTGAAAGAAACAGAGAATAGTTCACAGATGGTTTCCTGGTGGCTAGTAGTTTTTGCACTACTTGAAACATCAGGACTAATTTATCTTTTAATTCTGTATTCTCCTTCCTGGAATCTTTAAGCTGCTGGAATGTCTGTTCCCAGATTTCCCAATTGGAGTACATTTGATTTTGCCAAGCTAACTTATGTTGTTGTAGGATTTTATCTTGATCCTCAGCATATTGCTTCTTCCACCTGTTCATTATTTCCAATTCTTTCCATGGTAGAGTTTGTGTTCCTGCATTATAAGTAATGGGCTGAGGCATAGTCTGTGTAGCAAAGTCAGTGAATGTCGGGCAGGGTACCTGTACCTTAGTTTCCTTCTCCAAAGTTTTTGAGGGCCCTATTGGTTCTTGTGTGACAGTAGGGTCTTTCTTCTTTAAAGTCTTTGAGGGTCCTACTGGTTCTTGTGTGGCAGTAGGGCTTTCTTTCTTTATTGGAGATGATATGGATGCACTAGACATTGGTACTTCAACTATCTTGTATCCTGCATTTTGATAAATGTTTCCACACTGATAACACATGTACTCTTTATAAGGATCATTCTCTGAGTGTTTTTCTTGCATCGATGCTGTATGAGCCAAAGTATAAAGATTTAATTCTTTATCAAAAGCTTCTCTTTCCATTATCAATTCTTTCTTGTAGGCTTCTAATTCTGACTTCAAAAATTCATTTTCTTCTAAAATAGAGGCTATGGTGACTGGAGCGTGTGCTTTTGCTGAAATTGATTGCTGTTTCTCCGTTGTAGCTGGTTCTTGTGTTTCAGCTACAGTCGGATTCCTTAAAATATCATGCTGGATGTTTGATTTTTGCACGTCAGCAGCTGGTTCTTGTGTTTCAGCTGCTGCGTGAGTAGTTGGTTCTTGTGGAGCAACTACTGGTTGTGTAAGAAATGATGTCATATTACCCTGGGCAACTGGTTCTTGTGGAGCAGTGCCACAGGATGAGAGAGGTAATGTTTCTGGGATTTGGAAAGGTGGTGATGACTGGAATTGTAACAAAATAGCTGCGGGATCAGGGGAAATGGGAGTTGTTTTCATTTTTCTCCTAGGTAGAAAAGCAGGGAAAGTAGTGGCTTTCTTTTTCTTTTTATGGGAGGATTCTTCCCTAAGAGAGGGGCTGTCGGAAGAGGTGACTGTTTTGGATGCAACCCTCGTTTGCCTTTTTGATACAGAGGAGGTTGTAGTCTGCCTCTTCCTTTTATGAATATGAGGAGATGGTGGTGTTTCAGTCTGAGAGTCATCACTAGGAATGTAAACAGTGGGCTGGGATGACTCTGTTAAATGGAATGGTTTTGAAGGTGGGTTAATTGGATTGAGTGGTTATGAGGATGGGATTGATGGAGGATCCGGAATATTCTTCAATTGCTGTTCATGAGAACTTTCAGAAGTTTCATGAGAATTTTCAGCTTCTTGGGGAATTTCGGGGATTGGGGAGGCAGTAGGGGTAAGTTATTTAGAGGGGGGGTTTTGCTCAGCAAAACCCCTTTGAATTAATAATTGACAGAGGTGATGATGAGTAAGGGACAGTAATGGAAATTTTACCTTTCTACAGTAATATGACATATTCTTAATACATCCAAGCAGATAATAAGGAATGTTGAGTAGTCTACCATGCTGCAAGTGGCTCATTAAAACAAAGTCATGTTGATAAACTACCTGATAACGTCCCTCGCAAGTTAAATAATGCTTGAAAAATTCGGCTACCTTGGCCCACGGAGGAGGTAGTGAATGCAGTCCTATGCCACGTCCTTTAATCTCAACACGTTCTTCTGGAAGAAGGAAGTCCTGTTGCGCATTCAAGATGATGTGTTTTCTACTAAACCACCGAGTTCCTGTGACTGGAAAACTCGAGACTTGGGAAATATCATTCTCTGTAACTGAAATTCTGACCCCTTGGACTGTGGAGTGATCCTGTTGGAGGTTCTGTGCGAACTCCAAAACTTGCCGAGGGTCAAATTCTCTCAGTTTTTCAAAATAAGTGACCCATCTTGCCTGCTGGAAAATTTGGTAAGCCTTCGGAAATAACTGAAGAAGAGCCGTTGATCCGGGCTCATGCCTGATCACCAAACCACCCATATTTACTAACTTAAGTCAAATACAGAAACATAGAGCAGAATCACAGGCTCGATCAGACTAATCGTTACAACTGAGGATATGGAGTATCAATGATGGCCGAAATAATGGATATGACGAGTGACGGTGGATTGGTGTGGAATGATGGTTTAAATTTTTGAAATACCCCCCTACGTGTGATGTAATGATGTTTAAATGTGCGGGGATTGTAATCATAATAGGAAAGATCCTCTCTTTAAACTATTATTTAACTATATTACATAAAAAATCCACATACCTTATATTTTACCTTTGTGTTTGTAATTCGAAGTATAGAGTGCTTGTTCATAATGGCTTAATACTGATGGAAGAATCTTTAGATTTCTCTGAAATGTAGAAACAAGAGCATATTAGAGTCTGCTCAATACTGGATAATGTTCGCCCAAGGGATCTGAAGAATAAAAATGGGATGCTGGATAACTTGTATATCAGGGGAAAAAATGATGTTTCAGCAATGGAATGATGGATGACCTGATACTGAAAGTGGTGTTTCAACAAGGGAAAAATAAGGGAAATGATGCTAAAAAGTAATGATTTAGCACTGGGAAATTTGAGGAAATAATTGCTGAGGAGTGATATTTCAGCAGTAAAGAATAGGGAAAATACTAGCTAAAGAATGATGTTTCAGCAGTGGGTGGAATGAGAAAAATAGGAAAAATGATATGAAAGAGGGAAAGAAAGAATGAGGGAATAGATGATGAAATGGTGAGGAAAATGAATTGGATGAGGAAAGAAAAACTTCTTCAGATTGAACTTAGATCTTCTTGTGATGACATTGTCCTCCTTGGTGAATTCTTCCTTAATCTGCAACATACCATTGTAACATGCCAACCCTTGACAGGGATTATTAGTTGTAAATCTAATCTAATACTAAAAATATAGTGCAGAAAATAATTAAATGTTGTGAGGAGCAGAAGACTCCCCCAGAAAAAGATAATGTGTATCAGTCATGCAAGCAGCCTTAAAATCTTCTTTAGAAACAGGGCGCTGGTACAAACGAAGCCTATGACCATTTACTAGTAGAGGTGTTTTAGAATCATCAATTGTTAAAAGTCATACCGTTCCATTAGGAAAAATAGCATCTACTTCATAAGGTCCCAGCCATCGTGTACGTAGCTTACCTTGAAAGTTTTCAAACCGAGAGTCATACAATAAAGCCCAATTACCTCTTTGGAACCGCTTGTGCTTAATGTTTCTGTCATGCCACTTTGTTCTTTGTTGTTGAATCATGGTTGTCTGGTGAATGGCATCTAATCTCTTTTCATCCAGTTCAAGAAGCTGCTGCAACCTGGCTGTCTGCACATCAGTCAAATCAAGGTTAACAACTAAAGAAGTTCTCAAAGTTTTAATTTCAAATTCCATAGGAAAAACAACACTTTTACCATAAACCAATTCATAGGGAGAAAATCCTGTAGTATTTCTCCAGGTAGTTCTATAAGCCCATAATACTTCAGGGAGTCTTTGAGACCAATCCTTCTGGTTATCCTTGACTGTTTTAGTTAGAATGGCTTCTATCACTTTATTTGTGCTTTCCACCTGCCCATTGGCTTGGGGATGGTATGGTGTAGTCATTCTATGATGAATATGATATTTTTGAAGGGTGGATTTAAAACCATGGGAATTGAAGGGAGGTCCTCCATCTGTAACTAGCTCTCTAGGAATTCCAAATCTAACAAAGATTTCTTCAAATAGGAAAGCTAGAACAACTTCTTCATTGGCTCTAAGAAGTGCTTTGGCCTCCACCCATTTAGTCATATAGTCTGTAGAGACTAATATATAAGTTTTTTGATTGGATGGAGGATTAATGGGTCCTATGAAATCTACGGCCCATCTTTCAAATGGTTCAAGTACTACCTGGGGGTTTAATGGCATTTGATCTCTATGATTGGGTTGACCCATTCTCTGACAACTATCACAAGCCCGCACATAATTCTTTGCATCCTTAAACAGTGAGGGCCAATAGTACCCCATCCTCAGAATTTTGTGTGTTGTTATTTTATCGGCAAAATGCCCTCCACAAGGGCCATCATGACAAGCTTTTAGTATATCATACACCTCATCCTCTCTAATGCATCTTCGGATTTCATGATCAAGTCCTGTGTGAAAAAGACACCCGCTTATCCAGCTATACCTAGCACTTTGTTGAAAAATTCTCCTCTTTTCTCTATGTGACAGGTGTGATGGCAACTTTCCTGCAACCAAATAATTGGCAATATCTGCATACCAAGGAGAGTGAGCAGATACTGCAAATAGATACTCATCAGGAAAGGAATCATCTACTGGAATATTATTATCAATTTTTAACCGTGAAAGGAAATCAGCCACAACATTTTCTTTACCTGGTCGATCTACAATTGTAATATCAAACTCCTGCAGTAACAATAACCATCTGGTAACTCGAGCATTTGTGACAGGTTTATTCATTAAATACTTGATGGCCGAGTGATCAGTATGGAAAAAAGTAGAGTAACCAGTGATATAATGTCGAAATTTGTTAATGGCATAAATTACTGCTAAGAATTCCTTTTCAGTAACTGTATAATTAAGTTCAGCAGGGGTCATATTCTTACTGATAAAATAGATAGCATAAGGAAGATGGTTTACCTCTTGTCCCAAGATAGCTCCAATTGCAGTATCTGAAGCATCAAAAGATATATGAAAGGGAAGTGCCCAGTCAAGCGCTCTCAAAATAGGAGCTATAGATAACTGATGCTTGAGTGCTACAAAGGCTTTATGACAAAGATTAGTCCACTTAAATTCAGCATTTTTCATAAGCAACACAAATAATGGAGAAGCTATCTTAGAAAAATCTTTAATGAATCTCCTGTAATATCCAGCATGTCCAAGAAAACTTCTTACATCAGTTTGTGTTTTAGGAACCGGAAGATTCTGTATGAATTGTATTTTGGATGGATCTACCTGAATTCCTTGAGATGAAATAAAATGTCCAAGCACCACTCCTTCACTCATCATCATGTGGCATTTTTCAGTACTTAAGGATAGATGAGCTTGAATACAACGTTTAAGTACTTTCTCAAGATTGTGTAGTGCATCTTCAAAAGACACACCATAAGGGGTAAAGTCATCCATAAATATTTCCATAGAGTCATTCAGCATATCAGAAAATATTCCTATAACAACCCTTTGAAAAGTTGCTGGTGCATTACATAGTCCGAATGGAAGAACTCTATAGGAAAAATTTCCCCATGGGCTAGTAAAAGTGGTCTTGTCTTGGTCTTGGGGTGCAATCCTGATTTGGTTATACCCACTGAATCCATCTAAAAAGGAAAAGAATTTCTTCCCTGACAAACTATCCAACACCTGATCAATGAATGGCAAAGGAAAGTGGTCTTTTTGAGTGGCCTTATTTAAAGCCCTATAATCTACACACACCCTCCATTTCCTGTTTTTCTTAGGGACTATTACCAATGTGGAAACCCATTCACTGTCAAATATAGGGTATATAAATCCCGCATTAAGCAATTTTTGAAGTTTGTTTCACAATTTCTCTTAAATTAGGGTTCATTCGTCTTTGGGGTTGACAGACTAGTCGACAACCTTCCTTAATATAAATTCGGTGAGTACATAATTCAGGAGAGATTCCCTTCATATCCGTGTAATCCCATGCGAATGCTTCCTTATTTTCAAGTAGTAACTTCATTAACTGTTGTGTTTCAGCAACTGTTAGATCAGAATTTATGTTCAACGTTTTTCCAGGCTCGAGTTCCACTGTTATACTTTTAGAAGAGACGGAGGTTGATGTTTGAGGTAAATCTTCAGATTCAATCTTGTCTTGGGTATCTGTTTCAAAGAGTGTAATTAATTGATTGTGAGTTTCGGCAACCACAGAGGAAGGTTCACAAATAAAATTATTAATTACTTCGTCTTCTGTGCTGTCTTTAAAACTCAAGGCTTGTCCGATAGTTAAAATAGGATGAACAACATTATCATCATAATCCATCCATACAGAATTCTCATTGCTAATCATGGGTATAGCATGAGGATAAAGAGTAAGCTGTTTAGTTTCACATCCATTGGAGATTGTCATTGAACCGGATCTGCAGCTGATAAAGGCATCGACTGTAGCTAGCCACAACCTTCCTAGGATTAGAGGGTGTCCCCCCAAATTTGTTTTAGTTTGCAACACCACAAAGTCAGCTGGGTAATTCTAGGATTCAACTGAGATAACTAGGTCCTCAACAACTCCTTCTGGTTTGATTGTAGAGCGGTCAGCTAGCTCTAGGATGGTTGGTGTGTCTCTAATTGTGTTCTTTAGTTGTAGCAATTGTGAAGTTTCCAGAGTCATGATGTTTATTGCAGCACCTAAATCTACCAGAACTTGAGGGATTATTGTTTTACCAATTTGAACTGTCACAGTAGGATGGCCGGGGTCACCATATTTCACAAGAGGAGTTTCTCTGGACATTAATGTGGACAGATCACCCATAACATGAACTATAAGGGGATCCTTAACTTTCCTACCAGGTTTCTTAACACAAATATCCCTCATGGTTCTGGCATAGATTGGTACATCTCTTAGTGCCTGTAAAAGTGGGATTTTAACATACAAATTTTGCAATTCCCCTAAAAGATTAAAAGCAGGTGTTTTAGGTGCTTTAGTTAAAACTAAGCGCTCGGGGAATGGTGGCCCTGTTATTTCAGCATCCTTGTTAGAGGGTGGTTGTGCTTCTTTGTGTGAATTATGTTTCTCAGTTTCTTCTTTATCAGAATCAGAAAAAGTTATACCATCTATGATAGGTTCGAGTATTTTCCCAGATCTTAGATGAATATCATTGCATTGTGCAGGGAAAACATGAAGTGTAGGCTGGTTTTGAATGTCAACAACTTGCACAACTTTATTATTGGGGTTAGGATTTGGTTGTACAGGTAGCTGGGGTCTCATTTGATTATTTGGTGGAGCACTTGATGGCAGAGGAAGTGGTTGTTGAAATTGAGGAAATTGATTTGGATACGGGAGTTGTTGACTCCTCCAATTTGAATTCCATGGATTAAAAGAAGATGGCTGTTGTGGGGGCCAAGGAGTCCACATTGCAAGATCTACAAAGGGAGGGTTTGTTTGTTGCATGGGTGGGTAATTCATCTGATTAAAGGGTGGGTATTGCATTTGGTTAAAGGGAGGGTAATTTGTCTGACTGAAAGAAGGATAATTATTCCAATGATTAGAAGATGTAAATGGCATACTAGAATTCATACCTTGTCCTCTTGGTTGCCATTGTCTTCTTTGTGTTAGCAGATAAAATGCTTCAGCTTCTTCTTCCGTTGGCTGGAGTGCTGCTTTTATTCCCGGTAAAGAAGGACATTGTTGTGTTTCATGATCTTTCTCACAAAGGGTGCAGATTGGTATCTTGTCCAATGGGCATTCCCTTAGTGGATGTTTATCTCTGCATTTAGGGCAAAAGACAGCCAGAGCTGCTTCTGCTTCAGCCTGCTTCTTTTTAACCTGCAAGGTGTCAATTTGTGAAGCAAAAGAACTTAACATTTCAGTTTTAAATTCTTCAAGTAAATTACCTATTTCAGCTCTTGTTGCTCCGCCACTGGCTGATTTCTGAACTCTTGAATTAGTGGAATCTCTGTTGTTTAATATGTTCCTTGCAGCTCCTCTTGAACATCTTTTACAGAGTTCAACAATCTCATCATATGATTCTTTAGATATATCTCCTTTACCAAGCATGTTTAGCATGTCTAAACAATCATCCCTTAGTCCTTTTAGTAATATTATTTTACGAATTTATTTACTTACATTCGGATGATCAGATCTCTGCAGATTATACTGCAGTCTTTTCACATAGTCCTCCAAATTCTCGTCCGCCTTTTGTGCCATATTGAATAATTCCTCCCTCTTTTCTCTTGTCCGACAATAATCTTGATATTTAAGTAGAAATTTCTGTTTCATCTGTTCCCATGTTGTGATTACCTGGCTTTCAAGGCTCATGAACCATCTTAACGCATTTCCCTTTAATGTTGCTGGAAATAGTTTCAACTTCTGAGCATTAGTAACATAATCTCTGCATAATATATCAAATTCACAAAGAAATTCATTCGGATGTTCAGAGGATAAACCATGAAAGTTTGGTAAAGCAGACAGTGGAATATTTTTCATAGGAGTTTCTCCTCTAGGAAGATCACTAATAGGAAATCCCAGAGTAGAGAGGGAATTTTCATCTTTTCCTTCTCCTTCAGGATATACTCGTCCTCCAAATAATTCTTCGTTGTTTCCTTCCATTGGCTGCTCTCCTACTGCACTTGCTCGATCCTCAAAATCTTCTACCGGCTCCTCAATGTTTTCCACTGGTCATCCAATATCTTTTGTTAATTCCTCAACGTTCTCTGTTGATTCCTTAGTACTTCCCTCTGATTCTTCAAAAATAACTACTAGTTCTTTAATATCTGTTGCTGGTTCCTCTACGTATTCAGGGCCCACAACTTCTTCTGTTTTGTAATCTGATTGAGGGGAGCATTGAGGCTTTGGTCTCCGAGAACTTAATCTTTGTGAAGATTCAGCCTTTGATACAATTTCTTCAATGAAAGTCTTCCTTCCTCCCCTTCCTTTGCCCTTGCCACATGTAGGGTTAGTTTTCTTTTGGGTTCCACGTCCTCTCATACAATCTGCACATCTAGAAAGAAGGCATCAATGCTTTTGAAATCTATAATTTCCTTCCCCAGCAACGACGCCAAAATGTTGGTCACTTTAATTTCTTTCACAATTCAAGTGCCACATAAATTGTCAACCCGGGAAGGTCTGTTTATTCCAAAGACAATCACGCACTATATATGCTCAATTCCAAAAGCAAAGAGATGTTGTAGTATTAATCACACAAATTATATTAATCACACTGCTCACACCTTAACAAAGCTGAGGCCTAATTGTGTTACAGCAGAAACAATCCTTCTATTGCAGACTTTCATTAAAGAGTCCTAGAACAGATAATGAAAGAAAATCACTCTGCAGGAAAGGAAATCAATCAATCATAATAGGGAACAGGACCCTATTCCTCCAAGCAAGAACCTTCAACACCTGTTTCCTGATATCAAACACACTGTAGAAAAGAAAATCACTCAGCCAAAACGGGGAACAGGACCCTATTCCTCTAAACAGGAATCTTCAGCACCTGTCTCCTGATATCAAACTATCATACACTCATCCCACAAATAAATAACTGAAAATGGAATAACTCACAGCTTTGCAAGAGTGAATGATATGCAGTAATTAAAGAAAATAGAGTGTTTAATAAGGAATACAAAACTATGTAAATAAACTTTAGCAAACAGTATTTAATTAAGGTGCGAAATCATAAAGAAGTTAACAGACTACAGGAGAAATCGGGTGAATCTTGTGAGGAAGGCGGGCCCTTTCCTTCTCACAAGATTCCCCAGAGAAAGAAGTTAAATGGAAGCACTCAAAAGAAACCTTTATTCATCTGTCAAAAGAATTAATACATTACAATGGAGCCTTGCTCCGTTCTGCTCAGAAAAATGTATCTCCCGCAGTCTCTAACTCCCCCTCTAATGATGATGTCTTCTCTTTTTAAAGAGAAGACATCTATTACAGTTACATCAGAGAAATCCTATTTTTATCCAAATCTGATCTTCTATTTTAAAACGGGGTCTTTCTATTCTTCCATAACAAAGTGTTGTTACAACAGATACAAAAATACTGATTTTAGAACAATCCGTGTAACAACTTTCCTTGCTTGTCTTCATCTTGTTGCCATCATTCTTGAAATACACTTCCGAAATCGCAAATCACGAGCAGTTTTCAATAGCGGGATTTGCGTGCCCGCTAATTGTTTTAGCAACAGAATTGAATGTTTCAGCAACGGGGTCAACTGTTTCAGCAACACGTTCTTTATCATAGATTATCTGCAATCTCTTCAGCAACTGAATATCTTCGATTAATGATTAAATATAAGGATAATGCGGAATTATATGCAAAAAAAATTAAACATAGAATAAAGAGAAGAACTTTGTATACCTTTGGGAAAAATGGATGGAAATGATAATGTAAAATTTATATATGGACTAGAAAGAGTAAGGAGGTGGCAAAAATATGTAGTCAAAATGATACATTATGAGGTCCTAACACCGAGGTCGTAACTTTGGCATACTATCTCTTTTTGACACACATGATACATTGTTAGAAAGATCTATCTGAGGACTACAACTATTGACCACGAATATCAATTCTGGAACAAAATCATATTAGTTGGAATCGCGATGCCCAAAAAATGTCGTTTAGCACCTCAAAATTCTCCAGAAGTTCAGGACCCGAAAAACTGCTAAAAATAGTAAGTTGTGCTGAAACTGAAAAAATGAAAGGACTGATGGTGGCATTTCAAATGGAATAGGTGGGTGGCCACCAATATCCACCTAGATCATTAGGGTCCAAAAACGGCTCCGGGAGTGCAGGACCTGAAAACCTACTAAAAACAGTAAGTTGTGCTAAAAGTGAAAAGCTGTAAGAATTGATGGTGTGGGTCCAAATGGAATAGGTGGGCGGCCATTGATATCCACTTGGATCAAGAATAACATTGAAGTAGGGGCCTATTGAATCATGAAAAAAAATTCTTTCCCTTTTCTTCTCCGGAGGTCACAACCACCTCCCCCTCGTCTGCAATGCATTCTCTGTCTAGGGGGCATCATCATGTCATAGGGAGTACATTTGGAGCATCCATTGAAAATCCCATGACCTACAAAGTAACATGAGAAGTGACCAGATGAGCTGACTTTAAGATGTGACCTTCATCCAATTATATCCTCCCCATACCTCCAAACAAATGTATCATATGGTACCAAGATAACATAAGAGACAACAAAGGGCTCACCACCCTCGACAGACGTCCCATAACCTAGAACCAAAAGACACCAAAATATACTTATATTGAACAAAATAACCTAGACACTAGACACAGACAAGGCGACACAACCAACTACCAAGAAACCTGACACAATTTTAATAAAATTATCAGAGAAATACCCTCAAATTTTCATTACAATTGGCACTTCATGCCTCAGAGCACCCCAAAGACAACGACCATGGAAACGATTACACAAATGGAAAAAAAAGGTCTTTTGACCTCTACCACCAAGAACTGAGCTACCCGAGACAAAGGCACTAACCCTACCAGAACATATCTGTGCCACAAATTATTGAAAGACCAACTAGTAATTTTCACAAACGAGAGCATTTAGAAACCTCACTAGCCCAACACAAAATCCATAACCTCCCAGTCATAAGCAATCCCCACCACCAGAGGAACTCCACCATAACACACCTCCATATTGGAGCCCAAGGTCTCCTCCAACACAACATAATTAATTAACCAACAAAGGGAGGAAAAGGACCAACCCTTGTCTACTCTCCAACTTGCTCCCATGATCTCCAGAGCCTTCATATAACCTTCCATATATAGAATCTACCAATTGTTAACATGCATGTCGTGCATGTGGGGGTAGGGAACACCCTTCCAAGCTTTAAAGTGCATTATAACTAGGAGGCGGCGGGCATTTCCCCAACACTTCTATCTCTTCAACATTAACACCCCTATTGGGGGGGAGTAATAATTATAATTTAAACTAAATGAATAATTATAATTATAAATTATAAAATAAAATAAACATTAAATTTTAAAAATAAAAAAAATATTTATAAATATATAAATACAAACTTTTTAATTATGTGAGAGGCACATTCTATAGCCCAGTATGAAAGAAGCTTGTGATTTCATCTGTGCTCAACATTGAGTTGACATGTGTTCTTAAAAAAAATACTCTAAATAAAAAAATGTTAGTTATAGTATAAAAATAAGTGAATATACATATTTGGTTAGATTTAATTAAAATAATTATAAAAATGCTAATTAAATTACTCCTGTTATGATAGTTTGATTCATTTTTTTTTAATATTACAATCCAATATAAAGGAGACGTGGTAAAAATATTTCACTTTCATTCTCAGAGCCATAAATTAAAAATTTAGATGTCTATATTTTATATCAACTATAGGAGTTGAGATAATTAAAAGTAAAAAAAAAATTATTATATTTACCTTGTAAATATTTCAATATAGTACTTGAATAAAAAATGAATATTTATGTCAACTAATGTATTTCAATATAAACTTCTTATATATATATATATATGATGATGATTAACATCCACTAAAATGGTGAGCTTAAGCCAAACAGATCCTACATATTGCACACACACACTTAGAGATATCATAGTAAAATTTCAATATTCAAAAGTAAGAAATCATTCATTTTCTTTTGTACTAAGAGAAAATGTATAATTCATTCAATTTTTAATATAAAAGTGATATGTGGGATTCAAAAATTATTATAAATAATAAAAATGTTCAATATAGTTCATAAACAAAAAGTTTTACTATGCAAAATTAAATAATTTTGAGATGTATTTAAAACAATATTAATAAAAAAATAATATTTTAATATGGACAATATAATTTATAAATGAAATATACCAAAATTCATATTAATTAAAATAAATTCAATGTTAACTATATATATATATATATATTGTAAACTTAGTAGATCCTTGCTATTATCTATTCATCAAACAAAATGCAGGTCATAAAAATTTACAGCTTTTAGCCTCAATCTGCCCGTAAGAAACCAGGTCTATTGGCCGTCTTAAAGAGTTATAAGCCATCCAAAACTTAAACAAATTAAAGTGGTCTCTTACTATCTTTAAGGAATATTATCAATCTTTCCTTCCATAAACATATAAGAAACCTAAATGTTATCTGTTATCATAACAAAAAACATAATATAGAAAGTCAATCATCAGATGTCTCTATAGGAGCCGAGTCTTTTACACTTGATCCTAGCATGTCAACCTGGTGCATGCTTTGTAGCTGTCTGTCAATTCGCCCCAGTCGGACGCTCTTGTGATGCTACTGCAAGTTGATCTCCTAGATGTCTCTGCGAATGCCCGCTAGAGTTGAGACTGCGTGCAGGTCACCCCCTATCACTTGGACAGAGGAAATTGCCTTCACCAAGAGGCATTTCAATATCCAATAAGTGCAGATCGAGTGATGGAACAAAGACAATCTGCCTCGGGTATTACCGGGGTCAGTTACCATAGGGTTCAATTATTCTTTATCCACTTCAGCTTCCACTTCTTCCTTAACCCTTGCATCCTATTCCCACCCGTGAATCAAAGACTTGATGTAACACATGTACCATCCAAATAGGTCTAGAACAAGTTCTCCATTACCTCTTTGCCAGAATTACAACCTCGTTTAGCTCAGGCAGTTTTGGGAGCTTTGGCTTTCCCCTTATCCTTTCCGTCCTTCTTAGTCGACTGGGCTTTCACCGTTGTCTTCAGTTCTTGGTCTTCCAACAAATTTCTGTGCAGGTGAGAATTGCTAGGAAGATTTGCAATAGTACAAATCATGGTGAGATTAAAGTTACCTGAGATATAAACACGAGCACGGTGATGTCTGGGAGGCAATAGAGACTGGTTGTCTTTACCGTCTTGCACTGGACCCAACATTGAAAAAAAGGGAGGACTTGACCTTAAAACAATTGACAATTACTTAACAGACCAACAGGACACAACATAAATCTTCGCCATACACCAAACGTAATGGACCAGACTCCTCGTTCCTGCAGCAACCCAGACCTAAATAATCCCATTATAACAATTAGTACATATAACCTCAGCCATGGAAAAATTAATAAAATTGACGAAACAACAGACAGAGCTGACCCACTGACCACCCGAGCTATTTTTGCAAACCTTTACAGTCTCACCACCCACACTAAAATCATTGGAGGCCATACGGTCAATTTCCAAAAGCTGGTGACTACAATACGAATTAGAGACATGTAGAGATGAGGATAAAAAGGGATGCCCAAGTTGCTCAAAATAGAAACCCTCCAATGCAAAAGATAGACAATCAACATCATATCGATGTGATGCAAGGCCATTATAGCGCCATGCAAAACCAATACAACAAAAATACAACCATGCAAAGCCTAAACAGAAATAAAAACATACAAAAGCAACAGAAGCAGCCACAACATGCAGAAGGCGAGTTTGAATTACTCCCTTCGTGGGAAGGTAAATGGCAGCAATTCCCACCAAAACCCCATCACTGAAATACCGAACATAGAACCCACTATCTTCTCCCAAAACCAGGCTATCCACGATGAAATTATCTAAAACCAAGTAATCCAAGTTATACATTGTAGCAGAAACAGGTAATCCAAAAAGACCATGACCTTATTTTCCATAGAATGAAAACTAGAAACACGTTTCATGGAAGATGTGAGAGGAGAATTTGATACATACCTTCATAGACGACACACTGAAGGTGGAAGAGCTCTCCCCCAACTGCTTAACTTCTTGTTGCTGCTCTGTGCTCGACCAAATAATAACCACCAGGAAATGGAAAGGAGGATGTACATATGCCGTTTCCACCTCGCACGCTAGCTCTTTCCCCAAAACATCCCTGGCAGCCCACCTGTCGCGCCTTGATGTTCTGCATTCCTCATTAATTCCTTCATTAAGTTCCGTGGCTGGAGCCTCCCTCCATTGTCACATCGTGTCATCCTTGGTTTGAGTGTGACAGTTGGTGCATGCATCCTACACGTATGCCCTCCCCGTCTTCACATAAGGCCCCATGTGGCGCCAGTTGGAACCCCGATCAAGGGTTTTGGTATGTGATGTTATCCCAATCCTGGTTTACTACCTCTTGCAGATTTCAAGGCATGGTTCCTATAAGGTTTGCTCCCATGAGTTATCCATAACCCTGTCCTGGTTATTGCAACCCTAGTTTCCAAGAAGATTGGCTGCCTCATTTCTTGATCATCTAACATGGGATGGGGTAATATAACTTATCTTCACCATAATATCCTTAATCTCCTGGATCATTCTAGTTGTTCGCTAACTGCTACTAATATGATCCCAACACGCTCCTTTCTGCAACTTTCGGAGAATACTAGTGACCATAACTGAGTCTCTTTCCACCTCGAGTTGATGATACTGTTCTCTTCTTGCAATTATCAACCCCTGCTTTGCTGCATTCAGTTCAACCTCGTTATTACTAGCATGACCCAAATCTATGGCGTAAGTCCATAGTACACAACCCTCACAGTCTTAGAGAATCCCCCCTGCTCTTGCTTGACCTAGGTTACCATTCGAAGCCCCATCATAACTTAGTTTAATAAAACCCTACTGAGGAGGTTTAAGCTTATCCCTAACTTGATAGGTCATTGTTTTAGGTTTCCATGAAGCTGGTGTCAACATATAGGCTTTAAGATTTAACTGATTGAGGATCCATGCCTCCCTACCCTGTGTTGTCTAATCCTCCTGTGCCCATTTTTCAGCTAGGATAGTCTCCCATATGTTTTGTATAATGGTTTGCCATATTTCGGTGGGTTTCCTTTTCTCATCCCAGAAATTTCACTTGTTCCTCTCCTTACAAATTAGCCAGAGAAGGAACCCAACCGACAATGACCAGGATCTATTTACAACCGTGTTTTGGTATCCTCCTCTTCTCTATTTTTTAATTGTGTGTTGGATGCTTTCCTTATTTCTATCAGTTTGCTGGAACAAAGTAGATAAATTATGCCATGTAAGGTCAACAACAAAGCATCTGTTGAGAAGGTGTTCCAAAGTTTCAGTGTTCTCTCTACACATCACACAAACTAAGGGGCCAAGCATCCCTCATCTCTGCAATTGGTCCCAGGTAAGTATTCTACTATGCCCAACAACCCATAAAAAATATTCAATTTTAGGCCAGTGTTTACTTGACCAAATTTGTTTCCATAATATTTTGTCTGGAGGTTGTACATTGTTAGATTTTATCTTATAGGCTTCTTGAGTTGTAAACATTCCCTTAGTTTTGTAACCCCATCATAGGATGTCACTCCCTATGAGTATAGGTAATTTCCCAGATTGCGATTATTTCTCTAGGTTTCCCCATTGCTGTGTGTCTGGGGCATGTTGCCAATGATGCTTCTTCTTCCATCTCCTCCAATACTGGTCATTCTGTTCCTCCCAATAGTGATCTACCGATTTGGCATTTGCCTGATTTGTAGAAAGAAAAATTTATGCTAGATCAAACATACTGTATAATTTCTCTCTCTGTTTCCAGGAATCCTCCCAAAATCAGGTTGTGTTACCTCCCCTGATCTGCCAGAAACTGTGATCTCCAATGAGGTTCCTGTTCGAAGAGGCCAAGTTCCATATCCCTAATCCTTTAGGTATGATTTGGCCTTGCAACCTCTCCATAGAAGTATGTGGCATTTCATATTTATGCTCCCATATTTTTTTCCATAGGTCTGCGCCCCCCTGCATCCATCTCCACCAAAACTTGGCTCCCATTACCTGGTTAAGAATGTAGGGATCCTGAAGACCCAGACCTCCATTCCTTTCAGATAGAATCAAATTTTCCCAGGATAGAAGAGCCCACTTACGATTTTGTTGAGCTCCTTGCCATAGAAATTTTTTGAATATGTTAGTCATCTCAATACAACTAGACTTAGGGGCAGCCATCCCTGACAATTGATAAATATGAATAGATTGTAAAATAGATTTAAGAAGGACAACACGGCTTGGGGCATTTAGAGCTCGAAAATACCAGTTTTGGAGGCGATTTTGAATACGAGTAATAAGGTTTTTCCATCGAGATACATGGAGGGAGTTGATAGAAAGGGGCATCCCCAGGTACTTCGTAGGTATAGTCCCAATGCTGAACCCAAGGGTGCGAGCTAGGAACCGTTGAGATTGAGGAGAAGTGTTAAAAAATAAGACATTGGATTTATCATTATTGATAAGGGTTCCAGAATCATCCATAAACACTTCAAGAATATCTAAAATGAATTTAGATTCGCTAAGGCTAGCATGGAAGAAAAACATGATATCATCAACAAATTGTTGATGTGATAGAGTAAGGCCATCCCCCTAGAGATTCAAGCCTTTTAAGGATCCGAAATCCACATTGTGTTTGATATATCTGCCCAAATATTCCGCAACAATAATGAACAGAAACGGGGACAAAGGGTCTCCTTATCTCAGCCCTCTAGAGGCATTAAAAGGGTTAGAGGGACTACCATTGATGAAGATAGAGAAATTAGGGGTGGAGATAAAGGATATGATCCATTGAACCCATCTTTTATCGAAACCATAGGCCTGCAAGATATTTTGGAGGTAGGTCCAACTGAGGTGATCATAGGCTTTAGCAAGGTCCAATTTTATCAACATTCCTTTAGCTTTAAGAGTGCGAAGGGAATGAATGGCTTCCTGAGAAGTAACAATCCCATCTAGGATTTGTCTACCTTTTACGAACCCAATCTGTTCAGGAGAGATAAGATAAGGGAGGATAGGTTTAGTTGATTCACCATGATTGTAGACAAGATCTTATAGATAAAATTACAAAGGGAAATAGGTATGAACCTCGACGGAGCATCACAATTCTCATGTTTCGGAATTAAAGCTATTAAATTAGAATTCAGGCAAGGGTATAACTGTCTTGTCCTTCGCGACTCCTCAACCAGGTCAAGAATATCTTTTCCAATGAAGGACCAAGTAGCTTGAAAGAATTCCACGGTGAAGCCATCTGGTCCGGGTAGCTTATTTTTTCTAAGCCCTTAACTACTTCCTCCACTTCCTCACGAGTGATTTCCCTAAGCAAGGCCATGTTCTGCTCTATGTCGACTACATTAGGAATGAATTGCTTTATTTGTGTGATTTCTTCCATTCTGTTGTGATATGGTTCCATTAAAATCTCATGGAAATGGTTCACCAATATTTCTTCCAAATCCCGATGTTGGACGAGTCTATTTCCTACAAAGTCTTTAAGAGAGAATATGCGATTGTGTTGCCGTCTTTGAATCATTTCTTTATGGAAAAAACTAGAATTTCTGTCCCCTTCTCTTAGCCATTGAATTCTAGATTTTTGTTTCTATAAAATTTATTCCTGTTTTCGTCATTCTTCTAATTTGCTGATTAGGATACCTTCCTTCCTAACAAGGGCCGCAGATCGTCCCTATAAGATCATCTGTTGTTGAATTTGCTTCATATGACCCTGCAGTTTTTCCTTGTCCTGATATATATTTCCAAATTCAGTCTTATTCCATTTCTTGATTTTCTATTTAAAATCTTTCAGTCTGAGTTGAAATGTATGCATCCTATTTCTTCCTTTAACCCTACTTTCTTCCCACTAGCTTTTGGCTTTATCAATAAAGGTCAGATCTTTCAGCCAAAAAACTTCGAATATGAAAGGCATCTTCTTATTTCTCTAGTTCATGTCCACCTCTAAGCATATGGGCCAGTTATCCGATCCCATGCAGGGAAGAATAGGAGTTTCATAAAAGACATCCAAACTAATGAGCTCTTTGGATATTAAGAATCTGTCCAAATGAGAGGCTACTTGATGAGCCCCTCCTCTCTTGTTATTCCATGTGAATTTACCATTGATAGTAGGTATGTCCACCAATCTGAGGTCTGATATCATATCACGAAATAGCTTCATTTCCATCTTGTTTTCGCAAATTCCTCCTTTTTTCTCCTCAATTTGCATGATCATATTAAAATCCACTCCCAATAACCAATATTTCTCATTATGAAGAGTTTTCATAGTTCTTATACTATCTATAAAGGCCAATTTATCTCCCGGAATGTGCGGACCATATACTAAGGAAATTAAGATCCACTCTTTCATCCCAATTAGTCTAAATCGACCAATTAGGATATGCAGTAGAACAATCCATCCTTCCACCGTAACCTCTACTGGATTCCGGAGTATCGCTATACCTCCTGCACTTCCTCGCGAATCATTGGCCATTACTTCATATCTAGGGTTAAAGTGATGAATAATTTCTTCTAATCTTAGACTCAAAACTTTGGTTTCCTGAAAAAGAACCAATTACAGTTTTTTTATCTTCAATATTTCCTGCAAGTATCTCTGCTTGCCTTTATTATTAAAGCCCTCACATTCCAATAAATCACTATCATTAAAATTTTTTTATAAAGTTTTTAAAATATTATATATGTTATATAAAATAATTAAAAAATTCAATTTATATCACTAAAAAGTGACTCTCTTAGTATTTAATAGATCCATAATTAAGACACTTCTAGTAAATAAACCAACCCATCTCTCACATTAATCATCATGTATGATATTTTCCAAAGTCACAACAAACAAACTTGACATAATATTAAATTCATGATTCCTTGATTTGACAATGTAACCATGTAACCACATGGTTTTTCCTAAAACCCTTTTCTAGATCCTTTGGCTGCTCTCGAGGTTGTGCATTTTATGATTTTTATCTAGCATTTTATAATGGAGTTTCTACTTGTCTTCCCATTGGAGATTAACTTATCCGTATTCATTAAATTTTGTTTTCCACTAATAAAAAAAATCTTTATTAGTAATAAAACTTCTCATAAGCAATAACTAAAACAAATACCTCATACAAACCATGTAATTTTTTGGAGAAAACTTTGAATCGTATTAATGTTATCGACCTCCATATTTCAATCCATCTTTATTCCTTGTCATTATGTGTAGTTTTTCTAATCAATGTTGCTGTGTTATAACTAAGATTATATAAACTAAGATATAATGAAAATATTGTAAGTTATTTTTTTCGTTTTCAAAATATTTTAAAGAAGAGTTTTTCAATTGTTAGTCGAGACTCATTTAAATTTGAAGATGTAATAAATGATATTGTTATTGAAAATATTTTTTATTGCGCCGAGAAGCGCATTCTACAACCCAGTATGACCTCGATGTGTAAGTATGTCGAAAGCCAAAAAAAAATGTCGGTTTGAACAATAGCTTACATAAACATATAAATGAACAATTAAAAAATTATTAAAAATAAATTTAAACGATATAAACTTAAAATATGAAGAGTTTACTAACATTCAAAAAAGAGATATGGTAAATAAATAAAATATGGTAAATACGTAAAAATATAAATAAACCATAGGTATGGTAAATAAATAAAACCTCTTTTTATATTACTCAGGAGGTATGGTAAATAAATAAAAATATAAATAAACTAGAGGTATGGTAAATAAATAAAACCAATTTTTATATTTACTCAATAAACCACTTTATATTTACAAACACTCGAAAACAGGTTTTATTTAGGTGAAGCCTATGGGAAAAATTATTATTAATACCATGGGCCAAATACCATGGGACAAATTATTAATAATACCATGGGAAAATACCATGGGCCAAATAATATATTTATAAAATAGGTATGGTAAATAAGTAAATATAAAAGAGGTATAAAGAGGTAAGGTAAATAAATAAAAATATATCAAATACTATTAGAAATCAAGATCTAATTATATATGAAGTATAAGTGTCAAATACCATGGAACAAATTATTATTAATACCATGCCAAAAAAAACATTATTAACCCTAACATTAATATTAAAATATTAATATTATTAAATTTATTATGTTTAGATTAATACAATATTAAATTTATTATATTGTAATATATATTAATATATCATGATATATGATAGAGGTGGAGAAATAGGGGGAGTGACAAGGGTGATATGGAGATAAATTGAAGGAGAAGGGAGAAGAGGAATGAAGAGAGAGAGAGTGAGAAGAGTGAGAGAGTTAGAGAAGGGTAAGAGAGGGAGAGGGAGACATAAAGATGGAGGTGGGAGAGAGATAAGGAGAGAGGATTGGAGGGTAGAGAGTGAGAAGGAGAGAAAGAAGGGGGAAGGGAGAGGGAGGTAGGAGAGAAAGGGAGAGAGAGAAAGGATGAGAAGTGGAGGAGAGAAGGAGGGATAGAGAGATGGATCTGGAGGCGGAGCGAGGAAAGGAAGAAGAAATACATAGAGAGGGAGTGACAAGGGAGATATGGAGAGAGAGTGTGTATGCTTATGGGAGGGATAAAGATACATAGGAGTGATGGAGACAAGGGGGAAAGAAGGAGAAAGGAGGAGTGATGGGGACAAGGGGGGAGAGAAGGATAAAGGGATAGAAATAGTAAGATATTTTGAGAGTGAGATAGAGTGATTGTGGAAGAGAGAGGATTGGAGGACACAGAGAGAGAGAAAGAAAGAGAGCTCGGGGGTCAAATAGAAGGAGGTGAGAGAGGAATGGTCAGAGAGAGGAAGAGAGTGATGGGGGAAGAGAGGGTTGTACAAGAGAGAGAGAGAGAGAGAGAGAGAGAGAGAGAGATGGGGGAAGATAAAGGGAGGTAGGAGATAAAGGGAGAGAGAGGAAGAAAAAGGGAGGGGACTTGAAAGAGAGGAGTAGAGAGGGAGGGATAGAAAAATGGATTTGGAGGGAGAGAGAGGGAGGGATAGAAAAATGGATTTGGAGGGAGAGAGAGGGAGGGATTGAGAGATGGAGAGAGAGAGAGAGAGAGATGGTGGAAGAGAAAGGGAGGTAGAAGAGAAAGGGAGAGAGAGGAAGGAAAGGAGAGGGGACTTTAAAGAGAGGAGGAGAGAGGGAGGAATAGAAATATGGATTTGGAGGGGGGGGGAGGGAGGGATTGAGAGATGGAGTTGGATGAGGAGAGAGGGAGGGAAGAATAAATACATGGAGAGTGAGTAATGGAGAGAGAGGGGGAGTGACAAGGGAGAGATGAAGAGGGAGTGTGTATGTTTTGGGGTGAGATAAAGAGACAAATAAGGAGATATGGAGAGAAGGGGGGAGAGAAGGAGAGAGAGAGTCATATGGTAACAAAGTTGGAAGGTGAAGATAGAGAGAGGGCGGGGCGGGGGGGAGAGAAAGGAAGAGAGGTAGGGAAAGAGATATGAAGATGGAGAGGGAGAGAGAGGGAGGTATGAATAAATACATAGAGGGTGAAAGGTGGAGAGAGATAGAGAGGGAGTGATAAATAAGATGGAGAGAGATGGAGAAAGGGTAGCAAGAAGGAAGAGAGATAGAAGTGAGAGAGAGAGAGAGAGGGAGAGAGAGAGAGAGAGGAGGAGGGAGTGATAGATAGATAGATAGATTGGATAAAGAGAGTTTATGTTTTGGAGTTGATATATAGAGATAGAGTGAGATATAGATATAGATGTAAGGTGAAGAGAAAAAAAGATAGATGGAGAGAAGGAGGGAGGGACAAGGAAATTGATAGATATGGAGTGAGAGAGAGTGTGTGTATGGTGGGGTGAGATAAAGAGAAAAAGAAGGAGAGATGGATGGATATATATATATATATATATATATATATATATATATATATGGGGGAGAGAGGGAAGAAGGTTTCCTCAGGTAGATGAATTTATTTTGGTGTAGATGTTGATTTAGAATGATATTTGATTACTTACACTAGATGGATTGATTTTAATGTAGATGATTTGTAATCCTATTTGATTGTTTGCACTAAATGCATTAATTTTAGTGTAGATGATGATTTCTAATCCTATTTGATTGATTTCACTCAATGCATTAATTTTAATGTAGATTTTGATTTTGGTTATATTTGATTTCTTTCACTAGATGAATTGATTTCAATGTAGATTATTTTTAATCCTATTTGATTGCTTGCACTGAATGGATTGATTTCAATGTAGATGGTGATTTCTAATCCTATTTGATTGCTTTCACTAAATTCCTTGATTTCAGTGTAGATGGTGATTTCTAATCTTATTTGATTGCTTGCACTAGATGCATTAATTTCAATGTAGATGTTGATTTATAATTATATTTGATTGCTTGCACTAAATGCATTGATTTAAATGTAGATGATTTATAATCCTATTTGATTCCTTTCACTAAATGCATTTATTTCAGTGTAGATGGTGATTTCTAATCCTATTTGATTGCATGCACTAGATGCATTGATTTCAGTGTAGATATTGGGTTTAAATCCTATTTTCCTTCTTGCACGAGACTCATTTATTTGAGTGTAGATGTTGATTTCTAATCATATTTCATTACTTGCATTAGATGCATTGATTTTAGTGTAGATGTTGTTTTCTATTATTATTTGATTTCTTGCATTAGTTGCATTGATTTCAGTGTATATGTTGATTTCTAATTTGATGTAATTGGATGTATGATGGTACATTAATTTTAAAGTCATTGGATTAATAGTGTGTGTGCAATGATTTCAATGTAAGCACAGAAATTAAAGACTAAAATTTATTTCCAAAGTAATTATGTTTTTATTTCCTTTTTGATTAAATTCCTTACTTATAAAAAATGTCATATGAACAAGTGTCATATGAAAAGAATTATGGATTTTTGGGCATGTGGTATTGATAAACCATGATATTGCAACAAAGCCTATTGATAGATTACAATTCTCCATAATGAAGTGGTGGTGAATATCCATTGTTAAAAGTCTTGTTACATGTTTTTTTAAATGTATACATGTTTAACTTATATATTAATGTTTTAATAATAATAATAATAATAAAATTATAATCTATTTAATTTTTATGATTTTTTTAGCAACTTAAGATGTATGATGAAGTAAGTGTTTTGATGCTTATTATTTACCAAACATTTAATTTATATGGTTGTGTTAGTTTTAATTTTAGCAACATGAGATGTATAATGAAGTAAATCTTTCATGTTTATTATGGATTGATATGGGCATTTACCATCCATTTATTTTAAATGGTTGCATTAGAATATGTATGTGTGTGTGTTAATTACGTCACATGTCTATTTTGGAATAATATGGCTTTTAAAATTTTATTTTTTTTATCAATAATTATTAAAAGGTTGGTGGGGATTTAAGCTCTATGAAATATTCTAAAATATTCTTAGTAGTATACACAAATCATAGCTTGAAATTTATCCCTAAAGTAGTTATGTCATTTTTCTCCCTTTTAATTAAACTGATTAATTAAAAAAATTGTCATATGAAATTATTTATGTTTTTTTTTGGCATGCAGTATTGATAAGCCATGGTATTGGCCCGTGACATTATAACAACACCTATTTACATATTAATAAGTCCCATAGCAAAGTGGGGAAAATCCCCATGAATAAAAATCTTGTTCCACGCCCTTTAAATGTATTTATGTTTAACTTATATATTAAATATGTTTTTATAAATAAGAATAATAATAATTATTTAAAATAAAGTTATAATTTAGTTAATTTTATGATTTTTTAAAATTTCGCAATATGAAATATGTTATGATATGTTATAATGTAAATGTTTTGATGTTCTACTTATATTTAACCACTATTTAATTTATATAAATATACATTAATACTATATTTATAAAAAAATTGCAACATAAACTACATTGTTGAAAGATACTTGGGAATATTTGTGTATTTAAAAATACAATTAATTAAGACGGTAGTAATCTCGGAAAGAAATTGTCTTATAAGTGTGTTTTTTTTCTTCTTTTCCTTACGAAGTCATGTAACCATGTATTTTCAATAAAAACAAGAAGATAAACTATATAGTAGTTAGTTTTTACATCGAAAAATAGTAAATAATATTTTGTTTAAATTTATTTTTAATTTTTATTAATGAAGAATATTATGAAGATGTGGTCAATCATAAATTAAGTCTAAATCAATTTGGCTGTAAATAGAAAAAGAATAGGTAGTTTAAAGATTATAATTTATAAGAGTAATGGTGATTAATATTTATTATTTGTGGACTTCAAGAAGATAAAAGATTATTTGGAAATTTTTAAAATTTTATTTCGTACTCAAAAAATATTAAAAGAATTATTCCAAGATTACTATAGTTTTGCTAAGTTAAAAGGTCAAGAAAGTTGGCAATGTGACAAATATTTTGAAATTTAGATAAAATTGAATATATGATGGACAATTTAAGAGAAAACACTTTTCAACTTCAACTCTCTTAGTGCCATGAAGATAACAAATTCTCTCGTCCCATAGTGTTGTAGGAATTGACCAATGCCCAATTTCTCCAAGGAAGTAACGGGAATTTGTTCTTATTTTAACAATGTTTGTTTTCTTCTTTATACTTGTTAGGATAAAGATATATTTTTTATTTTGAGATTTGGGTTGACCACCTCTTTATACTATATTAATTTCCTTTCCCCCTCTAATTCTTTATCACTCCACAATTTCTCCTTAATTTTTTGATGTAGTAATATATTTAATATTAGTATTATTTTGCAAAATGATCTATTTCTTTATCCCCTAATGGTCTAGCCAAGATTGGATATCCTTATGCCATCCCCACTTGAGCCAAAGGTGTTTTTGACTGGAGTTTGATGCAATTTTAGAAAGCCTCTTGCCTTCCACGTTGCTTAACCTCTTCTTATACATTATATACAAGGTCATAGCCATGCTCTCAATGGAGAAACTACTTTCTTCAATCAGGAGGATATGATAGTGCATATTTCCTTTAATTTTGAGATTACAAGTTATAAATCACTTTTGGATTTGTTATAGCTTTCTCCATGACTCTCAGGAGATGCTACATTCCCAAACCTCACATCCATATGAAATAACATGGGTAACGAGAGTCTAAAAAGGGTATTTTTAAAAATCTCATATCTAAAGGTCTATTGATGTACAATTATTTTCAAATCCATAATAAGTTTTCCACCCTCCATTTATCCTTTTCTCAATGTTATAATTCTAGTGTAGCTTGTGATGGATATCGATTTCAAGATATTTTTTCAAGTCACTTCTTCCAAGTTTCTGTTATCATTTACAATAGTATTAACATTCATACCCATTTTAGAACAAAAATATTGGAGCATTCTTAGTTTCTTGCTAAGATAGTAAGAAATCCTTGTAAAAAGAACCATATCATCAACATAAACAAGATCAATGACTATACTAGTAAGAGTTGGACCAACACAACCTACTACTTCTAAACATTATTCTAACTTATAAATGTATGTGCCAAAAAGGGTAGGGGACTAGGGACACCCTTTCTTGACTCTGTTATTCTAGTTAGTTTCTTCCAATCAATGCTTAGTGGCCCCTAAACCTAGAAATAGCATCCTCATATAACCTTGTCACAACAACCTTCAATTCAAAAGAAACCTTTATCTCTTCCAACATTTTCCAAATATTTTTCCTGGGAATAAGGTCAAAAGTTTTTCAAAAGTCAATGAAACAACATAGGAGATCATTTTTATTATTGTTGTATTACTTTGCAATGGTCCTAAGAGTAACATGGTGGTACATAGTTGAATGATATATCCTAAACCCAACACGACCTTTAGCTCTTTTTACATGGTTTTAAAGTCACAAGCTAATCTTCTTTCCAAAAGAATTATGTACAACTCGGCTAAAATAAGGCTATTCAAAATGGTCTCATAATTAGAAGGAATGCTTTTATACCCACTTTTAAAAATATGTACAATGAGGTTTCACATATAAGGTTTAAGGAAACCTTTCTTTCCTACCAAAATAAATATTTTATGTATGTAGGGAATGAGTATATGCCCTCCAATTTTAAATTTTTTACCTTTGATAGCTTTCAATATCCTTAGCTTTCCCACTTAAAAGTCACCAAACCCCAAACTCTATATCTTTGTAATAACCCTTGTATAATTTTGCAATATTTTTTTAGGGTTTTTATTAGAACATGAAATTTTTTAACTAAATAGAATTCAAGGAAAAAAAAAACCAAGAAAATATGTAAAAAACCAATGAGGTAGGTATCCCAACATCAAAATTGCATTTCCAATTTTATTGCTAGAAATATTTAGAAGGGATTTCACAATATTACATTTGAGGAAGAGAGTGATAATTTTGGCTTACTGTGACCCAGATGTTTTTCGTAGCTATAGAAGGTCGATTTGACCCCTAACCCCATCCATAATTCTAGTGAACCATTTAGTTTCAATAAACCCAACTATTTTCCCTCTTATGGATCAACTCATCCACTTGATGATTAGAGACCCCAACGCTTGACTCCCAGTCAACAGTAAAATATTAATAAAAAAATCCATTTCAAGCCTTACGAGACTGCATCGGATCGATCATGCTTCCTCCCATAAGACGATTTTTCGAATAGACTAGTGGATTGTCCCTTGTGTAGCGATAGGAAAATATGACCTCAAATGTTATGGCACACTTCAATCCTTTGGAAAATATAGTTTATCTCTTGGACCATTGCCTTTTATAGGTTACCATATTGATTTGGTAGTAAGGATTTGGCTCTCAGCTCCTGGAAAATGTAAACTTGCCTTTAACAGTAACAGATCAAACTTAGATCTACTCATTCAGATGTTGTGCTCTCTTGAATTTGTTTTTTGGATAATAAGTGCCATGAACAATGTCACCCCTATGTCATTTGTAATGGCTCCAATATGAGTCTTAACATCTTGTAAAAAAATATCGCCTTAAAATATCTAATGAAACTTGGCCCAACTCCACAGTTTCATTTTCTTCTTCTCAATTAAGTTTCATTTGCTTAACTTCTGAGTGAGGAGTAATTGGTCATCAAGGGATTATAATCAAATTCTTGTTTCCTGAATTAGCTCCTTTTAAACAATAAATTCAACCAGTATAATCTAGTTTAAACCATAAATGCAACACTAAAATCATCCTGCATCATATATTATGGCTCCATCCTTCTGAATCAGTTTTCGTAATCACATAATTAACCTACAATACAAGTTTTGGCTAGGGAGTATATTTCAACTTTGGAACCAATGATCTATAATTAGGGTATGTATCTTAATACCAAAGCTAGTAATTATAAGGGTTTCCCCTTTTTATGTGATGACTCCTAGAGGTCCTTAAAACTATCTCAATAATTCTTCTCCCCATATCCCTCTCCACTATCCTTTTTCCATTTTATAATAATTCCATCCTCCGAATACCATAGGTCACTTAATCCCACCAAAAGTGACTTTTCACCCCTTTTTATTTAAATATTATTCTATTTATTATGACAACCTCTTATTCTTCTTGTAAATAGCTGATGGGATCTAGAAGGACTATGCCTCGACTTCCTTTTGCTTCTAAGGGCTAGGAAGGGACATTACAATCTTCCCTTCCCAAATTTTCTTGTCCTCAAGCAAATTTCATCTAATACCAGGACCCCAAATGAATATGAAGAACCCTTATTGCACCAATAGAATATAATGAACCCCAACACTCTATAGAACTCAATCGCATGGTGAAATAATCCACCGAGATCCCATTTCCAGATTGGAAGTCCATCATACTTCCACTGTGATACTTTGATGATAGTTTGAATGCTAATATAGGGATCCAATAGAAGAAATTTACAAGATTTAGCTCTCACTTCTTCATACCAATCATCCATCCCCTCTTTCATGTCATTCCTTCATCTTTATGGGGGATAGAAAGTCTCTCATGTGGACGTATGGAGCTGCAAGTCTTGTCTATGTATCACCGAAGAGGGCTGCTCCATACTTCAGAGGTGGATTTTTGTTGCTGCCCCACTAACAACTTTAATTGTTCCTCAATACTGACAAGATTAGAAGCTATCTTAGTTCTCCTAACTCCAAATTATTTAAGCACATTTTATTGCTATAGTATTGTGTCCTTAATTGCCTTGGATTTCTCCTTCATTGTTGAAAGACCCCTTTTTATCTCTTCCTGAGTATGTTCTCATTGGTTAACACTTGAAAACCCTGGTAAAGAAATACTCCAACCCATGATACTACCATCATTCTCTCATGTGATGACATTGGTATATGACACGAGATGTGCGTCCATGCCAATATACTCAACATTTTATCGTTATTTCACTAACTCCTTGTCAATAAATTGAATTTTCAACTTCCTTTCATATTGGTTAGCAACATTGCGTGCCAATTTTTAAGTAGATGTAGAGATGAACTATTGTTATTTCAAAACCATTATAGAAAATTTGAGGTCTAAAACTAGCATCCTAAAGGAGTTATAAAATAATAGTGGAAATAATAAAATAATAGTATATTACATCATCAAATTTTAGAGGGGAAAAAAGAAAAAACTACTTTTTCAACTCATATTTTCAAATTATCTCCTTATGGGTTTACTCAAATTTCGAGCGGGAACACTTGTTGGATGCAAAATTTGATTCCTCATCCAAGGAGTACCCATGTTGCATACTTTCACGAAAAATGAAAAATACATGAAAAAATTGATTGAAATCATGACGTGATTGCAATAAAAATACATGAAAAACGTGATTGCAATCACGTCATGATTGCAATCACATTTTTAATGTATTTCTCATTTTCGTGTAGCAGGGCAATCATGGTTTTCATGTATTTCCCATTTTTCGTGTAGCGGGGTCCATCGAAATTATGCAACATGGGTACTCCTTGGATGATGAAGCAAATTCTGCATCCAACGAGTGTTCCCACTTGAAATTTGAGTAAAATCTTAGGGAGATAAGTTGAAAATATGAGTTGAATTTTTATTTTTATTTTATCATTTTTTTTTTTTACTCAAAAAATGGTGAATCATCCCCCATGGTTGACATCATCATCTTGAATACTACTGGCTCTTATAAAGTTTATTTTGGTTGCACAATTTTCTTAGGAGGCCCATTTTAGAGCTCAAAATGTTTCTAATGAACTACTAATGGAGACATGATAGGTTTGGAAATATCATAAATCTCATTAATAATTGCAATCATAATGGCTTCCATGTGATCCTAGATAGCTTTTCCAAGTTCCTCACTAATGGCATTGAGGAAATGATGAAACATCTATAGGGAAAGATCATAACAACCTAAATTAAGAACAATAACGAATGATCTCACATTTTCCATTAATTTTAGGATCTTAGCCCTTTTGTTGAAGGAATGACTTCTAATGTCACCTATCTCGCAAAAAATTCAATGATCAACGTCAAGACCTACTACATTTTATCATCCTTATAGGTATTTTTTGGAGTTGTAACTCTTAAGAGTCCACTTAAACAATGAGAGACAACGAGCCTTACCTCATGATCTTTATGTTTCAACAACCTATGCTCACCCAAGAAAGTCAGTGTTGAATTTTGGGTGTGTGTTATATTCTTTCCACATGTCATGTGGTCCAAGAAACACCCCAGGAAAAAAAATATTTTATGTGGACCCAAGAATAGTTGGGCAGACCCAAGGATGGGGGTAGACCCAAAGAAGGTGGGTGAACCTACCCATGGTTTTGCGCATGGTTTTTGCACATGGTTTTGGGCATGCTGGTTTTCTTCCCATTGCATTTTGTAGATTCAGTTAAGGGAGCTACGGTTATGTTCTAATTTAGGATTAGTGGATTGGGGTTTATGAATGCTTCGACATGTATATATATGTATTGTAACATTGAAAGGAATATAATGAAAAATCAATATAGTATTCCTAGTTTTGGGATCCAAGGGAAAATATTTGTGTATATTTGTTTTATGTTCTCGCCATTGTATATTTTTATGTTTTAAGAATTCGTTTGTAGGAAATTTTTTTACAGGGTTAAAACCTACATTGGAACCATAGCTCCTTGCATTAGTTGGCAAGGTCTTTAATCCACATTGTAAACACTCTGCCATATCTGTCAACCAACTACGAAAATTATATTTTGATAGAGACCATTGACCTAACGTATCTCCTATCGTAAAAATTTCTTCACATTGTTTGGTTTCTGCCAAAATATCTTTCATAGATTCCATCTTCCCTAGGAATCAACCAATTAAACCATTGAAATTGATGTTAGGAGTAATATAAATTTTAACCCCCACTAGTAAACCCTCATCAGGTTGCAAAGATGCACAACTCTAATACCACTGTAATAACCCTTATATCATTTTGCAATAATTTCCTAGCCTTTGTTAGAGCACGATAATTTTTAACTACACCATATATATATATATATATACATACTAGGAAAATATGTAAAATACTAATGAGGTAGGTATCCACACATGAAATTTTCATTTCTAATTTTATTGCTAGAAATATTCAGAAGGGATTTTATAACATTACGTTTGAGGAAGAGAGTGATAATTTTGGCTTATTGTGACCCAGGTGTTTTTTGTAGCTATAGAAGGTTGATTTGACCCCCGAAATTGTCCTTAATTCCAGTGAACCATTTGGTTTCAACAATCCTTATTTGTTTCCCTACTATGGATCGATTCGGCCACTAGGTGATTAGAGAACCCAACACTTGACTCCTAGTCAACTGTGAAGTCAACTTAACAAAAAAATTAATCCGAGACGTCATGAGACTACACTAGCTCGATCATGTTTCCTCCCATAAGACTTTTTGTCTAATAGACTAGATCCACGACCCCTTGTTCCTGAAGATTGGTTAGGCACTCAACCAAAATTATTTTCCTATGTGTGATTTATTATTAGGACGTTGACTTAGTATCTAAGAAACCATGATCTAGAAAATGACAAGTTGGGTTCTTACAGTTATTTCATAGCTCGATTCTCTGGAAACTTACACTCAATCAAAGTGGCTGCACCTGTTGAATTCTTCCCCCTTGTTCCAACATGTTGATTACCTAAAAATTCGGCCTTACCACTTGATGATATCGTCCCCCTTCTCACACAATGACTTGCACCTTGTTTAGCAACAGAAAAATACTACCTCAAGTGTTATGACACACTTGGATCCTTTGGAAAGTATGGTTCATCTCTCTGCCCACTGCCTTTTATGGGTTACTAGCTTTATTTGGCAGTAAGGATTTGGCTCTCGACTCCTATAAAATAGAAACTTGCCTTCAACAATAAAAAATAAAGCTTGGATCTTCTCATTCATATATTGTGCTCTCTTGAATTGACTTTTGAGCTAACAAGTGCCTAGAGCGGTGTGTCCCCTTTGTCATTTGTAATGGCTCCAAGAACAATCTTGACATCTTGTATACAAATATCAACTTCAAATGTCTAATGAAACTTGGCCCAACTCTAGAATTTCATTTTCTTCCTCTTGATTAAGGTGCATTTGCTTAAATTCTAAGTGAGGGGTAATCAATTGTCAAGGTCTTATAATCAATTTCTTGTTTCCTAATCTGATCCGTTTAAATAATAAAATCCACCAGTATAATCCAGTTTAAACCATAAATGCAACACTATAATCAACCTACATAAGATATTAGGGCTTCATCCTTCTAAATCAACTTTAGTAATCACATAATTAACCTACAATGCAAGATTTGGCTAGGGAGTATCTTTCAACCCTGAAACCAATGATTTATAATTAGGGTATATCTCTCAATACCGAAGCTGGTAATTATGAGGGTTTCCCATTTTTACGCAACAAATCCTAAATATTCTTAACGCTATCTCAATAAATATTCTCCCCATATACCCATCCAATATCCTTCTTCCATTTTATAATAATTCCCTCCTCTAACTACCATGGGTCACTTAATCCCCCTGAAAGTGAATTTTTACCCCTTTTTATCTAAATATTATTTTATTTTATTATGATGAACGCTTATTCCTCCCTTCATTAGCCCATGATATCTAGAAGGGATATGACTCAACCTATGTTGAAAATGTAGTAATAAAGTCTCAATTTTGATTTTTCCTTAATCAAATGGAGGAAATTCAAAATTCCACATCATCAGACAACTTGGAGGAGTTAACTGAGTGACATGGCTCTTGTCACTTAGTTATGAACACATAATTTGAGTTAATGAGTTCAATTTCAATTTACTTGTGCTGATTCCTAAAAAATAGGAGCCTAGCTCAGTTAATTTGGGTTAAGGGCATGAAGTTCAATTGTATGTAGTGATTCCTAAATTTTAGGAACCTAGGTTGAGTTAACCTCAATTGTAATCAATTAAACTAGTTCTAAATGTTAATAGAACTATTTGGTGGTAATTTAAGTAGTGGTACATCAATCTAACTCATAGATCATCTAGTTAACTAATAAACAAGCTAATAATTAGCTCGTGCATGTAAATAATACGAGTTGCCCAGTTGTGGTGGATATTCCAAGGCAGTGTACAACTAATTATACACTAGATTGAGTGTATAGTTCATTGTACTGGTCAGGTGATCAATCCTAGGAATTGCACAAGCATTGTGGAGTAATTTCCTAATTAATATTGGTCTAATTCCTCAAGGAAAAACACAAGGAAATAGGAGTTTGAAGGACTTCCTAATTCCTAAGTATTGGTCAGAGTATGCTAGTTAGGTAGAGGGATAGAATATATACTCGCAGGTTGTGCTCAGGCTTGAGCATCATATGTATTTGATCTCTATTATTTGATTAATGCAATATAGATAATAAGGGGTTTTGAGCAGTTTCTTCCCCCTAGATAAATTTCTATGCATGTGTGATGTTTCTTCTTGCATGTTGATATTTTGTGCTCTCGATTATGAATTAGTTTCTTCAGAGTAGTAGAGTAGATTTGAGTCTTGTGTTTTAGTAAATTTCATGAGAAGTTTTGAATATACACCATAATTTCTACAAATTCCTTTTACTTCTAAGGGCCATGAAGGGACATTACAATTTTGAAGAGAAAGATTCATTTTATATAAGGGTATTCAAAATATAAGGGCTTCATAAATATTTTTAAAGTGAATTATGGTCCTTTAAAAGAATCATATTATTTTCTTTAGTTTTATGAACTTAATATTTTCTTTAGTTCTTGATCTTAACTTCATGAAATTACTTCCAAAGAAAAAAGTTTTACACATTCAAATTTTCCTCCATTTTTTTTTTTTAAAACCAATTTAATATATATATATATATATATTCTTCCTTTTAATTATTTATTTTTAAAATTTAATAATATATAAATATGCTTTTATATATCATTTTAATTTTTGATGTTTTTTGGTTTTTTAATTGTTAAGTTTTAACATAAATATCAAGTAACAAAGTTCAAAAAAATACCACACATAAGTCAATTTACTTTCCATAGAAAAAATTCTCAACCATTTATCACCTAAAACAAACACTTTTTTCCACATAAAAAAAACTGTAATTTTTATTAAGAGAAATAAAAATTACATTTTATAGACACACATAATGTGTATGTAGAAAGTCACATTGTAAATACATGACTAATACAAAATGGAAAAAAAAATACAAAATGGAAAAAAAAATGACATAAAAGTACATAACATAAAGCTTATAAATATACAGAAAAAAGTAAACCAAGGATGACAACTAGTGCTGATTTTTTCTTCTTCTTTTTCCCTTCGGTTTTTGCACCTTTTTCCAACCATTGGGATTTGGTTCAACCAAAACTAATTCCAATTATCGACTCTCTTCTCAATGTGGAGTTTCCTTGTCCAAATCTAAGCTGTCTGAAACATGAGTTCATTTTCACCTCTATTCCCATTCAAAGACTGATGATTTTATAATTCGGGTCCCTTCACAAGAGAAGAGACGAACCTTGCCTGTGAAAAAACAACCCCCCTCTATATTATCTTTAGTTTGGATGGGTTATGTCTCTTTGTTTTCCTCCTCTTCATATTCTGAATGGGGGCTCATTAAACTGCCATCTTTTTGGTCTATTTTTCTGCCTCTTTTTCCTTTTTGTGATCTTCTTAGCCTGTGGGCATGAGTTTTGTAGGTGACCTATTTGAAAACACATGTGACATGGAAAGAAAATGTTATCATAATCAGGAATTTGGGACCACTGAAAATTATTTTGTTTCAAAATTATGTGTTGTGGTAACCCTTCACTAAGGTCTACCTCCATACAAATCCTAGCAAAGGTGAAGATTCCTTTATCAGTTCTTTCTGAGTCCATTTTTTTTAATTTTCCCAATTTGTTTCCAATGTCTTCAAGAACTTTCTGATGCCAGAATGAAAGGGGGAGGTTTGGAATCCTAACCAAAACTAGCATAGATTTGACCACAATGGTTGTTGCATCAAACTTGAGGAACCATGGAGTAATAAATAGACTGACTCTACCTAGAACCACGACCCTTCATTTTGAACAAAATCCAAATATTTTTGAGTGTCAAATTGGAATATGAAAAATCATTTAGATCATAAGTAAATTTTTGTAAGAAGAAACCTTCTCCAAGTAATTATTATCATATCTAAAATTATCATAATTAATGTTTTTGGATTTAATTATCTTGACTTTAGTCTTGTCAGTAGTAACAGTCACACCCATCTTGGAGTAGTAATCATGGAGTATTATAAGCTTCTTGACAATATCATCATGGATTATAGCTAGAAGAACAGTATCGTCATCATAAAGGAGAAGAGTAATGACCATACCAACGAGATTGGGGCCATCACATCCTGTAACTTCCAAACACTCTTCTATCTTATCAATGTAAATGTCAAAAAAAATAAGGGATAAGGGACACCCTTGCTTAACTATGATATAACATTTAATTCTATAGCTTGGCAATAAAATTCTCATATAACCTAGTCACAAAAACCCTCGACTCGAGAGGAACCATTATTTATTCAAGTCTCTGTCATAACTTATCCCAAGGAACTATGTCAATTTTTTTTCTAAAGTCAATAAAACAACAAAAGAGATCAATTTCATTATTGTGACATTCCTCAACAATGATCCTATTAGTAACAAGTTGGTCAATATTTGAGTGATGTATTTTAAAACCAACATTCCCTTTAACTCTTTTACCGTGCATTTCAAGCTAGAGGCTAATATTATTTTCCAAAATGAGCCCATATAGTTTGGCTAAAATGTGTCTAATCATAATGGTATTGTAGTTAGAGGGAACATTTTTATCCTCACTTTTAAATATAGGCACAACAAGGCTTTGCATCCAAGGTTTAGGGAAGCTATGTTTCACTGTGAAATTGAGGAGTTTGTGTATATGAGGGATGAGGATATACCTTCCAATTTTGAGAATTTCAGCTTGATAGCGTTCAATTTCCATACTTTTTCAATTAGCGAGCTTCTTAATCCTAAACTCCACATCTTCCAAAGAAAATGTAGCACATCTCCCCTCACATCTACCCAATTTCACCGACTTACCCAAGGTAAACATGAGATGAGGGGCTTCTATAACAAGACTCAACCTCCTAGGTGACCTTAAGGAAATGGATTTGATAAACAAACACTATTGATTTCTCTCAAGTGCCACAAGACCCTCCAGGAGTAACCCAACCCCTCTAGGTGTCCATACCCTGAGCCAACCTAAATTTTCGCTGAGCTTGAGACTCGGTTGCTCCCTTGCCAAGCCCTCCATGTGACTAAAAACTCCCATTCACTACCATAGGCCTGCATTAGTGCAACTATGACCTTTTTTTCTCGGTGATGTGCCAGCAACTACGAAATTTAAGGCTCATTAGCAGAATTTTGAGGTCTAAAATGGGCCTCCTAAGAAAAATGTACAACCAAAATAAAATTTATAAGAAGAAATAGGATTCAAGATGATGATGTCAACCTTGGGGGATGATTCACCATTTTTTAAGTAAAAGGGTAAAAATATTAAAAAATAATAAAATAATAAAAATACTTTTTAAACTCGTATTTTCAACTTATCTCCCAAATTTTTTATTCAAATTTCGAGTGGGATTACTCATTGGATGCAAAATTTAATTCCTCATCCAAGGAGTACCCATGTTGAATACTTTTTATGGACTATGCTATACGAAAAATGAGAAATACATGAAAAAAAGTGATTGCAGTCATGTTTTTCGTGTATTTCTCATTTTTCGTTTAGCAGGATCCATCGAAACTATGCAACATGGGTACTCCTTGGTTGAGGAATTAAATTTTTCATCCAACGAGTACTCCCACTTGAAATTTGAGTAAAAAATTTGGGAGATAAGTTGAAAATACGAGTTGAAAAAGTAGTTTTTTTCCCTCTAAAATTTGGTGATGTAATCAAATATTATTTTATTATTTACACTATTATTTTATAATTTCCTTAAGAGGCCCATTTTAGACCTAAAAATTCCCCTAATGATTTTTCAGTGTGGGGGATAAGCCTCTTCCAATAAATCCATATAATTATGAACCAAAAACTGAAATCGGGACTATCCTTGACCATCCCCAAACAAGACTGACATTCTGTCAAACACTTGTAAACAATGAAACCTACATGTCATGAATACAATACTGAGTATAAGGGATTGTAAATTCAAATGAGACTTAATGAGAAGGATCACCACCCTCTCTCTTTATTTTTCTTAACATCAATTAGGTCTTGCATCCATTATCCTTTCAATTACAAGTAAAAAAATTAAATGAACAATGACTAGAAATAGTCACATAACCATTCTTATAACCATAGGATAAAAAACATTAAATCCACATAATAAAAAGTACAAAATTAAGAGAACTCAACTTTCATTAAACATAGGCAATATCGAATCAGGTTCGGGACTACGTACCACCCGACTATAGACATGACTGAATGGAATCTTACTTTTAGCTAATCACCCTTGTGCCATATTCCAAGCATGAATGTGGGTCTTATAGATAAACCAATAAAAAAAAAACCAAGGGAATCCAAAGGTTAAAACACCTCCACCCTCACCATACCATGATCTCACCTAAACCGGCACCAAGATGACAAAACCGAACCGAGTTTGGGATGCCTCTAGATCTCATCACTATCGTTGAGGAATTTTCCATCTCCTTGTCTCTAGGCCTTACCACAATCCACATTGGATCACTAGGTCCTTACCGAGACACCATCCTCAGGCTTTACCATGTATCCCGCCAAAACCGTTCAGTGGATTCCTAGGCCTTTGGGATTTTTCCTGAGACCACCTTCGCCCCATATTTCAAAACCGTGAGGTAATTCCAAAGCTCAAAACCAAGAAAAATGCCATCACACCATGGATATATAGAAAAATGAAAGGCAAGGCTGAAAACCACTGTTAAAACCTGGCAAAACCATGCCGATGACAACAAAATAACCAAATACCAACATGCACATACCATGAATGTCAAAACCAACTAGGAAATCATACATGCAATATGTTACCTGCAAGTATTGCTGTTGAAGTTTCTTGGTCCTGCTCTTCCATGCTTGATATTTGCTTTGTTTTTCTTGCTTTTCCTTTCCTTTCCTTTCTTGATCTCCTTCTCCTCTTGGTTCTCTTCTCCTCTCTGAGTGTATTTTGAAAATGAACTGACAAAAGGATAGAAACTGATTCTTTAAGGTATTTTTATCATTCATGCCTCTAATTTCTTCAAGTTTCCATTATTTCTCTTCAATTTTAGGGCCTAATATTCGCAGGTGGGATAATTTTCCATTAGTTTTCCAAAAAAAAGATTCACCAATTTCCATTTTTTTATAAAAATGATTCACCCAAATTTTACAATATAAAATTATTTTAGCTTAAAAATCGCCAACATTATATAGAGAGTATATATAAAATCATTATAAATTTGAATAATTTTATAAATATGTCAATAAACATTTTATAGTATTCATACTAGCGACTAGTGAGATTTGCCAATTTTTTAAACTTCAAGATAATTTTCCATCCTTAAAAATTTCCCTCTCTAGCTGATGGGAGTATTACAACTCCACCCATACAATGCCTCGAAAGGACTCCTACTCAATGGCTCCTAATAACCATTTTTGTATTCAAACTCAACCAATGGAAGGTACTCCTCCAATTTCCTTTGTTGGTGCATCACATACATCCTCAACATGTTCTCCAGGATCCTGTTGACCCTATCTGTTTGTTCATCTATCTATGGATGATAGGTTGTATTGAAGGCCAAATTTGTCCCAAAACCTGCAAACAAATCCTTCCAAAAATTGGAAAGGAACTTGGCATCCCTGTCCGACACAATCTTCTTTGGAACACCATGTAATCTCATAATCTCCCTAATGAAGACTTGCACCACCCCACTATATAATTATGTAGTCCTAATTGGAATGAAGTGAGCCACCTTGCTGAACCTGTCGACTACAACCATGATATAATCATGCTGCCTCGTTTTCCTTGGAGGACATGTAATAAAATCCATGGAAATGACCTCCCATTTCCATTCTGGAATCAGAATAGGATATAGTAGACCACTTGGATGTTTACATTCTGCCTTCACCTGTCGACAATACAAAAATCTTGTTAAGTCCCTATATTAATAGTGTAGCCCCTTATTATGTTAGTGTAGCCCCCCTTATTATTATTATTGTACCCCTGTAACCCCCATATTGTTATTATGTGCCCTTAAATTATTATTGTTAGGTCGGCTAGGATTACATTGTGGCCCACTAGGATTACATTATGGCCCCATGGACTCCTATATATAGAAAGGAGGTTTTGTAAATTGGATCATCCAAGAATTGTTCATTTATGTAATGTATTGGAGGTTTCTCCCTCGAAGTGGCTTATTTCTAAGGCGTTGATATCTCTTTTCTTCTATTTTTGGAGTTGGTTACCAACATTTGGTGTCAGAGATTTGGATTCTAGGGTTTCGCTGCTCCAAACATGTCATAGTAGCATTTTCACTATAAATTTTTTTCTACGAAGTTTCAGAAGCTAAAATTTTTAGGGTGTGAAGCTGAAATCCTGAGGAATCTTTTCTAAAAATTTCAGATCTTGGTTCGCAATATTTTCGAAGATCTCATCTATGGAAGTTAGGTCTTTTTTCAGGCTCCTAAACAGGTCATCGTGGAATTTTCGCTATAACTGTTTTTGTACGAAGGTTCAGAATCTGAAATTCATATGGTGCGAAGCTGAAATCCTGAGGAAATTCTTCAAAAAATTGCAGAGCTTGGTTCACAATATTTTTGGAGATATGATCTGTGGAAGTTAGTGCTTTTTCAGGCTCCTGAATTTCATCTCAAAGAGGTGATTGTGGGAAAAGTTCAATAACTCTCTCTCTCTGGGCATTGGATTGGAGTGCCGTAAAAAGTGGTCACAAGCACACGGACTGTAGTTTCTTGGCTATCAATTTCAGATACAAAGGGCGAAACAGTGAAATGTGGCAAGTCGCACAAGTTCGCTCTACTGAACCAGTCCATAATTAGGTCATTGTGGGAGATTGGACACAACTTTGTCTTGGAAAATCCAAATCAGGTCAGACCTATGGCATTCGAAAGATAATTCAGAGGGCTACGTTGATACTGAAATTAAAATATTGAAGTGCTGCAATTATAGAGATAATTTAATTTCAATATCTAGCTCCTCAAAAGAAAGAGAAAGGTGTGTATCTGGTTTTTAAAATTGCATAACGTTTGTTTGAAAAAGCAATTGAAGTGATTCTAAGTGCATATTTTATAATTTTTATCAGTATTGGGTTCTATGATGCCTCCAAAAAATAATTCCATACCCATTAATCCCTCAAAAAGCTATACTATGACGCATGAAGAGGAAGATTCATCCAAGAATTGTTCATTTATGTAATGTATTGGAGGTTGCCCCCTTGAAGTGGCTTATTTCTAAGGCATTGATATCTCTTTTCTTCTATTTTTGGAGCTGGTTACACAACAAATCTAGCCACAAACTCTACCACTTCCTTCTTCATATTCGACCAATAGTAGAACTTATTCACCGCTATCAATGTATTATGATATCCTGGGTGACATGAGTATGGCTTGAAATAAAATTCCCTCAAGATAAGCTTATTGAGATCACTATCATATGACACATAGATCATGTCACTAAATCTCACCAAACCATCTGCTATGAGACAATAGTCTACATTCTGATCACCTGTGCCTGCACCTATACCTATACCTGGACATTCAGATTTGGTTAGACAAATAGATACACCAAACCATTATGATCACTCATCAGTACAAATATCCTGCCAAGAAGAGAGTGCCTCCACATCTTCAATGCATGAATAATAATTGCCAACTCAAGATCATGAGTCACATATTTATGTTCATGCTTATTCAATTTCCTGGACTCATAGCATACCACTTGTCCCTCCTACATAAGGAATCTACCAAGTCCTCTTTTACAAGCATCTGTAATTCTTTATCTACATCTGCAATATTAAGAACTGGAGCATTGGTCAACAACTACTTTAGCTTCTCAAAGCTATTTGTACATTATTTTGTCCATTCAAACTTCTTACCTTTCCTCTGCAAAGATGTAAGAGGATATGTAATGCGTGAGAAGTTCTTGATGAACCTCCTGTAGTAACCTGCTAACCTCATAAATGAGATGAATTCTCCACATTCTTAGGAACTACCCACTCCATGATGGCTCTTATATTTTCTAGGATCTATTGCTATGCCATTCTTGGAAACAACATGTACCATGTAGTGTACCTCTATCTGGAAGAAACTACACTTTCTGAGCTTAGCATACAACTGATGCTCTCTTAGAAAACTCGATACTGCTACTAAATGCTCGATATTTTCTTCCCCATTCTTATAATATACCAAGATGCCATCAATGAATACAATAAAAAACTTGTCCAGATAAGGACGCGACACACTATTCATCAAACAAATAAATTTAGTTTGGGCATTAGTCAAATTGAATGGGACTGCAAAAAAATCATAATGCCTATACCTGGTCCTAAAGGCAGTCTTGTAGATGTCCTATTATTTAATGTGTACCTGATGATATCTTGATCTCATGTCAATATTAGAGAACAATGTTGCTCCCTTCAACTAATCAAATAAGTCATCAATCCTCGGTAACAGATACATGTTCTTGATCGTCACCTTGTTCAACTACTTGTAATCAATGCACAACCTGAGAGTACCATCCTTATTCTCTATGAACAACACCAGTGCACCCCAAGGTGATACACTCGGACTGATATATCCATTGTCAAGAATTTGCTTCAGCTACAAATTCAACTTTACTAACTCTGTCATGCTCATCCTATAAGGTGCCTTTGATGCTGGTGCTTCCCTTGGTATCAACTCAATAAAAAATTCTACTTCCCTGTGAGGAGCCTAACTCTAGAATCTCTCCTGGAAACATATCCTAAAACTGATGCAATACAAGATACCTTTGGAATATTTCTGCATCCTCAACATCCTTACCCTTGTTAGTGGAAACATGCATTACAAACATCACACAATATTTTCTACAATCGTGCTTATCCTGCATAGTGATGACCATACTCAATGATGTAGGCTTCTTCTTTCCCTGCAAAATTCTCTTTTCTCCATTATCATCCAGACACTCAATGGCCTTGTCATAACAATCTACTTTGGTCTTGTGAAGGTAAAATCAATCCATACCCAAAATCATGTTATACGATCCCAATGGAAGTACATTAAAATGTGTTGATGTAGGCATACCATTTAACTCAAATTCACAACCTCTTACCCAATGGTGAACTCTTTTATTCGTACTTGTATCCAAATGCACCAACCAAGATTCTACATGCAATTATTTTTTCAAGCCACACTTATCCACTAGGTTAGGGTTAACATAACTATAATTAGATCTAAGATCAATCAAAATAGAAATAACTTGATCACAAAGCTTACCATCCATATCTATGATAGATGTTTGGAGATCTGCCAACCTATTGTCCACAAATGCATAAATCTGAGGAATGCTATGACCAATATCCCCAACTGTATGCACCTCCTGAGCACTATAGATATGGGTTCTACCACCCTGATACTGCAGACAATCCCTCTTGCGATGATCCTTGCCACATGTCCAACACTGCATTGGTGTTTTACTGTCACATATAGTATGTTTCCATCTAGGCTGTGATCCATGTCCCTTCTCAAATGTATTGAAATTCTTGTAAGGAACTGCATTTTATTTCTCACCTGCATCTTGAGATCTTCCTAGCTTTGGTGGCGATATTCCTTCAGCTTTCTCATTTCCTTTCAAGTCACGGTTAGGCTCAAATTTTGCGCTTTGAATACTCATAACAATTCGTAAGATTTCGAATGGCTTCTTCTAGCGATATAGGCTCATCAAACTTAATCTGGTATTGGTATGCTACTGGCAGTCCACTGATGAATCTCTGAACCTTGGCCTTCTCCTCCTTGAGGTAAGACACATATCTCAACAACTCCAAGAACTTGCTAGTATACTCATTATATGTCTGGAACCCATGAAGAACTCATAAAACTCCTTAGATTTGGAATCATAGTACCTCTCTGACAGGTAATGTTTCCTAAAGAGTCTCTCAAACTCATCCCAAGTCAAGTCATCCTCTCGAATACCTTTAACGTTCTTCACATCCTCCCACCAGATATCTTCTTCCCCTTTAATATTGAAAGTGGTTATCTTGGCTTTCATGTTCTTTATATAACTAAGAAGTATGAAGAATTTCTTCAACCTAAGAAACCATGCCTCTCCATCTTCTAACTTCTTCATATCTCCATCGAATGTAGGAGGCTTGAATTTATTTAACTCTGCAGGAAAGTACTCGCTCCTCCTATAAGGATGATGACAGTGATGACTATGATGATGTCCCTTGGAAGATAAAATAGAATGATGCCCATACATACCAGTCCTCCTATTAGGTGTGTCCAATTATCTGCCACCTCTAACCATGTCCCCTTTATCCAAACTGTGTCTGGACCGATACCTGCTACCATAGGCTCCATTAGTATTTTCTTCCTGCTCTTGATTGATCCTCATCTATCCTTGCTTCTGCAACTCTTACAAGCTCCGAAGAATCATTGCATTAACCTCTATAAGATTTTCATGAGCCCTTGCAAGTATTTCTTGAGCCTCAACCAACCTGTCATTATCTGCCTTACAAATTTTGATATATGCCCTCAATCTCCTCAATGTATCTACTACACTAGGAGAATACTCATCTCCTTACTTCCCAACTAATCTGTAGGGAGAGTCACAAGAACTATAGTCTACCATTTTTCTCGTCATTGTTGATTTTCTTCTTCTGGCATGTATATCATGCCAGAAAAACAAATAGATACCAAAATAAAATCCATACCTTATTTCTGTTGAGGGGAGGTTGATCTCATCTACAAGATCAATCCACATTAGCATGTACATGTATAATCATAAACATATACATATAATCAACATATCAACATATATCATCATGCATGACCATACCAACAGTATACCCTGATCCCATGCATGACACAATAACCTTGAAAAATTCATAATTTTCCCCAAAGAGAGTGCAGCCATGCTATGATACCACCTGTAATTCACCTCCCCTCACATCTACCCACTTTCACCGACTTACCCGAGGTAAACATGAGATGAGGGGCCACTATGACAAGACTTGACCTCCTAGGTGACCTTAACGAAATGGAGTCGATGAACAAACCTTAATCACTTCCCTTAGGTGCCAAAGGACCCTCCAAATGTCCATACCCTGATCCAACCTAACTTTTCCCTAATATTGAGCCCTAGTCGCTCCCTTTCCAAGCCCTCCATGCATCTGGAAACTCCTAATCGCTCCCATAGGCCTGCATTAGTGCGACTATGGCCTTTTTTGCTCAGTGTTGTGCCGACGATTGCGAAATTTAAGGCTATTTTTCAGGGATGAGGCTAAGCCTATGCCCAAAAAGCCATATAAATTTTAAACTCATAAAGTACATGGCAAAAATTATTATAAACCAAAAACTAAAACCAGGACTAGCCCTGACCATCCCCAACTGGGACTGACATTCTATCAAACACGTAGAAACAATGAAACCTACAGGTCATGAATACAAAATTGAGCATAAGGGACTAGAAATTCATATGAGACTTAACAAGAAGGATCACCACCCTCTCTCTTTAGCTGTCTTAACATCATTTAGGTCTTGCATCCATTATCCTTTCAGTTGCAAGTAAAAACATGAAATGAATTACCATGACTAGAACCGGTCACATAACAAACATATAACCATATAAATAACCATACGATAAAAACCATTAAATCCATATAATAACAAGTACGAAAAAAATATAACTCAGATTTCATTAAACATAGGAATGATCTAACCAGGTTTGGGACTTCCACGTACCACCCAACCAAAGACATGGTTGAAGCAAATATTTCTTTTAGCCAGTCAACCATGTTCCATATTCTAAGAATGAATGTGGGATCTCATGTATAAAAAAATAAAAATAAAACTAAGGGAATCAATAGGTTAAACAACCTCCACCCTAACGATACTGTGATATCACCTAAACTGGCACCGAGATCAAAAATCTTGACCGAGCTTGGAATTGCTCTGGATCTCATCACTATCCTTGAGGGATTTTTCATCTCATTATCTCTAGGGTTTAATGCAATCCACACTAGATCACTAAGCCCTTACCGAGACACCACCCTCAGGCTTTATCGTGTATCGCACCAAAACCAGTCAAGGGATTCCCAGGCCTTTGGGAATGTTCCTCAGAGAACCTCTGCCTCGGATTCCGAAACCATCTGACATTTCCAAAGATCAAAATTGATAACAATCCCATCATACCATGGCTATCCGGAAGAAGGCAAGGAAATGCTTAAAACCATTGTAAAAACCCAGAAAAACCATGCCACCGACATCAAAAGAACCAAATACATTTATGCACATACCATGCATATCAAAACCAACTAGGAAATCATACATGCAATCTATTACCTATAAGTATTCATGTTGAAGTTGCTTGATCCTGCTCTTCCTTGCATGATCTCTCCTTTCCTTTCCTTTCCTTTGCTTGTTTTTCTTTTCCTTTCCTTGCTTGATCTCCTTCTCCTCTTGGTGCTCTTCTCCTCTCTGGGTGTAATTCTAAAATTGAACTTGGAAATGCTACCAACTTATTCTCTGAGGTATTTTTATCATTTGTGCCTCTAATTTCTTCAATTTTCCATTATTTTCCTTCAATTTCCTCTTCACATGCAACCTGTGACCTTTCACCTTCCTTTTCTCCTAATTTCCTTTATTTTCATAAAAATTATGCCAAAATATATTTTTTCCTTTTTAATGCCTTAGCCATTTCCTTCGCAAATTTCCCTTAGCCATAAACACATCCAGTGATTCCCACTAGGACAAATTTTCCCAACATTCAACTTGGAATAATTGTCCCTTAACTGTGGTCTTATTTTTTCCTTTATTAATTTTTATTACATGAAATTTTAGCCCGGGTCTGTTACATAAAATATATCCTCATCTATAGGAGTGTTTAAGATGTTTCTCATGATGTTTAGGGCATCATAAAAATTGTTAAGATAGATATCCAAGTTCTTTAAGGGGATTAAATTATTTTATTTCATTTTATGAACATGTATATTCTGTTGAGCCCCAAAGATGTCCTCTTCTTTCACCAAATTTCACTTTATTTCCTTTGTCCCTTATCAATTATAGGCTTAAATGATCAATAGGATTGAATAAAGTCACTTTAGGAATGTATACAATGACTGACTTGCTATATTTTCATGGTTTTGTTGTTGTAGTAATTTTTGACTAGACTCAGCTACAGAATGCAGCCATTCTGTAGCTAGTCGCCTATTCCGCAGTTATCTTCATGTTCACACAGGTTACAGGTGTCACTTAAAGGAAAAACGCATATGGTTGAATTCCACAACACTCCTACATCATTTCTTGCCCTCTACGAAGTTTGAACAGAAATCTACAAGCGTTATGCACATGGAAGAAATCAAAACTAAGAGGTAGACTTCTACCGGGACAAGGACTGTACAGATGTCTTCAAGCACAGTACGAGGCCTCTACAAGAGTTCTAATTTGATTTTAATTAGAAAAGACACTTATCCCTATTTCTTCTCAAGGGCAGTTATGTATTTCGCATATAAAAACAACTCGGGAGACCAAGAGATAGCTAGCTAGATTGCTGTTTTGTTGTTAGATCTCAAAAGACCGTAATACTCTGTTTTTGAAGTATTTTTCCTTAATGAAAGAAGAGAAACTTTATTGCATGATCTGAGGCAATCTTGAGGAGATTTGTATGCTAATCTGGTGGTAGAGGGCCCCTACTGCCCGAGAAGCTCTGTGCATGTTGTTTAGATAAGTAACTTTAGCCTTGCTTCATTCCTAGTTTAAGCAATTTTCTGAACTTTATGTTTATACTCACTTGCATCGGATGCTACAGCCAGTCTTGTTCTTATGAATTGTTCCAAAATATCGCTAACACTGCATGAGATATAGCTGTATTATTTTAGGGATTAGTTGCATTTTTCTGAACTTTATGTTTTATGCTTACTCACATCAAATGTTACAACCAGTATTATTCCTATGAGTTGTTCCAAAATATCACTAACACTGAATAAGATATAGCTGCAGTATTTTAGAGATTAGTTTCACTTTAGTTCAGTTGTAATAATCCGGAGGTTAATGGCACTCTAGTTCAGTTTTTATCACTGTATTTCAAGTTTGATTGATTTAATTCTAGTTCAGCTCTATCCATTGTATTTCAAGTTTTATTAGTTAGTTGTATTCTAGTTCAGGCCTTCATTATTTACAAATTGTTCTTGTTCTTAATATCTGTTAATACATCATTATCATAGGGACGAGAATTGGTAATGCCATTTTGAAGTCTTAACTGTTCTGCAATTTCTCATATTTTCACAAACTGCCTTTTTCCAAAGCTATTCCAAAAGATTTCTAACTCTTGAATGAGGCTTAACAGTGATATTTTTGAGTTGCAGAATGAATTAATTTCAGTGTCATAAGTTAATTTAGAGTATAGTTCTTCACTCTGTTGCAGACAATCTTTTCCAAATGTGTTCCAACAAATTTCTAACCATGGAAGAGATTTTCTCTATGATATTGTAAGTTGTTGTTTGCTTAGAAGAACCTCATTACACTGAACTTATCCTTTTCTCAAGTTATTCCAACATATTTCTAATGTAATGAATTGGATTGAGTTCATGTCATAAGTTATTTTCCTTGTCAAAGTTTTGCAATCTATGAAGAGTTATTTTCCTTGTCAAGTTTTGTAATCTGTGGACTAGAATTTTCTGTTCTCAGGTTCCATACATAGTCTAGGGTAGATTTTGTTCTATTTCAGTGTGACCAATAACTTCTCTTGCCAACAACTTAGTTCCTTTCTTCTTAGCATAAAAACACAAAACCAAAAACATTAAAAAAAACACTAAATACAACGAAGTAGGAAGCAAATGCCTAGGCACATACAATGCACTTCACTTCAACAATTTACTAGCCCTGGTTGACAATTTATGACATCAATTTAGGAACACTAAGTTGAGCATACATATTCCTTGAAAAAAATTTAGGCTCAACTTTAGAAAAGTGAAGAAGATGCTCTTGCCTCTGATTTATATAAGAAATTTTCTTCCTTTTGATAATATCTTTGTAGATACTTATTTTTCATGCTTTAGAATTTCATTCAGAACATCTCTAATTATTTTCCTAGCAATTTTACAATCATTATCATACCATGCATTGCAAGTTCTATTATTGTTTTTATATGACACCTCAGTAGAGAACTTCTTAATGGTATTGGAAAGGGTTGTAGTAAAATTATGGTAGATGTTATCAATGTTATCAATATACGTTAAGAAGTCTAAATCTCTTTTTAAATCCTTTAAGAATAGATCCATATTATTTATGTAAAAACAAATGTTCCTTTGAATCTCACAATTATTTTTCATGTGGTTAGTGTGCATATCAAGGTTTAGAGTTAAGAATATAGGTCTATGGTTAGACTTAGGCTGGTGGTCATTTAGGAGGTCAAAATTTAAAATATGGTTTAGAACATGGGTATCAGATATTGCATGATCTATAACACCACTGCCAAGCCCATGAATATAATTCATCTTGCATAAGGTTGGCCACTTATTAATTACATTACATATTATCAAGAATTTGGAACTACAAAGCTTGATTAGCTCGGTACTAAATAGTTTCTTAGTTGCGTCTTTAGAATTTCTTTTGAATATACTAGCTAAGTCAAAGTCCTCATCTAGCCATAGGGGGGTAGGGTTATAGTTATTACTTAGGAGATTAGCTTGGTTAGTAGTGGTTCTAGCATTGAATACTCAAAGAAAAAGGATATTACCATCAGTGTTGGCATTGTAGTGTTTGAATTGATGTCAACAAGCTCTTGGTTATGTTGGTCATATGCATGTGTGATGGGTGATTGGTTGATGGTATTGTTAGTTCACATTGATATCAACATCTTATGAATATACCTATTGGATATTATCTTGTGGATGTTGACTTGGAGATGGATCCATATGTGTGAATGGATATAGGTTGGTATGTTGAGTTTATTGGGGATGTTTCTACTGCAGGTGGTTGGAGTGATTCTATAGGTGTTGCATATATCTATTTCTGTCTTGGAGAAATTGCATATGTTGTTGCAGGAGTTGGAGATGCTGCTACAAGTGATGGTGATGTTGTTGCAGGTGTTAGATATGTTAAGGTTGTTGCTTGAGGAGTTGGAAGTGTTGGTCTTGGTGCTTGTTACACAGCAATTTGTCACCATCCCTGCAATCCCCCATCCCACACATTGGAGGGCTCATTCCATGACCTGTGAGCAGTGACATAACTTGAAAACACTTTCATGGCATTCCCCTGAAGATGTACTTTCATTCCCCTGAAGACAACTCCTTGTGAAAAACCCTAAAAATAGCCTTTTTTTCATTGGCGCGGGTACACAGTTCAGCCCTCGCGCCAAGGGGGGAAATCCTCCAAAGAGGGCACGCCAATTGGCGCTCTGTCTCAGAGCCACACTCACATCAGGCTTAATAAAAAGTGTTTTTAAAAAATAAATGGTGGAAGATTGACCCCAACCAATTCCTGAACTGGTTCCTAATTTGAGTTGGGAGGTTGGCTCCGGATCTCCATGTAGAGGAAGTAGTTTTCCACCTCTCAAGGAAGCTTCCTTGAGGATAGGGCCAATCCCATGATTGTAGGGATCCCAAATCCCCTTCCACCATCTATATAAGCTTGTCATTTTCCTTTGCAAGCTAATCTCCAAGAATCTCCAAGAATCTCCAAGAGCCTTCAGAGCCTAAAGAATGCTGCAATAGTCCTCATAGTGTCAAATCAATAGCAAGGAGATTGAAAATCGAAGAGAGAGGCTTGTCCCCATTCCCGACAAGGTTTACCGAGACATGTTCTGCTGGTGACCCGTCGAAGGAGAATTCAGCGTCAGAGCCAAGTTGTATTTTCCTTTGTATGAATTAATGATAAGCGACTATTGGTTATGGTTCCACTCCTATTGTTCATTATGATCATGAGTTGTGTCTTCTCTGACTGATGCATAATTGTATATATTGGATTTTACGCTTGTGTTTGCCGTGTTTCTTGTGTGTGCAGGTGTTCGATCGCAGCGAGCGGGAGGATTGTGATCTGCCGGAGCAAAGGAACGAGAGCGCTGCCTCTTCTACAAACAACAACGTTGGATTCAAGGTAAGCCTTCTTCGCAAGTTGGTTTATTGCAATTAGGGACTTGCACCATAGCATGTTACGATTGTTGCTAGACCCGATCTGGGCTAGTAGGGATCGCCTCTGTCCGTAGAGGGGATTTACCTCTACAACAGTGCTAAAGCTAGCATAATAGGACTTGCATGCCATTGACTTGTTCCTTGCCTATTCATCAAATGCAAACTTATCTCAGTGGCTTGGAGGAATGTTCAGATACTGGAGAAGATGTTCCATCAGGTGACAAAGGAATAAGGCTGAAGGATTGATGTTTTACTTAAGTTTTAGCCCCAGTCAAATGGATGATGGGTCAAGGGAGTGATTTTAGGTTCTAATCGCTGGCAGGGTGGGCCAAAGGGAGCAATTATAGCCCTAAGATGCTAAAGTTGCATGAAATACAATGTTAAGGGAGCGACTGAGGGTTTTGAAGAAATTTTCTCCACATTCCCTGCACTGTTGAGGTAATATTTGAATTTTGGCGACAATCTTGATAATAATTAAAAATCAGTTTATGGTCAGAAAAATTCGTGGGACCTCCAAAGTCTGATTAAAGTTGAAAATATACAAAATGTTAATGAATTTAGTGGTTGATTGAGTCAATGAGATGAATCCGAATCAAATCGAGCATATGAACATAATTGTGATGCCCATTAGTTATAAATAATTATTGAGTTGAGCACTTGAGTTCTGTTAGTCATCAATATTTTTCACTTGTTAGTGATGACTAGATCCATAGCTGAGTTTTCTAGAAGCTGATCTCCATATGTCAATTTGTCATCTAGAAAACCCTCATAAAATTTTTTTTCGCCCTCCTACTTTTCAGTCCGCCCATGTCAGAGTTAAAACTCATTATCACTATCCTATCTAGCTTCAGCCATACTGGTCTGCCCATCAGCTCTAAAAGGCAAATCCAAGTCTGTTTCAAAAGCCTCCCCTAAGTTAGGAAGTGGCGCTTTAAGGCATTTTACCCTTGGCAACCATCAAAAGGCCAAAAAAACCTCCATCTGATACAAGACCATTCATGACAGACCTCCTACTCTGCAAATGAAATTTATTACAGCCCTAAGTCACGCCACTTACACACCCCTAAGTCTCAGCACTGCATAGACCACAGTCTCAAGCTGATTATTAGGCGTTTTACAGTGTTTTATGGATTTTACAAAGACAGGAAATATAACATCATCTCAGAAGAAATTTCTTGAGTCTACATTTAGAAGAACAGCTGCTTCTCAATGTAAACATGAGCCTGAGATATATCTGCAAGATAGAGAGTTACTCATCAAGACCTTGCAGCTTCCTTTCAGCATGAAATCACAGTAAAAGAAAGACACCACTGTCAAACAGACTGGTAATTTTTCATGGCCAAGAACCTCCTTCATCTACAAGCAGAGGGTTAAGGCGCCTCCTTCATCTACAAGCAGAGGGCGCTGGCCAATATTGACTTTAAGGATTGCAAAAGCACAGGCTTGCATTTTACTAGATAGTAAAACAGTGACTCTAGGTTTCTGAGTATAAATGATGATTAACAGGGATAAGATCTGAAATATGCAAGACAAGAGAGACAGAGTGTGTGGTTTTGTAAAGAGAATCAGTTGAGGTTTTAGTCATCAATCAGGGCGCATCAAAAAAGGGACTCCTTAATCAAAGCTATCATAACAAACATCTCTGCAGGGGTGTTAAGATGCATAGTTTCAATTAGTCTTAAACAAGAAAATACTTCAGTGAAAAGACCCCTGTGTGTTCTTTTGTTCCTGTTGAAGTGTGAAGTATAGTCCATGGTTTCTGGATGAACATAAAGAAGAGGAAGGAAAGTAGTATACAGTCTCAGACAGGTGACATCTTGCTATCAGTCAAAGCGCCGGTGTAAGTCCAGCTGTTGCAAGCTACACTCCATTACAAAGACAGGTAGTTTCTTCAAATGCAGCAGGTTGATGTTTTCAAGAGTTTCATTAGGATGAAGATGGCTAATAAAAGCCTTGGTATCTGTGAAATAGGCCAGCAGTTATTCCACATCTTATATACTTGCCTCCTCTACAAAAGGACAGAAATTGATTATGATCTGAGTTTTAAAAACCCTAGGACAACATGCCAAGCTAATCAAGCATGTCTTTCTTGAAAGCAGCTTCATCCATGAACAGTTGCCTTTTCAAAATTGCTACAACAACTGGCACATAAAATCTAGGTTTCTCTCATCAAGATACATCACCATTGAAACTATTGTTCATAATAGACAAAGAGTTGTTTTGATAGACTGTCACTGTTTTAGAAAGTTCAAGGCAAAAATGGGTTTTCATTATTCAATGGACAGAGATATTACATATATGTTTTGAGCAGAGGAGTGTATTGAAAAGGGCGCCCTTCTTAATCAAAGGGCCATGGCCAAATCCAAATAAGTACAGCAAATGTTTGATACCTACAGTGGGGAAGAGGTTGAAAAGATACATTGGAGACAGAAACTGTCAAAGCAAGTTGAAAATACAAACCCTACCCTTTCAAATAGCAAAGCAGTCTTCAGTATTTTCTTGACAGATTTAAAGTGAGGTTACATAACAAATGTCATCAACAGTGTTATAAACAAAGTGGCAAAGGATGGTCTGAAGGTCATCAGGGTATTATTCAAAATTGGAGTTGCTGTGTTAAATGGTCACCAGAGAGACAAAACTGACAGGAATCACCCTTCAGACCCATGTGCATAAGTGAAACAGAGTTTTGACCTTTCAAGCTATATTTGTTTTTTATAAAGAGGTTGATTCATGTTAGCATGGTCTAAAAAACATAAAAAATCTCCACTGCCTACTTCGCTTCGGAATCCAAGTTACAAGTACGCCAAAGGGTATTGTTGAAGAAGGTCAAAAGCTTCGAAAACCTTGCAAGGGCCAACCAAAAGTTCATTTTGCATTTCAAAAAATAAAAGTGACCGTTAGGAGTTTGATATGACAAAGGAGTGAGGTCGAAGAGTGAAGTTTCATTTTCAAATCACAAGCAAGGTTTTCCTTTGATGTTCTCAACATCAAACAAAGAAGATTGGAGAAATTTTGAATAAATTTGCCATAGTTTCACTGCGCGACGCGCCTGTAAGTCTGCGCGATGCATTCAGAAGCAATTTTTCACTGGCCGATAACAGTCACGCGACGCGCCTGTACACGGCGCTCGACCACAACTCGACAGGCCGCCCGGTTGGCTATTGGCGCGGCGCTCTTCCTCTACAAAGTGCCGCGCACTTGTTTATACCTCCAACCGCCTTCAAAACACTTCTAACTCACAAAAAATGATTTGCATCTTGATTTTTGAGGTATTTGGCTTGCTCTCCTTCAAAATTCACATTTTCTAGATAATGTTTGGAGCAGAAAATCTTGGTTGAAAACAAGATGTGTTAAGCTATAGTATTGAAAGGGGATAAGTTGCTTTGATTTAAAAACTAAGTTTGGAAAAGCCCGAATTCACCAGCAGTGAGCATATTCATAAAATAGCTCTCTGAATAGTCAGACCTCAATGACAAAAAAGAAAACAGTTAGATGTTGTTTCTATCAAACTAGCATGAAGAACAGTGGGAGGTAAAGAAACAATGTTTGCTGAAGAGGGCAGTGTTCAAATTAAAGCAGGGTTTGTTTTTTAGAGCAGTTGTAATTGAAAGCTACAGGCCTCTTCTACCACATCATAGAAACAAAACAAGCCCTGTTAACCTCTCTCATAAATAATGACTTTGACTTAGGGTATATGGTTCAAATAAGTGCAAAGAAGGAAAGAGTTAGAGCAGAATTTTTGAGTTTGACTTAGTTTATATATCATCATATATTTTGTGGAGCTGCATATCAGGGTTAAGGTCAAAATCAAGGGAGGTCTTGTCCTCATTTAACTTGCTACATCACCATATCTCAGAAAACCGGTTTTTGGCTGTGAAAATATACATTAGTTGAAGTCGAAGCTGAGTGGTGGGTATACTAATGAAGGTGCCTTCAAGGGAAAGGGATGTTTTTGAACTAAGAGGCAGGTTTTCACCTCCCTATATCAAAGAATAAGGGTGTTTTATCTTAAAAGCATCAAAGGGAAAAGGTCACTCCTATAAACCACAGAAAGAGACAGTTTTTCATTGTGTATTCTACATTTCTGTCCTCTGTTCTTAGAGCTTATTTGATAAGCTGATATTCATATAGAGCAAAGGTTTTCTACAAAGACAAAGGTGTTACCTTGATAAGAGGCCTTGATTATTTTGAAAAGACAAAACTCTTACAGGCTTTGTTGAACTGTTTGAAGCATTTTTCAAAACTCTGTCACCTGGTCACATAAACTGTGGCATTGACTGTATGCTTACATCAAGGGTTGATTGCATCAGATATAAGTTTGTTGAGTGATTGGCACACTAGGAAGGGGAAGTTTGTGAAGATTGAGGAGTTTATCAATGGGCAGAAATATAAACAAGTTTTAAGCTCCAAGCACCACAGAGCAAGGTAACTTTGACAACTCTAAACAACATTTTCACCTAATAGTCTGTCTCCATTCCACTATATTGTCTCTTAGTAAAAAGTCTGCTAGTTGAGATACTTTAAAGGTGGACAGGCCACTTTTTGAAAGAGCAGGGGTTTTGTATTATAAGGAAACTGGTTGCAATCATCCAAATACATTGTTTCTCTATCAAAATAGTGAATTGACACAGTTTGGCTCCAAGAAGGCAGTTTATAGACAGTGAGGCTATTTGGTTCTCCAAAAGCACATCTAGGTCAAAATGCCTCCTAGGCAGGACAACAGAAGTGGTTCGCATAAAAGATATGAACCAATCTCTACAGAAGAGGTTAATGCTCATCCATCCATCCTTTTCAACTTCCATGAAGTAAGTTGCCTAGATTTCTGCCAGAAGATACAGGAGGTCAAAAGTTTTTTGCCATTAACACACCTATGCGCCCTGAGGTTCCAGAACAAGCATTTCCAGGTAGCGGACCTTGATTTCAATTTTTCTCCAAGATCAGTGTCCAAAGCCACCAAGATTCCATATCATGGAGAGAAATGGTTCAAACAGACCCATCTTGACTTGAAGATTACAAGCCTTTCATCAAGCCTGGGCATAGAGATACTTGCACTGCTATTTTTCCTTTTTCTTATCTTCTTGACAGCTATGCTCCTCTAATGAAAGTCATAATGAAGTATTTTACTTGTGAAGGGAGGTTTGCTCGAGTTTATGCCTACCATGTCTGACTATTGATGCATTTCACTAGAACCAGGCAGCTAAATATCCCTTACTTTTTATACAAGAGCATCGAGAAGATGGCATCCACAGTCTAGAAGAAGACTCCATCTCTGCAAATACCTTCCCTTTTCCATCATTCTCTGATCAAAATTATCATCCTACACCAGCTAGAGAAGAAAGAGGTTCCATGGGATGTATCCATCAGTCACCCAGATTTCTCTATTGTTCCTCCTGTCCATATATCTCCCACTCAGCCTATTCATCGCCCTATACCTTTGTCCAGCAGGCCTACTCCTAGAAGGCTCAAAATTGCCACAGAACAGTCAGGACAGCCGGAAGAAGGAGAGGGAAGTAGACAACAAGAAGAGAAAGGTCATGAGAAAGAGGAAAGGGATGAAGAGCAGCAAACAGAAGATGAGGAACAACAGCAGGACAGTGGTGAAGGTCAGCAACGAACAGAAGATGATGAACAACAGGTACAAGAGGAAGAGCAGCAGCTTGATATTGGAGGACAGGAACAGCAGCTTGGGCAGGAATTTGAGCAACAGCTTGAGCCACAAAATGAACAGGAAATCCAAGCACAACAGCAGCTTGATTTTGATGAAAAAGGGCAGCAGGTTGAAACACAAATTGAACAAGACATTGAAGTAGAACAGCAAATTGATGTTGGCAAACAGGGGCAGCAAATTGAACAGCAAGAAGAAGACACACAACAGCCTCAAGGAAAGCAGCAATTTCAAGAAGATGTCAAGGGTAAAGCAGTGGTGTCTCCTCCTCCCAAAAGAACAAAGCCCAGCACAACAAGGAAGAAAGGGCCTAAGGCTGCAACTCCAAAAGTGACAAAAGTTGTCCCTAGCAAAAGAAAATCGCCCAAGAGGTCTCCCACTAGCATGCCAAGAAGGAAGAGTGCAAGATTGGCTTTCAAAGGGAAAGGCAAAATTGGAAAAAGTCAAGAACATGGAGGTGCATCAGCTGTCATTCCAATCCAAAGTGATGACAGCGATAATGAAGCCCGCATTCTTGAAAACCTCCTAATCCATAGAGAGGGGAAAATTGAGGCATTGGAGAATGATCTTCAACGAGCAAGGAACTTCAACTATTTCTTGGAAACCCAAAACAAACAGATGAGTGTTCACACAGAAGTTCATGAGGCACGAGCTATCAAATACAAAAATGAAGCAGCTAAAGCGCAAATGAGGATAGAGGAGCTCATTGGTGATTTTGATGAGGAAGAAGAGGGAAACCAGCCTAGGCGGAAGAGGCCTAGAACAATAGGGCTTAAAAGAGCCCTGGAAAAGCAAAAAGAGGAAGAACAGGCCCATCTTCAATCCTTTCCCCTCACTGCACTCCTTGAGCAAGAAATTGAAGAAAATAAGGAGGCATGGCTAGAAAGAGCCAATAAACACTTGGAGATGAAACTTGAAAGGGAAAATAGAGACCTGGAGCTGCAAAGGAAAAGGACACAACATTATCAAAGATTGAATCAGTTCGCCCGGCGCAAGCTAAAGGCCACCCAAGAGAAACTGAAGGAAGAAAAAAGGAAGCGCCTGGCATGGAAAGAGAAGAAAGACATATCAGCACTTGATATTTTGGCCTCAGCTTCAGAGCATGTTGCTAGGGACCCTTGAGGGTCATGCGCACCAATTTTGGGCCCATTTTGACAACTTTTTGTTTCTTGGCATTTTTTGAGTTTTTGGTCGAAAACTCATAAATTCGCCATTTCATTTTGAGGATTTGTCAAGGGAGGAGGATGATACCAGTTGATGCCATAATTTCATGATCATGTCCTCAGCGATTTTCAGAGCATTTGGAGATCATTCGCCCCCTCAAAACGGCGAAAAATGCTCACTTTTTGCGCATTCTGCCCGACATATCAGCAGTCTGCAATTTTCTGTCTTTTTACACACAGGTACAGATTTGGAGGACCTCTAGGCATCAGATTGGAGTGATTTCAGTTGCGCCAGAAAGTAGACACTCAGAGCTTTCCAACGAGCTATCATGAGCTTCGTTTCGACATCAGGAAGGCTGCCAAATGTTTCCTGCAAGTCAGGGGACCTTTTTCTGATATAAATTTGAAGTATTTTTGTAATTTTTGAACCTCAAAAATCTGCTTTTTCCAATTGTGCATTTAGCTATTTTTGCACTTGGAAAATGTTGCAAATTCAATTAAATTCCCTTTTTTAGCAATTTTTAGATATTTTATGAGATATTTTTGTGCCTTGGGCTTTGCAAAGCCTCAAGGACAAGTTTAGATATTTTGATTAGGCCAATGGGATAGCTAGTTGCACCATGAAGTTTTCCTCACTTGAGCCTATTTATTCCAAGGGATTCATTGTAAAACAAGGCTGAACTTGAGAGAAGAAGCAATATATTGGTCATATGAGCTTTGAATAACATACTTGTGTTATGATTTTGGACTGCCTCTTGGATGCTTTTGAATGAATGATGAAGGATTGTTGATGGATTCCATGACATGGTAGAATGGTATAGTGTTTCTTGCTTTGTTTTTGTCTTCTAGTTTTCATTCATGATACATGTTTCTTGCTTGCTATAGATCAGTGGAGAATAAATTTGAGATATGCCCATGGAGGCACCTCAAATTTCCTGAATCTTCATAGTTTTTATGTTTTCTTCTTCCTTAGTTGCACTAAAGAATTCTTAACTGCTCTTTAGTAAGTTAAGGATATTGTTGCTAGTTTCATTCATAAGTTCTATGCATGTTGAGTAGGATGTATGGTGTGCCCTGCTTACCTATGGCTGTCCATAGCTCTATCCATGAAACTATCTCTTTGACTGATTAGATTATCATCTTGTTGAACCAAGGAGGCCTAGTCCCGATCTAGCCCTTTGCCTAAAACTATGAAAGCTTGTTTGTCAAAGTGCCCAATAACTTAAATACTGTGTTTAGGCGTTCCGACATAGTATTTTGAGTTGTTAGTCCGTCTTATGTATTTTCCCCAAAGTTAGAGGGTCTTATACTTCTATGCATGGCTTGACTGTTGATTTCTATGTATTATTTAGCTTGTAGTTACATTTTTCATGATTAATGGCTTGCCATAACATGTTTATGTCTGCTAGCAAACTAGTTATGCTTGAAATCCTTCATCTTTCGCAAACTTGATGTCCATTTACTCCATTTTTCCCAAAGATCCTTTCTACCTTGAATCAAATCGGCCCTACAGCAGCCTTATATCATCATCTGATAGCTTCCTTGACCTTTTTGACCCCATAGCCCAGTTGATCTGACTTCTTGTTACCTGTTTTATATCTTTGATCAGTTTATCCCTCACAAACTTAAAAAACCAAAAATCAAAAAACTCACTTCATAACTAGCCTAATATCAGAACACCATAAGCAAACACACCGACATCTTTTACACTTATAGAGAGAGCCCTCTCTGAGTCCAGGAAGGCTAGGTCCTTGGGCTCTAAAGCTTGGTTTGATGTTACATCGTCATTTGGCTCACCAATCGGCCAAATCACCGTAACCTAACATAATGGCGATCACGGTGGGTCTTTTTTGAGTTCATTTTAATCTAAATATCTTGCAAGACTCATGGAAAGCCCCTTTTTGAACTAAGCATACCTACCAGTGAACCACCTCATCGCCACACTAACATAATGGCGATCACGGTGGGACTCTGAGTGTTAAACAACTTAGTTTCCCTAATCTTTAGAGACCTTTAAGAATACTATCTGATTGACTTATCCCACTGCTCACTAACATAGTGGCACTCACAGTAGGACCTTCCGAGTTAGTGACAATCTAGGTACACCTTAGTAACTCCTGAAGTCTCAATCAAGCTTAGTAAACTTAGATATCGTCTGAAGAGTAGAAAATAGCTCCTTCACCATCTTAGCAAAATGATGAGTCAGTTATAGAAAATTCTTCCAAACCTCATAGGCACATAAAACTTAGAAAAAAACCACAAAAAACTCCTTTATATTGGTTTTTGTAAGTATTGGTGGTGGACCATACACACATATCTCAAAACAACAAATTTCCACCTGGCAACTCCACTAACCTCTAGTACGCCTTACTATTTTACCGAACTCTAGGTTAATATCCGATAAATCTATCCCATCGCTCACTAACATAGCGGGAGATGGTGGGACACTGAGTACATGATAGTATAGCAAACTCTTATAGACTCTTTGGTCCTTTAGATACTTAAACAAGCAAGCAGCCCATAGACCCATTTAGAGTAAACTCTTTTTGTTCTCATCGCCCTAGCAAAGTGTTGAAACAAGTCTAGGATACTTTAACAAACCATAGGCTACACATAAATTCAGAAAATCTAAAAAATATTTCCAGATTAGTTACCGGTGGTGGACCATAGCTATCTTCACAAAACAACCAAGTTCCACCTGGCGACTCCACTAGTCCATCCCTTTTATTTTGACCATCCTTCACCTTAGTAGAACTTTAGAGAGACCACCCATCCAAAACATTCGTCAATACCATCCTCTCTAAACTCTAAATCCAAAATCTGGCTTCACGAAGAATCAACACCAAATCCCATCCAGACCCAAATCCCCCTATCATAGTAGATGACCCAGAGAAGATTCTGTGGCAAGCTTCCGAAACTGACCATCTAGCTACTGGTAGATCCATCCGTAAAACAAGATCAGTACCTAAACATCTCACTATCCTACCAGATTCACCTTTTGAATTAGAGTCAACAAAAACTCTTTTCAGAAGCAAGTCGCATAGTAAGATAAACCTTGACGATCTTGAACCCCTAGACCCTCCACAGAGTCATAGTAAAGAAGCTTCACCTTCCACACCTCCCGACTTTCAGCTTCTCCATCACTTTGGCTCTTACCATCCTAGATCTGCTCAAAACCAGATCACTAGTCCAAGTTCATCCGCCACACCTGTTCAAACCATCTCATCTCAGCCTACTAGTCCTCATCCTGTACATCATCCATTAGCTCCCGTCATGGCAGCCTGGTACGCACCTTTGGTGTTGCCACCGCCCTTGGCTCCTCTCCCAAATAAATACCACCACACCTCAACAGCATATAAGTAGGATGACTGATGCTTATGAATACCTGGAAGTACAAGACGAGACCGTCAGAATGAGAATATTCGCCCAAAGTCTTGGTGGAGAACCCAAAACATGGTTCAAAAGCTTGACTCCAAACAGCATCCACAATATCCCAGAACTACATCAAGTCTTCAGAAATAGGTGGGAAATCCGAAGAAACCCTATTCAAATCCTGTCAGAATATAACAACCTAAAACGGGAAAATAGGGAAAGTGTCCAAGCTTATTGCACTAGGTTCAACAGTGTATATAACTCTCTCCCACCTCATTTCAAACCACCACTTGGTTTAGCCTTGGAAAAATTCCCCGAGGGTTTCGATCCGGACATGACATATCATCTGAGAGACAAGGATCCACCTACCTTAGAGGAAATGCAACAAATAGCCATAAAAGCAGATGCCAACTTAGCAGAAAAAAGGGCTAGGACTAGATCAGAAAGAAAGGTCACATATAAAGACGAGGTCTCCACTTCATCACCTTCCCTAGATCCCAGAATAGATGACTTAGTCAAAACCATGGCCAAAATGTGGGAAAGGATAAATGGAAAAGCTCCTATTAGGGACAACCAGCCAAACCCTCCAAACAGAAACCGAAACCAAAATTTTAGGAGGGAACAACCCCAAAACAGACCAAGGGAAAATGACCAACAAATTAGGCCACCATTCAATGAAAAATATGTGGAAGAAGATGACAGGGATACAGAAACTCTCGATGAACATCATTTAAATCTCGTAGGGTCTGATAATGAGAGTGAGGTGTACCTCACAGAAGAAGAACAAGCGTTGTTTTCTCCTAATCAAGATGAGACCAACTATGAAGATCTCGATGACCCTGCCATAGATTTTCAAAATGCCATAATAGAAGCTCACAGGCAATATGACCTTAGAAGCAAAAGAAACCAAGATAATTCCAAGAAAGGTAACTCAGATACTGCTAAAACCCCTGATACCATCCTCAAGAAAGCAGTAAGCAGTGACAAAATCAAGGTCGAGAAAAGTGACCAAAACAAAGCTAAAGTTACCCAAACTAGTCCTAACTCAGCTGTTCCGAGTACTTCCACAAAAGTTACCGAAGCAACTATGGCAACAAAATCCCGAAACAAAGCCAACAAACTCAGAACATAGAGAAGGTCGTGGCTGAAAAAACTGAAACAAACATATCTAAACTTCAGCTGCCTTATAGCTTTGAAGGCGAAATCGCCAAGATCAAGATCACCATGCCTCTTACTGAACTCATTGCCCAAAACTCTTATAAATCCCAAGTACTAAAAGTCCTAAATCTAGGGAATGATGCAAACACTGTTAATCTAGCTGATGACACTCCTGAAGTGTTGTTTGGTCCGAAGATAGAGGGAAAATTCCAAGAAGGAACTACTCTTCCATTTTACATTAGCCTAAACATCCACGACCAAATCCTCCACAATGCCATGCTAGACTCCGGCGCCTCGCATAATCTTATGCCTAAGGTAGTAATGGAAAGACTAGGCCTGGAAATCACAAGACCATACAAAGACTTGTATTCATTTGATTCGAGTAGAGTCAAATGCCTGGGTTTGATCAAAGACCTTTGTTTTAGTCTGGCCCAAATACCTGCGAAACATCTAATCATGGATATAGTAGTGGAAGACATCCCTCCCAAGTACGGGATGCTTCTATCCAGATCATGGGGAGCCAAACTCCAAGGGAATATTCAACTGGACATGTCATACGCCACCATTCCTGTGTTCGGCCAGACCAGAATACTCTACCGAGAATCACACATGAAATACATGATTAGCAGTCAAGATAGGCCATATAACATTCCAATGTGTTCCTTGCGTTCTGACCTGAACTCTTTCATTATGCATATTGATGAAAACATGGAGGAAGAGTCAGAAGAAATTGAAATAAACTTTGATCCACCACATCAATTGTCCCTGGTGCCTTATGATGAACTAGACACTCAAAACTACCATTATCATGAACAGCTGTGTCATGAAGAAAGTAAGTATGTCCCTTCTAAGGTGGGATTAGAGCAAGAAGCACAAACCCTTATGTACTATCAAACAAATTACTCTAACCTTAGTCAAACACCAGAAATAACCTGCGGAAATTTTTTCCGGGTAAAGGCTTTAGAAGACTTACACATCATAAACCTTTTCGGAACCCGGGAGCAAGGGAGTTTAATGTTTCTACCATACCTCAAAGATTTACCATCATATGGATCATCCACTGCAAATGAAACTTTGACTATAGCCCCAGCAGCTCAAAATCTAGAAAAAATGCCTGATAAACTTCTTATGAGCAAGAATGATAGTTGCAGTCCCAGCATACCTGAGCTACTGAAATTGGCTCATATTCTGTCTTTTCATGAAGAACTTAGAAATGCTAAAATCACAAATCTCATGCAGAATACCAATTTCTACAGAAAAAACAAAGAAAAATGTTGTGATACTTCTTCTCCCTCAAAGAATAACTTTGACAAAAGAAAACATAACAATCTGAACCAAACTGAAATAATCAGGGATAAAACAGCTGGTCCAAGAGTCTGTTTCAATTTTAAAAATACTACTGCATTTCCCTATAACAGAAATTCTGTCTTTTCTACCCAAGACCATGATACACCAATTAAAAGTGCTTTTAATCATGTGTTTTCGCAAGATGATGTTTTAGGTCATGTTCAAAATATTCCCTTGCAAAGTAGACAGCTTAAAGATTTTTTCCAGTTTGCAGGAGGTAGATCTAATTTCAAAATCCAAATTGCAAAACCACCCAATATCAAAAATCTGTTCATGAAGGCCATGTTCCCAGTTTTAAATTTCTGCATTTTTGCATACCTTGATGATGTCATTATCTATTTCAAGAATGACCAAGTGTACATGCATTACCTGAGGAAAATGTACAGTAAGGAAAGGAGTGGAAATCTGATATTCAAAGAGGTACAGCGGGAAGATACCGGGCTGTTCAGAAATTCTTGCATGAATCCCTGTGTCATGTTAGAGAGAGAAAACTTCCCAAATTTTTCTTTTCAGGAGTTGAGTGGGCCAAGGGTGAGAGGAGATCCTTACGAGGATAAGATGCTTAAATTCCGTCATTTCCAAGATTTCTGAGTTTGAAACACTTTCATTCATTGTACATACCATTGTTTGAAAAAACAGTAAAAGATAGAAAGGTCAAAAACAGTAAAAGATAGAAAAGTCAAAAACAGTAAAAGACAGAAAAGAGGGTGAGTGAAGATAGAACAAAGCCCCATGTTCCAAAAAATAGTCCTTCGGAAAGCGAGCAAGTCTAAATGCCGCTACTAGTACTTCAATCTCTTGTTCAGCTATCTAGCCTAATCATAGCTGAGCATGTTTAAATTTATTTGCTGATAAGTTAGTGAGTGCAAAAGATAGTCAACATTGTGTAAGATTGACTTATCACAGAGTTTAGATTAGGGAGAGATTCTGGTTCCACATGCCTAAACAGAACCAAAGAGAGAAGCGGGGGATGAAAGATACATTGTACATCTTAGTCCCGCTTGTCTAGTTTTCCTTTTGTTGCAAAATAATATTTGTGTGCAGCTTGTCTTTTATGCCGCAAATTGCATGACAAATCAGACTATCTAATCCTGATTTGATCATTTTAAATTTCATGTTTTAGATTAGAGAACAAAATCCTGTCAAACTGCTTAATCTTGACAGTTGATCTAGCATAGGTAGAGTAATGAAGGAGTTCATCAGTTTAATCTGAACTCCCTACAGATATAAGAGTAGAAATAGATAGGTTCATTTTGCAAAAAGAAAAATATACATTGTCAAAAGGCTGCTAGTTCAAATGCGCCAAAGAGAAGAAAAAATGTTAGGAAGGATAGTGGGGTAGGTAGAAGTATCATTGATGTTAACCATGCTGTCACTTTTTAGAAATAACATCAAAAGAAGGTGAAATTTTTCCCCAATGGATAAGGCACTGGTCTTCATAAGCCAAAGATCTGAATTCTTGACACCTCCTGACGAGGAGCTGCCCTCCCCAAATGGAGCCACTGTTAGTCATCAATATTTTTCACTTGTTAGTGATGACTAGATCCATAGCTGAGTTTTCTAGAAGCTGATCTCCATATGTCAATTTGTCATCTAGAAAACCCTCATAAAACTTTTTTCGCCCTCCTACTTTTCAGTCCGCCCATGTCAAAGTTAAAACTCATTATCACTATCCTTTCTAGCTTTAGCCCTACTGGTCTGCCCATCAGCTCTAAAAGGAAAATCCAAGTCTATTTCAAAAGCCTCCCCTAAGTTAGGAAGTGGCGCTTTAAGGCATTTTACCCTTGGCAACCATCAAAAGGCCAAAAAACCTCCATCTGATACAGACCAATCATGACAGACCTCCCACTCTGCAAATGAAATTGATAACAGCCCTAAGTCGCGCCACTTACACACCCCTAAGTCTCAGCACTGCATAGACCAAAGTCTCAAGCTGATCATTAGGTGTTTTTACAGTGTTTTATAGATTTTGCAAAGACAAGAAATATAACATCATCTCAGAAGAAATTTCTTGAATCTACATTTAGAAGAACAACTGCTTCTCAATGTAAACATGAGCCTGAGATATATCTGCAAGACAGAGAGTTACTCATCAAGACCTTGCAGCTTCCTTTCAGCATGAAATCACAGTAAAATAAAGACACCACTGTCAAACAGACTGGTAATTTGTCATGGCCAAGAACCTCCTTCATCTACAAGCAGAGGGTTAAGGCGCCTCCTTCATCTACAAGCAAAGGGTGCTGGCCAATATTGACTTTAAGGATTGCAAAAGCACAGGCTTGCATTTTACTAGATAGTAAAACAACGACTCTAGGTTTCTAAGTATAAATGATGATTAACAGGGCTAAGATCTGAAATATGCAAGACAAGAGAGACAGAGTGTGTGGTTTTGTAAAGAGAATCAGTTGAGGTTTCGGTCATCAATCAGGGCGCATCAAAAAAGGGACTCCTTAATCAAAGCTATCATAACAAACATCTCTGCAGGGGTGTTAAGATGCATAGTTTCAATTAGTCTTAAACAAGAAAATACTTCAGTGAAAAGACCCCTGTGTGTTCTTTTGTTCCTGTTGAAGTGTGAAGTACAGTCCATGGTTTCTGGATGAACATAAAGAAGAGGAAGGAAAGTAGTATACAGTCTCAGACAGGTGACATCTTGCTATCAGTCAAAGCGCCGGTGTAAGTCCAGCTGTTGCAAGCTACACTCCATTACAAAGACAGGTAGTTTCTTCAAATGCAGCAGGTTGATGTTTTCAAGAGTTTCATTAGGAGGAAGATGGCTAATAAAAGCCTTGGTATCTGTGAAATAGGCCAGCAGTTATTCCACATCTTATATACTTGCCTCCTCTACACAAGGACATAAACTGATTATGATCTGAGTTTTAAAAACCCTAGGACAACATGCCAAGCTAATCAAGCATGTCTTGTTTCAATTAGTCTTAAGCAAGAAAATACTTCGGTGAAAAGACCCTGTGTGTTCTTTTGTTCACATTGAAGTGTGAAGTACGAGTCCATGGTTTCACGGATGAACAAAAAGAAGAGGAAAGGAAAGTAGTATACGATCTCGCTGTCACTATTTTAGAAAGTTCAAGGCAAAAATGGGTTTTTCATTATTCAATGGACAGAGATATTATATAATATGTTTTGAGCAGAGGAGTGTATTGAAAAAGGGCACCCTTTTTAATCAAAGGGCCATGGCCAAATCCAAACAAGTGCAGCAAATTTGGGCACCTACAGTGGGAAAGAGGTTGAAGAAGCAATTGGAGGCAGAAACTGTCAAAGAAAGTTGAAAATACAAACCCTACCCTTTCAAATAGCAAAGCAATATTCAGTATTTTCTTGACAGATTTAAAGTGAGGTTACATAACAAATGCCATCAACAGTGTTAAAAACAAAGTGGCAAAGGATGGTTTGAGAGTCATTAGGGTATTATTCAAAATTGGAGTTGCTGTGTTAAATGGTCACTAGAGAGACAAAGCTGAGAGGAATCACCCTTCAGACCCATGTGCATAAGTGAAACAGAGTTTTGACCTTTCCAGCTATATTTGCTTTTTATAAAGAGGTTGATTCATGTTAGCACGGTCTAAAAAACATAAAAAATCTCCGCTGCCTGCAGCACTTCGGAATCCAAGTTATAAGTACGCCAAAGGGTAAATTGAATTGACCAACTTCATTTTTGAAAACTCCGAACAAGAGTATCGAGCAAAGCCCCTTGTTGCCATCAAAGATCAAACACAGAAGTTTTTGAGCGATTTGAAGTTTCTTTCCAACAGTCGGAACTGCGTGACGCACTTGTAAGTCTACGCGATGCGCTCAGAAGCAATTTTTCACCGGCCGATAATAGTCACGCGATGCGCCTGTACGTGTGCGCGACGCGCCTGTACATGGCGCTCGACCACGACCCGACAGGCCGCCCGGTTGGCTATTGGCGCGGCGCTCTTCCTCTACAAAGTGCCGCGCACTTGTTTATACCTCCAACCGCCTTCAAACACTTCTAACTCACAAGCAATGATTGGCATCTTGATTTTTAAGGTATTTAGCTTGCTCTCCTTCCAAATTCACAGTTTCTAGATAATGATTGGAGCAAAAAAGCTTGGTTGAAAACAAGATGTGTTAAGATATAGTATTGAAAGGGGATAAGTTGCTTTGATTTAAAAACTAAGTTTGGAAAAGCCCAAATTCACCATCAGTGAGCATATTCATAAAATAGCTCTCCAAACAGTCAAACCTCAGTGACAAAAGCAAACAGTTAGATGTTTTTTTCTATCAAACTAGCATGAAGAACAGTGGGAGGTAAAGAAACAGTGTTTGTTGAAGAAGGCAGTGTTCAAATTAAAGCAGGGTTTGTTTTTTTAGAGCAGTTGTAATTGAAAGCTACAAGCCTCTTCTACCACATCATAGAAACAAAACAAGCCCTGTTAAACTCTCTCATAAGTAATGACTTTGACTTAGGGTATATGGTTCAAATAAGTGCAAAGAATGAAAGGGTTAAAGCAGAATTTTTGAGCTTGACTTAGCTTATATATCATCATATATTTTTTCGAGCTGCATATCAGGGTTAAGGTCAAATCAAGGGAGTTCTTGTCCTCATTTAACTTGCTACATCACCATATCTGTAAGCTGGTTTTTTTCTGTGAAAATATCCATTGGTTGAAGCTGTGCTTGAGTGGTGGGCATACTAATGAAGGTGCCTTCCAAGGAAAGGGATGTTTTGAGTGTAAGCGATGTTTTTCACCTTTATATATCAAAGAATAAGGGTGTTTTATCTTCAAAACATCAAAAGGCAAAGGTCACTCCTATAAACCACAAAAAGAGACAATTTTTCACTATGTATTCTACATTTCTGTCCTCTGTTCTTAGAGGTTATTTGATAAGTTGATATTCATATAGAGCAAAGGTTTTCTACAAAGACAAAGGTGTTACCTTGATAAGAGGCCTTGATTATTTTGAAAAGAGAAAACTCTTACAGGCTTTGTTGAACTGTTGGAAGCATTTTTCAAAACTCTGTCACCTGGTCACATAAACTGTGGCATTGACTGTATGCTTACATCAAGGGTTGATTGCATCAGATATAAGTTTGTTGAGTGATTGGCACACTAGGAAGGGGAAGTTTGTGAAGATTGAGGAGTTTATCAATGGGCAGAAATATAAACAGGTTTTAAGCTCCAAGCGCCACAGAGCAAGATAACTTTGAAAACTCTAAACAACATTTTCACCTAACAGTCTGTCTCCATTCCACTGTATTGTCTCTTAGTAAAAAGTCTGCTAGTTGAGATACTTTAAAGGTGGACATGCCACTTTTTGAAAGAGCAGGGGTTTTTTATTATAAGGAAACTGGTTGCAATCATCCAAATACATTGTTTCTCTATCAAAACAGTGTATTGACATAGTTTGGCTCCAAGAAGGCAATTTATAGACAGTGAGGTTGTTTGGTTCTCCAAAAGCACATCTAGGTCAAAATGCCTCCTAGGCAGGACAGCAGAAGTGGTTCACATAAAAGATATGAACCAATCTCTACAGAAGAGGTTAATGCTCATCCATCCATCCTTTTCAACTTCCATGAAGTAGGTTGCCTAGATTTCTGCCAGAAGATACAGGAGGTCAAAAGTTTTTCGCCATTAACACACCTATGCACCCTGAGGTTCCAGAACAAGCATTTCTAGGTAGCGGACCTTGATTTCAAGTTTTCTCCAAGATCAGTGTCCAAAGCCACCAAGATTCCATATCATGGCAAGAAATGGTTCAAACAGACCCATCTTGACTTGGAAGATTACAAGCTTTTCATCAAGCCTGAGCATAGAGATACTTGCACTGCTATTTTTCCTTTTTCTTATCTTCTTGACAGCTATGCTCCTCTAATGAAAGTCATAATGAAGTATTTTACTTGTGAAGGGAGGTTTGCTCGAGTTTATGCCTACCATGTCCGACTATTGATGCATTTCACTAGAACCAGGCAACTAAATCTCCCTTACTTTTTATACAAAAGCCTCGAGAAGATGGCATCCACAGTCCAGAAGAAGGCCCCACCTCTGCAAATACCTTCCCTTTTCCATCATTCTCTGATCAAAATTATCATCCTACACTAGCTAGAGAAAAAAGAGATTCCATGAGATGTTTTTATCAACCACCCAGATTTCTCTACTGTTCCTCCGGTCCATACATCTCCCACTCAGCCTATTCATCACCCTATACCTTTGTCCAGCAGGCCTACTCCTAGAAGGCTCAAAATTACCACAGAACAATCAGGACATCAGGAAGAAGGAAAGGGAAGTAGACAACAAGAAGGGAAAGGTCATGAGCAAGAGGAAAGGGATGAAGAGCAGCAAACAAAAGATGAGGAACAGCAGCAGGACAGTGGTGAAGGTCAGCAGCGAACAGAAGATGATGAACAGCAGGTACAAAAGGAAGAGCAGCAGCTTGATATTGAAGGAAAAAAACTGCAACTTGGGCAGGAAGTTGAGCAACAGCTTGAGCCACAAAATGAACAGGAAATGCAAGCACAACAGCAACTTGATTTTGGTGAAAAAGGGCAGCAGGTTGAAACACAAATTGAACAAGGCATTGAAGTAGAACAGCAAATTGATGTTGGCGAAAAGGGGCAGCAAATTGAACAGCAAGAAGAAGACACACAGCAGCCTCAAGGAGAGCAGTAGTTTCAAGAAGATGTCAAGGGTAAAGCAGTTGTGTCTCCTCCTCCCAAAAGAGCAAAGCCCAGCACAGCAAGGAAGAAAGGGCCTAAGGCTGCCACCCCAAAAGTGACAAAATTTGTCCCTAGCAAAAGGAAATCGCCCAAGGAACCCCTCACTAGCATGCCAAGAAGGAAAAGTGCAAGATTGGCCTTCAAAGGGAAAAGCAAGGTTGGAGAAAGTAAAAAACATGGAGGTGCATTGGCTGTCATTCCAATCCAAAGTGATGACAGCGATAATGAAGCCCGCATTCTTGAAAACCTTCTAATCCATCGAGAGGGTCAAATTGAAGCATTGGAGAATGACCTTCATCGGGCAAAGACCTTCAATCATTTCTTGGAGATCCAAAATAAAAAAATGAGTGTCCATATGGCTGTCCATGAGGCACGAGCAATCAAATACAAGAAAGAGGCTGCTAAATCACAAGTGAGGATAGAGGAGCTCATCTGTGAATTTGATGAAGATGAAGAAGAAGACCAGCCTAGGCGGAAGAGGCCTAGAACCATAGGGCTTAAAAGAGCTCTGGATAAGCAAAAAGAAGAAGATCAGGCCCATCTTCAATCCTTTCCCCTCACTGCACTACTTGAGCAAGAAATTGAAGAGAATAAGGAGGCATGGCTAGAAAGAGCCAATAAACACTTGGAGATGAAGCTTGAAAAGGCAAACAGAGACCTGGAGCTGCAAAGGAAGATGACACAACACTATCAAAAGTTGAATCAGTTTGCCCGGTGCAAGCTAAAGGCCACCCAAGCAAAACTGAAGGAAGCAAAGGGGAAGTGCCCGGCACGGAAAGAGAAGAAAGGCACATTAGCACTTGATATTTTGGCTTCAGCTTTGGAGCATGTTGCTAAGGACCCTTGAGGATCATGCATACCAATTTTGGGCCCATTTTGACAACTTTTGGTTTTTTGGCATTTTTGGGTTTTTGGTCAAAAACTCATAAATTCGCCATTTCATTTTGAGGATTCGTCAAGGGAGGAGAATGGTACCATCAGATGCCATAAGTTCATGAGCATGTCCTCAGTGATTTTCAGAGCATTTGGAGATCATTTTCCCCTTCAAAACAGCGAAAAAGGCTCGCATTTTGCACACTCTGCCCGGTCTATCAGCAGACTGTAATTTTCTGGCTTTTTACACACAGGTGCAGATTTGGAGGACTTCTGGGTATCGGATTGAATAAATTTTAGTTGCTCCGGAAGGTAGACACTCAGAGCTTTCCAACGAGCTATCATGAGCCTCGTTTCGACATCAGGAAGGCTGCCAAATGTTTCTGGCAAGTCAAGGGACCTTTTTCTGATATAAATTTGAAGTATTTTTGTAATTTTTGAACCTCAAAAATCTGTTTTTTCCAAATGTGCGTTTAGCTATTTTTGCACTTGGAAAATGATGCAAAGTCAATTAAATTCCCTTTTTTAGCAATTTTTAGATATTTTATGAGATATTTTTGTGCCTTGGGTTTTGCAAAGCCTCAAGGACAAGTTTAGATATTTTGATTAGGCCAATGGGATAGCTAGTTGCACCATGAGGTTTTCCTCACTTGAGCCTATTTATTCCAAGGGCTTCATTGTAAAACAAGGCTGAACTTGAGAGAAGAAGCAATATATTGGTCATATGAGCTTTGAAGAACATACTTGTGTTATGATTTTGGACTGCCTCTTGGATGCTTTTGAATGAATGATGAAGGATTGTTGATGGATTTCATGACATGGTAGAATGGTATAGTGTTTCTTGCTTTGTTGTTGTCTTCTAGTTTTCATTCATGATACATGTTTCTTGCTTGCTATAGATCAGTGGAGAATAAATTTGAGATATGCCCATGGAGGCACCTCAAATTTCCTGAATCTTCATAGCTTTTATGTTTTCTTCTTCCTTAGTTGCACTAAAGAATTCTTAACTGCTCTTTAGTAACTTAAGGATATTGTTGCTAGTTGTATTCATAAGTTCTATGCATGTTGAGTAGGATGTATGGTGTGCCCTGCTTACCTATGGCTGTCCATAGCTCTATCCATGAAACTATCTCTTTGACTGATTAGATTATCATCTTGTTGAACCAAGGAGGCCTAGTCCCGATCTAGCCCTTTGCCTAAAACTATGAAAGCTTGTTTGTCAAGGTGCCCAATAACTTAAAGACTGTGTTTAGGCGTTCCGACATATTATTTTGAGTTGTTAGTCCGTCTTATGTGTTTTCCCCAAAGTCTGATAGCCATTTCCCAAAGTTAGAGGGTCTTATACTTCTATGCATGGCTTGACTGTTTATTTCTATGTATTATTTAGCTTGTAGTTACATTTTGCATGATTAATGGCTTGCCATAACATGTTTATGTCTGCTATCAAACTAGTTATGCTTGAAATCCTTCGTCTTTCACAAACTTGATGTCCATTTACTCCATTTTGCCCAAATATCATTTCTACCTTGAATCAAATCGGCCCTACAGCAGCCTTATATCATCATATGATAACTTCCTTGACCTTTTTGACCCCATAGCCCAGTTGATCTGACTTCTTGTTACCTTTTTTATATCTTTGATCAGTTTTACCCCTCACAAACTTAAAAAACCAAAAATCAAAAAACTCACTTCATAACTAGCCTAATATCAGAACACCATAAGCAAACACACTGACATCTTTTACACTTATAGAGAGAGCCCTCTCTGAGTCCAGGAAGGCTAGGTCCTTGGGCTCCAAAGCTTGGTTTGATGTTACATCGTCATTTGGCTCACCAATCAGCCAAATCACGGGAACCTAACAAGTTCATCTACATATTGGAGGAAGCTCATTCTGAGTTTTTTTATTGTCTAGTTGTTGTGTGGAGTGAGTGAGAGCTTGGAGAAGAGCCTGTAAGATGCATGTGTTGTTTAGTGAAGAATTTGTGAAGCAGTTTGCAGTTGCAGCAGTAATGAGCTGAAGTATGATTCAACCATGATATTGGTGTAGTGTGTGACAAGATGATGTGTGGATTGCAGTAGAGTTTGAGGATATTTTTTTCCAGTTGGTGTAGAGATTTTTGTATGGAGCCGTGATTTCATATTGTGCTACTAATTTTCTATTTAATTGTGATTTTATGCTATGTTGTTGCACTGCTCATGTTGAGAAATTTTAGGAGTCCAGTTTGAAAATAGATGAAATAAGGTTCACATGGAAGAAGTGAAGGCATGGAGGCTTTAAGTATACAATGATTGGCGGTTTCAGTAGAAGTAAGAGTTTTCTTCGTCCAATGGTTGATAGATAGTTTAGTAGAAACTAGGTGAGGCTCATTGATCATGATAGTACCAACAGATCAAAGTCTGAAGATTCGATTTTTTATTTTAGGAGTAACTGGGCGATGATCGATGATCAACGAATGGTAGTCCATAGATCCGAGAGAGAAACCATTTTCTGTCTGATAGTGTAAAAATAATGTGAAATAAGTTGAATTTTCCAGCTCATAGGATTGATCTTATCCATGTATAATTTGTTCAGAAGATTATGAAATATTGAGCAGTGCAGCAGTAGCAAGGTGGTTTTTTGCCTGGGATGGGGTTTCCACCAGAAACACTCGTTTCCATTTTGTGATTGATTCTTATGGTTGGATGTTTATTTTTGGCGCTCTAATATCTGATTATGTGTTTCAGTTCATGCAGACTTAAAATTTAATTAATTGGAGAAATTTTTTAAAAGTGCCACACTACTAATTCACCCGCCCCTCTTTGTAGTGATCTAGTTTCCAACAATTGGTATCAGAGTAGGGCTCTCATGCACCACTTGATTGCTGGAGAGTGGATCTTGGATATTTTGGAAAAAAAATTCAAATTTTCCGAAATGGCTAAACAAGAAATTCCAATTCTTCATTAAGGAAAATTTGCAACTTGGAGAGAAAAGTTGGATTCATATTTTATATCTCTTGATGAAAATATTTGGTTTTCCATAGAGTATGGAGTTGGAGATTAATTTAATGATAAAGCTAAAAATATTATCATGCATGGAATTTCAATGTTAGAAAAGTTGTATGTGAAGCACTGTGAGAATTCCAAAGAAATATTGGACAAGTTGGAGAACTTGTATCTTGGAGGAAAATTGCATTTTTTAGAATTAGAGAAAAATGAAAAGGATTTTATGTTTATTGCATTAAAAAAATAATCCTCCTCACAAGTATAAGATGAGAGCTCTATTGATTGCAAATATGATGAGAAATCCAAGGCCCAAGGTACTAGAAGTTGAGATTCAAAGGATTATGGTAGAAAATAAGTATCAATGGAAGCTACTAAAAATTTGTGATGAAAAGGAGTGTGCCCTCAAAGAAGAAATTTCAGATCTAAAATTCCAGCTGCAAGAAGGAATGAAGATTAATATTAAAACGAGGAAGCAATTCAATGAGTTGGAGGATGAATTCAAAAGTTTGAAGGTATAATTGGAGAGGTTCGAAACTAGTGCTCAAGTATCTACAAGGAAATAAAAAATTGTTGTTGCAGGTAGTTGCAGCAAAAATAATGAAAATATTGAGCCATGCAAGAAGAAACACAAGTGAATAAGGTACAAGAAAAGGAATATAATTGGAAAATGTTATATTTGTGGAGTTCATGGTCACATAACAAGTATTTGCATAAATGGGGATATTAATATTTCTCATCAAAAGGAGCAACAAAACGTGAAGCCACATCAAACAAGAATACTAAGGAAATCTCCTTCTTTCAAGTACAATAGTCCATTTTATGGTTATAGTTTCTCATGTAATGTTTTTTCCATAGGACTATTGACTGTAGGGCACATGCAAGGAGTGGACATCATATCAGTAGAAGACATCGAGCTATTCCTCATTTCCTTGGTCACATTAGATGTTTTGTGTCTGACAATATTTGTCATAAGGAAAAGGATTGCAAGTTACCCATGTGTTTCAGGAGATATAACAAGGGAGAGGAGAATACAAAAAGACAAACACATAAGAAGAAGAAGGATCAACAGATGGAAGTTTGGAGGAGAAAAGAGCAACAATGTACTCCCACCGGAAATTGAGGCCTGCATGGTCTTAGGGGAGTATATGGTTTCATTTTGAGTTGTATGCAAATTATTAATTATGCAGCCATATGGAAAAGTGTATGAGAGGAAAAATCTGCATTTTTAGAGATGCATGTGTTCAGGGATGAGGTTTGAAGTGTTTGTTAACACTGGAAAATCATACAAGTAAAAGAAATTAGAAAATGTCAAGCAGAAGGTACAAATAAATATTTATAGGGAAGAAATACATTACACGAGCCGAAAAATTTAACTTTTCATAAGGTCAAGTAGGAAAATTTATTGAATTGCGCATAGGAAGCACTGACCCCAGGTGATCATTGTGGATTTTTCTTCGATAGCCACAAAGATCATCTCAACTATCCCTAAAAGAGCCACGTGGTCCCGACGATGCGGAAAGTCACCATCCGGGACCACTTGGCACACTTGGAGAAAAATATTCTCACTCAAGCTAGCCAAGTACAACCACCTTGGAGCCAACTTGAGGCTTTAGTTCAACACACAAAGGAATCATACCCCACTCTTATGTCAACATCCATCTTGTACCAAGAGAGGGAGGGGAAATTTGAAATTTGTCTATAAAATCCAACCATGGGAAGAGAAACATGAGAACACATTGTTATGCTGGCCAAATTTCTTAGAAGCAAACCAACTTGTGTTGTCCAACAGTAAGAGGATGGGAATGATTCAGTTGTTGGCCATTCAACACCTAAATCCAAGAGAGAAGAGTTCACCACATGTCTATCAATCTACCATCCTTCGAGAGGGAATAGAGGCTCGCTGAAAGCTTGAGGGGAAGAGACCCCCTTGTCTTGGATATTGGAGCTCCGTAGCTCTAAGGATCCACTACAAGAGATTTATAATTCTATCTTCTACTACTACCGACACCTAATAAAGGGAGATAGCTCTCCATTGTTGAGTTATTAGTTTGTTTGCTCGATTGAGCATGTTCTTATACATGTGATTTTGTTTTTATTTCTTTGTTTATGTAGCATGCTATGTTTCCATTTAACTCAACTAATTACATGTTGAACTTGTTCCACTAACATTTGACAAACAAATTGACCTATGAATTTCTTGTAGGAAAGTAGGCTTCCTATTAAGCACAATGTATTTCATTCACCCATGCATCAAATATACTACAATAGGAATGGCGACTCCACTAGATTCTTACTTTTGAGCTAAGGGTTGTTGATGCAGGTACTCTCTCTTGCTCAAACTTTCTGCAAAACCAATCGTGCTTCCTCTCAGCATTTTTCAGTCACCCTCAGTGAGAAATTTGGCTCAGAGAAGGCGGAATTTTTCAGCCTCTGCAATCCGCGCGCATTTATTTTCGACAGACGCGCAGTCTTCACGCCTGTGTGAAGATAAGCTGCACGGTAGGAAATTAGCTCAATTTTCACTTGTTTTTCTCAATTTTTGCAGTTGTAAGGTGCTGGAAACCCATAAGAAAATTTCCATCACTGTTCTCTGGTATTTCATGATTGGTTAGGACATTTTTTGCTAGAGTTTAGCCTAGCAAATAACTTGTTTTAATTTTAGTTTTTTATCATTGCAAGTCACACATAGTTTAAGTAGGGGAAATTAAGTGGCCTTCAATCCACATATGCTATCTGAAAAACCGATTTGCTGGTAAAATATACTAAACACATAGAGTAATTAGCAGAAAAGTAAGTGGCCCATACATCCACACATCTTTAGCTAATTCTTGTTTTTCAATTTTTGCATTAGATTAGTTCAATTTTTGCATTAGGATTCAGGACCAGGACCAAACTATCAAAAAAGAAAGAAAGTAATTGCTACCACCTTTTCACCTCACATTAAGCCTGGGTATGCATATGAATTATTTCTTAAGATAATTTTCCATCTCCCTATAGTGAAAATCTTAGTCTAACTAGGCAAGGTGTAAGCGACCCATAATTCGCACATCGTTTATTTTTGCAAGGAACAATCACACATAGCGTAATTAGAGAAGGATTGTAAAGGATTGTCGCATATACACATCTCATAAAACTTGTGATTGTACACTCCAAAGCACACACGAAGCATCGGTAAGCATTGGACCAAAAGGCACCCACTGTAATGGGACCTTTGTCCTCTTCTTACAGTTACTTCATCAAGGCACACCATAAGAAAATTAAGACTCTCTAAAAATAACCACTAATCAAACTCACTAAATTATCCCCAGAGGGGCCAAAAAATAAATTATAGTTTAGGTTAGGACCATCGGTGGTAGGCATCCAATAAGCCGTTGTGGTAATTCTACATTTTGAACATATATTTTGAATTTTTAGGGAGCTCAAAATCTGTCTATCCACCCACGGAACAAATACCTGAGTGTTAGCAGAGACTAATTTCAGAGGGGGTTAATCTTAGGCCCAATGCGTACAATACTTTTTGGGGATACCTAACCCATCTAGTGCTCGGTACTGACAGCTGAATACCATGAAGCTCAAGACTCGAATGCTCACGTGGGATGACGATACTTTAGTAGCCAAATGTAGGGCATCCTTCCCTATAGGTGACAATGCAGGCAACACTAGATCCTCTTACCTTTACCTTGGTCGATTCTTTGACTGCTGGAAGGCGTCACTAGTTATTTTGGGATGTTAGCCCTAGTACCCATCAGAAGACATCTTCGCAAGGCCCAGTTACATTTGAGAGTGAAAGGACGATTAGGTCTTTTTAGGATTTTGAGTATCATACGCAGAACAACCAAACCATACTTTTTTCTTGCTTGATCACATAGCATTAATCTAAAGGAAATATTACCTCTTATTTCGCGTTTTTTTATGTATGTGATCATATTTTCTTTGATAATAATCTTCCTTCTCTCAGTAAACCAAAATATTTCCAAGATTAAGCTAATGGACACCATAATGGACCCAATGAGACCTCGTCGATCTAGATACTTTTTGGACCTCCCCCCATTAGAGGGAGGAGTTCCAAGTATTTCGTCATTTAGACATCAAAGACGACACACCACCACCATTATCGGCTCATACTTTATTGAAGCCTCTTTGGTTGGAAACCCCCAAGGGTCACCCAAGACCACACTAGTGGAAACCCAAGCAGGGTCACCACACTCAACTCCTCCCACAACCCCTAGAGGGTAGAGAAGTGCTACCCCTTCGGGGATTCAACAGATCACACAACATGGTAATATTCCCTAGGCACCCCCCATAAAGCATTACACTCAGACACCTGTGTTTCCATAGTACACAATGTCAGTCAATACTCAGTTACCCTTTTTAGCATCATTAAACCTTCTATATTTATCAAAGCTAACTAATGAACCCATTTCATATAGCCTTAATTGGCCCCCCATGCCCACGAAGCTCCCTCGGGCATACCATAATTCAAAGGGAAGTAAGCAAAAGACCCTGGAAATCGTTTTATGACTTTCCACCTATGGTGTTTGTCCAATAGTATTATTGACGATACTATTCGACTGAGACTGTTTCAACGCACCCTAACTGGGACTGCTGCGAAATGGTATGTTGAGAAGTCTTCTGCTTCACATAGAACCTTTAGCACCATCGCTACTGCATTCCTCACTTTTTTTCAGCTACCCATACACCATGATTCGAGGATGGAACTGCTAACTCATTTTAGGCAAACGCTAGCTGTCCATATCTGGGACCATCTCCACGAATGGCGACGAAGTCGTAGTTTGTGCAAATCGAAACTCAACGATAGAGTTTTACTGGAATTTTTTTGAAAACTCTCACATCAGAGATCTCAAAAGATGTGCAACACAAGGACCTACCTCCGAGGAGGACACCATTTGAAAATCCCAACAGCTCGAACTCATCTATAGCTAGTCAGGATATATCTACAATGTCTTGCCAAACACCCCACACCTGCAAACTTATAGAGAATTCCTAGGAACGTCAAATACTGCAGATGACTTGGTCGGGTCATTAACCCAAGGTCACCTAGGCAGCAGTATCCAGTACCCAGGATATTCGTATGATTCTACCTTAACATGATGCAACCTGGCTACCACCAAAGTCAATATACACCTTTGCAGAACATGAAGAATAGGGTGTCATCATACCACCAACAACAAGGTCTTTTATAACACTAAAAACCTTCGTTATAACCTCAGCTAAAGGGTCTTTTCCTTGTAGTGGCATGATAGGTATGATAAATAAAAAATAAGGGTAAATCATGTGGTCCTTCTTTTAAGATATTGAGGCACGTGCCTATAATCCAAAGGATTCAAAGGCTCTTTCGTTGCAAATAATTAGCTATGTTGCAGAGATGGAATGCCTCACACAAAAGTGAGTTGGGATTTATCTAAATTATTTGCATTTGTACGTTGGATCACGCCAAAGGAGATTCATGTGGCTAGCATTCCACGTTGGCGTCAAGAGATAGTTGAGATTGTTTGTATGTTTGAGAAGGAACTGCCAACGAGTTTCATGGACTTGAAGGTTCATCTTCTAATCCACCTAGTAGATGAGGTTGAATTAGTTGGGGTGGTTTCTTGTTGTTGGATTTTCTTCTTAGAGAGGTACATGAAGAAATTGAAAGGTTTTGTTCAACAAAGGGCAAAAACCGAGGGGTCTATGGCAGAGGGGTATATATCGTATGAGTCTTTCTATTATTCCAGTGAGTACATCAAGCAGATCAACAACAGACCAGGTGCAGTGATTTGGGACGATGAAAGGGCTGAAGACAAAAGAGAAGAGGAGTTTCTCCAAACGAATGGAAAAATGCGCTTGACAAAGAGTAAGCGACTTATAGTTTTTCAAATTTACATAGTAAATATTCATGTTGAACTTCAATATAATGTATATTTTGATCTCATATGTACTATATGTCGGTTTGATTTCATCAGCAAATGCATAAATTGAAGCAATCAATAAATTTGTTCTTTACAATTTTGAAGCGACACAACCATGAGTCGCATTGTATGAACAAAAGAGGATGAAATGGGATAGTGATAGGAAAGAATTCACATAGTTTAAGGGTAGAAGTGTGCCTTATCCCGATCATTTAAAAGAAAATATGCCAAAAATATGCCCCAACAGTTGGGTTGCTGACCAAGTCAGAGAGTAATATGGTGTAGCCGGTCATTACCCACGTGCTAAAGAGGATGCGCTAAACGTAGGGATTGGGTGCACCCACTTGGTAATAATCTATTTATGTACATTTCAAACTTAATAATGCACCTTTGAAATGTAATTGCATCTATATTTCATATTTTAACTATTGGGTTATGATAAGACACACGATACTGTGATTTTTTAACTTTTTTATAGGTGCATTTGTTCCCATCTATGTGGGCATATGGACACCATTTTTGTACAGAAAATGCCGATGATGGACACATGGCACAAGAATATGGAATGGAAGTTGAGTTCGATCAATCTAGTTGATCTAGCCATCATGATCAAAACCTAGTATGAGGGACGTTAGGTTACGTTGGAAAGATACAAGAGATCATTGAAGTGGATTTCTCTTCTTTCCAATGTGTTATTTTTAGGTGCAAATGGTGGGACACCTTTGATCCGAATAATATAAAGCAATATCACGATAGTCGGCTGATATGTATCAACTCTAGAAAGATGTGGGATGAAGCTAAGGAGCCCTATTTTTCCCCCAGACACTGCAACCAGGTGTTTTTTTTACTCAGATGTGTTGGATAGGGATTGGTGGTTTGTATTGAGACATGATCGTAGATCAAAACATATTTTTGAGAACAATAGTGTTATCATGCCAAGTGAGCTGGAAGATAATGAGGGTGATCATGAGAACCGAGAGTGATATGGCACATGTGTTATTTCATCATTTATACCTTTTAAGATGGGTTTTCATAAACAAGAAGACTTAATTACCTTATAACTAAGAATATTTTTTCGAAACATTATAATATGTATTTTGAATTAATTGGTAATTTTCATTGTGTTAATGTTAAAATCATTTCACTTGATAATTTTCAATTATGTTGATCTCGAAAACAATGGCGTACTGTATAAAGTTTTTTTTTTATATAATGTCAATTCCTAAAATAATACAACTACTTGATTGCTTTAAATGTGTGTGAATGATATCTTCAAAATGTATACTATTATTTTTTGTATGTAAGATCATAATAAAATAATGATAATTCTAAAGTACATGAATTTATTTGCATTATTTTCTAAACTTTATTATGTTACAAAAATTCATATTATTCTAGATTTATTATTTTACAATTATTTATATTCATACAAATTTACAATTTTACAATAATAGTAATTTAACAATATTTACGGTATACATTTTACTTACGGTAGTTATGGTTTAAAATTGACAATTAATTTACAAATTTACAAATTTACAAATTTTAATAAAATTGAATGATGACAATACGTACAATTACAATTACAATTTTACAATTTCACAATACAATTACAATTACAATTACAATTTTAGAAATTTACATACAATTACAATTACAATTACAATCATTTCACATTAAAACAACTAAAATTTTACAAATATTTTACATACAATTACAATTACTTTTTTTACATATATACAATTAAAATTTTACAAATATTTTACATACAATTACAATTACAACTTTAAAATTTCACATACAATTACAATTACAATTTTAGAATTTTACATATAATTACAATTACATTTTTACAATTAAAATTAAAATTACAATCATTTCACATTAATACAATTAAAATTTTCCAATTTTTTTACATATAATTACAATAAATTACAATTACAATTACAATTACAATATTACAATTTCACATAAAATTAGAATTAGAATTACAATTACAATTTTACAATTTCACATACAATTAGAATTACAATTACAATTACAATTTTACAATTTCACATACAATTACAATTACAATTACAATTTTACAATTTTACATATATACAATTACAATTATGATCATTTCACAATAAATTAAATATTACAATTACAATTAAAATTTTACAAATATTTTACATACAATCACAATTAGAAATTCAATTTTACATACAATTAAAATTAAAATTTCAATTACAATCACGACATAATATTTAATAAATATCATGATTTAATATTAAAAATAAACATCATGATCATGATAACCATCGTAAAAACATCATATTCGACTAAAAAACACATTCAAATTCACTAACATAATCTAATCATCGTGATCATAATCATCTAACAAAACACAAGCATTGTATAACATCATCACGACACAAACATCAAATATACATCTCATTTCAAATAACTGTTATCACATACACATCTATTTGCAAGTTGCACATTAAATGAACATATCTAACATGACCTAACAATATACACATCATGATGAACACCAACATGTAAATTAAGTACATCTGCAACATAAACATAAAATACATGGACTATATATATAATGTCAAAAATATACAACTGTAATATAACTGCATATAAATGTCAAATATCAGCTGGTGGTACATCAGTAGTAGTACTAGTCGAGGTCTGCTTAGTCAATGGTGCAACCTCGACATGCTCAGATAGATGCCGATCACGTGTCTGTTGATCTGGAGGTGCCTCATTCTGATCAAGGTCAACTGCCTGCTCATGATGACTCGTGGATGGTCTAGCCTACTGATCAGTGGATGTTGCAATGACCTGCTCAGTCAATGGACCTGCCTCCTTAGATGGACCTGCACCCTCCTCAGGATTAGGTGCATGCCCATAATCATGACTGTTGGATGCTGCAGGTTGCTCATCTTTGACCCAAGGTGGAGGAGGATGTGGAGTACTAGAACGATGATCACTCCCTGATCATGATCATCAGATGATGCGTTTCTCAACTTTCGACGTACTGCATCTCCACCACGCCTACGTCGACCGACCCTCCTTGCCCAGGCCAGTAATCTAGTAGCTCCAATGATATTCTACATCAAGGTTAACATATCATGGGGCATACCTCTCCATATCTCTGTCAACTTATCATTAGATTGTATCTCTCTGATAGTGACTGACTTGACTCCCTCCACTAGGAGTCAACAGAGTTGGTCGCTCAACTCCATCCTAAATCGAGTGTCAGGCCTACGCCTCACACCCATTGGAACCTGTGCACGATCATGAGGACCAGGTCTATCACCAGCCTGGTCCTCCACATCTGCCATCTCCTTGTCAGTAGGATCTACACTTGGATCATTTAGTGGCGGTGGCATCTCATCGCCAACAAATGACCCAATATCTACAAAATATATATAAGTACACAACAATAATTAGACAATTTCATTAAACAATTTAATAAAAAAAGTTAAATAACGTGTTAGAATAAATTTAAAGAAAACACTAATATCACCTATCTCATCCAGTGACTCATCATCTCTAAATAGTTTTAGCACTCCGCCAGATTCCCAAGGCTGAAGAAGGAATCCCAACAGAGGTAACCACATACCAAACTTTTGGCTTGGTAGTTAGCCCTACCAAATCGAAGAGGGCTCTCTCCACAAGGTCACAACTAGGAGGGCTAGAGGAATTAGGTTTTTTAGGCTAGATATTGAGTGTAGGGTTTTTTTTTAATTTGATTTGGTTGGGTTTCACTGGATGAAGAAATTAGGTCAAGGGAGCTAGGTCAGGGAAAATGAGATAGGGTTGCAGGGATTCTATGGGGCAAGGTAGGCATAAGACTTACCACTTTAAGATGATTGTGATGAGATGGTTTTAGGACTAATGAGAAGCTAGGAAGATCATAGGAGATGTATTCTTCCTAAACAGAGGAAAATGGACAAACTATGATCAATTTCCCAAAACAAGCATGAGCAAGCATGTGTTCTGCTTATCAAACTTGAAATAGATCATACCATAGAGATATAATGAACATGACTAAAATTCATTCTAACATATGAAACTTAAGAAAAAAATAATAAACATCATACCACAAGTATCCCAAAACAATAGTTGCAACTCTTCTTTATTAACTAGCCAAAACTGAGTACAATAGTTCCTTGATCAACAAGCTAACATCCAAACTAATTCCAACCCTTGCAAATAATGAGTAAAGGGACTAAATATACATCAAAACATCATTCACTCATCCTCAGGGGTCGAATCCATGAGGTGAGGAAGAGATCCACAAAATACTGAACTGAAAGCTAGAGTGTAGGATGGTGCAAGTGATAAACTCCTCATTACATTCAAACTGATTCATTTTGACTAAAGGATAACTTTACCTAATGAATCTACCCCTAGGTAACTTATCCTTGACATAATTACATTTAAAATGATGAACTAATTTAATAGAAAGATGATTTTATGAGATAAAATCAAAATTTACAGTGAAAAACCAAAAAGATTAGCAAACTATCATATGCGCCATTTTATTGTCATATGTGCAGCGCCTTAAGGCTGTGCGCCCTCCATGTTCAAGGAAACTTTTGACTGACCTACAGGTGTCCAAATCAGGCCCAAGATGTCTTTCTGGAAATCTTGTCAAGTCCTCTTTCTAAATATGCCTCCATCTCTCAAAATGATGGTTATTTGGCCCTTCAAAATTGCAATCTCCTAAGATTGCTATGTGCGCAGCACCTAGGCAAAAATATGGGCAGAAACATGATTTTTTGGTGGTTTTTTCTCCCTTTTGACCTCCTGAATCTGCAAATGAAGGATGGAAAAGTGGTTTTCATGACTATATTTTTCATTATGAATTCACTAGTGGTGACCTTTTGCCCAAAAAATGCCCCTATAATCAAATTTTCTGATATTTCCTTGTTTATAAAAACACAGTCAAACTCAGAATTTGAAAAAAGTTTGAAAATGGCTCAAAATTTGTAGAATAGCCGATGATGATGTGTCTAGGCTTGGAGGGAAGCCTCAACAATAATGTCCAATTTCTTCTTCTCCTCCATGGTCAAATCTTCAATTTTTGCATTGGCACTTTTGAGCTTGACAAATGCAATTTTCTCCTTTAGTGCATGGTGTTTGACTTTATTCCTAAATAAGTCATTTTATTTGTTAGCCTTTGCTAGCAACTTCTCCAAGTGTTGATTGCCTCTATCAAGCTATGACTCCATGTTTTCATTGATCACTATAGAAAGTTGCTCATTTAGGGTTAGTTAATCAACAAGCTCAGCCTCCCTTTGCCTCTCTAGAGCTAGAGATCTTTTCAACCCTCTAGTTCTAGGTTTCTATCTTGGTACTTGTTCCTCTTTTTCATCAATCAAGCCATACTTTTCAAGTGTTTCATCTAGCATGGATTTGGCCTTTTCTGCCTCCCTTTGAGCAGTGAAATACTTGATCTCATCAATGACCTGTTTGGTCTTTAATTTCTCATTCTCTTGCTCAAGTAAGTATATGACATATTTGGCCCTATTAAGATTACTTTGGAGCTCACTAATCTTGGCATCTTTTCCTTTGATGGATGCACTAGTGATTTTATCATTTTCTTCCTCATCTAGGTCAACAAGATGAAATTCCTGATTTGTTTCACGAGTTTCCTCCTCATCATGAATGACTGCCTCAATGACCTTCTCTTTACCTTTTTCCACCTACTTTATTGATGTAGAACACATGGCCCCTTCCACTCTGTGGAGCAAACACATGTCTGTATTCTCTCTGGTAGGTTTTTGGCAATTTCTCAACCTCAACCTTAATAGCCCTCTTAGGCTCATTGAACTCAATCCTGCTGGGTGATCCAATCTCAGTATGAAATGGAGATGAAGGGGGTGAAATGGATGAAGGATTGTGATCTGATGAGGATGAAGGTGATATGGGCTGAGATGGAGGGATGGAAGTGGATGGTTGAGATGATGAAGGCACATTTTGTGCATTTCGAGTAGGAGGGTCTCTGAATATATCATGGGCTATGAAGGTATCGCATGCAATGTTTAGTTGATTGAGATGATATAGGACTATGATTTTAATTAAGGAATGATGGAAAATAATTTTCATTTGATGTTCACATTCCCTTTTTTGTACAATGAATGCCATCTTATCTATTCTTCACAAAAGGTAGTAGGGTATGTTCAACATCTTTACCCTAGTTAAATGCATCAAGAGGCAGATGTGATATGTATAAAGCCTTGAAAATCCACCCTCACATGAAAAGTTCATGATTATCTTCATCATCGGTGCATATCCGTCCTGGAGGTGGGAAAAAGGAAAGAACCTCTTTTTCTCATTCTTATACCTCAGTTTTAGGAAGGGCTCAAAGTAGTTTTCCTCCAAATCACTCTTTTTGAACGACTTCTCCCCAACATTCAGGATCCTGGTGGTAGATGAAATGATGGCAGTTGAGATAGTAAAGGTGACTCTAGCTAAAGTGACTTGGTTGTTGTGGAGGTTGGATATGAAGAGCCTGGTCAACATGTCATGGTGCTGAACCCTCTGAATTTGTTCACAAAAATCATAACAACCAACATATTTGAAACATGTTATTGTCATTGGAGAAGACAAAATTTCCCTAGTGCTGCAAGGTTCAAGTCTGATTATCCTACCCCCTTTACGTGGCCTCATAGCCTCTATTTCCTCTTCCTCACTATATGGTCTATTATTCTCTTCTTCTGCTGACATGGTGTTTTTATGTCCAAAACCCTAGGGAAGTATATGATAATGTGGAAGGTGACTTTTGGGGATAGGAAATGGGGAAAGGGAAATTTATGGGAGATAATGTTAGGGATATGAGAATGGGGGAAGGGAAAAGGAGTGATAGTGTGATGGGAACTAGGATGGGAAATTGGGGATTTAAAGGGAATTTTAGGATGGGGAATTGGGAATTGGGAGCCTAGGTAAAAGGAGCACCTAGGGCTTAGGGTTTTAGGATTTAAAAGCTTAGGGGCAGAGATTTTAATAACAAAGGTTTTGGTAAATATTATTTGCAATGTGAAAGGGTATGAAAGTGTAAGGGAAATGGGTTTTAGGAGTTGTGAGTGTTAGAGAGGAAAAATAGGGTTTTGAGTGAGTTTACACCAAAATTTTCAAGCAAATTATACAACACCAACCAATAAAATTTGAAGGAGGAGAGAAACGATGGATTTTGACCTTTACTTACTTGCTAGAGGTTGATAAGATTGATGATGTAGCTCTAGAGGTGATTTGGGAAAATTTTGAAGCGTTTTTGGCTTTGATGGACATATGCACATCGCCTTAAGGCTGTGATTAATGCCTTAAGGTTGTGCCTAGCGCCTTCTATCTATGCGCAACGCCTTCTATCAGTGTGCAACACCTTCAGAATATGCGCCCTCTGCTCATGTTTTCTCCAATTTTTCCCAGAAAATAAAAAAATTGCTCTCCTTAAGTGTTTCCTCGATAGAATAGGAGGCAAATGAATTTCCAATTGATGTCTAAGAGTCTTTAATAATTGAGTGAAATTTGATTTAAATCAAAAACCCACTTCTCCTATGTTTCTTTTCACTTTTTGGAAAGCATGTTGAATATCCTTTTTTCTTCGACTTTTCTTCTTTGCAGGATGAAGTTGCCAGAGTTTGGCACTTTTCAATTTGATTTAGTGGTCTTCAGTTTGGCATATGAAATTGGAGTTGGCAGATTTTGGAGAGTAACTTATTACATATAGGAAGCATAAAATTACATAAAAAATGAAATAAATGAAAACTTTGTTTTTGAATAGAATTACATTTAAGTATGAAAATCATACTTGAAACCATAATTACAACTTTAAAAATATCATATTTACATGTTGATAATCTTCTGCAAATGATAATGAAATGCTTATTGAGTCACTCTCACACCTTTTTATGACCTTACTGAGATGAAATGGTGCATTTTTGGACCTTGAACAATGAAACCTAATGACCTAATGGGACCTTGAGTGACCTAACTCCATGGTTGACTTTGACTGACATAAGACATAGTGAAATGAGCTTTTCAAAAGTGTTTTTATGCTCAAAAAGACATGAAGGTGGGCCAACAAATAATAATTTGTGAGGGAGAGTGAGACTTTATGACTAGGGCTACCATCAGTGAATCAATTTTTTACATGACCTAATGGAATGATAAAAAAATTCTTAGTGGGACACCCAAAATGAATATAAAAAGAGTAATTTTGATCACTGATGGCATAATGCATATTATGACACTAACAAAGAGGATGTTGGCACACCCTCACCAATCCAAACCAACATACAGACATGGCAGCTAAACGAATGCATGATCATCAACACTGGATGTCAACTCCAGTGCATCATGAGATATACTTGCAGAAAAGTCAGACTTGCCCCTCTTGGGCATCATCTGGCTCCACATCTCCATCCATGCGTGCAACATCGGCCTATGAGGTTGCCGAAAAAAAGTAGGCCTCGTCTCTGGAAACCTCTCAGAAAATAAACAAAACAACTCTAAAAAAAAGGGAAGTTCACCCTCCCTTGTGCAAGATAACGACATCTATCTAATGTTGTACAAAATTTCTGCAAAAAAATCGCAGACCACCTCACAAGTCGTGGCACCTGTAATAAAGAATCAACATAAAATAAAAGCAGGAAACTAATGCGTTTACCGTCACTAGTATGGTGTGCAATGGTCATCAGCGGTAGTGAGAGGAACCTCATCTCCTTTGCACCAAATTAAGAAATATGTAACTGACCACCGAAGACTTGAAAATATGTAGGAAAAATTATATTGGCACTAATGTATCTTTGGGAGTACACCAACTGACTCCCTGCTGCATAGCCATTAGGGACCTCTCGGAACGAGGGAAAATCTTGCCCTCTCCTTGATATGCAAGTAATAAAATATATGTCCTCCTCAGTGGGCGCGTACCACTGGTTAGGACTAACCTGGAAAGTCTGTCAGTGGGAATCCCACCTAAAGATGAACTATCCCAATAACCCATTATAGCCCTTGAGGGATGTAGCCTCCTCATAGAACTTGAGGAGGCCTACCTCCCTTAGGAGCAACTCGGTACTTGTCGTAATAGGGCGAGGGTACATAAGTCTCTCCCTCTCTCATGCCTCCCATAGGAAAACCACGTTATACTGGTCTGCCATATGTTCTTGATGTTCCCTTTCTTATCTCCTTTGACGTCACTGAATGATTCACATATTAAATCCATTTTATTTTTTTAAATGAGACATGTATTTAAAAATAAATAAATAAATAAATATATATATATATAATTTTTTTTGAAAAAAAAACAGCCGGTGCGCCCAAAAAATAGTCATGCACCGGTACTAGTGTGTTCGTTTTTATCATGCATCGTCAAAAACAGCCGGTGCGCCCAAAAAAATAGTCATGCACCAGTACTAGTGTGTCCGTTTTTTATTGTGCACCGTCCTTAGTGCGCATGGAAATTTTTAGTGCACTGAAAAACATGAAATTTACTTTCTCCTGCGATGCGTTGATGAAACTATCCACCCCGGGGCAGATAGTTAGGTCAACGCACCGCCCAACATTAATTCATGGTCAACGGTGCGGTCTTGTAAATGACCACACCATTGACTATGTACCAGTGTCAAGAGGGCGGTGTGCTGTCCAAACTATTCGCCTCGGGGCAGATAGTTTGGTCAGCGCACCACCCTCCTGACATCAGTACACGGTCAATGGTGCGGTCGTTTAAACGACCACACCGTTGACTATGTACTAGTGTCGGGAGGTCGGTGCGCTGACCAAACTATGCGCCTTGGGGCGGATAGTTTCGTCAGCACACCGCCCTCCTGACATCAAGACACGATGACTAGTGCAGTCATTTAAATGACCACACCGTTGACTATGTACCAGTGTCCGGATGGCGGTGTGCTCACCGAACTATCCCCCCCAGGGTAGATAGTTAGTCAATGTGTAGGTTTTAACCCTGTATAGAAATTATCTTGCAAACGAATCTTAAAAACATAAAATAAATAGTAGCAAGAGCATAAAACATAAAACATATAAACACAGATATTTTCCCCTAGATCCCAAATCAGGACGACCAATTTGATTTTTCATTATATTTCTTTTAGTGTTACAACACATATATATACATGCCGAAGCATAGATAAACCCCAATCCATTAACCCTAGATTAGAACATAACCATAGTTCCCTTGATTGGATCTACAAAATACCAGGGGCCGAAAACCATCGTACCCCAAAACCATGTGCAAACCCATGCACAAAACCATGGGTGGATCTGCCCACTGGAAAATAAGGACCAAAAAAAATTTCCAGGGCGCTGCCCCAGACCCCGACAAGGGGGGCTACCGCCCCCCCTGCGACCCCCCCGACGTTGCACTCAGCGCAACGTATCGGGGGGGCTATCGCCCCCCCACGTGTGATTAGTCGTGGAAAGAATATAACACAAACCCAACATTCTCCCACTTGTTGTTTTCTTTCCACAGGGGGCCACAGGAGAGCTGAGTCATTAGCCCAACTTTGCAACACCCATTGTTTCTCTACACCAAGAGAACTTCGAGTGCTCACTCGACTTTGTCACGATTCGCAACATTCTTCAAAGTGTCCACCTTTACCAAGAACACCCTTTAGCTTCAACCATATCTCTCACAAAGTGATATTGAACAACAATGTGCTTTGTCTTTGAATGATAAGCAGGGTTCTTAGCCAAGAAAACTGCACTTTGGCTATCACAATCTAGCCTTATAGCTTGTTGCACCCACCCCATACTTGAACACAATCTCTGCAACCAAACTGCTTCCTTGCTTGCATGAGTGGCTGCTATGTATTCAACCTCTATAGTTGAAAGAGCCACTATAGACTGTCTTTTACTCATCCAACTGACTGCACCTCCAAATAGGCTAAACACATGCCCACTTGTAGATCTTCTTTGGTCTAGATCTCCAGCCCAATCTGCATCAACAAAACCACGAATGTCCAACACTCTTTCCAATCCTAGTCTTCCCTGGTAGCACAAGCCTTAATCACTAATACCACGTAAATATCTGAAAACCCGCTTCGTTGTTGTCCAATGCTCCTTCCCTGGGTTTGACATAAACCTTCTCAATACTCCCACTGCATGTGCAATGTCTGGTCTAGTACAAACCATTGCATACATCAAGCTACCCACTGCACTTGCATCTGGAACACGAGACATATCCTCCTCTTCTTCTTATGTCTTGGGACATTGTTCAGCAGACAACTTTGTACCTACAAGAATCAGAACATTCAATGATTTACTATCCTACATATTGAACCTCTGCAATATAGTCTTGACATACTTCCTCTGGTTTAACCATAGCTTCCTCTTTTCCCGATCTCTCTTAATTTCCATGCCCAAAATATAGTTTGCAGCACCAAGATCCTTCATGTCGAATTTGGAGAACAGTTGGGTCTTCAAATCTTGGATAATTTCTTTGTCATTTCCAATCAACAAAATATCATCCACATACAAGACCAAATAAATAACACAGTCACCAATTAATTTAAAATAAACACAGTGATCCTCCTTGCTTCTGGTGAAGCCAAGTCCCCGTATGTAGGTATCAAATTTCTGATACCACATCCTTGGTGACTCTTTTAACCCTTACAGAGACTTATTTAACCTACATACTAGTTCTTTCTTCCCCTTCACCATAAAGCCTTCAGGTTGTTTCATATAGATCTCCTCTTCCAGATCCCCGTGAAGAAATGTTGTCTTCACATCCATCTGTTCTACCTCAAAATAAAATTCAACAACAATATATAAAAGTAATCTAATAGAAGTAATTCCCGGTACCTGGGAATAACCTTTTGCTACTAACCGAGCTTTGTATTTCTCCACCTTGCCTTCTACATTCATTTTCTTCTTAAATACCCATTTTCTTCTGATGGGCTTCCTTCCAGCCGGCAACTCCACTAGATCCCATGCCTCATTTTTATGCAAGGATGCCATTTCATCAACCATGGCCTCCTTCCAGAGTTTTCCATCCTCTGAATCTACTGCCTCCCTGACAGTTTTGGGATCATCATCAGTTATAGTTAAAGAAAATTTGAACAAAAAGCAGATGGACTATACCTTTCTAGTTTTCTTCTTTCCCGAGCTGATATTCTCACAGCTGGAGTTTGTGGCTCTTCCTCTTCTAAGTCTTCTTCTGTTGTAGAGTCTGATTCATCCTCCTTTAGCTCAAACTCTATCTTCTTAGGTTCCTTTGGTAGGAATTCATGTGTAACAACATCTTTCACCTCTCTAAACACCACATCTCGGCTGTACACAACCTTCCTTGTTTCTGGGTTCCAAAGCTTGTAACCCTTTAAACCATCCTTAAGTATACCCAACAAATATGCACCTTTCAGATTTATTATCCAACTTGGTCCTTTTCCTTTGGAACAAGGTATATATGCATCACATCAAAATACCCTCAGATGTGAAAGAGAGGGTTTCTTACCAGTCCATACCTCATGCGGAGCCTTATCCTCCAATGCTGATGAAGGTGATCTGTTAACCAAGTAACATGTAGTCTCCACTGCCTTTGCCCAGAATTCTTGTCCTAACCCAGTACCACTGAGCATGCTTCTTGCCTTTTCCATCAGCGTTCCGTTCATTCTTTCTGCAACTCCATTTTGCCGAGGTGTGTATGGAGTAGTCTTCTATCGTGCTATACCACACTTCTTACAGAACTCTTCAAATTCCTTCTTGCAGAACTCCCCACCATTATCTGTGTTGAGCACCTTTATCTTATTCTCTGCCTGGTTTTCCACCAAAGCCTTAAATTCTTTAAATCTGTCAAAGACTTCATATTTCTTCCTCAAGAATTATATCCATGTATTCCTTGAGAATTCATCTATGAATGAAACATAGTACACAGGCTTACCCAGTGATGGAACCGACACAGTTCAACATACCTCCAACAAGCCTAATATCTTGCTCCGCCCTCTTAGCACCGTAAGGAAAACTCACCCGATTCTCGCTTCCCATATACACAATGTTCACAGAAATCGAAATCCAGAGAGCAATTAGACATACCTTCTACCATACCATTTCCATGCAGTATCCGAAGGCCCTTCTCTCCAATATGTCCAAGCCTTTGATGCCATAGCATGGTCTATTCTCCAGAGACCGCTAGGCTTTCCGCTCCAATTTCAGAAACCACAGAACTGTTGCACCCATCAATAACAGTGTTGCCCTGAAGCTTATACATACTTCCATTCCAAACTCCCCGCATTAACACCAGTGCTCCCCGAACCATCTTACATGTATCTTTCTCGAACACTATTTTTACACCTGCATCATCCATCTTGCTTATAGAAATCAGATTTCTGGCCAATGCAAGAATTTGCAGAACACCAGGAAGTGTTCTAATCCTTCCACCTTACAGCTTCAGCTTGACTTTTCCACGTCCGATAATTCTAGCCTTCCTATCATCCCCTAGGAAGACATCATTGATATCATATTTCTCATACTCGTAGAACCACTCCCTATGGGGAGTGAAGTGAAAGGATGCACCCGAGTCAATCAACCATGACTCATGATCTACATGTGTATTTGAAGAAGAAGCCAAATACACATCCCCACCTTCATCTGAGGTGGTTTTTGCCTCTTCAGAAGGAGCAGCATCAGATCCCTTTCCTTTCTCAGGAGCTTTAGATCTACAGTCCTTTTTGTAGTGCCCTTCCTTTTCGCATTTCCAGCACACCTTTACAAACTTTCCAGGAGATTTAGATCTCCCTCTAGATTTAGATCTCCCATTGGAAACCTTATTCTTGTTTCTATTTTGGGACCTTCCTCGTACAGATAAGGCATCTCCATTTTGGTCCTCCATATTTCTTCCTCTCATTTCCTCCGACAGTAAGGCTGAGACAATGTCATCAAAATTCAAGGTAGTTGTATTTCTACTTATTGCAATAACCAGAATATCCCACGAGTCTGGTAGAGAACACAACAAACTGATGCACTTATCTTCATCTGAGATTTTAATATCAACAGATGACAGCTGACTTACCACAGTATTGAAGGTGTTTAGATGCTCTGTCACCAAGTCTCCATCCTTCATCCTCAGGTTATACAACTTTTTCCGTAGGAACAATTTATTCACCAGAGACTTAGATTGGTATAAAGTCCCAAGTTTGTACCTCAAATTCTTCATCGTAGCTTCCCCAAATACATTCAACAATATCAAATCTGAGACACACAATCGTATTGTGCTCTTCGCCTTTCGATCCAACTTCTTCCAGTCTTCATTTGACATTGCCGTTGGTTTAGTACCTGAATCTACCACGATCAATTGATCTTTATTGACTAGTAGGTCCTCCATCTTGAGCATCCACAACTCAAAACTTTGACCATTAAATTTCTCGATCTCTATATTTCCGCTGCTCGCCATCTTCTTTCACCGCAAGAATCAATCCTGTAGATCTCCCACTGAACAAGGTCTACCATAGGCCCAAGCAAAAAAACCTCAGCAGTAGAGGCGTCCCCTTGAAGCCGAAACAGATCTGATACCAAATGTAGGTTTTAACCCTGTACAAAAATTATCTGCAAACGAATCTTAAAAACAAAAAATAAACAGTAGCAAGAGCATAAAACATAAAATAGATAAACACAGAGATTTTCCCCTAGATCCCTAATTGGGACGACCAGCTTGATTTTTCATTATATTCCTTTTAGTGTTACAACACATATATATACATGTCAAAGCATAGATAAACCCCAATCCATTAACCCTAGATTAGAACATAAGCGTAGTTCCCTTGACCGGATCTACAAAATACCAGGGGTCGAAAACCATCTTGCCCCAAAACCATGTGCAAACCCATGCCCAAAACCATGGGTGGATCCGCCCATCGGAAAATAAGGACCAAAATTTTTTTTCGGGGTGCTACCCTGGACGCCGATAGGGGGGGCTATTGCCCCCCCCATGACCCCCCTGTGCGTGATTAGTCGTGGAAAGAATATAACACAATGCACCGCCCTCTCGACACTGGAACATAGTCAACTGTGTAGTCATTTAAACGACCATACCGCCAAATTAGTTTTTAAAAATACACGGTGCACATTTTTGGTACCGCACCAGACCTAATGTGATTTCCGTTAGCATCGTTCATGGTGCGACCTGTAAATTTACAGGCAACACCGCGAATGGTGGTAGCCGAACGACTCCAGCGCACCACGTAGGATTATTATTATTATTATTTTTAATTGGTAAATTTTAATTTTTTTAACAAATCTAATCCACAAAAAAGTTTAATTATTGAGAAACAAGTAAAATACTTGTACATTTGGGCATCGATGAGGCATAGTTGCTGAAGAATTTTCAAAACTAAATTTTCCCACCATTTTGCAAAATTCGAACTCGAGAAGGTGGGCAATGGATAGTAGCAGTGTGTGCAATGGGAGCACCGACGACAGGGCGCCTCACACAAGGGAAATTCGCATTGGTGCTTGAGAGCTCTGGAGCACTGAAGAAGTGAAAATGCAGATTTTTTGGCTGGTAATTTTTTTTATTTAACCTTGTTTCGATGCGCAGGTTTTTGAGGCGGATTGGGCCTGTTTCTATTTGGGTGTGGGTTTTTAAGATGCACCAGACCTGTTTTTGAGTAGCACACCGGTGCGATACAATAATGAGACACACCAGGCAGGTCTGTATGGAGAGCATGGTGTCTCGGTGTGCCAATTTGTAGTACACACCGATGCTTTGTGAGTTAAACGCATTGGTGCAGTTTATGATTAGAAACACATCGGACCAAAAAAATCCGAAAAAACCTCCACTCGCCAACCTCCTCTAGAGAGCTCCCCTACAAACAGATATCTGGGCCATTTTTATAAGGGGTTTCTCAAAAACATTCACTAGAGGGTCTTTTCCTTGTAGTGAACAAGTCAAATTCAAGGAGGCATAACTTTTGCATATGAATTCTGATTGGTGCGATTATTGCGTTATTTGAAAAACAAAGCAATGGGGTCCAAAACATAAGCAAAAAATTTTGAGCCTAAAAAAATGTCATTAGGCCTAAAATGGCCTCAAAATGTTTCAGACCCCAATTCTGCAAATTGGATCACATTGATAAAATTGCTCCTGCAAGACGATTCCTCCAAATTTTCCACTCTAAAAGCCTTGAGATGGATGAAAAATAATATAATGATCCAATTTGGATCATACATTTCTATTTTGAGGGTTTTTGTTACCCAAAATATTTTACTGAATGAGGTGGGGAAATATTTCCTTGAACTTCTCCCTAGAGTACCATTTTTATTTGCTTGGATTTTTTCCTTTCAACCCAATATTCTTAGGTCATGTTGCCCATGTTTTGTTGTTTCAAACATATTTTGAAAAATTTTATCCTCTGTCAACTTATCTACAACATCTAGAGCTAGGTCCTCTATGGAAGGTAGGACCTACTCCACTTCCTAATCCAACGTGGAAGGTTCCTAGAGTTTGAGATTCTCTACATTCTCTACTAAGTAAATACACATATATCGGGGTAGACTAAGTCTATAAACATTATCTCCCACCTTTTCTATTATCTCAAAATGACCATATCTTAAAGCCTTTATTTTCTTATGAAGACCCTATAGCCTCTCCTTGTTCAAATGTAATCATACTCTATTTATCACTCTGGATAACTTCTTTGTTCTATGTTGATCATGCTTGACCTTGTATTATTCATATGACTTCTTTAGTGTCTCTTGTACTTGCAAATGGATCAACCTAATCTTCTTAACACATTTTTCTACGCTTAAAGCATCACCTATGAGATCCTCCCTCACTCTTTGTTTCCCATATACAACATCCAAAGGTGAAGGTGGAAAATATCAAAAATAAGTTTCAAATGGGGACTTACTAGTAGTAGTGTGCACTGCTCTATTATAAGAGTGTTGTATATATAACATATTTTCATCCTAGGTCCTCATATGCTTCTGATTATAACCTCACAAAAGTTTCACTAAAGACCTATTGACTACATATGTTTGCCCATATGTTTATGGATGGAATGTAGCAAACCTATTTAACTTGATGTTTATCTTCTCGCACAATTTAGTCCAAAATGCATTGATAAATCTTGTGTCCCTATCTGAAATGATGCTCCTTAATATCGCAAAGTGCACCAAAACCTGTTCAAAGAACAAGTGTGTTGCTTCTTTCCCTTTTATGTCTTTTTACAGGCATGAGAATGCACATTGTGCTAAACCTGTCAACTACCACTAACAAGTAGTTATATGCCCCTTCCTATTTCTGGGCAAACCTTCTACAAATTCCATGGAAAGGTTTTCCAAGAAAGAGTGGGTATAGGTAAGGGATGTTATAGCCCTCATTTCCTATTACTAGGATTGCTAGTGTAACAAAGAATACATCCTCTAATGAACCTTGCTACATCTTCTTGCATTTTGGGCTAAAACACATACCTCGGTAAGTTGGTCGTTGTCTTCTCTGCACAAAAATTCCATAAAACCTTGGAGGTGTGATCCTCTATAATTAGTTCTTGTCACTCACTTTTAGGAACACAAATATTGTCCAACCTATAGAGTAACCCATTTAAGAGATGGTAGAAAACTATGTTTTATCCATTATCTACATGAATGTGTATCTGGATTTTGAATGTGTATCTGGATTTTCTTAAACACCTCAAAGTACTCATCCTCTATATATGCCTCTTTGTATACATCATGGGTGAAAGGATCCATGTGCACCAAATTTTCCACAAATGTAATTTTTTTATGTGGGTGACCTTCAAATCATGTTGACCAACTTGTTTTTGTTTCCTTTTTATACTTTATTACTAAATGAAACTATTGTAAGAACCCCATCCGTTTGTAGTGTTTTATTTGTTGTAGCTTACTATCAACATATAGGCAGTGAAGTGGCTAGTGATATGGATGGATGGAGGTATTATTTCCCATCAAATAATGTTTCCATTTTATGAGAACTTGAACCAAGGCATAGAGCTCCTTGTCATAAGAGGGAAGTTGAGAACCACCCCAAGAAAAACTTCATAATGGTAGGATACATGCATTCCTCCCAGCATCAAGACTACTCCCATGGCATGGCCACTCACATTTGTCTCCATTTCAAGGGTTTGTTGCAAGTTTGGTAACACAAGAATTGGTGCTTGGCTTATTTTATTTTAAAACTCTTCAAAGGCCTTGTACTGACCCTTCCTCCATTAGAAACTCTCGCCACCTACTATTATGGCATGGAGTGGTGTAGATATTTCTGAAAATGAACCTATGAACTTCCTCATGTTATGTGATGCCCCAATTAAACTCTTGACTTCAAAGATATTTGTAGGCACTAGCCACTTCATGATGCCCTCCAATTTGGTGGGATCTATCTTGACCTCCCCTCCACCAATCACATACCCTAAATACACAAAATACTATTATGAAAACTCACATTTGTTGAGATTTTCTAATAGTGTGTGCTTCTTCAGAGTCTCCAGCACTTGTATCAAGTGTGAGATATGCTCCTTCTGAGTAGCACCGTAAATGAGTATATCATCCAAATAAATAATAACAAATGAATATAGAAAAGGGAAAAGTACACCATCCATTAATCTCATGAATGTGGCTAGTTCATTGTATAGACCAAATAGCATGACTAACCTCTCATACAAACCTTGTTTTATTTTGAAGGAGTTCTTCCAAGTGTCTTCTTCCTTGAATCAAACATGGTGATACCTTGACTTTAAACCCAACTTCGTGAAATAGTTTTCTTGTTGCAAGAGATCCAATAGATCATCAATCTTGGGTAAGGGGTGCCTATTTTTAAGCATAATATTTTTTAATGCTCTATAATCGATGGAAATTCACCAAGTCTCATCCTTATTTGGCACAATTATGAGGGGTGACCAACAATATGAGGTGTTTATTTGAATAACACCATGCTCCAATAGCTACCACAAAATATTCTTCACTTCACTTGCTTCCAAATTAGATTGTCTGTACAACCCAATGTTTGAAAATGGAGGTCTCAGTGATATTTGGATCTGCTCTCCACTTCCCTATAGGATGGTAGCACTTTAGGCTCTTGGAACACTCCCTTATATTTCTATAGCAACCCTTCTAGTTGTTATTTCCATTCTTTAGTAAACCCCTCTAGGGATGTCTTTGATCTTATTGGATCCTCACAATACTGATCTTCTCTTAAAAATAGTAAAACATATTTCTTGCCAGAATCGATCACTTTCTTGGCTTGGTTGGCACTTAGTAGTGAAATCTTGGACTTACCTTTGTGCGCGTAAATGATAATTAATTTCCCTTCCTTGATGAGGAAATACTAACTCGATTTTCACATGAAGGTTAAATCCAACATATACATAGGGACTCCCAAATACAACTCTACATGCATAGAGTGGAACTACATCGAACTGTAATTCATCAATAAAATCAACACTAATAGAAAATTTTATTCTATACCATTTTGTTACCTAAATTTCAACATCTTTATTTACCCATCTCGATGGATATGGGCTAGGATGATCACAAAACCTTCAATCCGAGTTTGTTGACCAGATACACTGTTATGATATTAACATGTGAACCTTATTCGAATAAGGAATTGAACCTTTTTTTTACCTGAATCTCAATATGGAAGAGTTTGGTCATCTTCTTTTCTTGATGATGAAGGATACTCAGATTCACCTTCTGCATTGATGTGTAGACAACATTCTCATCCGAATCAAATTTTCTTTATACATGATTTATTGAATCTATTTTCCTAAATATGAATCATGATATTGATTTGAAATTCCAACTTAATAATAATTAACTTTATGTATTAATATTTGATTATAATTTTTGCTAATGTCATCACATAAATCTTCAAACAAAAGAAAAAAAAATATTCCCATCCTTCTTCCAGTTCTTTGGGTTCAACTTTAGATGCAATTTACAACACTTTCATTTGTGTGACCATTCTCTAGTGGTTGTAATGATTACTAGGATCCTTGCACTGATTTCTAGTGGTTGAAGTCCTCTTATTCCTTCCCCATATATATATATAATATATATATAGCAAAAATACCGAGTTGACTTGTTTAATTTTTTTTTTTATAGAATTGTTCACAAACCCTAAATTCCACAAGGTATAACTCCGAAAGTATACCACACCAAAATTTGAAAGTTAAACTAAATGTTCCCCAGGATTTATCGTTAATATGGTCTAAAGTTTCATTACTTGAAACCTCCAAGAAAACAATTTATTGTGAACATGCCAAACTGGCTTGTTTGAAATTGATTTCAAGAGAATTTAGGAACTCAAAATTCCTTTGAGCATATATATGAAATTACATTGAACCAAGATTTGAAATTTGAACCAAATTTTCGTCGATATTTTTCCTCAATATGGTCCAAGTTTCATGATCTAAAAACTCTCTAAAAAAAGTTATTACAAAAATGTATTACTCACCTGTTTGAGATTGATTTCAAGAACATTTAAGAACTATAACTTCCTTGGAGCATATATTTGAAAACATAGAAAACTAAGACATAAAAATTGGACCATATATTACTCACAAATATCCTTAATATTCTCCAAGTTTCACCATCTAAAACCTTAGAGAAAAACAATTTATTGCAAAAATGTTACAATGACTCGTTTGAAGCCACAAAACCCTAGGATCATGAGCTCAGATACAAAATGTTATGCACCTTATGACTTAAAAATGATAAGAAAAAAATAATTACAATCCTCTTCAAGGGGAAAACCTCATTATACAATGAATACAATGTACAAGACAAATTTGATGATCCTAAGACTAGGTTTCCTTAGTATATATATAAGATACAAATGGTAAACTTATAATAAAATGGGACCATGATAGGGTTCTATCCTACATAACAATAAAAAAATAGAAATATAATCACGCAATATCTAGGGCCAAATAAGGTGTTTTACGGTTAACATGAGGTTTATATTCAACTTAACATCCATCGAATCTTCCTGGTGCTCTTTTTGTTTCAATCCACTTGGCTTCTCTCTCTTTTAGTGTTTTCCACACATTGTGCATGTACACAAGCCTCATCCAATGTTCTTAGCTTGAAAAAAATCACATGATTTCATAGATGGTTGCGTAGACCCTTTAGATACTTAAGGAGCTGATGCAGGAGCATCCAAATGAAAGGCTACAACTGGAGTTGATTTCTTCTTCCAGACATAAGAAGCAGTTTGAATTCTATTTTACTTTGTTTTACATTGATTTGGGCTAACACAACCATTGTAATTTGTAGAATAAAAGATAGTTGAATTAGGATTATTTAAGTATTTAGTTTTATAAACTGCTCTGGAATTGAATGACATTTTCTCAACCATATGGGGATTTTGGAAAGACATAAAACCAAACAAAATCCACCATTGTGGGGTTCTGCCATCCATAGCGAGAAAGGAGAGAACATAAAAGCAGAAGTAAATCTAAAAACCAGCCATCTGAGGGCTTGGCTATGAATTTTCCATTTCCAAATTAATTCCAAGTGTTTTTTGTTTGATCGTGATCTCTGCTTTAAAACAATACTTCATTTCCAAACAAACTATAACTGTTTTGTGCTTTTATTAGGTTCCCTGTTTTAATTTGGTTATTTAAATCTCTTTGAAATCGAACATTTGTATTTAAGTCGCACAACAAGAAGTCTAATTGGATTTGCAGGTGTAGCAAGGCCCCAAATTTTGTGCATTTCCTTTGTTGAATTGAATATTGTGTTAACTGCAGAACAAATACCAATCAGACTTGCAGGTTTGACGAGGACCATAAATCCGATACCAATCAACGATGATAAAACATGTCGCAATCGTAACACTTTCACACATCGTAGAGAATAGAAGTCACGGTTAAGATTTCGTAAGTTAAATATTTTAACTTGCAATGCGAAGTGGTACGATGAGGGTGTAGCGTGGACTGTCGGATCTAACAAAGGCCAACAGTGGAGATTGAAGGTGCGCTGGGAGCGAAATTGCAGATTGCAACTCTTGGGAGTTAGCATTAAGGCGATCGCAAGGTAAGTTAAAGATTTTGCGATGCGAAGTGGGGAAGGCACGTGGCAGTACGGTGCAACATCGCAAATCGCAAAAGATGGAGTTTAATGTTTAAGTTATATTATAAGTCACAGGGATTGCGATCACTTGTGATTGGTTGGAGCTGCTGTAGGACCCTCCAATAAGAAACCCACGTAGTTACATTGGTTTGGGTTTATTATATGGTCTGTGTATGTTACAAAATTCCGCTGTTGATTCGCACGCGTATGTATGTTACGAAACTCCAAGGTTGAATTCTGTTGCGAGTAAAGGGATTTTGTGTGGAGTTTTGAAACTCAATTCTGCAGCGTATTCTAGTATTTTGCTCTAGTCTGTATCAATTGGTATCAGAGAAAATATGTATTCCTAAGTGAAGACAGAAGTAGGAAGAAGAGGTCAAGGAAGAGCTGAAGCAAGAAGAAGAGGTCGAGGAAGAGCTGCAATGGGAGCAACAGATGAAGAACTACGTGAAGGGATTAGAGTGTTGTCCGCATGTTTGGCAGCAGTGGAAGCATGAAGGCGTAGGGATCCTGAAGGTGGATATGACAGTGATGATGAGACAGTGGCACAACCAGATGAGCCATAGGATGAGACACCAAAAATCACACTACTGAAATTTGTTTTGATGGCTAGCAGCAAGCCAAGACCAGAGCTTTCTAATTATGATGGCATTTTATCCACGGAATAATTGTTGAACTGGATAAGTGAGTTAGATAAATACTTCGAATATGAGGAAGTTAGTGAGGATAGAAAAATCAGGTTTTTTGTCACTAAGTTGAAAGGACATGCCGCACTGTGGTAGGACAGTGTGCAGGCAGAAAGGAGAAGACCGAACAAGCCTTTGATCAAGAGTTGGGACAAGATGATTGCAAAGATGAAAAGCAAGTTCCTACCTAAAGATTACCAAATTTCCCAATACAGACAAGTGCATAATCTGAGACAGAGAACGATGACTGTAAAGGAATACACAAAAGAGTTCTATAAAGTGAAATTGAGGGTTGAGTATGTTGAAGACCATACAACCATATTTGTGAATGGTCTATGGATGGAAATATTAGATGAGATCAATATTCCTTCCCCAAAAACTATAGAGGAGGCATACTAGTGTGCTTTGAAGGTGGAAGAAAAGATTACGAGGAAGAAGAAAGTAAGAAGAGGACGTGGATCCGGTAGAGGGCAGCCCTTTGGCAGAGGTAGAACTGCTGACAATAATGAAGAGGGTAGCAGTTCGAAGACTTCGTACAAGCTGAGAAGGAAGGTAACACCGTAGGTGGAAGGCCATACCAATGAGGAAGAGGTAATGGTATAAGCAGAGGAAATAACTACCAGCATTACAAGTGTCACAAATGGGGACACAGGTCTTTCGAATGTCCTGAAAATGAGCAAACTGGACAGAGGGGAGTGTATGTTTCTCAACCTGATGAAGCAAAGGCAGCGCCACAAGAGGTGGAGAATGTGCCTGAAATAGGAGAGGCCTTGGTGTTGAACAAGGTTTTACTAAAACCAGCTAAGGAGGTGGCTGACCTGATGCAGAGGAAAGCATTATCTCGGACTATGTGTAAGTTGCGTGGAAAATGCTGAAAATTGATTATAGATAGTGGAAGTACTGATAAAATGGTAGCCACTGAGATGGTGGAAAAATTGCGTTTGAAGAAGTTGAAGCATCTGACTCCCTATAAGGTGTCTTGGTTGCAGAAAGGACACCAACTATTGGTTGATGAGCAGTGCGAGGTGGAGTTTCACATTGGCAAGTACAAGGACAAGGTAACTTGCGATATTATGCCTATGGATTTGTGCCATATTCTAGTGGGCAGACCATGGCAATATGACAGAAAGGTCGTCCATGATGGGGAAAAGAATTGTTGCAGATTTGTGAAGGATGGGGTAAATAATACGCTAGTTCCCATGAAAGAAGAAGAGACTACAAAAACTAGTGGTACTAAAACATTGCTGATAGGCGGAAAGGAGTTTCTGCGCTAGATTGAGGAGAATGAGGTAAATTATACAGTTGTGCGGAGGCCAAGAGTCGTATTGATGCATACAAAAATCATTGATTTTCCAGTGGGAATACAGGACATGGATATTGTGGTAGATGATCTACCAGATAAATTACCACCAAAGCGAAGCATTAGTCACCATATTGATTTTATTCCAGGATCTAGTTTGCCAAACAAGGCTACTTACCGAATGAGTACGAAAGACAATGAGGAGATTAGGAAGCAAGTACAGGAATTGTTGGATAAAGGATTGGTTCGGGAGAGTTTGAGCCCTTGTGTTGTTCCGACCGTTTTAGCTCCCAAGAAAGGAGGTGAATGGCAGATGTGCATTGATTCCCGAGCGATAAATAAGATCACTATCAGGTACATGCTTCCTTTACCTCAGATGGATGATATGCTGGCTTTTCTGAGTGGAGTAGCGTACTTTTCAAAGATAGATTTGAAAAGCGGCTATCACCAGATCAAGATTAGAGAAGGTGATGAATGGAAGATAGCTTTCAAGACCAATGAAGGCTTGTACGAGTGGTTGGTCATGCCATTTGGTCTGAGCAATGCTCCCAACACATTCATGTGTTTGTTGAATGCAACGTTGAAAGAATTCATTAGCAAGTTTTTGGTTGTATATCTGGATGATATACTTATTTTCAGCAAGACGAAGGAAGAACATTTTCGGCATGTCAGGTTTGTGTTGGAAAAATTGCAGCAAAATAAATTGTTAATGAATTTTTAAAAATGTTCTTTTTTCAAGAAAGAATTGATTTATCTAGGATTTGTAATTTCTAAAAACGAGTTGAAGATGGACCCAGAGAAGGTTGCAGCCATAGTTCGCTGGCCATCTCCCAAAAGTTTGTTTGCAAGTAAGATTTTTTCATGGATTGGCAAGTTTCTATCGGAAGTTTATTAGGAAATTCAGTGGTATTTGTGCACCTATGTTGGATGCCATTAAGAAGGAAAATTAGCCTTTTCATTGGACATAATCTGCTGAGAGAAGTTTTCAGTTTTTGAAGAAGAAGATCACTGAAAAATCAATCCTAAAATTGCTAGACTTCAAAGAAATTTTCCAAGTTCGTTGTGATGCCAGTGAGACAACCATTGGTGCAGTATTCAACCAAGAAGATAAGCTAGTAGCATACTTCAGTGAGAAGTTAAATGAGAGCAAGAAAAAGTATACATCTTATGACAGATTTTTATGCAGTTGTCCAAGCGTTGAAGCATTGGAGACATTATTTGCTGGCAAATTAATTTGTCTTGTTTTCAGACAATTATGCATTACAATATATTATGCAGTAGCACAAGCTAGATCATAAAAGCGTGAAGTGGGTGGAGTAATTGCAGAGTTTTACAATTGTTTTGAAACACATAAATGGTCAGGCCAACAAGGTAGTAGATGTGTTAAGCAGAAGAAGTCTGATATTACAAGAAAGCGCAGTGCAAGTGTTGGGATTTGAGCATCTCAAAGACTTGTATAAGTGGATGCAGATTTTAAGGAAGCTTATGAAGCTTGCCAAAATCCACTGTTGAGAGACAATAGTCCATGGTTGGACTATAACATGTAGGAGGGGTTGATGTTCAAAAGAGGACAACTATGTATTCCAGAATGTTCTATGTGAGAGAACCTAATCTAGGAAAAACACAGTGGAGGTTTGGCCGAACATTTTGGCATAGATAAGACTTTGGATTAGCGGAGCCACTTTTACTATTGGCCGAGAATGCGAAGGGATATACAGATATTCGTGATCAGGTGCAAAGTGTGTCGACATGCAAAGGGACACAGCCAGAATGCAAGATTGTATACACCCTTACCCATTCCGAATAGACCATGGGACTCAATCAACTTGGATTTTGTCTTAGGTCTGTCGAAGACACAATGGGGATTCGATTCCATCATTGTGGTGGTGGATCGTTTCACGAAAATGGCACATTTCATTCTATGCAGAAAGACAAGTGATGCCATACATGTAGCACACTTGTTCTTTTTAGAGATAGTCAGATTACATGGCTTGCCGAAGTCCATCATCTCGGATAGGGATGTAAAGTTCATAAGCCATTTCTGGTGAACATTATGGAAGAAGTTAGACACCAAACTGAATTTCAGTTCGACTTATCATCCATAGTCAGATGGGCAAACTGAAGTTGTGAACAAGAGTGTGGGAAATCTGCTGAAGAGTCTGGTTGGTGAAAATTCCAGATAGTGGGATCATGTGCTTGCACAATTGGAGTTTGCTTACAATGACTTGACCAACAGAAGCACGGGCAGAAGTCCTTTCCAAATCCTATATGGAATGCACCCACATGTGAGTTGGGGGATTTGGGTCAGTTGGAGCATAGCAGTGCTGATGGTGAAGATTTCGTGAAAGAAATCAACGATCTACATGAACATGTCAAATTGAAGCTATAGGACAACAACCAAAAGTATAAACAATAGGCATATTTGAAAATATGAGAGGTACAATTCGAAGTAGGATACCTAGTATTGACACATTTGCGCAAGGAGAGGTTTCCTAAAGGCGAATACAAAAAATTGAAGATGAAAAAGATCGAGCCTTGTAGAATTCTTCGAAAGTTTTCTGCAAACACTTACGAGTTGCAGTTACCTCCGGGTGTAGGAATGTCGCCCATTTTTAATGTGGCAGATCTGTACCCATAAACTGATGTTGATGAGGAAGACAATTCGGAGAGACGAACACAGGACACCCAGAATGAGGAGAGATCATGGATTAAACAGATGCCTCTAGCACAACCTTTGGAAATTGAACATATTTTGGACACACAGGTAGCCAGAAAGACACGAAGGAAAGAATGTTTAGAGTATCTGGTCAAATGGAAGGACCGTCTTATGGAGGATTTTTCTTGGTTGGACGTTGCCCATATTCAAAGTGCAGGGCACTCTATTGAAGAGCTCATGGACAAGAGCCATGAGTTTAATTTACCCCGAGAGCCTGATGCAGGAGCATCCAACTGAAAGGCTATAGCTGGAGTTGATTTCTTTTGCCGGACAAGAGAAGAAGTTTGAATTCTATTTTACTTTGTTTTACGTTGATTTGGGCTAACACAACCATTGTAATTTGCAGAATAAAAGATAGTTGAATTAGGATCAGTTAAGTATTTAGTTTTATAAACTTCTCTAGAACTGAATGACAGTTTCTCAACCATATGGGGATTTTGGAAAGACATAAAACCAAACCAAATCCACTATTGTGGGGTTCTGCCATCTGTAGCGAGAAAGGAGACAAAACAAAAGCAGAAGTAAATGTAAAAACCATCCATCTGAGGGCTTGGCTCTGAATTTTCCATTTCCAAATTAATTCCAAGTGTTTTGTGTTTGATCGGGATCTCTGTTTTAAAATAGTACTTCATTTCCAAACAAACTATAAGTGTTTTGTGCTTTTATTGGGTTCCCTATTTTAATTTGGTTATTTAAATCTCTTTGAAATCGAACATTTGTATTTAAGTCGCACAACAAGAAGTCTAAATGGATTTGCAGGTGTAGCAAGGCCTTAGCTTTTGCACATTTCCTTTGTTGAATTGAATATTGTGCTAACTGCAGAACAAATACCAATTAGACTTGCAAATTCGACGAGGACCATAAATCCGATACCGATCAATGATGATAAAACATGTCGCAACCGTAACACTTCGCACATCGTAGAGAATAGAAGTCACTGTTAAGATTTCGCAAGTTAAAGACTTTAACTTGCGATGCGAAGTGGTAAGGTGAGGGTGTAGCGTGAACCATCAGATCAGCAAGGGCCAATGATGGAGATTGAAGGCGCGCTGGAAGTGAAATCACAGATCGCAACTCTTGGGAGTTAGCATTAAGGTGATCGCAAGGTAAGTTAAATATTTTGCGATGCGAAGTGGGGAAGGCACATGATAGTACAACGCAACATCGCAATTTGCAAAAGATGGAGTTTAACGTTTAAGTTATATTATAAGTCACGAGAATTGCGATCACCTGTGATTGGTCGGAGCTACTGTGGGACCCTCTGGTAAGAAACCTGCGTAGTTACATTGGTTTGGGTTTATTGTATGGTCTATGTATGTTACAAAATTCCACTGTTGATTCGCCCGCGTATGTATGTTATGAAATTCCAAGGTTGAATTCTGTTGTGAGTAAAGGGATTTTGTGTGGAGTTTTAAAACTCAATTCCGTAGCGTATTCTCGTATTTTGCAGCTAGTCTACATCAGAGCACATCTAGACTCTTGGGAGAGATGCATAACATGATTTCCATATTCCTAGATTCAATGGTATACTATTGTATGCTTTTCCCCTACCTTTGTCTAAAGTAGTACCAGTGAATGCATTGGTCCTCTATACACCTAATATGGTAGAATTGGGACTTTATGAGGGTTTTAAATTCCTCATAGTCAGTTACTAGGGGATCACCCTCAAGTCTAAGTTTTTCCATATGGATTTCCAACTAGGTTAGGGCATGACCCTCTAACTTCAATCTAGAAAATGATATTTTATAGTCCTCATTTATGTGGTGGACGCTAAAATATATTTATTATTAATTGTTGAAACCAATCATTTAATTTTAAGACGTTGATCTCACCTTGATATGGCTTGATATCAACATTAACCTCCATCATGCACTAAGACTCTGAATGGGTAACTACACTTGAACTTGGTTGTACTTTTGTGGGTTCTTTCCTTGACTCCTATTCCGGGTCTTCATGTTTCCCCAATTCTCTCTCTTATTTTACCTCTGAGTTGGAACCTCCACTTTCCCCAATTCCAAACTTGTTTGCTAGAGCTACCATAAGGAGGTTCATATTGTGGCTAATATTTGTAACCTATGCTTCCAACCTTGATAATCTCTCCTCTTCCAAATCAGGGATCAGGGTTATTATGAACATACTTGTTGGAGATGATTAAGGGTCTATGACTTTCTACTTACATCACTTCCTAAATCCCCTGCAACTTCTCACAAGATTCCCCAAAAAAACCTGTTGTAGTAATAATATGATGTTAGAAAATTATATATTACAGAGCAATGCAACACATAAGATATGCGGAAAATACAAGCACACAAAACAAATAAAACCAGAGAGACACAAATATACGTGGTTCACCCAGTTTGGGCTACGTCCACCTCGAACAGCCAATCCTTCCTTTCTATTATCCAGCGAAATGAAGAGACAAAACCTACAACAGATCCGCTGTAATATCCTCTGTTCTCTCTCACTGTCTCCCTATCTATTTCCCACTCAGAGAATACACATGTAAATACACAGCCGCAATACAATACCCTCATACAAAGAGAGGGGTTGCCTTATAGGGAAAAAAACCCTAAACTAAACATAACTTCTACCATTAGATCATCCGCCTAATGAACGACCCAAATTGACTAGAAATTACTATACTTTTACAAGGCATTTTTACATCTGTTTTAGCTTCGGAGGCGCTGCCCTCGAAACCCCCCGCTAGGGGGGGGGGGGCTCCATAAAGTCGCTGTTGCCCCCCCTGGACCCCCCACGGCAGCGATTAATTACGAGCGGCGTTGTCGCCCCATTTAAGGTATAGGGGTCCAATGTTGTGATACAAAGTAAACAAGATAATCAAGCTCCACACCCAACATATGATTCATAAACTACTATGGATATTCCACTAGTTAGTTCATCACAATATATATGATAAAAAAAGACTGAAAATTTATAAATATTAATTTTCTTATATTCCAAATTTGTTGGTTAATGTTATTTTACTTATGCATGTAATAGCTAATATGTGGAAAATGGAGAACAATAAAATAAATCACACACCAACCACAATGAACGCAAGAGATTCTCTCGGAAACCCTTATGGGAGAAAATCCAATTGGAATGTGAGGATGCTCCCCTCTCTTTTATATTGAATGGAAATAATGCAAGTACAAAGGAGAAGGCACTTTCTATGGAGTTACCTAATACGTGTGGTCTGATGGGAAACTCCATAACACTAAAGCCCTCTATTATGCTCTCCCACTCCCACTCCCAGTTTTTCTTCTCTATATGGAACAAGATATAATCAAAATGAATGGAATCCCTTAGCCTAATAACCAACTAGGGGTCAGGTTTGACTCCAACTCTCAACTAGAGTTACAAATTTGACCATTTTAGAGTATTCTTCATAGTCCCCATGTGGCTAGCTCCTTTCTCATGAGTAATGAGGGCTAACATGGCATCCACTCTTGCCATGGTGGTCAAACATGGTAGGTTAACTTTTGGGAGGCATAAATTTTGCATACGAACTCTGATTGACACAATTCTTATACCATTGGAATGTCTTTTAGTGTACAACAATGTCAATTGGTCTAACACTTATGTAGGAAAGGTTTACCCCCCCAAAAATGTCATCTAAGACCTCAAAATTGCCTTATAAGGTTTCAGACTCTAATTTTCCAAACTAGGTTCCACACATAAAATTTCTCCTATAAGTTGATTCCTCCAATTTTTCCACTAACAAAGTTACCAACTTAATGAGAATTGTACCGAGTTCTCTTTTTTTAGAGGTCACAAAAAATCACGATTTTCAAGTTGATTTTGAAAAGTGTTTATGCAACATAAAATTTATTTTGGAGCATATTTTGAACACTTTAAATTTTATTATGTATTAAGTAGGAACATTTTTTTCAAATGTTGGTCATTTTCAAGCTGATTTTGAAAAATGTTGTAACATCAACTTTTTTTTTGGGAATTATTTTTGACACATTAAATTTTCTTATGTATTAAGTATGAATACATTTTTAAAATGTTGGTGATTTTCAGGCTTATTTTGAAAAGCGTTGATGCAACATCAACTTTTTTTTGAGGGTATGTTTTTGACACTTTAAATTTTCTTATACCTTAAGTATGCACTTTTTTTTAAAATGTTCGCTATTTAACCGTTTTTCAAGTTGTAAGGACTTTTCAAGTTTGTGTGTTTTTTTTTCTTTGCGATGTTTTTTTCTAATGAAATATTTATTTTTTTGCGAAGTTTTAATAAAATAATAGAATTAATAATTTGAAGTTGAGATTTTTTTATTATATATTTTTGTAGTGTTAGTTAATACTTCAATACACATAAAATAATTGTCACTAAAAAGAAAATTATTTTAAACACTTGACAAAAAATACACATTTGGCATATAGATATAGTAAAAAAACACATTTCGAGTCCTTGCCACTAAAAATGAGATGTCAAATAAAGGAGTTTTATGGAAAAAGTTGAAAAAAGGCAAAATTTATAAACGTTTTATGAATTTTATGTTCAAAGATGATAGTATTTGAGGTTTTTTTTTTTTTTTTTCCAAAAATAATGATTCACATTAAATTTTAAGTAAAAATAACAAAAAAGAAAATTTGTTTAAAAAAAAATTAAAATCAACTAACACAAAAAATAAGAAAAAAAAAATTAAAATAAGAATTAATAGAAAAAGTTAAAAAACATTTTGATTCGGTTGTTACTAGACTGCCTAGAAACCTTAGAGAGGGTGCTGCAAGAAGAGCATGCAGCGCTGATTGCTACATTGAACAAGATGCATTACTGCAAGTGTCATGTCCGAGAGCGGGTAGTGGTGGTTTGGCGAAGCTAGAAACTATTATTTGAGAAGGTGGAGAAGTTGGACTCATGGATGAACCACTTCGAAGAGCATGTCCAGTGTTCCTTCCGCCCTCCTCCTCCTCCAAGGACTGCTTTAGACAACCCTTCTTTTCTTACTTTCGATGACTAGCATGGTTACATGTGTTTTATGTGTTTTATGGTGCTTTTAGCCTACTAAGTTGTGGGTTGTGTCTTTAGTTGTATTTATGTTTATTTGTCATATGCTGATTGCGGTAGTCAACAAACCTGGTTGGGGTGAGACTACCTGCATTTTTCTACTGATGTACCTCTTTTTTGAAGAATGAATAGAACTTCGATGTACAAAAAAAAAGTTAAAAAACATTTTAAACAAAAATTAGAAGAAACAAATTAAATAAAAAATTAAAGCATTATAAAAAATTAAAATCAATAATTATTAACCTCGATGGGGGTGATGGACGCTACCACATTTTGTTTTGGCGGCGGGGTTGTGATCATCCCAAAAGCAGGTATGTCAGATCATAATGTTCGATGAGGGAAAGAGGAGCGACAAAGGCTAACTTTTTGAAAAAGTCGAGAGCCCAAAAAGTGTTATAAGAGGGAGGGATTTTTTTTCTATTGCAGTGTTTCTTTGTGGTTATGAGAGCATTAGAGGGTGATGTCATTGTCACAGAGTATGCATAGGCAGGCCAAAAGTGCATGCCCCTTCTCTCGTGGTCTTATAACAACGACGTTAGTGCAAGTTTAAAGGATGGAGGACTGGTTGGGTGTAAGGGTCTGAAATGTTGGGTTTGGGATCCTGGTGAGAAAATCCCATGAGTAATTGGTAGGAAGAGAGTCATGGTGAACGAATGAAGTGTGGCCATGTTGCAGGAGAGATTCACACTTGGATGAGCTCAATTGGAGGCTTGGTAAGTTTGTTTGCCTTTCCTCCCTCCTTTAAATTGGATATATGTGGTCTTTAATAGAAATAGTATAATGCTTGTGCGTTGTGGTTGGGACTTTCAACTGAAGTGTTCCGGAATTATGCCCGGAGGGACAATTTCGTTCTAGTGTTTTTAGTTTGTTAGGGATATTAGAGGCCTGACGACAGGTGGTTCAAGTCTTGCATCAATTGTTGTGTTTTGTCTCCATCTTTGGGTGAGCGGGGAGATAGTTTGGGCCTCTGCGGGACATACTGGTGTTTTGTTAAATTGCCCTCTTTGGTTGGGGTCATTGCATGATGGTCTTGAAGATGGATATTATTTCTCAAGTTTGTGGGAAGGCTGCCTTGCTTGTCAAAGGTAGACTAGTTTGGTCTTGGGTTGTGTCAAGGTGGTTTATTTGTGAGTGCAATATGCTCCGCCAGAGGGGTCGATCCAAGTGCGATGAGGCTACCCATAAAGATTCTCAGGCACAAGTTGGTAGAGCGGTTATTGAGCTTGGCAGGGGTGGGGGGGATTGATGGTATGTCAGATGGTGAAGTAGCCCAAGAATTTGGGCCAACACCTGAACCAGTAGCGACCCCATTATCTTGGAGTCTATTGTTGGTCAAATTCAGACTGTCTTGGAAAATCTGGAAGAATTGAGGGAGCAATGACATGACGACAAAAATGAATTGATCGCTTTTTTGAACAATATCCAATACAACCAGTGGGTGATGATGGATAAGATGGATTCAATCTGGCAACACATGATGGTCCAGTGGATGGACTAAATTGAAGGCAAAAACGGTCACTTGGAACACCATGCTCATGAAGGAATCCATCCCTTGGACCCCTTGAACGTTGGGCAAAACCCAACTCCTTCACAAAATTTCTAATAATGGTTGGTTTTGTATACATTCTAGAGTTTATGTGCTTCTGGGTTAAGGACTAGCTATAGTGTAAGTCATTTTGCTACTTTGTTTATGTTTATCTCTCCAGGCTAACAAATCCGCGGTTGAAGTGAAGTTGGGAGAGCAATGCTTAAATTACAAATTCTATGTACTCTTTTGACCAGATAATAAAATTATTTTTTATTGATAAAATAAAAATAAAAATCAATAATTATTAAAAAAATAAACAAGAAAATTAAAAAGATAATTTAAAAATTTAAAAACTATACCAAAAAAAAACAAAACTTAAAAAATTCTGAAAAAAAAATATAAAATAAAACTTAAAACGTTATTAAAAAAACTTTTACGAAACAAATTAGCAAAATACAAACATATTTAAAAAAGAGAAAAAAACAAATAAAATAAAATAAAAAATATTTGAGAAATCTATAAAAAAACATTTTAGAAATTGAAAATAATAAAATAATAAAAAAACTTATTAAAGTATAAATAATGAGAAAAAAATGAATAAAATATTAAATGAAACACAAATTAATTAAAATTAAATATATTAAAAAAATTTAAAAAAAGGTTGATGCCCAAGGGCCACCGACAGGGTGGTTGGAGCAGTTGGAGCAGTGGACTGCTCCAACCACCCTGTCAACAACCCTTGGGTGTTGAGACCAAGGCTGTGGGTCAATTTCTTGCTAGCGACCTTTGGTTGTCACGACTAGGGACAGTGGTCGATTCCTGGAATCGACCCCTGTCCACACAACCACGTAAGCTTGTGTGAGCGAGAGTCCATTCCGAGAATCAACCCTCAACCCTGGCCACGATGCCCAAGGGTTGCTAACAAGTGCGACAAGAATAGCTCGTTGCTCCAACTGCCCTATTGACGACCCTTGGTGCTGCCATTGGGCAAGGGTTGAACAAATATTTTTTAATTTTGCTTTTACTTTTTAAAATAATTTATGTTTTATTTTATATTTTATTAATCTTTTTTTTGTTAATTTATATTTTGATTAGGTTTTTAAATATTTTTTATTTTCAATTTTTTTTACAATTTTTTAATTAATTTATGTTTTTTAAATATTTAATTTAATTTTAATTAATTTATTTATTTTTTAATTTATATTTTAAAAATATTTTTTTACATGTGAGGTTTGGGGTTGTAGTATATATCTCTTTGACTGAAGCTATCCTTTCCTTCATTGAAAAAATGACTATGTTTCACTATCTAATGTATAAGAAGTTTTACAACATGGAAACCAACAAGTTCCCCAAAATTTCTTCTAACACTAGCCAAAACCCCTAACTCTGGCTCAAGTGTGGTTGGCACAAGGATGCCTAGTCTTGACTCGACTATTGGGGGCTGAAGGAGATCATTTTGGAGAATAAAGAGAGTATTAAAAATATTATTGCTTCTAAATTTAAGGACAAATTGTGGGATGATAAGGAGCTAGAGTGGAAAAGGAAGTAAAGTATTATAAGGAGGTGATCAACCCCACTCTTGCTAACTTGAATTATCTTTGTGTCATGACTAGTGCTAAGAAAAAAATGAACATCGCAAAGATAAAAACTAACTCCGATGAGCTTTGAAGTGAAATCGGGCATTAGTTTATTCCCAAAACACCTTGAGATGAAAGAATATGTCAACTATGCGATACTAAGAGGGTTGAAGATGAAAAACACTCTCTTGAATTGCTCGATTCTTAATCACATACATTCTCATTTCCAAAACATCTAACACACTACCAACTTTCTTGACTTGTTCAATCAACAAAACTATGTCGATCTAGGAATGCTTCTTTCCCTCTTCTTTGATCATAGAAATAAAATATCAAAAAGCCTCAATTAATCTCTTTCTTTCTTAAGCTCTGATATTCCTCATTGGTCTCGTTAAAGATCATCATCATATATATATATATATATATATATATATATATATATTATGTAATATGTATCTTGTTTTATATTTTATTTTTTGCTTTTATATTTATTTATTTATTTTTATCTTTTTTTTTTTCTTTCGATTTTTTCAATCCTTTTTTTTGTGTTATTCTTATTATTATTATTATTATTATTATTATTTTGTCCTCTTCAAATTTTTAAACTTTCTTTTACTATTTCTATTTTATTTTTTATTTATTATTAGTTTTTCAAACCTTTTACCCTTTTTCATTTCATTTTTTATTTTTATTTTTGTTTTTTGTTTTGTTTTGTTTTTTAATTTTTAATTTATTTATTTTTCTTTTTTTTCAAGGGTTGTGTTGATGCTCAACTAGCAACCTAACCTCACTATGTGTCAATTTGATGGTTGATTTTTAAGTTTTCATTGCAATGGGTTAAGTGCCCCCACTACATCTGAATTTGATAGTTGATTTTTAAGTTTTTGTCGCAACGTGTCAAGTTGTCTTAAGCTAAGATTTTAAAAGAGCTATAATTTTAGCATTTGGTATATCGACTCTTTTATTTAAGTATTCATTTTTAAGGATTTTTTTAGTCATGATATTTTGTCTCGAACTATGTTGAAAATTTAAGGTTTTTTAGAGTCATGATATTTGGTTTTCATTTCATGGCTGAAAAATGTCAAAATTTTAAGGTTTTTATGAGTTATGATATTTTATCTTTAACGCCATGGTTGAAAATGTCAAAATTTCAAGGTTTTTTTACAGTCTTGACATTTATCTTTAATGCCACGTTTAAATATTATTAGCTTTTTTTTTTTTTTTTTGTAGTGATATTTTATCTTTAGCATTCTTGTCGAAATCTATTGGAATTTTAAGTTTTTTTGGGAAAAATAATATTTTATTTTAATGTCATCACTAAAAATGTTGGAATTTTAACAAAAAAAACCATTAATGCAACAAACACTTTTTTTCTTTTTTTCTTTTTTTGAGTGTTTTTCATATTTATTGCACAATTTTTTAGTTTTTAATGCCATTGTTTAAAAAAAATTGAAATTTAACTTGAAAAATAAAAAAAGAGTGTTGATGCTACATCAACACTTTTCGTTTCAGGGTGTTTTTTAATGTTTATTGCACAATTTTTTTTTGAATTTTAACTAGAAAATAAAAAATTGTTGATGCAACATAAACACTTTTTTATTTTCAGGGTGTTTTTTCATGTTTTTTTTGCACAAAATAAATGGTTTTTTGGAATAGATAACTTGTTTTCAGGTTATAATTCTTGTTAAGTTGGTAACTTTGCTCAAAGCTAAAAGCATTGAGATGGATGTCAAATAATATAATGATCCAATCTTGATCATTTAACCTTCAAAGCGTTGATTTTAATTTGTTTTTATTAGATCTGTGGTGACGAATTGTCCAACGGAATATGCATGGCAACATATAGATTAGAAGTCTATCTACATCCTTAGACAATGCATATAATGCAAGGTCCCAAATGTTGTATAACCTAACCATTGATGTTTCCAGTATTAGTGACCATTGAGGATAATTTTTATGCTCATATTCATCACAATAATTTGGAAGCAATCACCTTGAAATCATCAGTTGTGTCCTTGATAACCTATCAATTTGGTCAAAACACCACCTTTTTGTTATTGTGAATAACACCATGTATACAAAAAAGGATTGGTCCTATTATGTGGTTGTTAAGAGTCCCTTTGCATTTGGACCATTTTTCCCTCCATTAATCGCATATTACGAACATTACCTTGCAAATTTTGTAATAAGTTTCAACTGAAAATAACGAGAAGAAGTGCACTACCCTAAAAAAAAGGAATAAAAATCTATAAAACTTTCCCTTAAATTACCAAAAAAAAAGAAAAAAGGAAAAAAAGATCTACTAAAAAGAACTTGTAAATGAAAATAAAGATAAACAACCATTTTTGAACTCGTAAGTGAAAATAAAAGTAAAATACCTTTAAAAATGGTTATTGTAAAAAAAAAAAAAAAAACAAACAAACAAAATAAATTTCAAATCTACAACAACCTTGCAATAATGTTATAATCCTAATTCGACATCTCTAAAATGACCTTAAAGTAGCATTATATAAGGAAAAAAGGGTCATGCTAACTCTAATACCATGTTGAAATGATAAGAGATAGTATATTTATAAACATCTCTTTAATAAGCCCTAACCCAACCAGAAAAAAAGTTAAAAATATATAAAAAAATTTAACTATTATTTCATTACATTAAGGTAATTTAACCCAAAACAGAAAATAGAGAGAAATAGTATATGTGGCCTTAGGCAAAAGGGTGAATGAATTAAATTGAATGAGATGATATTACAAATGTGAGAGATGATGTATATATTACCACTTTAAAAGGTTTTAAAGTACCAGCCCAAGGATGAGTCCAAGTTGACTTTCTTAAAACATAGTATAATACAATAAGTGGGTTTAACTACTCAAAGTTCAACGCAATAAAGGCCCCAAATGGGCTGGTACATGACCACAAATGAAGATTACACACATCAAGAAGATAACATTTCTTAGAAGAACACATTAAAGAAGAATATTAAACTTTGGAAAATAATATTGAATATTAATTATAAAGCTTACAAATAAAAACTCTATATTATATTTGAAACTTTTAGAGAGGATAATACAACAAAAACAACCCAAAGAAACATAAGGTAGAAACAAGTTATCCAAGCCCAATTTCGCGGTCCTCCAAGTTCCCCGCCAAAGAAATACCGCCTTAAAGCTATCGCAGCTATGCAAAGAATAAATGTTATGAAGAACACGATTAGGGAAAAGCTTAGGTCTCCAGCTTTGACTTCTAATGGTTCTCCAAAAACTATTGAATTGTAGACAGTGTTGATAAACCATGGTAGCCCGATGCCTACAAAGAGGTTTGCTGAATTACTGTACTCACATAAACAAATTAAATCAGGATAATGCATGCCTTACTCCAAAAGTAAATAAATGCTAAACAATGACGATTTTTATGCTAAACAATAACAATTTTTGTATAATAATAATAATAGCTTATCGAAATGTTAAGCACAAAGGTTGCATGCCATGAAATTAAGATGGACTAACAAGAAATGCGGATTATGCATATCTAAGACCGTAATGAAAGTAAATTACGTGTTCCACATTTTTCGGATCCAACATTCAAAAATTGAAGATCAATAGGCGTGTTATTATTATTATACATTATGCTATTGTGTACCGTGTCATTGTTGTTATTTTTATTTTGTTTCAGGATCTATATGCATTGTTTCACTTGTATAACTTACATCTGGCAATATAGCGACGTTATCAACATCAAAGGGCACCCACGTTGCTAGGGTTTAACTCATTTTTAATAGTGACAGGATAAGGTTTAACTCATTTTTAACAGTGAAAGGATATATTGGGTTTGTGATAAACCTAGTTCTAGTGGGGTTCTGTATAATGATTCTAATGATTCTTATGGGGAAGTCAATGGGAAGCAGTTCCATAATCAAGATTTGGAACATTCAAGATTTTGTGCCATGGAAGCTAAAGGTGAAAGTTCTTCTTATCGATAGAGAAGAATGGGTTAATGTGGAAACAAAACTTACTAGTACACCTAAATAAGACAAGGAGAAGATGGAAAGAAAGGCAAGAAGTAAAAATTGACTTTACCTCTCAAAACCAATGTTGTTAAATGTCTCTAAAGAAGATAATGTAAAAATGTTGTGAGATAAATTTGGAAATTTGTATCAATCAAAGTCCCTAGAACACAAATTATTTCTTTGAAAGAAGTATCATCTTAGGATAGATAATGACAACTCGACAACAAAACATATAAATTCCTTTAATACTCTAGTAAGTCAACTTCTCTCTATTGACATTAAGATTGAGGAAGAAGGTACGTTATCACCCTCTTACGTTCTTTTCCAAACTCTTGACAAAGCATCCAAAGTCCTTAATACTCTAGTAAGTCTATTTTCTCTTTGTTGATATTGAGATGGAGGAAGAAAATAAGTTATCACCGACTTATGTTCTTTGTCAAGCTCTTGTGACAATCAAGTTCCAACAATTGGTAGTTGTAAATTTATGTAGATGTTCTATGCTTGATGCAACTTTACTTATCACTACAACAATCACATAAACAATCAATTAAAACGCTGATAGAACATACCAGTGGATCTATAGAAGACAAACCAAAAACGAAAAATGTGGTGGTGCATTACGGCGGTCAACAGGATGCTTCAACCAACAAAGTTTCCTTTAGTTAGCCAGCAACATGTGTCCCCAGCTTAACCCTAAAAAAACATTACGGTCAACTCAAAGTCAACTTGAGAAAAAGTCAACGTTGCCCCAACGACGACAACACCAATGACGCTTCCCGGCAACAACGATAGCAACAATGGCCGGCGACACTAGCGACAACGGCGGCCACGACAACAACAACGGCGACAGCAGTAGCAACAACGGTAAAGTCAACGAAACATGGTCTGCGGTCAACCTTTGACCTTGGTTCTTGTGCCAAAATGTACGACCTTCGAAAATTGAAATCTCCACCAAAAATCAACTCCCTTTGGACCATACGTTGACGAAAGTCAACAGCTAGTCAACTTGCATGAAGCCTAATCTGTGACTTCCTCTTCATCCTTCTTTCCCATGTGTGAGCCGGAAAGCGCACTCCCGAGGAGCTCGAACCAATCGAGAAGAGGAGAGATGATGTGTGAGGATGAGATGAATGAAATGTCCTCCAAGTTGACTCTATTTATATCAATCAGGGTGTGTGACTGTTGGCGGTGTAAAACTATGGGCGGCTTTGCACATATTTTGAAAGTATTAAAAACAAATTCAAAATAAATGTTACACTCATCGGATCAAGATGATCTTGAATCGATCTTGCACCTCTTCGAAGAGGAACCCGAAATAAAAATATTGGTGTCTTCTAATAAAGGCATCACAACAAGTTTGGACCTAGTTGTCCAATTTTTAACCTCCCCTCTCAACTAGGAGAACTCATCCACCGAGTGCAATCAAACATCGTACGTCATCTGCAGTAACTTGCTTTGTTGGCCTCTTTGTTTCGAACGAAGTGGGTCAATCACAAAGACATCATTCTGGTGACGATTCAACCAGGAGATACGAAACCTCACCATCGGACTCACAAAGAGTCTCAAGCCAACCGAAGTTGGTTTTATCTAACCCAAAGTTAGTAGGGTAGAAACCTCACACAGGACTCAGGGAGTCATATACCCAACCGAAGTTAGTTTCAACGACCCGAAGTTAGTTGGAGGTCAGAAACCTCTGGGACTTGATCCCGAGCTCAGTGGTTGGAGCGCGCCATCTAGATGGGAAATCGACGTCTCGATGCGTCCATCGGTCTTTGCTACTATTCTCTGGCTACCTCATTGGCCAAATGAGGTACTTCCCATAGTCAGAAACTCAAATGGGTAGGATGCATATGGGGCCACAGAGATCATAGGCGAACCAACTCAATCATCACAACGGTGGGGCCCAAGCACACCAACAAGGTTTCGACAAGCCTAGCCACCATGGTTGCTTACAGCTCAAGCTGTCCTAAAGCCCCCGAGCTCCCAAAGCTCATCGTCAGCAGGTCCCTCGAAATGGGGTCGTTCACGATTCCAGGAATTCTCCTGGAAGGTTGAGCATGACCTTCCCCAAAGGCATTGTAGAGAATATCCGCGACTGCTCATCGGTTCTATATGATTGAGCCTTACGGTCTTTCTCATTGTACCATATCCGGGATAAAGTGGTACACGACCATCAACATGCTTGGATTGATTGTAGGAACCGAGATTCTGTGACAAACAAATCCCCCTACGGTTATCACAAAGGATAACGGTGGCATCTAACACGTATAGGAACAACTCCCTTTGAAGAGCTTTCGCAGCCAAGTGACTTCTGTGACGCCATCTTTGCCAATGTATTCGGCCTCGATGGTGCTCAAGGCCTCTGGGCTTTCGTTTCTGCCGAGAAGACGGATCTGCATGCGAAGTAACATCCGGATGTGCTCTTGCAATCTGCCTACTTGCTAGCCCAATCGACACCCGGAAATTATGTCAAGTGTCATATACGGTGGTATATCTCCGGCCCATGATCCTATCGTGCCCTAGAGATATCTCAGGTTTCTTGCTTTCAACCCGATGAATGTTATGATCAACCATGTGTTGACTCAAAGTGTTCAACGCACAACATATGTCTAGACGGTGTTCACTAAGAACATCGGGGCCTCTCTGAGTTGTGATACTCGGTAGAATTTGCTAACACGGGCAGTAAATGACACACCACTCAACTTCTTAATGTTGAGCTCCATCGGTGTCAACACGGACTTACGAGTCCACCATACTAAATATTTCCGGAAGCTTCACAATGTATTTTCTTGAGAGAGGAAACGTCTCACTAGGTCTGCGGACCTCCGGGCCTGAGTAGTGCATCGATCCTGAGTCCTTCATCTCGAACTCGATGGCGAGCTCCCTCTTGATCGATGAATAAGAGGGTCGGCCCCGCCTATCGGGAAAGTGCGTCCACATATAGCACGAATAAGAGGCTTCTCCCTATCAACCTTGAAGTAAAGTTTTGGATCAACATTACTCTACGAGTGACCCGACTTCATCGGAATAACTATCTATCCTCTCGTACCAAGCTCCTAGGTACTTCCTTCAACTTATAGAGGTTTTATTCAACACAGAACATGGGTGTCTTCGATCTGCAGACTTCGAACCCAAAGAGTTGCTCCATACACCTCTTCCTTTATCGCACCATGCGCAATCTACCGGTCTTCACATCCATCGATGAAGACTCCATCCTTGCGTAACCTTGAGGCTATGATAGATGGGATGGTGGTCACGAGTGCAAATATGTCATCATAGTCTGTCTCCTTTTAAGAGAGAAGCCACGAACATGATCTTGCCTTGAACTTTTCAACACTTTCATCAAATCCATGCTTGATCTTGCATTGTTTCAGAGTGACAAGCCACTTTGTCCTCCGGTCTTGGAACCCACATCAACATCATTCTTCATTATGGACTCATACTCTTCGTGCATAGCATCATCGGACTTGATGCTTTACAGCTTCCTCAAAAAGATCCCGATTTCGGATTGTTCAATTGTACTCATGGCTACTAGATACCCTTGGTATCTGCTCGGCTTCTTGCTTTCATGGAATGTCCCCCTTGGGGCCATATATCCCCTCGGCATCCTCGGAAATGTCCCTCGACCACGATTGGTCTCTTTTGATGAGAGGTGGATCAATTGGGTCCATCGGTCCTTCAATATCGAGCATCATCTCATCCTTCGGTTCCTCAGTTCCGAGGCCTTGCTTCATGATCTTCCTCGGATCTCGGAAGATTGACTACTTTCCTGTCGAGGAAGCATCTTCATCAAAGGTGACATCGTGGCATATCTCCACTTCCCTTTGACCGGGGCACATAGAATCTATAGGCCTTCGAAGTTCATTTCGCCAACCCATAAACATTGGTCTCCCTCTTGATGCTAGCTCCCTCTGTGAAAGTTCTTGAACTCGTTAAACTCATATTCGGTGCCATTATCGGTTTGTTGAGTAGCATCTCATGTCATTTCACTCCCAATGGACTTCCTCCCAACACGGTAAGTGCTTATCAATTCTGAACTCAAACGTGATAGCTGCCGAAGGCTCTTCTTCACATACGCACCTTTCCATCAATGAATGCCACATTGAAACCTTTGTCTTCCATGGCCGATATGAACACAAGGTTCTTCGCCGATGGTACATAGAGTACATCCTGCCAAGTGGAGGACTTGACCTTGAGAGACAAGTGGAGGTCATGATCTGTCCACACGGGATATGTGGCATTATCTCCAAAGATAATTTCTAGATTAGTATCCTTCTCAACCATATCGAGAGAGTGCTTCCTTGAACCGGTGATGTGCCTTGAGGCACATATCTATCAACTAGACATCCATGGTGTCGGGTGGAGATGCGGCCAGGAGAGGAAGATACAAGAATGAATTCATTTCTTGTTATCAACAACATTTGATTCCTCATACTTGGAATTTTTTTGACCTTTTGAAAGGTTGATCATTCTTTGGAGGGAGCCTTCTTCTTTCTTCCGGAACTTTGTTGTTCCTTTGATTACCATCCCCTCTTTGGTTGTTATTGTTGTCATCATCATCGGGAAGTCCTTCTTGAAAAGGGCATTCTCATGTAAGTGACACAGCCTATGACAAGTGTAACACTTGCCACTTCTTTTCATGACCTTTGCTCTTCCTTTTTTTCTAGAATGGCTTGACGTAGGCGACATTCCCCTTCATTTTCATCTGCACCTTCATTCTTGTCTCTTCTTGAACGCATCTCGTAATTGCCTCGTCAAAGTCGGGTATCACATTATTATTGAGAATGGTAGTGTTGAAGACATGCCATTCGGTTAGGAGCCCTCCGTGCGGTGAGTACCATCTCTCGATCAACTATTGTCTCCCCAATAGCCAACAAATTATTCACCGATCTCGATCGGCCAGGAAAAGTATGATTAAACCGGAGACTCATCCACCCTTTCTTGATTCTTCGATTGATTCTTGAAGAATGGCCTTGATTGCATTGTTGGCCTTGAACATGAGGACCAACTTATCATACATCTCTTTAGGCACGTACTAGCTCGAAGATGTAGGCCACAGTCTTATGAATGGATTCCTTGATCATCATCTTTGCTTTGATCTCCCCCTTTTTGTACTTTGTTATGGTAATGACGATGTGATGGATGGAGTTCTTGGATTTTACCCGCACATAGTCCATGACATCTTGGTCTTCAATTTGAGATCAATATCATCTTCAACATGGAAGTCATCCTTCCCCCAATCAATTGCTCATCCTCCTTGAAGCCATATTTTTTGGAACCCATTTTATTCTTTGGTGATTGCTACAAATAGGGCCTTTGCCTCCTTTCCGATTCCATGTAAATTTATGTAGATGTTCTATGCTTGATGCAGCTTTACTTATCACTATAGCAATCACATAAACAATTAAATGCTTATTTGATAGAACATACCGGTGGATCTATAGAAGACAAACGAAACAAAAAAATGTGGTTGTGCGTTACGGCGATTGTAGGGATGCTTCAACCAACAAAGTCTCCGTGATGAACCAGCAAGCATGTGTCACAACAACCCTTAAAAAAAGCACACGATCAACTCAAAGTCAACTGAAAAGTCATGGCCCCTTTATGACGACAACGGAAGCAACACCGACAACGGCAACGGCGGTAGCACGGCAACGATGGCGATAGTAGCGGCACCCGGCGGCAACGACGACGCGACAACAGCAAGAGCAACAATGAGTAAAAGTCAACGTAGCAATTACGGTCAACCTTTGACCTTGGTTCTTGTGCCAAAATATATGTGCCAAAATCGAAGTCTCCACCAAAAATCGACTCATTTGGACCTGCGTTGACCAAAGTCCTTCTTGGTCAAACTTGTCAATGGAAACCCTGGCTGCAACGGCTTCTCTTCATCCTTCTTTCCCCGTGTGAACTGAAAGCGCAGGAGCTCGAACCAATCGAAGAGGAGAGATGATGTGTGACGATGAGATGAGTGAAATGTCCTCCAACGTTGACTCTATTTATATCAATCATTGAGGTGTGTGACACATTTGTTGGGGGTGTAAAACCTTAAGGCCGACACACATATTTTGAAAGTATTAAAAATAAATTCAAAATAAATGTTACGCTCATCGAATCAAGATGATCTTCAGATTGATCTTGCCTCTTCGAAAGAGGAACCCAATAAAAATATTGGTGTCTTCATCTGAGCATCACAACATGGAGTTTGGACCTAGTTGTCCAATTTTAACAATAGTACTACTCAATCCACATTAAAGTTCGGGGGATGTAGTTGCATTCTTGTTGTCAAAGGAAATCAAGAGAGAAAATCCATGGAGGTATGGCCAAGGAGGCTTGTCTGTGAGAGGGTCACCTTGTAGATAGAAAAAAAACTAAGCCTTTTGGGGAAGGTTTAAATCTAGAGGTGGATTTGGATCTGGATAATCTAGAAGGATATGTTGGAAATGCAATGAAGTTTGGCATTATAGAAAAAATTGTAGATAAAAAATGTTGATGAAAACAAGGGATTTGATGATGCTCATACTATCAAGGAAAGGCCTCCTCCAAAAGGAGGTTGTACTTGGCATCTATACTTATGCACTCAAATCATGATCCATGTTGATTGACTTAGGTGCATCTTTTCATGAATCCTCACAAAAAGTGGTTTGTGAATATGCAAAGTATAATGGAAGATGGCTAAATAGCCAAAATCGAGAGGATGTGGAGAGGGTCTAGTTGTTTACTTTAAAATGGAAGTGTTAGAACCCTTCCTATTGTTTTGCATACTCTAAGATTGGCCAAAAACCCTTATATATGTGAGTGAGATGAGTAATGTGAGTGTACAAAGTATATTTGAAAAGGATACACATAAGATAGTTCGGAAAATGGTGTTATTGGGGAGTGTAGATTGAAACTCGAGAAGTTGGGAAACACTCTTATAATGGGTGCAACAATACCACTGTTTTCAAGAATGGAAATAGAAATCCTACTCTTCTTGTAGAGAATACAAAAATGATAAATAAAATTGGGTGAGAATCCCACCTAACGAAAAAAAGGATTCGGGCTTATACTGTATTGATATGTCTAGACCTATACCTTTTCCAATCTCTAGGAGGATCTTTGTACCATGTTTCATTTATAGAGTATTTCTCTAGTAAAACATGCTTGTATTCCCAACTAATAAATTTAGGCTTTTCAAAAAAAATCATGGAGTTCAAAGCTCTTGTAGAAAACCAAATGTTAAATTTGGAAACTGAGGCCAAATTCCACCTTGGGACAACTCATTTGATGGAAATGATGATTGTATTGGATTCCTCTTTTCGAGAGGTCAAGGTTGATCTAAACTCCATCTCATTCGGAAAAGCGGAAGTGTAATTTTGAATTTATTCTCTCACATGTACAAATTGTTCAAGTCGGCCTCGGCTTAATGTAGGCTCAGAAGCCCAATAGACGTGTTTCTTCTTACCCACAACGAATTGTATAAATAGGAGTGACCTCTCACCTCATTTGGACATCATTCACTCACATTCTTCTGCATTGAATTGGTTCGTACAACTTGGGTATCCTCTCTCTCTCACACACGTCTTGCTAAGGGGCAGGTTTTATTAGGCAGTTGTAGGCTGAAAATTTCGAGGTTTAGACCGGTGTTGACTAGCGTTGATCGAGGCTTTTTTGACTAAATTTATTTGCCGGTTTTAAGGGAAAAATTCGGCTTTCTTGAGGCTACATTGATTGGCACAAAAAATTGGTGTTTGAAGTTGTTTGACTGCATTGATCGCGAGCCTATTTGATAAATGAGGGCGACTATTGTTTGACCGAGTTTGACCGAGATTTGTGGGGCTTGTTTCGGGTTGGTTAACCTTTGCTGGGGGTTAGATTAGTGCCTTTGTTGAGCTTCAAGGAGGTGTTTTCTTGTTCTTTTGACTCAACTTGACTTTACGAGATTTGGGGTTGAAGTTTGGCTATGGGTTAATACACTAAATTTGACGGCTTGGGCGCTTGACTTTTTATTGGGCTAATCTATTTTACTGTACTCTCTCTCTTTGTTGAACTATTGAATAATAATAAAGAAGATTTGATCGAAAGGGTTTTCCCCACATCGGTGTTTTTCCACGGCATCTGGCAATCAAATTGTTCTCTTGTCTTAGCTTGTCTTTGCATTTTTTATGTTCTATACGCATTCTTTTGTCAATGTGATTAATGGTTGATGTGATTGCTCGGGAAATAATTGGATATTGTTGTTGGGTACGCTAAAGGAACATTGAAGTAAATTGTGCTAAAGCATAGAACATCTTTAGCATGAAAATTCAAGTCCTAGATATGGAATCGTATTGCAACAAACTAAATTACTTCTCCTACTTGTAAATTACATTAACAAGTTATTTTGCAAATTATGAAAACATTGAAGCAATTGAAGCAACCTTCACTTAATTAATTTAGATGTAGGGCATGGCGAGCAAAACAAATAACACACAAAGGACTATGATTATTTTTGGACAAATGTCCCCGGAAAAACCCAATGCGGAAAATCGGTGCAACGGATGCGGGGTTTTATTATTAAGCCACGAGTTATTTTGAATACATCTTTGAATATCTCACCGGACTGTTGAATTTACAGAGAAATAGTGATGAAGAAAAATAGTGAGGTTACCTCCTCTTTACAAATCTCGAGCCGTCCGGGACCATTTGAAATAGCGAACCCCCAACACCCTCTACATTGCCCTGCACGGGTAGGCTACCGTATGCCTGCATGGGGACCTACGATGGGCCGAGTTCACCCCCTGCGCAGTCTTTCGGCCCTCGAAGCCAGTCCAAGCCCTCCCGGCCTCGGAATCTCGATTTCCCGGCTTAAACAAGGACATGCTCAAAAGCTGGGTACCTGCGTGTGCTTTGTGTGGCCTTACGTCACCCCTTATGGGTGTTGCGTCACCCTCTCTGGGCTACCATTGCTTCCTCTTCGATCTTTATCGACTCTCGCTAATGATCCTTGGCCTCGGGAAGATCCTCCACCTTCGCCAGCATCATCCCCTCCAATTGCGTGAAGAATATCTAGATCGGTTTTCCTCTGAGCACTACTCCTTCGAGAAAATTCGATCACTTGATCTTCTTGGTGTGTTCCAAATGACCCTCAAGCCTTCCTTTATAGTCTTCTCGGTGGGCAACGACCGAGATTAGATCTCCAGTAAGCGGCTAAGATTACATTGAGACACGATGCTTTTTCTAAGTTTCACCCACAATTTAAATTAATACCCATTAATTATTTTAATTTCCTAAGTTAGACTTGGGGTCCTCATTAAAAATAAATAATTTATCAAATATTTGTTTTTGGGTGGAATTTTCCAAAACAATTTTTGGGTTATGTGGAATGCATGTGTCTCAGCCTCTCCACAAAATTTGAGACTTGAAGCACATACGTGCTACCCCAAAATCAACACTCCCTCTTAGCAACGGCGAATGTGCTCTAGAAAATATGCCTTCTTTTCTTTGCTGCGCTCTTTAGTATTTCCCTCTTTGCGTTGTTGATGTACGACACGTTGTCCACCAACCAGCATCTTTAACTGTTTGCCATTGTCTTATTGTTATACAACATGATCACTTAACTGCATCATCTTGCCAACTCCCTCTCAAATGTTGCATCCGCGGCTAGCCGCCCACTTCTTGCTAACTCTTCTTTGCAACTCGGTTGCATAGAAACAAGCGAAAAACATCCAAAAACTGCGAACAAGTGTTAAAAGGATGCATCTCGATGTTGAAGCTTCATTGCCCCCACTGATCTCACAATGTCCCTTTGAAACCTTTGTGTTGCTACGCTCTTTCAATCGTCCTACGCGTTAACAACTTTGCTCTACGATGCTCAGATTTTAGCGTTGTTAACTTACATTTTGCATGTGTCATTTTTACTGCTGTGCTTTCCTCCGGCCTGCTACTGGCGATCTTGGGCACTCGTAGGAAGGTCACGATCAGGCGGACTCATCGAGGATCATGCCCAAGCGAAGTTCTTGCAAACTTATAGCTCAATATCGCCCCATCTCCCTCCTGGAGATGCACTTGACACTCATGGCATACTCATCCTCATTGATCTTCGTAGTCACAACCTTGAGATTATGCTTCTCGTCCTTGTCCTTTTTCTTCAAGGATATTGGGTAGTGTAGTGATCGATTTCACCACACAAAGCATTTGTTGATCTTGAACATCTTTCTTACGTCTTTGCTGCTCCTGTTGCCCTTTGGATACAAGGGTTACATTTCTTCCTCCTTTGCCTTCAACCCACGCTGCCCCTTCTTGCCATCAAGTTTGCACTTGACCAATTCTCTCTTTAGCTCTTCTTTGAAAGAGCATCTCTTCTAACTTTGGCAAAGTTGCTTTGCCCGGGATACTTTGGATGAACACTGCCAATCTTCTTCCAGTTGCGTTAAAAGCCGAGTCTCACCATTGTTGTAGGAGAAAGGGGTGGACCCCGACTACAAGTTGATCATGGATCTCTGAAATCTAGTTAGGAATGGAATAATCGCTCCCCTCTGCGTACGAGCCATCCTTAGATGTTGCTCTAAGTACATTTTCCGGCTTGCTTGGAAGGTCCTTCATACAACGTTGCCAAGAACTTCCCACATCTTCTAAACGGTGTCCTTGCGGCTATATGGGACACAATATGATCTTTGGCCTTTCCGTCGAGGAGTAACCTTCTATACTTCACCATGTTGGATGTGTTACTTCTGTGACGGATGCGCTCACAGCGGGACAACTATCATACTCGTCACAAAGAGCTTGAGATTGTATTCATACGAAGGCATTGAATCCCTCGCCTTCCAAATTACATAGTTGAGAGAGCTCCCTCAGCGGTCACAGATTTCTAAGCCGAAGTGAGTTGCCATGGCCGTCAATAATGTCGAATGCTCCTCTTCTTCCCCCTCAGCACAGCCTTTGGACAAGCCTATGCACTCCTAGTTGGAGCTTGTAGATCTTCCACCTAGATCGGTTTATCGGATCTCGGAAAATAGAGTTCCCAGCTAGGAACTCCTTGAGAAAAAAATTCCCTCATTGTGTTGCTTCTTCCTATGAAAATTCCCATAATGGAGAATTCTACAACTACTTGTAAATTTCTTCTATTTGTTGTCAAACACAATTATTTAATATTTCTCGTGTTAAATAACAAAATAAAATATGTTACGAGACTACACAATTATCAAATCACATATAAAAATAGCACGAGTAATCACACATAGACACCTTTATTTTTGGACAATTGTCCACGACCCAATGTGGGAAAACCGGTGCAACGGATACGAGGGGTTTCTTTATTATTATAAATTATGAGTATAAATGTGTGATTGTAAATGTCAATCAATCACTTGAAGAGAATTACATTGATGAGGTGAGTGAGACAAGCTCTACATCACCATACGAGTTCAGCCATGACACCATACCCTGGCAATAGGCTCTACGTGATTTACCGTAGCAGTGGCCCCGCATCACTCATCTTTTGTCTGCAAATCGCTGGCATATGGCATCACTGACTTCTTATGTGCTTGCTGCTGTGATGAACCCCCAAGTGATCCCCTTCCTTCCCGAGAAATGTCCTCACGACACCGGATGAACCCTCGGTGCCCTCTCAACGAGAAAACAAAACTCCCTCTGCTTCTCGCTAGCCCAGTATGTCCCATTTGCTAGGGTAACTTTCTGCCCAGATGCTTTGGATCCTCTCTCTCCTCTTCATGCACTCTCTACGCTTAAAGAAATTCTCCCTCTGGATATGCTCCACCTTCCCCCTTTGCCAAAATGAGAACCTGCGATTCTTCCCTTCTTTGAAGAAATCGAACTCTTGGTTCACTATAGTTTGATGTGTTTTTCCATAGGTCCCTCACCCTCCTCCTTATCTTCTTTTGTTGAGCCGACTAACGACCAAGATTAAAACATAATCAAGGGCTAAGATTAACTTAGAGGTGATCCATGACTTTATCTAGAAGATTCTCCTTGACTTGATTAAAAATTTAATACCCTTTAATTAATCGGTTTCCTAAGTTTAAACCAGGAAAACATTAAAAATGATTAATTAATTTAATTAAATAATCTCTAAGTGGAGATTTTTTCCAAAACACGTTCCCCGAGTTTTAGGGAATACATGTGTCTTAGCCCATGTACAAAATTACAAGGCTAGAGCACATCAGATGCTACCATAAATCAACACTTCATACCATGGCCATTTCACTTCAACAAACAAAATCGCACAGAAAGGCGCATCCTGGGCGTTGCGTTTGAGGCTTTGGGCTGCTCCCCCAGCTGCGACAAAATTCGATTTGGAAGCCCTTCCTCTCTGTCGACTCACTTGAGGGCCTTTCTCGGAAATTTCAGCCCTCAGGGGCCTTGATGCTGCAATCCCTACGGGATTCAATGCAGCCCCAACCACCACGTATTCGGCCTCCTTCTACGTGACTGGATCTGCTCTTCTTGTTTCACTTGCAACGTTACCTGACTTTGATACCATGTAGAAAATTCAAGTCCTAGATACGGAATCCCTACGCAGCAAGGCAAATTACTTCTCCAACTAGTAAATTACATTAACAAGTTATTTTGCAAACTACTTAGAAAACATTGAATCAGTGCGAAGCAACCCTCACTTAATTAATTTAGATCTTTGAGACGAGCGAGCAAAAAGAAATAAAACACACGGGACACCATTAGTTTTGGACAAATGTCTGACAAAACTCAATGCGAAGGCTTGATGCGACGGTCCGAAAGTTTTATTATTAAGTAACCGATTATTCTAAATACATCTCTAAATGTCTCACGAGATAATCCGATTATAGAGAAATGCGATGAGAAAAATAGTGAGGTTACCACACAACGCTGCCAAGTCTCAAGTTGATTTAGTAGTTGAAATGTCAAAACCCCGGCTTCCTACTGTCTTTGCCTCTACATAGTAGGCTGGCGGTGCTTTGCGTGGGGACTTGATGGATTGCATCACCCCTTTGCGTGATATTTCGGCCCTCAAGAAACTCGATCCCAACCCTCAAGAAACTCAATCCCAACCCTCCCGACTTAGAATCTCAATTTCCCAGCCAGAAACTCGGTTTTAACTCGGCCACGTTGCCTGCGCATGTGGCTGCCGCGGCTACGTCACCCCTTCTCGGTCTTTGCGTCACTCTCTCGAGTTCTGCGATTCTTCCTCTTCATCTTTATCTTTCTATCTGCCGATGATCCCTTGGACCGAGAAGATCCTCTTGCCAAAATTGTCTTTTGCTCCTCCAAACTGCGTGAAGAATCTCTAGATCGAAGTTTTCCTATGACCTTTGCTCCTTCGAAGAATGGAATCCACTTGATCTTCTTGGTGTGTTTTCCAAATGACCTCGAGCCTTCCTTTATAATCTTCTCGTTCGGCCAGCCTCGGATTGAACCTCGGAGTTGAAGAAGGCAATTCGAGGTAACTCTAAACCAACAACAGCCAAGTGACTAGCCTACTAGGGAAAGGAAAGAAGGAGCTCTCTTCGTAAGGATCCATGACCAAGATGGCTGAGTAAAGATATTAGGCTAGGTATAGTAGTTCGGGGTTTGATTTTGATTGTATAGGGTTGTGTTGGATTGAAGGACTCAAACAATCGAGAACAAAGGAAAATTAGGTCAAAATTTATAGGCGTTCATATGGGGCAAGGTAGGTACAATGTTTAGCTCTTTAGGTTCAATTGATGGGATGATCAAGACCCGATCTTGCGAACTGGAATTAAATAAAAAAACGTGATTTTTCCACATGACGATCAAATCGTCGATTTAATCAACGATTTGCCAAAAAATGATGAAAAAAATCACAATAAAGTAGTAAAAATAGCCAAAAAATCGTAAAAAAATGCATTGGATCCGCTTTAAATACTTAAAAATTTGGAAAAAAAATATATTTTTAATATTTCCGATCTTTTTCGATTTTTTTCGGTTTTTCACGATTTTCTCGATTTACCTGCGTCAATTTAATCCACATTCGCGATTTTCAAAACATTGATCAAGGCAATTGAGGAGCTAGAAAACATGGTGCAATCATAGGTTCTTTCATGAAGAAATAAAATGATGGATGAAATAAACAAAACATTCCAACAAGCGAGCACAAAAAAGGAGAAAATACGGAACTAAACACCATACCATGAATCCCATAAAAATAGCGCAAATTTGATTAATTTTCCTGCTCATCGGCGATACAAAAGTGTCTCTTCAAAAGCCAAACATCAGCGGGTCCAACCACACAAATGAGAGAGAAAGAAAGAAGATATAGACCTCAAAACCATGTAGAAATTTACGAATCATATACTTATGCGGAAAATTATTACGGTGTCTGATTAAGCTCCTCGTACTTATGTAAGTTATCAGGCCGAATAAATTCAAGTTAACATCTCGCCAAAACATAACAAATCTCTACCAATTCGGATACGGAATAAGCACATACACACATTGACAAAGTGACATAGTTATTTACGGATAGCATCCCGGAAAAAACCCAATGTGGGAGAAAAACGGTCTACGGGCTGTTTGGAGGGTTCTATTATTAAAGAATATTTCGAATACACAACTGGGTTCGGTTGGAAAACAACACGGAGAAATCTCGAGTTCTATAGCTCCAAGTTGGTCTAGGACCAAAAATAATGATAGATCCACCCTCGAATGGGATTTGCAAAACTCGACGGATCCGGACACAAAAACCCCGGCCCCGCCCCTCGAAGGCTGCGTCGGCCCTCACAGAAGCCTACGAAAGCCTTTGTGTCGACCTTGGATGGCCTCCAAACCCTCTGTGGCCTCCTAGAAGGTTGCGTTAACGCGAGAATGGGTGATGCGATCCTTCCTGCTTGCCCAGGGTCTCTGTGCAACCCACGAAGGGTTTCACGAAAATATTGTTGTCCCTACCTCTATGCTTGCCTTCCTATGCACTTTCCTTGAGCTAATATTTTTTGCCTCTTGTGTGTTCTAAACCTGGGATTAGATCATCCCCTTGGTCTAAAATTCCCCCTCTCTCTGATAGAAACCTTTTGAGTATTCTTATGTTACCCTAGAATCACCGACAGCTTCGGTCTTTCTGCCTTTGTGTCTTTAAATGACCCAAGTCTTTCCTTTATACTTTTCTCGTTGACAAATCCATGACCATGATCATATCTTGAATCAATGGCTAAGATTAAAATAAAGCTTGATCCATGTGACTTAAGACAATTTCCTCACATGTTTAATTAAATTCACTTTAATTATTTTATTTTCCTAAGTTTTAACTTAGTAAATACATTAAAATAATTAATTAATTTAATATCTCCTAAACCGGATGAAATTTCCAAAATCTATTTACGGGTCTTGTAGATGAGGTGAACTCTAGTCCTTCCTCAAAATTTGGGACCTAGGCACAAGCTTGATGTTACCCTAAATACACAAAAATCTCAACAAACCACTCCCTAGCCTCGGGGAGTTGAATTCATGAGATGAGAATCGAGTTTCCACCAAATGCTAAACAAGAAGTCTGAAGACTAGGAAGACCCAACAACTTGCCTCTAAAAAGAGAGGAAAGCGAAAGCAGGATTCATTTACCTCTAGAGGACTCAAGATAATGAATTTACCCATAGTAAACTAATATTCATCATAATTACATTCATCATGAACATTTACATAGTAAAAATTACATTTCTAAAAGTATGAAAAGTCAAAGTTTGAAGATTTGTAAGATTGTAAAAATTTGCAATTTTCGAGCAAATGCGAGCGACCAAGTCGAAAAAATACCACATTTTCTTGGCATTTTGGTTTGAATGCCTTCCGAGGTGTCCAAATCAGCTCCATGATAGCTCATTGGAAAGCTCTTTGAGTCTAGTTTCCAAATCTATCTCCAGTTCCAAAATGGTGCTCATTTGCTCTATCAAAAACTTGATCTCCCAATATTGAGTAAGCAATGACAACCGAGGTCAAAAAGCTGTTGCAAATTGGTTTTTTTTGCATGTTTGAGGACAGGATTCTCCTTCAAATCTTAAAACTTGCTAGGGTTGATGTCCTCACCGTTATAAACCTGCTGGTGGTGGCCATTTGTCAATTGGAGGCCTAAAAAAGAGCGCAACGTCTAGATAAAACATTGCCTTTGGCAAAATTTCTGCGTGCAAATATAGAAAAACAGAGAAATGACCAAAAATTGCAAATGTGCCAGGAAATTTACAAAATTTGTGAGGGTACTTGCTTATCAGTGCTTGAGGCATGAAGAGACACCTCAACGAGTGCTCTCTGCTCTCTCTTTCTCCCCTTTCTTAGTCAAACTTTCAATTTTAGCATTGGATCTTTTTGAGCTTGACGATACAATTTTCTCTTTTCGTGCATAGAGTTTCTGACTCTTGTCCTCAACAAGTTATTATCCTTGTTGGCCTTCTCTAACCTCTCCAAATGTAGATTGGCTCTATCAAGCCATGATTCCCTTTGCTAATCTCTAGAGACCGTAGCTCACTTGGTGTGAGTTGCTCTGCAACTTCCGACTTCTCTGTGCTCGTGCTAAAGCTCACTTGACCCTATAGTCTTTGGATTTTGTCTTGAGTTGATCCTCCTCAACATCCAGTTTCACCAAATCTTTCCAAGGTCTCTTCAAGCAAGGCCTTAGCCTTCCATCTCTCTTTGTGCTTTGATGGTCTTTACCTCATTGATGATTACTTGGTTTCCATGCTTGATTTTCTTGCTCAAGAAAGTCAATCACATATTGCTCTCTCAAGATTAGCTTGAAGTTCACTAATCTTTGCTTCTTTGTCTTTGATTACTTCCCACTTATTGGTGATTTTGTCCTCCATCTTCCTCACCTAGGTCAATCAGCCCCAAAATTCATGCTACATTTCATGTTTGTCCTTCTCATCATCAATGATTGGCTCTTTAGCCCTTTTCCTTGCCTTTTGTCCACCTATTTTTTGATGAAGAAGGCATGGCCCTTTCCTCCAAGTGAAGCAAACACATGCTTGTAGCCTCTGCGATAAGTCTTGGGGAAGTAACAACATCGGTCAAATTAGCCCAAGTTGCCTCAATATCCTCCTCAGCACTTGATGACTCGGAAATCATGATGTGATGATGATGAAGGGTTATAGAAAGGTGAAGAAGAAGGATCAACATGAGGTGAATGAAATTGACTTGGTGATGATGCATGAGCGGCCAGAAATTTGAGATGGAGGAGTGGATATGGGAGGATGAGATGATAGAGGGAATATTACGATCATGTTGACTAGGTGGGGTAGTAGAAAATTTCATTACTATGAATGTGTCCCATGGAATTTTCTTTGCTCCAGGCGATGCATAACTATCATTTTTGATAGAAATTGGTGAAAGAGACTACGCATTTGATGATTATAATCCTCTTTTTATTGCAATGTATGCCATCTTGTCAATGTTGCGGGAGAGGAAATAGGGTATGTGAGAAAACGTCGACTCTAGTGAAATGCATAAGAAGTCGGATATGATATGAATGAGTCGAGAAAACCTTAAAGTCACCGAGGTGAAGTATTTCATGATGATTTTCATCATAGGGACCTATCGATCAGAAGATGAGAGAAAGGGAAAATGGTTTTTTGGTCATCCTTGTATCTGGGTTTGAGATATGGTTCATAGTAACTATGATCAAGGTTTCCTTGTTTAAACATTTCTCTCCCACATTAGGGATCTGTGCTTGTTCTTGATAGCATTAGTAGACATGGTAAAAGTAGCTTGACAAGAGTGACCCTGCTGTAGAATTTCGTAGATGTTCTATGCTTGGGCAACTTTACTTTTCTCACGGCAATCATACGAATAGTTAAGTAAAAATGCGAGATAGAACATATAAGTGGATCTTATGTAGAAGACAAATCGAAACGGGAAAAATGTGGTCGGAGTGCGTTACGGCGGTCAACGGGATGCTTCAGCAAGCAAGAGAATCTCCTTGGTCGGCCAACCCGAATGTGTCACAACGGTCCTCCAATCAGCGAAACCGAGTCAACCCAAGTCAACTCCAAAAAAAGGTCAACGATGTCCGGAAAAAAGTCAACGCGGGGCAGCAAGCTAAAGTCAACCTTGACGACGATTGGTCAACCCTTTGACCTCGATTTACATGCTTAAACGGTACAGCCCTTCCAAAATCGAACTTCTCACCAAATTTCAGCCCATTCGGACCATCGTTGACCAAAGTCCTTGTTGAGTCAACTTCGACAAAACCTAGGCCTAACGGCAACTCGTCCTTGACCTCGGTGAGTACGAAATTCGTCCTTCTTCTTCTGCCACGTGTGGGCTAGAGGAAATGTCTTCTAAGGAGCTCGTACTACATCGGATGAAAGAAGAAGATGTGTGTTGGTGTGATGAAATGTCTCCAACTTTGCTGTGTTATATCCATCATTGGGGTGTGGCGAGCACATGTGGGGTGTGAGAAACCTTAAAGCCGACACTGCACATATAATTTATTATGAATAATAAATTCATCATCATTATATAACTCCTTGATTAAGACATATTATATATGGATTTTACACCTCTCACGAAAGAGAATCCAACAAAAATATTAGCCTCTTAATCTGAGCATCATAACATGGAGTTTGGACCTAGTTGTCCAAATTTAACACTCCTCTCAACTAGGGAGAACTCCCATCCATCGGTGCAATCAAACATCGTCGTCATCCCGTAGTAACTTGCTTTGCTGGCCTCTTTATTTCGGAAACGAAGTAGGTCGATCACAAAGACATCATCCCCGTGACATAATCGGTCCGGAGGTTCGAAAACCTCTATCAAACTCCATAAAGTATCCAACCAACCCAAAGTTGGTTCATCGACCAGTCGGGCGGTCCCAGGACCTCACTAAACTTGATCCCGGATCAAGTGGTTGGTTAAATACCATCCTAGATAGAGAGTACGGCAATCTGCGATGCGTCCATCGATCTTTGCTGTGGTCATAGCTTTTCCCCACCTCATTGACCAAATGAGAGGTACACTTCCCATGAGTACAGACTCAATGGGTAGGATGCATACGGGGCACGGTCGTGAGAGCGAGACAAACAATAATCACAAGGGTGGGCGGAAGCATTATGAGTGCTTATAGCCTCGAAGCTATCCCAAGCCCCGGAAGCTCCCGAGAGCTCATCGTCCAACAAGGACCCACATCATAGGGTCTTTCACGACACCAAGACTCTCACGGAAGGTTGGGAACTTGACCTTCCCTAGGGGCTAGTGAGAATATTCGCGACTTTTAACTCATCGGTTCCTATATGGTCGAGCCTTACGGCGCCTCGGCATGCCATATCCGGATGAAGTGGTACACGATGTCAATATGCTTGGATCGGTCGTGGAACACGGGATTCTCGGTCATACGAATCCCACTATGATTATCACAGTATCACGAGTGGTATCTAGCACATGTCCAAACAGCTGCTAAGAGCTTTTACCCAACCAAGCGCACAACGAGGCCATACTAGCGGCAATGTACTCGGCTATAAAAGCGGTACTCAAAAGCCATAGACACGCTAACGCATCCATGAGATCGAAGCGAACCAAGATTGAAAGACGACGTCACGATGTGCTCTTACGATCCTATAACACGACCCAATCGGCATCGGTATATCACGGAGTGTACACTCCGTGGGTGTATCATTCCATGGTTTATCATGCCCCGAAGATATCTTAGAAGATTCTTGGCACCAACCCGGTGGTAATTGAGGCTCAACCGTACGATTTCGCTCAAAGTGTTCAACGCAAAACATATCAGGTCGGGTGTTCACTAAGAACATCAAAGCTCCTATGAGTTGACGATACTCGGTAGGATTGGCCAAGATAGGCCCAACGGTCTTCCTCCAACTTCTTAAAGTTGAGTTCCATTGGTGTCGACACGGACTTACGGTCCACCATCCAAATCTTTCCGGAAGCTTCCATGATGTATTTTCCTTGAAAGGAGAAATCTCTCTAAAGTCTCTGCCCGAGACACTCCGAGGCCTAGGAAATAGTGCATCGATCCTAGGTCCTTCATCTCGAACTCGGCGGCGAGCTCCCTCTTACATTGATGAATGAGAGGGTCGGCCTTTTGTCGAGAAGAGGTCGTCCACACTCTGACACTAGAATAGAGGGCTTCTGCACAACCTTGATGAGGTTCGGATCAGCATTACTTGGTCGGCCGAAGCTTCATCAAGTAACTATCCATCCTCTCGTACCAAGCTGCGGGTGCTTGCTTTGCTTATAGAGGGCTTTCTTCAACTGCGGAGACATGAGTGTCTCGATCACGAACTTCAAATCCCGGAGGATTTTGTTCACACATACACCTCTTCCTTTATTGCACCATGCGAAAGCGGTCTTGTCCATCGGTGAAGACTCCATCCTTGCGTAGCAACGAGAGACTATGATTGATTGAATGGTGGTATATCGTGCCACGGTGCAAATATGTCATCATAGTCAATTCCTTCCTTTTGAGAGAAGCCACGGGCAACAAACCTTGCCTTAAACTTTTCGGCGGTCCATCAGATCCATGTTTTGATCTTCAGCAGAGCCATTTTGCGATGACAACGAATTTGTCAGCCGGTCCTAGGGACCACATCCCGGACATCATTCTTCATTATGGACTCATATTCTTCGTGCATAGCATCCTTCCAAACTTGATGCTTTACGGCTTCTCAAAAGATCCCGAGGTTCGGATTGTACAATAGTACTCATGGCGACTGGGTACATGGTATCTACACGGCTTCTTGCTTTCTCGAATGTCCCCAGCAGGGGCAACATGACCCTCTGCATCTTCGAGGGTATCCTTTGAGCCATGATGGTCTCTTTCCCGGTGAAATGGATCAATAGGGTCCATTGGTCCTTCAATATCAAGCATTGTCTCATCCTGCCGGTTCTTCCCGGATTTCCGGGCCTTTCTTCATGATTTTCTCCAGAGATCTTGGAAGATCTACTACTTTCTTCAAGGAAGCATCTTAGTCAAGAGTGACATCTGGCTTATCTCTACTTCCCTTTGACCCGGTACATAGACTCTATATGCCTTAGAAGTCTCCACGTAGCCCACAAACATTCCTTTCTTCGATAGCATCTGACTTACTTCTCTTTTCTTTCGGCACATGAAAATAGACGGGACATCAAAAAAATTCTAAAATGTGAGACATCGGGTTTCTTACCCGGAGAGAAAACCTCTTCGGGGAGATTTGAGTCCCGGAGCGGAATGAGGGCATCGGTTTTGAATGTACACGAGCGGTATTTACTGACTTCTCCCCCGAAGCCGGTAGACCACGGTCACACTTAACGCCTTTTGAACGCTTCCCTGATAGTCTATTCTTGCGTTCGTATCTCGATACCTTTCAGGTATATGCGATGGTAGTCTCCCTCTTAATGCCGACTTCTCTGCAAAAGTCTTTGAACTCATTTCGCTCATATTCGATTACCATTGTCGATCCTCAAAATCTTGATCTTCTTTCCGGTCATATTTTCACAAAGGCTTTGAAGGTACGGAGACCATGAAAGCCTCATCAGCCTTCTTCTTCAAGAAGTATATCCGGAGTTTCTGCGAGAAAGTCATCGGTAAATGTCATGTGGTAAGAACATACCCCCGGGGGATGTCACGGGCAACACGGATAGATCGGAATGGACCGGTTGCAATATATCGGATGTCTTTGTGACACTTGAGGGAAAAGGTCCCCTTGTATGTTTTCCTTGACTGACCCTTACATACACCTTCATGATTATTTCCAAAGTCGAGCATCTGTCACCACCTTCCCTTGTTTCGGAAGGGCCACGTAATGAAGGTGTCCAAATCTTCGGTGCCATAGTTCGGTTTGTGGGATAGTATCAAAAGTCATAGCTCCCAGCAGACTCCTCCAACTTTGGTAGAGTGTACAACTCTAAAACCAATTGAGATAGCTTCATTGAAGCTCTCCTTCCACATAGAGCACCTTTCCATCGAGAGAAAGTTACATTGAATCCCTTTGTCTTCCATGGCAGAGATACGGACACAAGGTTCTTCTTCAGATTTAGGTACATAGAGTACATCTTGCAAACGTAGGACTTGTCATGAGACAAGTGGAGGGTCTGGAATCCTGTCCTTTCGCGGGATATGTGGCATTATCCCCAAGGATAATTTCTAGATTAATATCACTTTCAACCATGTCGAGAGGTTCTCCCATGAATCCGGTGATGTGTCTTGAGGCACCACTATCGATTAGCCGGAACATCCATAGTGTCGGGCGGAGATGTGAGAGAGAGCGAGATACAAGAATATACTCATTTCTTTTATCAACAACATTAGACTTTCCTCATACACAGTATTTCTAGACCTTTTAGAGGTTGATTGTTTCCACCAAAGTGAGCCTTCCTCTTTCCTTTGGATCTTGTCATTTCTTCGATTCCCATTCCTTCGGTTGTTGTTGTTATCATCACTATCGGGAGAATCCTTCTTGAAGGGCATTCTCTGGCATAGTGACCGGGCCTATGGCAGTGAAACCTTGCCCTTCTTTTCTTGAGCCTTCGTTCTTCCTTTGTCCTTAGGACCACGGAAGTTCTTCTTAGAATGAGCACCATAGGCGACATTTATTGTCATTATCGAATTCCTTCATCATTGTTCCTTCTTGCATACATCTAGACGGAAGCTCATCAAAGTTAGGAATGGTATTATTGTTGAGAATGGTAGTTGTGAATACTTGCCATTCGCATGGAAGTCCTCCAAGTGCGGTGATGCATCTCACGATCAGCTATTGTCTCCCCAATAGCCTTGATTGTTCCTTGTTTCGGTCAATTTCGGAAAGTAAGTTTGAACGGACTCATCTCGGCCCTTCTTCATATTCTTCAACTTGTTCTTCGAGAATAGCACTTGGTCCACATTGTTTACTTTGAACATAAGGATCAATTTGTCATACATCTCCTTGAGATGTCCCTAGTTCAGATATATAAACCTTGAGGCTCTTATGTGTAAGTTCACGATCATCGACTTTGCTGATCTCTCCTTCTTATACTTGTTTCTAACGACGGTAGCATTTGATGGAGGTTCTTGAATCTTACTGACACATGATCCAAGAGATCATGGTCTTCCAATTTGAATCTAATATCATCTTCCAGGCATAAGTCATCCCTTCCGGTCGACTTGTCATTCTCCTTGAATTCAAGACTTGTGGAGACCCATTTCTTTCGATGGTGATTGCTAAAGATAAGAGTTTGTCTTAACCTCTCTGCGATACCATGTAAATTTTAGTAGATGTTCTATGCTTGGAGCAACTTTACTTTTCTCACGGCAATCATACAAATAAGTTAAGTAAAATGCGGATAGAACATATAAGTGGATCTTATAGAAGACAAATCGAAGCTTGAAAAATGTGGTGGTGCATTACGGCGGTCAACGGATGCTTCAACCGGCAAGTCTCCTTAGTCGACCAACCCCGGAATGTGTCCACAACGATCCTCCAATCAGCAAGCGAGTCAACCCAAGTCAACTCCAAAAAAAAGTCAACGATGTCCGAGAAAAAGTCAACGCGGGGCAGCAAGCTAAAAGTCAACGCAGCGGCCAGTTAGTCCCAGCCCTTTGACCTCGGTTACTGTGCCAAACGATCTGACTTCCAAATCGAACTTCTCACCAAATTTCAGCCCATTTCGGACCATGCGTTGACCAAACTCAACGGCGGGTCAAGCTTCGACAAAGCCCTGGCGCTCTGCAATGACTCGTCCTTCGGCCTCCATTGCGTCTGAAGAGTCGTCCTTCTTCTTCACCGCATTAAGCAGAGCTGGAAATGTCTTCTAAGGAGCTAAAATGCTACATCGGATAGAAAGAAGAAGATGTGTGTTGAGTTGTGATGAAATGCTCTCCAACTTTGCTGTATTTATATCCATCATTGGGGTGTGTGACACATCTAACTGAGGTGTGAAACCTTAGGCAGAGCTGCACATATAATTTATTATGAATAATAAATTCAAAATAAATGTTCTGCTCATCGGATTAAGACATATTATATGGATTTTACACCTCTCGAAGAATCCAACAAAAATATTAGCCTCTTAATCTGAGCATCATAACATGGAGTTTGGACCTAGTTGTCCAAATTTAACACCTGCCTATCATGAAGACCTGAGATGAATAGCCTTGTTAACATAGGGTGATATTGGCCCTTTTGCACCTTTTCACAAAATTCAAAGCAACCAACATGTTTAAAACATGACATAGTAAGTGGAGATGCCATGATTTCTTCTGTGTTCCTTTGGTTCATATCTGATGATTTTCCCTCCTTTCTTATATGTCTTTTTCTTTGGTATTTGCTCCTCAGCGACATTTTCTATTTTTCTTCTTCGATTGTGGACTTGAAGGCTTTGGAAACCCTAGGGTAAATGGAATGAGATGAGGGAATGTGGATTTGAAAAGGAGAAGCTATGACAAATGGAGGAAGTGATAATGTAAATGATAACCTAGGTCTAATAAAAGTCGAGGATCTTATAGCTTTTATGATTGATATGTGTTTAGGGACATGAGTATGAGAAATATGAATGAAAATGGAAAAAGGAAATGAAAACTAGGGTTTCATAGCAATAAACACTCCAAATTTGCATTAAATCATGAGACATTTCGGTGAGAAGGTTTGATAGGGTTAACTTATTGTTTGAAGGGCTATGAAGAGTCTGTCTGGCCAGGAGCTTGCTTGGGGTGATAGAACCTTGAGAAACCCTCTCATTCAAACGCGCATGGCATCAAGGTAAACACGTAACGACCAATGTTTTTTTGCTTTCTGCCGGACCAGTCGATCAAACGCCTTGCAACAACTTGATGAAATTTTCTCACAATGCTCAAAAATTCTGAAATTTTCTCCTCTGTTGGAAAATCCTGATGGATGAATAGAAACAAATGATTTGTTTGAAGATTTTGAAAAGATTTATATCTTTAGGGATTGTAATTTTAGTTTGAATAACCCACAACACATTACTTTTCCCTTTGGACTTTAGCACGATACTCTTTAACTTTCTGACTTTTTGGAATTTTGCGGTTTGATCAAGTCATGGAGTTTGGCTTTTCTTTGCTCCATTTAGGCCGGAAATGATTGCATTGTGACTTGGGATGAATTTATTACATATGAGATTCACATAAAATTACATTTTGGAAAAATATAAATAAATTACATATTTAATTTTATATCAAAATGACATTTTGATATAAAAATCATTAAACTCAAAAATTACAATTTTGAAAATATGATAATTACATCATGATGATCTTTTACATAGGAAAACAAAATTTCTTATTTAGTCCTCTCATATATTTGCGCATTACTCATACGGGAAATGGAGGAGTGACCTTGAAAAATAAAAAACCTAATGACCTAATGGGACTTCTTTAGACACGAGATTTAATTAAAAAGACACGGTGAAAAGAGCATTTTTTCATAGGTGTTATTTATGCTCAAGGAGACATGAGAATGGAGAGTTAGCAATGTGAATCTACGAGGGGAGAGTGAAGTTTTATTATTAGGGACAACACCCGGTGGAACAATTTTATATGTCCCCGGGCGGAAGGATTTGTGGTAAAGGGTCAAAGACACAAAAGTTTATAGCTTATAAAATCCTTGTATGGCCTCCAAGCAAGCACCCACGAGCCTGGTAGCAGAAGTTAACCGAGCATCTTCACAGAGCTTGACTTCAAACATTTTGATCTTGATGATGCAACTTTGTTTGTTAAGAAAAGTTGGAAAAACGATTGTATATCTTGTGGTATATGTAGATGATCTTTTGATAACGAGGAAACAATGAGAGCTATATTGCATCCATGAAGAAAAGAAGAGTTGAAGAAAGGTTGAAATGAGTAGAGATTTGGATCATGTTCATTACTATTTGGGTATTGAAGTAATTCAACATCCTAAATTCATATTTATTTCTCAAAAAAGTACATTGGAGATCTCTTGAACAAGTTTGGCATGGATGAATGTAATCCCTTAACCACTCCAATGGAACAAAACGACTCATCTATTGAAGGAAGGAATTTGAGGATGCAACTAAGTATAGACGGCTTGTGAAGTCTTATCTACACCGGCCACCACCGGACGACATTTCATTTGTATTTGGAATCCTCTCAATTCATGCAAAAACCTTGTGAAGGACATTGATATAACTGCCGAAAAAAGTGTTAAGGTACTTGAAGGATTCAAGACTTTGGACTCAAATATACAGGGTAGGCGACTTCGGCAGTCGGATACTCGGATTCGGACTTTGATGGCGACAAAGAAACGAGGGTGTCTACTACGAATTTACACTGAGTCTTGGATCGGGAAATTTGTCTCATGGAGATCACGCAAACGATCGGTTCAGTAGGTTCCACGACGAGGCGAGAATATGTGGCGGCGGTGAAGCAACAAAGGAAATTGTGTGGCTGCAGAGAAAATCTGGAAGATTTGCGAGATGAAACAAATGTACTCCACCACTCATGATCGACAACATACGCAATAAAGTTGACGAAGAACCCAAGTTCCATGATCGAACAAAGCACATCAATACAAAGTACCATCTAATTCGACATCATATTCGGAGCCAAAACCATCCATCTACATCATTGTTCCACAAATGAGCAATGAAATATATCTTCACCAAAGCACTTGGAAGAAAAGTTTGAAAAGTTCGAATTGATGCTTGAGCTCCTGTATCCTTCGGATTAAAGGGGGAATGTTGACACTAATCTATATGGGATGGGTGTGGATATTTAATTTTGTATAATAAATAATATTGGGAAATAAGGAAGGCCAAGAGTCATTGGGAGATGAATCCCAATAGCCTCACCTCCATGTATAAATGCATGTTCATTCTTCATTCAATAACACATTCTGATTTGAGGAGTTACCTCCTGGTTTGACAAAAAAGATTGTTGTTCTGCTCTCTACGCACTCTCCTTAGGACACTTTGGATAATTGGTTGATTGATAGTGGTGCCACAGAGCACTTCACTTGGGTACAAGGCCCTCTCTAATTTGATTGAATTTGGAAATCATGCCCAGGAGACAATGCCGCCTGCAGCAGAAAGGGACAAGGACTGTCACTCTTCACTTGAATCAAGGTCAAATCCTTCATTTACAAGACGTATTGTATGTACCTGATTTGAAAAAAAAAATGGTATCTATTTCTACGATGGAAGATAAAGGCTTCAAGGTAGCATTCGTTGATGGGAAGGTACGTATTTGGCAAAAGGAATACGGCAGATGCATTTACTGCCTTGGATTTAGGGTTGAAGGTCTCTATCGAGTTGGAGAAGTCCTTTACAGGAGCCTATGACTTGCGACACTACTCTTGATACGAATTGTAGCCATAGGAGGTTTGCTCACCTTCATTAAAATCCTTACGTGCAAGGAAGATGGTCACGGATATGCACGAATTCAACATAGATCATGAAGATGTTTGTCGGTGTTGTGTATTTGGATAACATATGAGATCATTCCCCTCAAGTAAAGTCAAACTATCAAGTTTTTCAGGTGAATGCATTCCGTCTGTCTGGTATGTTGTGTAACATCATTGGGAGGATACTTGTACTATGCAATTTTTTGGATGACTTCTCTCACAAAAACATGGATCTATTTCTTGAAGAAAGCGGGATGAAGTGTTCAAATGGTTACTTGCTCTTTCAAAACCTTGGTTGAAAAATCAAACAAGGAAGAAGATCAAAATATTAAGGACCGAAAAATGGGCCGACTATGGGTCAAATGAATTCAATGACTATTGTGGGAAGCTAGCATTAAGAGGAGACCACTACGCATATACTCCTAAGCAAAATGGAGTTGTTGAAAGGAAGAATCGAACAATCATAGAAGCTATTCGTGCCATGCTTCATGACCAAGGCTGTTAATTTTGGGCAACTAGGTCCAAACTCCATGTTGCATTGCTCATATGATGATGATGATATTTTTGTTGGATTCCTCTTTCGGAAGGGATGCAGATTGATCTAAAGATCATCTTGTTTGGATGAGCGAACTTATATTTTGAATTTATTTTCCACCATTAATGTAGTGTATCAAGGTTGGCCAAAATTGTAAGGTGGGCTCTGGTCTAAAGATGTGTCACACACCCTCCTTGATGGATATAAATTGGAAAGACTTGAAGCTCATTTGTTCATCAACTCATCACACACATTCCTCATCATTTGATTGGTTTGTACGGCCTAGAGAGCTTCTCTCTCCCACATGTGAATCTGGATGCCGAAAATGCGGGTACATTTTTAGGGCTTTCTGGACAGCGTTGACCAGCGTTGACTTTGGGTCGACCCTCAAGCTTTCACCTCGATTTGAGTGCAGAAATTATGATTTTTGGATGCTGCATTAGAGGGCACAAAAATCGAGGCTAAATGTTGAATTTGACCACAACGTTGACCATCGTTGACCGCAGCGTTGATTGAAGTTTGACTTGTATTGATTGTTTTGGGAGATGACTTTTGAGGAGTGTGTGACACTAGAGAAAGGCTGATCTTGTATGTGTTTGATTGAACCTCCGAGAGGTTGGAAGAGCTAGTTTGACCAACAAAAGTCTTTGCTGGCTAGGCATCACAGTATTTGTTGTAATAAACATTTCTCTCTATCTTTGTTGGACAAGAAAAATTATAAGTTACGTTTATTATATTGGCTTGTCTTTGTCGATCTATTATTATGTTCTATCGGCCATCTACTTTCATGTTTATGTGAGTGCTAATTTGAATTGGGCCTATAAGAAAGATAGAAGTAAACTAGATTAAGCATAGACCATACCATGGCTATCTAAAATTAACATGGTACCAGAGCTAAGGTGAAAAGAAATCACCAAAGAAGTTGTCTTATCAAGGACAAATGACCTCCTCAACCTACAAGGATTTCAAGACTGATGATAAGTTGACTGATAAGTCTGATTGTCATGCTTGGAAGATGTCTTTGGATTTGGTATTGGAACATCAAGAAGTCATGGATTATGTGCAGGGAAGATAAATAGGCCTCCATCAAATGCCTTCAAAAAATTTTGCCACAAAGACGAAGTATATAAAGGGAAGTGGCGAAGATGATTATCGGGATTCTATACATAAGCACTTGGTTGCTTATATCTTTGAGCTGGGCACATCTAAAGAGATGTATGATAAGTTGGTTAGCATGTTCAGGACTAACAATGCTAATCAAGTTCTCTTTTTCAGGGACAATGTAATATTCCTAATTAGCAGTGGCTAATTGGAATATTCGATTTTGCTCAATTTTCTTGTCTATGGTTTATTAATAAATAAAAAGGTGAGTGGAAGGGTCTAACACTTGGTAAGGATAATACACTCCCTAGTAGCACAACGTTGTGACTTAAAGGGAGCCAAGGGGGCCAAGCACCACGTAGAGGGGGGCCACGTATGCTCTAGAAGAGGCTGAGATGAGGATGAGCACGTGGCGGGGAGAGGTACGTTGAGGAGATAGGCCTTAGGGTTTGGAGGAAGGCCAACGTTATAAAGAGGAGGAGCCTCCTCATTTCATTCATTCGTTGTTGGTGATATTGGTGGTCGTTTTGATTTCTTGGGCTTCTTGTTTTGCTTTAATACACGTGCTTGTTTAGTGCGTTGAGTGTCTCACGATCGGAGATATCGCCTTAGCCTCGGGGGACTTCAAGTGCCTATAGGAGCAGAGTATTTCCTTGACATTGCGGGAGGGTTTTGGTGTTTGGTTTTGCGCTGTGGAAATTTGGGCATTCCTGAAGACTACTTGCCCGGTCATTGAGAGGAGGACGTAGTCCCATCTGGGAGAGTTCCGGTTTGGGATTTCTACGGGGGTTTTGTGTCGGGAGATTGAGTAGAGATCAGCCTGCGCCTTTGGGAGGATTTTGGTGGAGTTTGAGGCGTTATGTCATTCATTTCTATTCGGCCTGTAAAGCCTTAGGTTAGCGTAATTCCCTAAGGGTGTTTTGATCTCGGCCATTTCGATATGGTTTATGGGTTTTGTCAAGATTGGTGAGTCGAGAGGATTCTGAATTTTTCAGCTCATTCCGGCAAGAGAACAGCCCTATTATTGAGATCATTGCTTGATAGCATTTACCACGGCAATTTTCCCGGCGGTTGGGGACGGGTTCGAAGACGACCATTTCTGTGTGTGTATTCGAGTATTTCTTTACTTGCCTTGAGCAAGTTTAGGTGCCATCCACTACGATCACCTGTTGTACTTCATTATATTTCTCAGTTTAATAAAATGGCTTAGCATTCTCTCTCTATATTTACGGATGATTTGTCGTTACATTCTTTCTATGCTATTGTATGCTTCTTTGCACTATTATCTTTATATATTTCGGGGCATTATAGTTCTATACCACTTAGTGTGTTTATCTCATACTCTTAGATAGAGAGTACGGAAAGGGCCGAGGGTGGCCTCTAGATTTCGTCCTCTTTTTAGAGGCGGCATATCACAGTAAACGCCCTCACAGGTCGATCTACGGTTGAGATTCTTTGTGTTTTAGAGATATCCCGAAACGAGATATTACGGTGGTATCAGAACACGAGTTCTGGCTTTCGGCTTGTGGAGCTAGTTGTCTATGACACGGGGGGAAGAGGCCATATATTTCTTACGGGCGGAAGTACAAAGATCGTGACGTCGTGGAGAATACCTACGGAAGGCGTAACAAAGTGGTGGACAAATGTTCGTTGGACAACTGGGTCCAAACTCCATGTTACGATGCTCAGTTAAGAAACTAATATTTTTGGTGGATTCCTCTTTAAAGGAGATGTAAAATCCATATAAAATATGTCTTAATGGAGTAAAGAGCGAACTTATATTTTGAATTTATTATTTTTAATAAATTATGTATTGCAGGTACGACGAGTTTTTGTGACGCAGGGCTCGCATGCCCAACGGATGTTGTCACACACCCTCATGATTGATATAAATACGGGAAAAGTTGAAGAGCATTTCATGATCAACACAACTCATCATCTTCTCTTCTCATCAAATAGTACGAGCTACCTAAAGACAGAAGTTCGGCCACACGTGTGAAGGACGAAGAGGACAAATTATGCGGGCCCCCGAGGCCCCGAAATGCGGATTTTATAACTGGGGTTTCGAAGCTTTGACCGAGCGTTGTGCTGATCGCGCCCGGTCCAAACAAGTGAAAAACTTGTGGAAGATTCGATTTATGAAGGCCGTACTACACGGCACAAAAAATCGAGGTCAAAGGGTTGACCGTTTTTCTTCTTGCGTTGACTTTGGCTGCTGCCCACACGTTGACTTTCGGGACGAGCGTTGACTTTATCGAGTTGAAAGCAGGTTAACTCATCTACAGATGGAGGGTTGTTGCGTGACACATGCGCATTTGGTGACCAAGGAGACTTTCTTTGGTTGAAGCATCTACAGTGACCGCCGAAACGAATACACACATTTTTTTCACATTTCGGTTGTCTTCGTAAGATCTACTTATATGTTCTATAGGTTTTGCTTAACTATTTGTATGATTATTTGAATGAAAAGTGAAATTGCTACTAGCATAGAACATCACAAAACTTACATGGTATCGGAAGGTGAGGTGAAGATAAACTCAATCTATAGCAATCATCGTAGGAGAAATGGGTTCCACTAGTCTTGAATTCCAAGGAGAATGACAAGGTGAAATTTGAAGTGATGACTTCCATCACGGAAGATGATATTAGATCTCCAAATTAGAAGATCATGATCTCTTTGGATCATGTGACGGGGAGGATTCAAGAACCTGCATCAATGCCCTCTGTGGCCAGAAACAAGTATAAGAAGGGAGAAATCAAAGCAAAGAGGCTGCTTTGATGGGGAATCCATAAATAAGGTACGGTTGCCTACATATGCGAACTAGGCACATCCAAGGAGATGTATGACAAATTGATACTTATGTTCAGGTAAACAATGTGAACCAAGTGCTATTCCTCAAGAACAAGTTGAAGAATATGAAAAGGAGCCGAGATGAGTCCCCATTTCAAACTTTCTTTACGAAGTTGGCTAGAAACCGGGGAACAATCTTGCTAGCTATTGGGGAGATAATAGGCATTCATTGAGATAGTTCTCACCGCACTTGGAGGACTTCCATATATGAATAGTATTCACAACTACCTTCTCAACAATAATACCATTTCTAACTTTGATGAGCTTATTGTCCAGATGTATGCAGAAGAAACAAGGATGAAGGAATTTGATAATGAAGAAAATGCGCTATGGTGCTCATTCCCGAAAGAAAGAACTACGGTGGTTCTAAGGACAAAAAGAAGGACAAAGACTCAAGAGAAGAAGGGTAAATGTTTCACACCTTACATGGCTTTGGACACTATACTAGAGAATGCCCCTTCAAGAAAGGATTCTCGATAGTATCGATAACAACAACAGGCGAAGAAATGGGGAATCGAAGAGCCAGCAAATCAAAGAAAGAGGAAGGCTCACTTTGGTGGAAACAATCAACCTTCTAAGAGGTCCGGAAATACCCGGTATGAGGGTCTAATGTTGTTGATAAAAAAGAAATGAGTATATTACGGTATCTGCTCTCTGTTTGCATCTCCTTTGAGCACTGGATCTCTTGGCTAATTGATAGTGGTGCCTCAAAGCGCATCCTTTGGATTCAAGGAAGCACTTTCGACATGGTTGAAAGGATACTAATCTAGAAATTATCCTTGGGGATAATGCCACTTATCTGTGAAAGGGGCCAAGGAGCGCGACCCTCCACTTGTCTCAAGGAACAGATACTCCGTCTACAAGATGTACTCTATGTACCCAAATTGAAGAAAAGAACCTTGTGTGCCATGTCGCCATGGAAGACAAGGATTCAATGTAACTTTCTCACGATGGAAAAGGTGCTCATGTGGAAGAAGAGCTAAGGAAGCTATCTCGGTGTGGTTTTAGAGTTGGTACACTCTGGAGTTGGAGGAGTGGTTGGGAGCTATGACTTGTCGTCACAATCCGTCAGAAACCGAACTATGGCACGAAGATTTGGACACCTTCATTACAAAAGCCCTTCCTGAGAAGCGAGGAAGGTGGTGGCAGAATCCTACGATTTGAAATAATCATGAAGGTGTATGTAAGAGGCGTACTTTGAAGGAAAACATACAAGGGGACCTTTCCCCTCCAAGTGTCATGAACATCTGAGATATTACCGTGGTTCGTTGATCTTTACGGTATATTTTGTAACATCCACAGAGGATGTTCTTACTATGTGACATTTCTTGGTGACTTCTCTGCATGAAAACTGGATATATTTCTTGAAGAAGAAGGATGAAGGCTTTCATGTGGTTAGGTACATTCAAAGCCTTGGTGGAAAATATGGCCAGGAAGAAGATTAAGATTTTGAGGTGACAGTAATGGCGAATATGAGTCAAATAAGTTCAAAGACTTTGGAAGAAGAAATTTGGCATTAGAGGAGACTACCATGTATACTCTGAAAGCGGTCTTGCTGACGCCAAGAATAGGGCCCAGTAGCAGGCACTTGATGCCATCAACCAACGCTGACAGTCTGCAAAGTTTCTGTGGGAGAAAGCGCAAAATACTACTGTGTACATTCAAAGCGATGCCCTCATTCACTTTGGACTCCAAAACTCCAGAAGGGTTTTTCTCGGCAGAAACGATGTCTCACATTTTTAAATTTTTTGGATGTCTCTATTTTCATGTGCAGAAAAGAAAGAAAGTAAAATTTTAGTACTCACGGGAAGAAAGATGTTTGTGGGCTATAAGTGAGACTTCTAAGGCATATGAAGTCTATGTGCACAGTCCCAGGGAAGTAGAGATAAGCCATGATGTCACTGACGAAGATATTTCTGAAAGTAGTAGATATTTCCTAGATGCGAAGAAAATCATGAACTGGAAATCACAGAAGAACCCCGGGATGAGACTATGCTGATATTGAAGGGCCAATGGACCCTATTGATCCACCCTTCACTAGGAAAGAGACCATCATGGCTCGGGGGACACCCTCGAAGATCTTTGAGGTCATGCGCTGAGACGTTAAACGAGCGTGTAGATACCAAGGGTATCTAGCGCCCATGAGAATGCGGTAGTACAATGCGAACACAGATCTTTGAGGAAGCCATCAAGCATCCAAGTTTGGAAGGATGCATATGAAGAATAGTCTATTATGAAGAATGATGTGCAGGATAACTGGTCCAGGGGCAGGAAGGACAAATCTGTTGTCACCGCTAAATGGCTCTGTAAAATCAAACATGGATACGATGGGATCTTCCCGAAAAGTTTAAGGCAAGGTTTGTTGCGGTGGCTTCTCTCTCAAAGGAAGAAATTGACTGACGATATATTTGCACACAGCAGCACGATATGCCACCATCCAGGTCAATCGCAGCCGCTTCTTCTGCTACGCAAGGATGAGTCTTCATCGGATGGTGTCAAGACCGCTTTCTGCATGGTGAAATAAAGGAAAGAGGTGTATGTGGAACAACCTGCGGGATTTGAAGTTAAGATCGAGACACTTATGTACGAGGTGAAGAAAAGCCCTCTGTGGTTAAAGCAAGCACCGAGCTTGTGCAGATGGATAATTCTTGATGAAGGCTGAGCTTCACTCGAAATGTCTTTGATCCCGAACCTATACTTCAAGGTTGTGAAAGAAAGCCTCATTCTGGTATTATATGTGGATGACCTCTTTGTTGTTGATGACCTCTCATTCATCGATGTAAGAGAACACAACTGCTTGAGTTCGAGATGAAAGACCTAGAGATGATGCACTATTTCCTGGGCTTTGGAGGAGTCTGACGAGGAGACACAGAGAGATTTTTCCTTTCTCAAGGAAAATATATTGTGAGAAACACGGAAAGTTACGGTATGATGGTGTAAGTCCATGGAACTCAACTTTAAGTTGAGGAGCAACGTCTTTGAGCCCGTCACAAAAGGTATCGTGAACTCATGAGTTCTGATGTTCTCAATGAACACTTGTTCGAACATATCTTTGTGCGATGAACAACAGTCCAACACATGGTTGATCATAACATTCTTGGGTTGGTGCCAAGAAACTCTTGAGATATCTGCGAGGCCTGACAGAGACCATGGGGTACAGAATACCTTGGAGTATGACACTCAGTGAATATGCGGTGCCGGTGGTGGCGATGTGGTGGATATGAAGCACATGCGAGCTACTTCACATGAATGCCTTCGGGCGGGAATCTAAAATCGGCAGGTCTTGAGCAGCTGGTAAGATACATTGTAACACTGTGGCACATTGTGAAGTCACCCAGTTTGCAGCTCTTTGTGGTGATGAGCATGTGCTGAATGCCACCAGATTATCCTTTGTGATAACTTGAGAGGGGATTCATTTGTTATAGAATCCCGGGTTCCACGATTGATGAAAGCATGTTGATGGGCTGGTACCACTTTATACGGGATATGGTACGGCGAGGGGCGGCAGGTAAGGCTCGATCATATAGGAAGGCGATGGCTTGGTCGCGAGGGATATTCTCACTAAGCCACAAGGAAGGTCAAGTTCCTAACCTTGGTAGAGAGTCTTAATTAATAAGTGGAAAGACCCTATGATGTGGGTCTGTTGGACGATGAGCTGCAGGAGCTGCAGGGGGCTTTGAGGAGAGCTTCTTGGAGCTATGGGCAACCACAAGGCTAGGCTTGCCAGCCTTGGTGGTGTGCTTAGACCTAGTTGTGATTTTGGTGGTTCACCTCTCATTTACGTGCCCGTATGCATCTACCCCATTGAGTTCGGGGCTCATGGGAAGTACCTCTCATTTGGCCAATAGGGTGTGGAAAAGTTAGAGACTATTAGCAAGGCCAGTGGGCGCCTTGAATTGCCCGTACTCTCTATCTAGGATGGCACGGTCCAACCACTTGTTCGGGATCAAGATTTGTGAAGTACGGGACCTGCGGGTAAAACTATGTCGGTCGGGGGATGATGTCTTTGTGGTGACCCTTAATTACCGGAAATAAAGAAGCCGGCCAAACAAGTTTCGGCGGGATAGCGCACGATGTTGATTGCTAATAGATGGAGTTCTCCCTAGTTGAGGAAAGTGTTAAATTTGGACAACTAGGTCCAAACTCCGTATTCGATGCTCGGATTAAGAAGGCCCCAATATTTTTGTTGGATTCCTCTTTTTTGAAGATGTAAAATCCATATAAAATATGTCTTAATCCGATAAGCGGAGACTTATATTTTGAATTTATTATTTTTAATAAATTATGGCAAGGTCGGCCCGGTTTTGTAATATGAGCTCGCATGCCCAACGGATGTGTCACACACCCTCATAGTTGATATAAATACGGGGAAAAGTTGAAGAGCATTTCATGATCAACACAACTCATCATCTTCACCTCTTCTCATCAAATAGTACGAACTACCTAAAGTGAAGTTTCAGCCACACGTGTGAAGGACGAAGAGGACAAATTGTACGGGCCGGGCTGAAGTACGGATTTTTACTGCTGTGGTTTGTGGCTCTTGACCCGGCGATTGACTTTGGTCAACGGCAGGTCTAAACAAGGGCGAAAACTTGTGGAAGGTTCGATTTATGACCGTACTACAGCACAAAAATCGAGGTCAAAGGGTTCGTAGTTTCTTTCATGCGATTGACTTTTAAGCTTCTTCCTTTGCGTTGACTTTCGGGGCAGGCGTTGACTTTATTAGAGTTGACTTGGGTTAACTCATCTGATTGGAGGGTTGTTGTGACACATCTTGATTTGGTGACCAAAAGGGTTTCTTCAGTTGAAGCATCATTGGCCAGCGAAAGCAGGCCACATTTTCATTTCGATTTGTCTTCATAGATCTACTTATATGTTCTATCTACATTTTGCTTAACTACTTGTATGATTCTTTGAATGAAAAGTGAAATTGCTACTAGCATAGAACATCTACAAAAAACTTACAACGAGCGGGAGAAAGGAGCACCGTGACAGAGACGCGGTAGGAGAGGCCCATGTTGAATTCGAGGTAGAGAGACACGATGAGATGACATGAGACGGCGGCCCGGAGAGGCACTCCTCAAATCGGTGCAGGATTTAGCGAGGCAGATTGAGGTGATGGGTCAGAGATTCACCGCTGTAGAGGCTAGACAACATGAGACCCCACGGGTATTCCAGGTAGGTGAGGGATCAGGTACATCCCACCATTTGCTGGAGCATGGTGCTGCTCAGCATGATACTACCCAGCCGATGGCTTCCCATGCACCTACACGTTCTAGCATGCCCACTTTCTTGGAAGCAGACACAGGGGCAGGAGCCCAGCAAGAGGCAGAGCCCGGACACATGGGCGAGTATTTTGCAGAGTATCAGGCATATGGGTAGGAGTTCAGGGATGCTCTCTCATTCCGAGATTTTGTTCAGCTCCAGCGGGACAGTAGACCCCGTGACCATCATAGAGGGCACCGACATTATCATGATGGGGATAGCCACCGCATATCTAGCAGATTCTATTTGCCTACGTTTGATGGGTCATCAAACAGTTCGACAAAGTCTTGGGTGGAGAAGCTGGACATTTATTTCCAGCTTAATCAGATGTCGGAGACGGAGGCCATCAAGGTGGCGACATTACATTTGGACGGTGAGGCCCAGGATTGGTGGTTCCATGGGATGGTCACACTCGGACACTCTACAGTGACGACATATGCCGAGTTTACCAAGAGATTGATGGAGCGATTTGACCGGAGGGATCCGGAACAGCACTTTGTCGAGCTGATGAGGCTCAAGCAAACTGGGAGCCCAGAGACATACATTGCAGATTTCTTGAGGGTTTCAGTGATGGTGCCAGATCTATCTGCAGCACGGATGATCTATATGTTTGTGGAGGGGTTAGCAGAGCCACTTCGAGGTCTAGTCAGATCTACTAGACCAGCTACACTTCAGGATGCTATTAGCAAGTCCCGAGACTTACAGGATGCATTGCCCAGGACTCGGACACATTACCCCCAGAGACAGGGCTTCCAGCCCAAGGGGAAGGATGTGAGGATTCCGCCTCCAAAGGGGAATCCAGGATGAGCACAGACAGATGATGATGCTAGGAGGAAGCTGAAGAAGAAGCGGCTGTGCTTTACTTGTCAGGAGCCGTGGGCACCAGGACATAGGTGTGCTGCTGGCAAAGCACACTTCATTGAGGTCTTCTCCGATGATAGCAGGGAAGAGGATGACGAGGATGACAAGGAGGCAGGAGACAGTCAGACGGCCCAGGATCAGTTGCCACCTCCACCTCTAGGGATAGGAGGTGCAGCTTTCGCACCCACAGGAGGGACCCTTGCAGCATTGCAAGGAGTTCCCAAGTATTTGACGCTACGCGTACGAGGGACAGTACGTGGCCAGCGAGTGTCAGTTTTGGTTGACAGTGGGGCAACCCACAACTTCATTGATGCACAGATGGTCGAGCAAAGAGGTATACCGACCGAGAGCTTCGACGAATTTTCAGTTTTGGTCCCAGGAGCCCAGACGATGTAGTGTGCCCGGTATGTTCCAGAGTTAGCAGTGACGATGGGTACCTACACCGTGACCGATCCCCTGCTGATGGCTTCGTTGCAGTTGTAATGTGGTATTTGTGATATTGGGTGTTCGATGGTTGATTACTGCGAAGGTCACCACCAGTTGGGAAGGCCTTAGAGATGGAGTGAAGATGATAAGGCGGGAAGCACGAAGAATCCGCGGGATGCACAGCTACCACCTTGTTGTTTGCTTTCTTGGATGAATGATTTCCGGAAGGAGACATAAGTGGGCAATTGAGTTGTGGGCATTAAATGAAGACATTGGTACGATGATTCATCTGATATCTGGAGCCATCCTTGACAGGTATGAGGCAGTGTTTGGGGATATACCACCAGGTCGGCCACCAGACCAAGGGTTCGAGCACACCATAGAGCTTAAGCAGGGCATTCAGGCGGTGATTACTACCCCCTATAGGCATCCCAAAGCCTATCGAGATGAGATTGAGCAGGCCATCCAGGAGTTGCTGGCTCTTGGGCACATCAGATCGAGCACGAGTCCGTTTGCTTCTTCCGTGGTGTTGGTGAAGAAGAAGGACGACACCTTGAGGATGTGTATTGACTACAGGGCCCTGAACAAGAAGACCCTGAAGAACAGGTATCCTATACCCAGGATCGATGAGTTGATGGATGAGCTGAGAGGAGCCAAGTTCTTCTCGAAAATTGATTTGAGATCAGGGTACCATCAGATTCGCGTGAGGGAACAGGACATTCCCAAGACCGCCTTCAGGTGTCATTATGGGCACTTTGAGTTTTTGGTTATGCCTTTTGGGCTAACCAATGCCCCAGCTACTTTTCAGTCTTGCATGAACCATATCTTCCGCAGTCACCTGAGGAAGTTTGTATTGGTATTTTTCGATGACATACTCATATATAGCAGGACTTGGGAGGAGCATCTCCAGCATATAGAGGCAGTACTACATATCTTGGAAGAGCAACAGTTCTATGCTAAGCTCTCCAAGTGTGAGTTTGGGATGACGGAGATGTTGTATTTGAGTCACATTATTGGAGTTGACGGAGTGAGAGTCCATGAGGAGAAGATCAGGGCCATCAGAGATTGGCTAGAGTCGAGGAACGTGACGGAACTTCGAGGGTTCATTGGCATATGTACTTATTACAGGAAGTTCGTCAAGAGTTTCACACAGCTTGCTGCACCCCTCACAGATTTGACGAAGAAGGGGGCATTCAGTTGGTCGGATACAGCGCAGCAAGCCTTTGACAGGCTCAAGGAGGTGATGAGTAGTTGCCCAGTGCTTGCATTGCCGAATTTTACGCAGCCATTTGTTTTGGAGTGTGATGCGTCGGGAGAGGGGATCGACAAGGGGTTCGGCGCAGTACTGATGCAGGGAGGACACCCTATAGCCTTTGAGAGCCGGAAGCTCCTTCCACACGAGAGGTTGTATTCTATATACGACAAGGAGATGTTGGCCATTATGCATGCACTGGCCAAATTCCGACAGTATTTGGTAGGGAACAGGTTTAGGGTGAGGACTGATCACAACGGCCTCAGGTTCTTTTTGGAGCAGAAGCAGTTACAGGAGAGGCAGTAGAAGTGGATCAGTAAGATCCAAGCATACGACTTTGACATTGAGTATGTCAAGGGTAAGAATAATGTGGTAGCAGATGCCCTTTCACGTAGACCAGCCACGTTATCTCTTATGAGCTTGGACACAGGTTGGAGGGCTCGACTTTTAGTGGAATACTCCAAGGACAGATTTGCATGTGAGGTTCTGGATGGACAGGTGGTGGATGACAGGTACAGGGTGGTCGATGAGATCATCTACTACAGGGATAAGATCTTCTTGACTGAGAGATCTCAACTCAAGAAGAAGATACTCCAGGCATCACATGATTCACCATTGGCCGGCTATCAGGGGTTTACCAAAACCTACAGGGCCATTAGAGAGAGGTTTTCATGGAAGGGCCTTAAGGAGGACGTGCTCCAACACATCAGGGAGTGCGATGTTTGCCAGAGGAACAAGGGGGAGATGAGCCATCCTGCAAGATTATTGCAGCCTCTTCCCATTCCGGAGGGGAAATGGGAGAGTATCTCGATGGACTTCATCACAGGGTTGCCCATGGTGCAGGGCGAGGATTGTATCTTTGTCGTCGTTGACCGATTGACAAAGTATGCACATTTTTTCGCCATATCCGCGCACTAAACAGCAGCACAGGTGGCCAAGATGTTCTTCAAAGAGGTTTTTAGGCTACATGGTCTTCGTAAGACCATCATCAGTGACAGCGACAGCCGCTTCATGGGCAGATTTTGGTAGGAGCTTTTCCGGTTAGTGGGGACGGAGTTGACACCGAGTACCAGTTATCACCCACAGATGGATGGATAGACGGAGATAGTTAACAAGTGGCTGGAGGGCTACTTGCGTAACTATGCCAGTGGGCAGCAGCGAGCATGGCTGAAGTGGTTGCATCTGGGGGAGTACTGCTATAACATGACACATCACATGTCCATTGGTATGTCACCATTTTATGCTTTGTATGGGTATCATTCTTTATCTTTTGCTGATGTGATATTCGGTGCTAGCAAGGCTCCTAGAGCCAAGATTTGGATCCAAGAGAGTCAGGACATTCTCCAAGCTCTCAAAGATAATATGGCTACAACACAAAATCCGCAGAAGTTGTATGCTGACAGAGGTCAGGTGGAGAGACAGTTTGAGGTAGGGGACTTGGTCTACCTACGATTACAGCCATACCGACAGTCGTCACTGAAGCAGAAGGGAGCTGAAAAGCTCAAGCCCCGTTTTTTACGGGCCATACAGGGTGATACGCAGGATTGGACAGGTTGCGTATGAGTTGGAGCTGCCCCAAGGCAGCAAGATCCATAACGTTTTTCATGTATCATGCCTGAAGAAGGCACTGGGGCAGCAGGTGACAGTGACGATGAGCTACCACCCACGGATGATGAGGGGCATTTGGTGTTGTAGCCAGAGGCTATTATTGATATCAGGGAGAGGCAGCTACGGAGCAGGACAGTCCGGGAGTTCTTGGTAAGGTGGAAGAATTTGCCGGATGAGGATGCCACTTGGGAGAGTGAGAAGATTTTGCAGCATCCATCACTTCAGTTGCTTGAAGATAAGCAACATTTTGTCGGGGGAAACTGTAATATTCCTAATTAGCAGTGGCTAATTGGAATATTCGAATTTGCTCAATTTTGTCGTCTATAGTTTATTAATAAATAAAAAGGTGAGTGGAGAGGGTCTAACTCACTTAGTGGAATAAAACACACTCCCTAGTAGCACAATGTTGTGACTTAAAGGGAGCCAAGGGGGGCCAAGCACCACGTAGAGAGGGGGCCCACGTATGCTCTAGAAGAGACTGTGTAGATGAGGATGATCATGTGGCAGGAGGGAGGCTACGTTGAGGAGATAGGCCTTAGGGTTTTGGAGGAAGGCCAACGTTATAAAGAGGGAGGAGCCTCCTCATTTCATTCATTCGTTGTTGATGATATTGAGCTGGTCATTTTGACTTCTTGAGCACGCTGGCTGTTTAGCCTGTCTGCAGCACTGTTTAGTGCGTTGAGTGTCTTCGGTCGGAGATCTCGCCCTTAGCCCTGGGGGACTTCGAGTGCCTACTCGGGCAAGGTATTTCCTTCAGCATTTTGCGGGGGGTTTTGGTGTTTGGTTTTGCTGCGGAGCTGGGCATTCATAGAGACTGCGCAGTCATTGAGAGGGAGGACACAGTCCATCTAGGAGGAGTTCCGGTTTGGGATTTCTGTAGGGGTTTTTTGCCGGGAGATTGAGCAGAGGATCAGCCTCTGCCTTTGGGAGGATTTTGGTGGAGTTTGAGGCGTTATATCATTCATTCCTATTCAGCCTCTGCGCAGAGCCTTGGAGGCTAGCATAATTCCCCAAGGGGGTGTTTTTCGGGGGTTGGCCATTTCTGATATGGTTTATGGGTTTTGCTGAGATTGGTGAGTCGAGGAGGATTCCAGATTTTCAGCTCATTCCGGCAAGGGGAACAACCCCTAGTCTTCAGATCATTTCAGCAGTAGCAGCTACACAGCAGTTTTCCAGCAGCTGGGATGCATTTCAGAGAGCAGCCATTTCCTGTGTATTCTGAGAGTATTTCTTCACTTGCCTTGAGCAAGTTTAGGTGCCATCACTCTAATCACCTATTGTACTTCATTATATTTCTCAGTTTAATAAAATGGCTTAGCATTCTCTCTCTATATTTCTAGATGATTTGTCGTACATTCTTTCTATGCTATTGTATGTCTGCAACACTGTTATCTTTATATATTTTCAGGCATTCTAGTTCTATACCACTTGGTGTGTTTATCTCATACTCTTAGACAGAGTCTGGAAAGGGCCAGGTAGCCTCCTGATTTCGTCCTCTTTTCAGAGGCGACATATCTGGTAAACGCCCTCCCAGTCCATCTCTGGTTGGAGTTGCCGTGTTTTAGAGATATCCCTGAAACGGAATATTACAAACAAGTTGAAGAATATCAAGAAGGGCAAAGAAGAATACATTCAATCCTATTTTATGAGGCTCACAGAAATCAAGAATGATCTCTTAGCTATTGGAGAAGAAGTAGCTCAACGAGAACTCGTTCTCATTGCTCTTGGAGGACTCCCCCGTGACTAGTATGTATTTAATACTACTATTCTTAATAATAATGTGATTCCTGATTTTGATGAATCATTGACGAGATGCACTCAAGAGGAGACAAGGATGATGGAGAGAGACTATCCCTCGAATGGAAATGGAGGTGACTCTACTGCCTTCACCGCTCATGCAAAGACGAGGAACAATGGTGGTCCAAGAAATCAAAACCATGCAAGAGCGGGTCCCAAAGGAAGAAAAGGAAGATGTTACACTTGTAACAAGTTTGGTCGCTATGCAAGAGAGTGCCCCAATAGAAGGGACTCTCCTAGAGATGATGACAACAACTTCAAAGGGAGTGGAAATCAAAGGAACAACAGGTTCAAAGGAAAGAGGAAGGCTCCCTCTGATCGAAGTGAAAATGGGCAACCTTTCAAGAGGTCAAGGAATTCCAGGTATGATGAATCTAATATTGTTGATAGAAAAATGAATATATTCTTATATCTACCCTCTCTACTGCATCTCCTCTCGACACCCTGGATGTTTGGTTGATTTATAGTGGTGCTTCAAGGCACCTCACTGGATATAAAGAAGCCCTCTCTGATTTGATTGAGAAGGATACTAATTTGGAGATTATCCTTGCAGACAATGCCACCTATCCTGTGAAAGGGGCAGGGACTATGACCCTTCATCTATCTCAAGGTCAAGTCCTCCGCTTGCAAAATGTGTTGTATGTACCTGACTTGAAGAAGAATGTAGTGTCTATATCGTCAATGGAAGACAAAGGATTCAAGGTGGTATTCATCGATTGAAAGGTACACATTTGGAAGAGGAACTTCAAAGAAGCATTCACTCTTGGTTTTAGAGTTGATACACTCTATCAGGTTGAAGGAAGTCCGCTAGGGGCCATGACATGTGACAACTCTTCAATCCGAGATATGGCACCGGAAGTTTGCACACCTTCATTTCAAAGCCCTTCCCGAAGCAAGGAAGTGTAAGATTTTGGGGTGTTGGGGTAGCATCGGATATGCTCTAGCTCCCAAACTTTGTGAAGGGAATAGAGTACATAAGATCTCCAAGACCCATAAAGCGTTTTGGGAAATTCCATCCGGTTTAAGAGATATTTAATTAATTAATCTTTTTAATTAAGGACCCTAAGTCTAACTTAGGAAAATTAAAAGATTAAAGGTAATTAAATTAAACATGTGAAAAGAATGACTTAAGTGACGCGGATCAAGTATCTTCTAATCTTAGCCATTGATTCAAGATTAGATCACGGCAGTTGAAGTCTCAATGAGAAAATTATAAGAAGAAGGCTTGCGGTCAAAAGGAGAACATACACACTGGCAGAGCACTGAAGCTAAGCTGGAATTCTAGGGTGTGGATTACTAAGAATTTCAGAAGTGTTTCAGTTCGAGGGACAGTATTGGCAAAGGGGATGGTCTAGTCCCAGGCAAAGAGTACAACGAGGGCAGAGAAGGAGCAATCTAGAGCAGTGAAGAGCAGCCGAGAGTCCAACAGGGGCAGCAGGAGGCTAGGAGGGCTAGCGCAGGCCCAGCTAGGGCAGCATAGGGGCAACATAATCTAGTCTAGGGTGACATAGGCCCTTCCTGAGCAGCGCAGAGCCTGATGCAGGCCAAGCAGGATGACGCAAAGGACTTCAGAATAGAGCTGGGGTTCCAGAGGGCGAAAAAGGGCTGAGTTCTGTAAATCCCGTTTGACGGTGTGAATCAGTCAAAATTTTTTGTCTCCGAATAGAGGTATTACTACCGTTTATATTTCTCTGTCGGGTTAACCAGTTTGGTGCCTAGATTATTGTACTTAGAACCTGCTTAATAATAAAAACCCTCCAGAAGCTAGCAGAACTGATTTTCTTGCATTGGGTTTTTCTAGGGACAGTGGTCTAAAAAATCCTTGTGTGTCACTTTGTCATTGAGCATGTTATTCAGTTTAGATCTGCATGTGTAGGTTGTTAATGTATTTACTTATGTAAGCAAGAGAAGTAAATTAAGAATTTAACAGTAAGGTTTATGTTTAGTAAATTCAGAAATTTTCACATGGTATCAGAGCGATTGCAGATCAAGATGGATCTCCAGCAAGACGACTGAAGAAATCTGTGTTGCAGAAAGCAACAGCAACAACAAATAAACCAGAGAGGGTAGTGCAGTAGCAGAAGGACGCAGAGGCAACAAGAGCCACGCAGGGGCTGACGCAGTCCTAGCTGGGTGACGCAGAGACAATGCAGAGTCTTCCAGAGGGATGTAGGAGCAGCCTGTGCTGCGTAGTCGCTGCGCTGAGCCAGTCTGCTCATGCAGAGGACAACCAGGGTGACGCAGGCCAAAATTTTGTTGTGCAGAGTGCTGTGAATTGGAAGTTGAGTTGCAGACCTTCAGCAGTTGCTGGTGGGGTGAAGATTCTGCCGGTGCAGAATTAAGCCTAAGCTAAGTTGACAAAGAGCGAGAGGAGAACAACTTCTCAGTAGATTTCCTGCCAAAGAAATCTGAAGATCGATCGTAGGGTGATCAAAGAGAGATGATTTGTTGTGTAACGTGTTTGGCAGACTTCCAAGGGAGGATGTCAGTTGTCAGAGGGAGCAGAGGATGCCTTTCTCGCCAAGGACACTAGATCTGAGTCTCTAGCATAGAGAGGAGGATCTGTTCCGACAAATTTATGAGCAGATGGTGCCACATGGATTGCATGATCAGGATAGGTTTGACGGCATGTCCAACTTTGCTATCTAGAAGGCCAAAATCCTGGTAGTCTTGGAGGCCTACGGTATACGGGAGCATGCAGAGAAAGTCTTGGCTACACCAACCGATGCGGCTCTCTTGGAGAAGCACAATGAAGCAGCGACACATGCCAAGCACTTCATTATGGATGGGGTTAAAGATCATGTGGTACCACACATAGTCAAGAAGACGATGACACATGAGATGTGGGAAGTCCTAACCACATTGTATCAAGGAAGGTTCGTCCAGAGAAAGATGCTTCTAAAGAACCAACTGAGGTTATTCATGATGTCCAAGGGAGATGAAATCGATCCTTTCCTATCCAAACTACAGTCGATCCGGGATCAGCTGACTAGCATGGGGGTCAAGGTGGATGATGATGTTATGGTGAGGAATGCTCTAAATGTTGTCACAGAGGACTTGGAAATGTTTGTCCAAAGTATTTTGGGCAGAGTGGATCTTCCTAACTGGGACAATATGTGGGCTATCCTCCGACAAGAGGAGATTCGCCGGATGACCAAGAGGTAGTACAACACCGATTTGAGCAGGGTGAAGAAAAAGGAAGAGTAAGATGCAGCCTTGGCATCAAAGAGGAAACATGGGAAAAAGAAGCGTGATCTGTCAAAGATCAAATGTTTCCAGTGCAGCGAACTTGGACATTTTGCCAACAATTGTCCTAAGAAGAAGAAGGACAAGGAAGCTTCTAGTTCCAAGGTTGTTGTAGCAGGCGATGGCTCTGACAATGATGTAGCCATGAGTGCTCATGAACCACGAAGGTGGGGCGATATTGATTTTTAGAGCAGCTACATAGTAGTGGCAGGATCCTTGAGTAGCCCAACTCTTAGATAACATACGAGCTACAGAAGCCTTAAGACGGTAGCGAGACAAGTGGAGTAGTGGGTGCAGAGGATCACAGATGAAGCAGAGGCAGAAGTTGACACGCTCGAGAGGGAGCAGCGCAGTTCACATACAACAGCAGCATAGAGGCAACAGCGCAGAGGCAATGCAGAAGAGGCTTGCTTACGTAGTGCAGTGTTGTAGCAGCATAGAGGCTTCAGGAGGACATTGCAGAGCAGATGCAGCAGCGCAGAGGAGGTCTGCTTACGCAGTGCAGAGCTGCAGCAAAGAAGTAGCCTCCGGAGGATAGTGCAGAGCAACAGCCTATGGAGCTTCAGTGATTAGATGCAGCCCAACTGACTTTTCTGTCAAAGATGGGTGATGGTCTTCAGTTGCTTACTCTCAACAACTGAGCTACAATGCAGCAGTTAGCAGTGGCAGTGCTATGGGCAGCACAATGCAACAATTTGAGAGGGAGATGTAGTACGGATGTAGTAGTGACGGTGGCAGAGCCATTGGCAACAATACACAATAGCAACACCAACGGAGTGATGAAGGGGAGCAGGCCCAGCATCAGCGTAGAGACCCACCCTGGAGATCAGTGCAGTGTTGAGATTTTTGAGAGTTGGAGTAGCATCGGATGTGCTCTAGCTCCCAAACTTTGTGGAGGAACTAGAGTACAGGAGATCTCCAAGACCTAGAAAGGGATTTGAGAAATTCCATTCGATTTAAGAGAAAATTAATTAATTAATCTTTTTAATTAAGGACCCTAAGTCTAACTTAGGAAAATTAAAAGATTAAAGGTAAATAATTTAAACATGTGATGAAAATGACTTAAGTCACACGGATCAAGCTTTCTTTTAATCTTAGCCGTCGATTCAAGATTAGATCACCGTCGTTGGTTTCCCAGCGAGAAAAGTATAAAGGAAAGGCTTGGCGTCAGTTGGAGGACACACAGAGTGGCAGAGCACTAAGACTAAGTTGAAATTATAGGGCGTGGTTTGCTAAGAATTTCAGAAGTGTTTCAATTGCAGCGAGGGGTAGTATTGGCGAGAGGGATGATTTGATCCCAGGCAAAGAGTTAGCAAGAGCCAAAGAAGTAGCAGTTAGAGCAGCACAGAGGGAGTAACAACGACGCAGCAGTTGCGTAGCGCAGAGGGCTTCAGGGGCTACGCAAGCCCAGAAAAGGGAGCACAGAGGCAGTAGCAGGCCAGCAGGGCTGACGCAAGAACAACCAGGGCAACGTAACCTAATCTGGCGTGACGCAGGCCCTTCTTGAGTACCGTAGGGGCTTACACAAGTTAGCAGAGCTAATGCAGAGGGCTTCAGAGCAACATTGGGGTTTCTGAAGACTGAAAAGGGTTGAGTTCTGTAAATTCCATTTGAGGGTGTGAATCACTCTAGTTTTCTCTCTCCAAAACAGAGGTATTGTTGCAGATTTTGTATTTCTCTGTCGAGTTAACCATTAAGGTGCCCAAATTTGTTGTACTCAGATTCTACTTGATAATATAAACCATCCAGCAGCCAAAAGACTGGTTTTCCCGCATTGGGTTTTTCCGGGGACAGTTGTACTAAAAATCCTGTGTCACTTTGTCATTGTGCATGTATTCAGTTTAGATCTGCATCTCTGTAGATTGTTAATGTGTTTACTTCGATGTTAATGCTGAAATTTCAGATTAATAACTTGATGAAGTAGGAGAAGTATAAGCAGACTTAACAGTAGGGTTTTTGCATAGGTAATATTTAAAGATTTTCACATGGTATCAGAGCGATTGCAGATCTAGCTGAGTCATCAGCAAGAAGACTGAAGAATCCTTGCTGCAGAAAGCAGCAAAGAAAGCTACAGCAGCTGTAGCAAGTCGGACCAGAAAGGACAACGTAGCAGCAGAAGGGAGCAGAGCCACGTAGAGGCCAAAGTGACGCAGTCTCCACGCAAGCCCACGTACTTACTGCATAGAGGCTATGTTGGGACTGTCTGCTCACGCAGAGGCCAGCCAGGGTGACGCAGTTTTGAAGTTGTTGCCGATTCAGAGTGTCGAAAGCAGTGTTGTAGAGCTTCAGTAGTTGCTGGTGGGGTTAAAATTCTGTTGGTTTAGAATTTAACTTGAGCAAAGTTGACAAAGAGTGGGAGGAGAACAACTTCTCAGAGGATTTCCAGCCAAATAAATCTACAGAACGATCAGAGGATCGAAGAGAGTTGATTCGTTGTGATTTGGCAAACTTCTACGAGAGGAAGTCAGTTGTCAAAGGGAGCAGAGGGTTTTCTCGCCAAGGACCCTAGATCTGAGTCTCTAGCATAGAGAAGAGGATTAGTTCCGACAAATTTTCTGAGCAGATGGCACCTCATGGACTACGTGATCATGATAGGTTGGATGGCTTGTCCAACTTTGCAATCTGGAAGGCCAGAATCCTGGTAGTCATGGAGGCATACGGTCTGAGGGAGCATGTAGAGAAAGTCCTGGCCACGCCGACCAATGCGGATCTCCTGGCGAAGCATGAAGAAACATTGGCACATGCCAAGTACTTCATAAGGACGTAGTCAAAGATCATGTGATCCCACACATAGCTAATAAGAAGATGGCCCATGAGATGTGGGTGGCTCTCACCACACTATATGAAGGAAAATCCGTTCAGAGGAAGATGCTTCTGGAGAACCAATTGAGGTTATTCATGATGACCACGGGGGCGGAGATTGAGCCTTTTCTGTCCAGACTTCAAGAGATCTGAGATCAGCTGACTGGCATGGGGGGGAAGGTGGAGGATGATGTTGTGGTGAGGACGGCTCTAAATGCTGTCACAGAGGACTCAAAAACTTTTGTCCAAAGTCTCTTGGGCAGAGCAGACCTTCCCAACTGGGACAATATGTGGGAAATCCTCCGACAAGAAGAAATCCGTCGGATCACCAAGAGATAGTTCATCACCTGATCAAGCAAAGTCAAGAAGGAAGAAGAGGAAGATGTAGTCTTGGCATCAAAGAGGTAGCAAGGGAGAAAGAAATGTGATTTGTCGAAGATTAAGTGTTTCCAGTGCGGTGAACTAGGACATTTCGCCAATAATTGTCCTCAGAAGAAGAAGGAGAGGAAGCTTCTAGCTCCAAGGCTGTTGTGGCGGACGATGGTTCCAAAGATGACGTAGCCATGAGCGTTCATGAACCAAGAAACTGGGGCGACATGGATCTGTAGAGCACCTATAAAGTGGTGGCCCTGAGTAGCCCAACTCTTGGATCACATATGAGCTACGGGAGCCTTAAGACAGTAGCGGGACAAGCAGAGCAGTGGGTTCAGAGAATCACAAATTTTGCAGAGGCGGAGCTGGATACTGAGAAGGAGTAGCACAATGCAGATGTAGTGGCAACGCAGAGGCTGATGTGACTTCAGCAGCGCAGAGCAGAGCTTCAGCAGTGTAGAGGCTTCGGGAGGATGGCACAACGTAGCAGTAGCGTAGGGGACATCAATGCAGAGGGGCTGATGTGACTTTAGCAGCGCAGAGGAGGTCTGCTTACACAGTGCAAAGTTGTAGCTGTGCAGCAACCCCTAGATGATAGCATAGAGTAGCAGCCTATGGAGCTTCACTGACGAGGATGCAACCCAACTGACTTGTCTGTCAAATATTGGGCAGGAGTTTTCAGTTATTTCTCTAAGCAACTGAGCTGCAGTGTAGCAGTTGTCAGCACAAGGCAACAGATTGAGAGGGAGCTACAATACAGATGTGGCAGTGGCGGTGGCAGCGTCATGGGCAACCATATAGGAGAGTAGCAGCAGCTCAGTGATGAAGGGCAGTAGACCAAGCATCAACGCAGAGATCCACACTAGAGATCAGTGCAACCTCTAGGGTGAAGTGTTGTGCTAGGCACATTCCTCGCTAAGAGGGAGTGTTGAGATTTTTGAGTGTTGGGGTAGCATCGGATGTGCTCTAGCTCTCAAACTTTGTGGAAGGACTAGAGTACATGAGATCTCCAAGACCCAGAAAGGGATTTGAGAAATTCCACCCGGTTTAAGAGAAAATTAATTAATTAATCTTTTTAATTAAGGACCCTAAGTCTAACTTAGGAAAATTAAAAGATTAAAGGTAATTAATGTAAACATGTGATGGAAATGACTTAAGTCACATGGATCAAGCTTTATTTTAATTTTATTCGTCGATTCAAGATTAGATCATGCTCGTTGGTTTCCCAACAAGAAAAGTATAAAGGAAAGGCTTGGGGTCAGTTGGAGGACACACACAGTGGCAGAGCACTGAGACTAAGCTGAAATTCTAGGACGTGGTTTGCTAAGAATTGCATAAGTGTTTCAGCTATAGCGAGCGGTAGTATTGGCGAGAGGGATGATCTGATCCCAGGCCAAGAGTCAACAAGAGGCAGAGAAGCAACAATCAGAGCAACGCAGAGGGAGCAGCGCAAAGGGCTTTAGGTGCTACGCAGGCCCAGAAAAGGCAGATCACAGTCAGCAGGAGGCCAACAGGGCAGACGCAGGCACAACTAGGGCAGCGCAAGGGCAACGTAACCCAGTTTGGGGTGACGTAGGTCCTTCCTGAGTAGCGGAGAGGCTAATGCAGGCTAGCAGAGCTGACACAGAGGGCTTCAGAGCAACGCTGGGATTTCTGAAGACTGAAAAGGGCTGAGTTCTGTAAGTCCCGTTTGAGGGTGTGAATTAGTACAGTTTTCTGTCTCTGGAACCTAGGTATTGCTGCGGATTTTGTATTTCTCAGTCGGGTTAACTGGTAAGGTGCCTAGATTTGCTATACTCAGATTCTACTTAATAATATAAACCCTCCAGCAGCCAGAAGACCGGTTTTTCCGCATTGGGTTTTTCTCGGGACAATTGTCTAGAAAATCCTGTGTCACTTTGTCATTGTGCATGTATTCAGTTTAGGTCTGTATCTGTGTAGACTGTTAATGCGTTTACTTCGATGTTAATGCTAAAATTTTAGATTAATAACTTGATTAAGTAAGAGAAGTATAACCAGACTTAACAGTAGGGTTTCTGAACAAGTAATATTCAGAATTTCACATGCAGAACTTCGGGGTGAAGTGTTTTGCTAGAGCACATTCCTCGCTAAGAGGGAGTCTTGAGATTTTGGGGTGTTGGGTTAGTATCCGATGTGCTCTAGCTCCCAAACTTTGTGGAGGGACTAGAGTACATAAGATATCCAAGACCCATAAAGCGTTTTGGGAAATTCCATCCGGTTTAAGAGATATTTAATTAATTAATCTTTTTAATTAAGGACCCTAAGTCTAACTTAGGAAAATTAAAAGATTAAAGGTAATTAAATTAAACATGTGATGAGAATGACTTAAGTGATGCGGATCAAGCATCTTCTAATCTTAGTCATTGATTCAAGATTAGATCAAGGTGGTTGAAGTTTCAACGAGAAAAGTATAAGAAGAAGGCTTTGGGTTAATTGGAGAACACACATATTGGTAGAGCACTGAAGCTAAGTGAGAATTCTAGGGCATGGTTTGCTAAAAATTTCAGAAGTGTTTCAATTGTAGCGAGAGGCAATATTGGTAAGGGGGATGGTTTAGTCCCAGGCCAAGAGTACAACGAGGGCATAGAAGGAGCAATCCAAAGCAGCGCAGAGGCAGCAACTACGCAAAGCAACCGAGAGCCTAGCAGGGGAAGTAGGAGGCCAAGAGGGCTGGTGCAGGCCCAGCTAGGGCAGCGCAGGGGAGATAGGAGGCCAGGAGGGCTGACGCAGGCCCAGCTAGGACAACGCAAGGGCAACATAACCAAGCCTAGGGTCACGCAGGCCCTTCCTGAGTAGCGTAGAGGCTAACGCAGAGGGCTTCAGATCAGCGCTGGGGTTCCAGAGGCCGGAAAAGGGCTGAGTTCTAAAAATCCCATTTGAGGGTGTGAATCAGTAACAATTTTCTGTCTTCGAATAGAGGTATTGCTGCCGTTTATATTTCTCTGTCGGGTTAACCAGTTTGGTGCCCAGATTGTTGTACTTAAAATGTGCTTAATAATCAAAACCCTCCAGAAGCTAGCAACACTGGTTTTCCCGCATTGGGTTTTTCCGGGGACATTTGTCCATAAAATCCTTGTGTGTCACTTTGTCATTGAGCATGTTATTCAGTTTAGATCTGCATGTGTAGGTTGTTAATGTATTTACTTCGATGTTAATGTGAATTTTTCATATTAATAACTTATGTAAGTAGGAGAAGTAAATCAAGAATTTAACAGTAGAGTTTTTGTTTAATAAATTCAGAAAATTTCACAGGAAGGCGGTGATAGGGATGCTCGATTTCAAAGACAACCATGAAGGTGTATGTCAATGTTGTGCCGAAGGAAAGCATACAAGGGGACCATTCCCCTCAAGTGTCACGAAGACATCTGATATTTTGCAATTGATACATTTTGATCTATTTGGTATGTTGCCCATAACATCCTTGGGAGGATGTTTATATTATGTCACTTTTATAGATGAATTCTCTCGCAAGACTTGGATATATTTCTTGAGGAAAAAGGATGAAGCATTCAAGTGGTTTTGTAACTTCAAGGCCTAGGTTGAAAATCAAACAAGGAGGAAGATCAAAATTTTGAGGACCGATATTGGGACTGATTATGAGTCAAATGAATTCAATGACTATTGTAGGGAAGCTGGCATTAAAAGGGAGACCACCATTGTGTACACTCCCGAACAAAATGGTGTTGCTGAAAGGAAGAATAGAACCATTTTGGAAGCTACCCGTGCCATGCTTTATGACCAAGGTCTTCCAAATTTCCTATGGGGAGAAGCTGCCAACACCGCTGTGTATGTTCAAAATAGATGCCCACATTCCACATTAGACTCCAGAACTTCCGAAGAAGTCTTCTCTGGTAAAAAGCTCGATGTCTCTCATTTTAGAGTTTTTGGAAGTCCCGTATATTTTCACGTACCGAAAGAAAAGAGAAGCAAGTCGGATGCTTCTGGGAAGAAGGGAATGTTTGTGGGCTACAATGAAACCTTGAAGGCATCTAGAATCTATGTGCCTGGTCAAAGAGAAGTGGAGATATGCCACGATGTCACGTTCGATGAAGATGTTGCCCTAAAGAAAGTAGGAATCTTCCTAGCTCAAAGGAAGACAGAAGAAGAAGAAGAAGAAGCAAGGAAGCTGGAAGAACCGAAGGATGAATTGATGCTCGATGTTGAAGGTCCGATGGATCCTATTAATCCACCTCCTTCAAATAAAAGGAGAACCTCATGGCTTAGGGACACTATCCAAGATGCCGAGAGACATATTGCTCTGAGAGGAACATTTTGTGAAAGCAAGAAGCCGAATAGGTACCAAGGGTACCTAGCAGCCATGAGCACTATTGTACAATCTGAGCCTGGAACATTTGAAGACGTCGTGAAGCATCAAGTTTGGAAGGATGTTATGCACGAAGAATATGTGTCTATTATGAAGAATGATGTCTGGGATGTGGTCCCGAGACCGAAGGACAAATCTGTTGTCACCTCGAAATGGCTTTACAAGACCAAGCATGGAGCCGATGGAAGTGCTGAAAAGTACAAGGCAAGATTTGTTTCCCGAGGCTTCTCTCAAAAGGAAGGCATAGATTATGATGATATATTTGCACCTTTTGCCTGCTACACCACCATCCAATCGATTATTGCCCTTGATGCAACGCAAGGATGGAGTCTCCATCAGATGGATGTGAAGACTGCTTTCTTACATGGTTCAATCAAGGAAGAGGTTTATGTGGAGCAACCTCTGGGGTTCGAAGTCCAAGATGGAGACACATATGTATGCAGGTTGAAGAAAGCCCTGTATGGGTTGAAGCAAGCCCCCAAGGCTTGGTATGAGAGGATCGATAGCTACTTGATGAAGCTGGGCTTCACTTGAAGTGATGCTGATCCAAACCTTTATTTTAAGGTTGATAAAGAAAGGCCTCTCATTCTAGTTCTCTATGTGGATGATCTCTTCCTGACAAGTGTTGACCCTCTTATTCATCAATGTAAAAGGGAGCTAGCTTTTGAGTTCGAGATGAAGGACCTAGGGCTGATGCAATACCTAGGTTCCAGAGACAGAAAACTATACTGATTCCAATGGAACTCAACTTTAAGAACTCAACTTTCGACATGGAGAGATTTGGAATGGTGGACTGTAAGTCCATGTCGACACCAATGGAACTCAACTTTAAGAAGTTTTGTGCAAGTGCTGCTGGGCCCAAGTTGGGAAATCCCATCGAGTATCGACAACTTGTAGGGGCCTTGATGTTCTTATTGAACTCACATCCGAACGTATGTTTTGTAGTGAACACTTTGAGTCAACATATGGTTGAGCCTCATCACATTCACTGGATTGGTGCAAGAATCTATTGAGATATCTTCGAAGCACAATAAACCATGGGCTGAGATACACTGTCAGGAGTATGAGACTCCATGGATATACTGATGTCGATTGGGCAGGCAGTGTGGTGGATCGTAAGAGCACATCTGTATGTTGCTTCACCCTTGGTTCTGCTTCGATCTCTTGGATGAGTAGGAAGCAGAAATCGGTTGCTTTGAGCACCGCTGAGACCGAATACATTGCAGCGAGTATGTCCTATTGTGAAGCTATTTGGTAGAGAAAGCTCTTCAGTGAGCTATTTGGGCATGTGTTGGATACCACCGTTATCCTTTGTGATAACTATTGATTTCTATACCATCAAAAAGTGTTCTAAGTCTCATTTTTGGTAGAGAGGCTTAGACATCAGTTATCCAGAGAACCCATAAATCGTTTGTGGAAATTCCACTCAGATATGGCTTTATTAAAATAATTAATTATTTTAATGCAGACCCTAAGTATAAACTTAGGGAAATTAAATAATTAAAGAGTATTAATAGAGCAGAGTGTAAATCTTCTAGAAGATGAAGATCAAGTCATCTTTTAATCTGAGCAATTGATTAAAGATATAATCTTGGTCATTGATTCATCAGCGAGAAGACTATAAGAAGAGACTTGAGGGCCATTTGGAAATTAAGCCGGGGACACTCTCAGTACCCAAAGGAAATCGATTCTGAAGCAAGTGAAATCGATTTCAGTGGGTGAGTTTGTAGAGGCTGGGTTGTAGAAGCAGAAAGAGGAGGGATAAGTCAGTTATCAGGAAGTAGATCTTAGGAGGGTGAAGGGAAGGGTGAGCTGATCAGCAGCAAGAACCCCTCCACGCAGAATCACGCGGTCCAGAGAGGGACAGCCCAGAGCATTCATGCTAGATGATGCTGAGGGTGAAGGAGGTCACCCCGAGGGTCCGAAAATTGTTTGAAAGGTCTAGAAAATTCAGCCAGGTGTTTGCTAATTTTTCTTTGCTTATCAGACTCTTGTAAATGTACTTTCCATTTCTGAAGATAAATATAAAACCCTCATCTGCTACACCGGTTTTCCCACATTGGGGTTTTGTGGGGACAATTGTCCAAAAACATCTGTGTTCATGTGGCTATTTCTATTGTGCTATTGGTGTAAATTATCTTTTTGTTCTTATGCTCTTAATGATAGTGAAGATTTGCAAATGTGTTTATTTCAAAATTTACTGAAGCATCTATAAATAACTTATCTCATAAGTAGGAGAAATAAACCAAATTGTAGAAATATTTTCCTCTTGAAAATTTCACAATAACCAAAGTGGGATTTGTCTTTTTGAGAATCTCATGTTCCACGACCGATCCAAGCATATTGATATTAGGTACCACGTTGTCTAGGACATGGTACAGCAAGGCGTCGTAAGGCTCCATCACATTGGGACTAATGAGCAGGGCGCAGATATTCTCATGAAGCCCCTGGGGAAGGTCAAATTCTTAACCTTCCGTGAGAAGCTTGGTATTGTGGACAGACCCTATTCTAAGGGTCCTGCCTGAGTTGGACTATGAGCTCTAGGAGCTCCAAGGGGCTTGGGGATAGCTTCTTGGAGCTATAAGCAACCACAGAGTGAGGTTCGCCGAAGCTTGGTGGTGTGCTTCTTCCCTACCGTTATGATATTGAGCTAGTTCACCCTCTCTTTGATCTATGCCCCGCATGCATCCTACCCATGGAGTTTCAGACTCATGGGGAGTACCTCTCATTTGGCCAATGAGAAGGGAAATGTGGATAGAGACCAATAGCATAATTGATGAACGCATCAGGGATTGTCATACTCTCTATGTCTAGGATGGGATGTTACCTCTAAACTGACTTTAGGTCAGTATGTGACTTTCTTGAGTCCCATCAGGTCAGCAGAGTGTGATGTCTTTGTGACTCACTCTCATTGTGCAGAGAAGAGCCACCAAAGCAGTTACAACAGGAAGACATAGGATTGCAGGATGATATATGATAGTACACTATGGTACTTTATGACAGGATGGCACAGGTGGACAGATGGAGTTCTTCCTAGTTGAGAGGGAGTGTTAATTTTGGGCAACTAGGTCCAAACTCCATGTTGCATTGCTCATATGATGATGATGATATTTTTGTTAGATTCCTCTTTCGTAGAGGTGCAATATTGATCTAAAGATCATCTTGTTTGGATGAGCATAACTTATATTTTGAATTTATTTTCCACACGTGCAAATTGTCAAGGTCGGCCAAAATTGTAATGTAGCCTCACAAGCCTTAAAAGATGTGTCACACACCCTCATTGATGGATATAGATTGGAGAGACTTGATGCACATTTGTTCATCATCTCATCACACGCATTCCTCATCATTTGATTGGTTCGTACAGCCTAGAAGAGGCTTCTCTCTCTCCCACGTGTGAATCTGGATGCTGGAAATCTGCAAACTGTTTTTAGGGCTTTCTGGACAGCATTGACCAGTGTTGACTTTGGGTCAACCCTCAAGCTTTGACTCCGATTCGACTACAGAAATTCCAATTTTTGGAGGCTTCATTAGAGGGCACAAAAATCGAGGCTAAAAGTTGACTTTGATCGTAGCATTGACCGCAGTGTTGACTGAAGTTTGACTTGCGTTGATTGTTTTGGGAGATGACTTTTGAGGTGTGTGTGACACTGAAGAAAGGTTGATCTGTATGTGTTTGACTAAACCTCCAGGAGGTTGGAAGAGCTGGTTTGACCAGCAAAAGTCTTTGATGGCTAGGGCATCTTGTTCACTGTTGTAACCAACATTTCTCTCTATCTTTGCTGGACAAGAAGAATTACAAATTCTGATTTATTATATTGGCTTGTCTTTCGTCGATCCATTATTATGCTCTATCAGCATTTACTTTCATATTTTATGTGATTGCTAATTTGAATTGGGCCTATAAGAAAGATTGAAGTAAACTACATTAAGCATAGAACATACCATGGTTATCTAAAATTATCAAAGGCCTACTGAAGTTCTTATGGGGAGGCGCTGGCAACACTGCCATATATGTTCAAAATAGATGCCGACATCAAGAATTGGACTTCAAGACACTCGAAGAAGTTTTCACTGGTAAGAAATATGATTTTTCTTATTTTATAATTTTTGGTTGTCCAGTGTATTCCATGCGCTGAAATAGAAAAAAACAAGCTAGATGTATATGGGAAGAAAGGAACATTTGTGGGCTATAGTTAAACTTCAAAGGCATACATAATCTACGTGCCTAGTCAAAGAGGAGTTGAAATAAGTCATGATGTCACATTTGATGAAGATTCTACCCTTGGGAAAGTCAAAGATCTTCCTATCCAAAGGAAGGACAATGATGATGATGCAAGAAAGCAGGATGAATCTCCGACTGATGAACTGATGCCTGATGTTGAAGGCTCGATGGATCCCATTGATCCACCCCCTAGTGATCCCTCCACCTCAAGGAAAAGACTTTCGTGGCTCAAATACACTCATGAAGATGTTGAAAGACATGTTGCTCCAAGAGGGACATTTCGTTAAAGTAAGAAGCCGAACAAGTACCAAGGGTACTTTGCTGCTATGAGTACCATTATTTAATCTGAGCCATGTACGTTCGAAGACGCCGTGAAGCACCAAGTATGGAAGGATGTGATAAAGGAATATGAATCAATCATGAAGAATGGTGTCTGGGATGTGGTTCCTAGACCCAAGGACAAGTTTGTGGTCACTTCGAAATGGATTTACAAAATCAAACATGGGGTTGATGGGAGTGCTGAAAATTTCAAGGCCAGGTTCGCTACTCGAGGCTTCTCTCAAAAGGAAGGAGTGGACTATGATGAGATATTTGCACTAGTTGCTTGATACACCACTATCTAATCCATCATTGTTTTCGCTGCCACTAAAGGGTGGAGCCTACACCAAATTGATTTCAAAACTTCCTTCTTGCATGGTTCTCTTAAGGAGGAAGTCTATGTAGAGCAACCTGAGGGGTTCGAAGTTCAAGATCGAAAAACACATGTATGCAGGTTGAAGAAAGCCCCTAGGGCTTGGTATGAGAAGATTGATCGCTATCTTATGAAGTTGGGATTTACAAGGAGCGAAGCTAACCCTAACCTATACTTCAAGGTTGAAAAGGAAAAGCCTCTCATTTTGGTACTTTATGTGGATGATCTCTTTCTGACAGGTGCAGACCCTCTCATTTATCAATGTAAGAGGGAGTTGGCTTCCAAATTCGAGATGAAGGACCTAGAGTTGATGCACTACTTCCTAGGCTTGGAGGTCTGGCAAAAGCCAAGTGAGATTTTGCTTTCTCAAGGAAAATACATCGTGAAGCTACTTGAGAGATGTGGGATATGAAAAATTCTGAATGTTACTTATGCATAAATCCACTGTTAGATCTGGTTATGCTTCTCCTACTTAATTAATTTATTACTGTTGAAACTTCAGATTAACATTGAAGCAAACACATAACATACTTTCACCGATTCAGATCTAAAACAGAAAAGTACATGCACACATAGACAAAGTGACACAAGGATTTTCAGGACAATAGTCCCTGGAAAAACCCAATGCGGGAAAATAGGTCTTCTTGCTGCTGGAGGTTTTATTATTAAGAGTTTTTTGAATACAACAAATCTAGGTTCTAGATCTGGAAAACCCAACAGAGAAAATATAGATCTGCAACTATCCTGCTGTTCTGAAGCCAAAATATTGACTGATCTACACGCTCAAATGGGATTTATAGGACTCAACTAGATCTTGGCCCTAGAAACCCCAGCGCTGCCCCTGAAGCCCCTGCATTAGCCTCTACGTCCCTCTGCGTTGGCCTGGAGAGGGTTGCGTAGCCCCAGAATGGGTGACGCAGACCCTACGCTTCCCTTGAGGGACTCTATGTAACCTCAGAGGGTCTCCTGTTGCCTAACGCTGCCCCGAGAGAGACTGCGTAGCACATGCATAGCTGAAGCTGCCCCTGCGCTGCATAGCTTCTTCCCTCTCTGCTGCTGCTTCTCTGCACTGCCTCTGGAAGCTGCTCTCTGCCTCTTGCTGATTCTAGGCACTAAGATCAGACCATCCCCTTTGCCTAAACTCCCCTCTCTATAGCTGAAACACTTCTGAGAATTCTTAGCAAACCCTGGCCTAGAATATCAGCTTAGCTTTAGTGCTCTGCCTCTGTGTGTCTCCTCCAAGTGACCCCAAGCTTTTCCTTTATACTTTTCTCGTTGGGAAACCAACGACGATGATCAGACCTTAAATCAATGGCTAAGATTAAAAGAAAGCTTGATCCGTGTGACTTGAGAAAATTTCATCACATGTTTAATTTGATTAACTTTAATTATTTAATTTTCCTAAGTTTAGACTTAAGAAATACATTAAAATAATTAATTAATTAAATATCTCCCAAACCAGATAAAATTTCCCAAATCCTTTTTTGGGCCTTGCAGATTAGGTGTACTCTAGTCCCTCCACAATTTTTGGGAGTTAGAGCACATCTGATGCTACCCCAATACACAAAATCTCAACACTCCCTCTTAGCATAGAGTGTGCTCTAGCAATACATCACACCATGTATCACAAGATTTTGGGCACTGGTTTCTGTGTTGTTGATGCTTGGCTTGCTGCCCTTCAACACTGAACCGTTGCTGCCATTCTATACTATTGCCCATGACACTGTCACGGCCACTGCCACATCTGTACTGCAGCTCCCTCCCAATCTGCTGCATCCGTGCTACCACCTGCTGCACTGCATCTTCATTTTCTGAGAGAAACAACTGAATCTCCTACCCAATCTTTGACAGACAAGTCAGCTGGGCTGCAACCTCATCACTGAAGCTCCATCGGCTGCTGATTTGTGTTGTCATCTGGAGAATGATGCATAGCTACAACTCTGCACTGCATAAGTAGACTCCCTCTGCATTGCTGAAGTCACATCAACCCCTTGTCCTCAAATCTCTCACGCTATTACTGCACTGCGCTGTCCTCTTGAGGCCCCTACGCTGTTGCAGCTCTGGTCTATGTAAGAAACTCTGTTTTGCGCTGCTGAAGTCACATCAGCCCCTATGCTACTACTGCCTCTACGCTGCTGCTGCATCTACACTGCGCTACTCCTTCCAACCTTCAAATCTGCCTCTGCTTCGTTCACGATCTATGCATCCACTGCTCCACTTGTCCCGCTACTATCTTAAGGCTTTCGTAGCTCGGATGTGATCCAAGAGATGAGCTGCTCAAGGATCCTGCCCTCTTTCTGTAGCTGCTCTACAGATCCATGTCGCCTCACTTTCGTGGTTCATGAGTGCTCATGGCTGCATGGTCTTCTAACCCATCATCCACCATAGCAGCCTTGGAAGAAGAAGCTTCCTTGTCCTTTTTCTTCTGAGGACAATTGTTGGCAAAATATCCTAATTCGCCAAACTGGAAGCACTTGATCTTTGATAGATCCCGCTTCTTCTTCCCTTGTTGCCTCTTTGATGCCAAGGCTGCATCCTCTTCATCTTCCTTCTTCACCTTGCTCGATCCCGTGTTGTACTGCTTCTTGGTGAATCTGCGGAGTTCTTCTTGATGCGTGATTGCCCACAAGATGTCCTAGTCGGGAAGGTCCGCTCTACCCAAGATACTTTGGACAAAGGTTTCCCACTCATCTGTGACCGCATTGAGAGCAGTCCTAACCATCACATCATCCTCCACTTTTGCACCCGTGGCAGTCAATAGGTCTCTGATCGACTGTAATCTGAAGAGAAAATGTTCCATGGCTTCCCCCTTGGTCATCATGAATGATCGCATTTGAGTCTTCATAAGCATATTCCTTTGGACGAACTTTCCCTCATATAGGGATGTTAAGGCCTTCCACATCTCATTAGCTGTTTTCTTTTCAGCTATGTGTGGGACAACATGGTCCTTAACTCCATCCATTATCAGCTGTTTGGCATGTCCCGCAACTTCATTATGCTTTTTTAGGAGATTTGCATCGGTCGGTGTGGCCAGGACTTGTTGTGCATGGTCTCTTAGATGATATGTCTCTAGGACTATCAGGATTCTAGCCTTCCAAACTGCAAAGTTGGATAGGCCATCCAATCTATCCTGACCACGCAGTCCATGAGGTGCCATTTGCTCAGAAATTTGTCGGAGCTCCTCCTCTCTGTGCTAGAGATCTTGATCTAAGGTCCTTGGCAAAACATGCACCTTCTGATCCCTCTGACAATTGATTTGCCTACTTGGAAATCTGCCAAATCAAACAATGATTCAGCTCTCTTTGAACCTCTGATCGGTCTGCAAGTTTCTTTGGCTAGAAACCCTTTGAGAAGTTGATCTCCTCCTGCTCTTTGTCACTGGTGCTTAGGCTAAAATTTTGAAAACTATAGAAATTTAACACCACCAGCACCTTCTGAAGTTCTACAACTCTACTTCAGGCACTTCTGGATCATACAGCTTCAGATCAGCGTCACCCTGGCTGGCTTCAGATAATCCCAGCGCTGCCTCTGCGCAGTAAGTACGTGGGCCTGCATGGAGACAGCGTAAGACTACGTCACCCTGCCCTCTGCATGATTCTGCTCCCTCTAAAACTACGTTGTCCCTTCAGATCTGGCCTTCTACTGCTGCTGCTGCTATTCTTCCTGCTGCTTTCTGCAACAAGATCCTTTAGTCTTCTGTTGATGACCCTGCTAGATCTGCAATCGCTCTGATACCATGTGAAAATTTCTGAATGTTACTTATGCAGAAATCTACTGTTAGATTTGGTTATGCTTCTCCTACTTAATTAAGTTATTAATGCTGAAACTTCAGATTAACATCGAAGCAAACACATAATAGACTTTCACTGATTCAGATCTAAAACAGAAAGGACATGCACACATAGACAAAGTGACACAAGGATTTTCTAGACAATAGTCCCGAGAAAAACCCAATGCTGGAAAACCGGTCTTCTAGCTGTTGGAGGGTTTTATTATTAAGATTTTTCTGAATACAACAAATCTGGGTTCTAGATCTGGAAAACCCGACAAAGAAAATATAGATCTGCAGCTATCCTGTTGTTCTGAAGCCAAAATATTGACTGATCCACACCCTCAAACAAGATTTAAAGGACACAACCAGATCTTGGCCCTAGAAACCCCAGCATTGTCCCTGAAGCCCCTACGTTAGCCTCTGCGTCCCTCTACGCTGGCCTGGAGAGGGTTGCGTAACCCTAGAATGGGTGACGCAAACCCTACGCTACCCTTGAGGGACTCTGTGTAACCACAGAGGGTCTCCTGCTACCTAATGTTGCCCTGGGAGAGAGTGCGTAGTACCTGTGTAGCTGAAGCTGCCCCTGCGTTGCACAGTTGCTGCCCTCTCTGCTGCTGCGTCTCCTAATTCTTTGTGCCGCCTTTAGAAGTTGCTCTCTGCCTCTTGCTGATTCTAGTCACTGGGATAAGACCATTCCCTTTGCCTAAACTCCCCTCTCTGCAGCTAAAACACTTCTGATAATTCTTAGGAAACCCTGACCTAGAATCTTAGCTTAGCTTCAGTCCTCTGCCTCTGTGTGTCTCCTCCAACTGACCCCAAGACTTTCCTTTATACTTTTCTCGTTGGGAAACCAACAACCATGATCAGATTTTGAATCAATAGCTAAGATTAAAAGAAAGCTTGATCCGTGTGACTTAAGACAATTTCATCACATGTTTAATTTAATTAACTTTAATTATTTAATTTTCCTAAGTTTAGACTTAGGAAATACATTAAAATAATTAATTAATTAATATCTCCCAAACCAGATGAAATTTCCCAAATCCTTTTCTGGGTCTTGTAGATCAGGTGTACTCTAGTCCCTCCACAAATTTTGGGAGCTAGAGTACATTCGATGCTACCCCAATACACAAAATCTCAACATGGAATGGTGGATTGCAAGTCTATGTCTACTCTGATGGAACTCAACTTCAAAAAGTTATGTGGAAGTGTTGTTGGGCTTAATTTGGAAAATCCTTCCAAGTATCGATAACTTGTGGAGGCCCCGATGTTCTTTGTAAACTCTCGTCCGGACATATGCTTCGCTGTGAATACATTGAGTCAATTTATGGTTGAGCCTCATCACATACATTGGATTGCTACCAAGAATACCTTGAGATATCTCTGGAGTACAATCAACCATGGTTTGAGATACAATGCTGGGAATTTGAGGCTACATGGATATATTGACGTTGACTGGGCTGCCAGTGTGGTGGATCGTAACAACACATTTAGATGTTGCTTCACATTGGGGTCTGCTTCAATACCTTGGATGAGCAGGAAGCAGAAATTTGTTTCTTTAAGCATCACCGAGGTCGAATACATTGCTGCTAGTATGGCTTGTTGTGAAGTTGTTTGGTTGAGGAAGCTCTTTAGTGAGCTATTTGAGCATGTGTCGAATACCACTGTGATCTACCGTGACAACCAAAGTGGGATTCTCCTTTTAGAGAATCCCGTGTTCCACGAACGCTCCAAGCACTTTGATATCAGGTACCACTTTATCTGCGATATGGTACACTGGGGAACAATAATGCTCCATCACATCAGGACTAATGAGCAGGTCACATACATTCTCAATTTCTCACGAAGACCTTAGGGAAGGTCAAATTCTTAGCCTTCCGTGGGAGACTTGGAGTCATGGAAAGACTCTCCTATGAGGGTCTCGCATAAGTTGTGTTAGGTCTCTGTAGTTTTAGCAGATTGGCAAGACTAAAGCTGTAAAGCCAACATATGAACCACTTTGGGATTCTAGGATCTAGCCCTACTGAATTCAGAGAGGGATCTCTCTTATAAGTGCAAAGATTGATTTATCTTTAAGGCTTTTAGGTGTGATATTAGGCTAGTTATGAAGAACAAGGGTTTGTTTGGTTTGGTTGGGCAAAGATACATGAAGGTGAAGGAAGTCTAAATGAAGGGTGAAGGTGTATGCAAGTGAAGGAATGATTCAACTAACAAGATAGGCAAGAAGCAGCTTCAATCCAATGGGCTAGGGAGTCATAATAGGATTTAATTGAAACAGCAAGGTTCAAGAGTGGTCCATGGGGCAAGTCATCTATGTCAAAGGATCTCTTTAAGTTGATTTTATGGAATGAAACAATAAGAAATGGAGCACAAACAAATGAAGAACAAAGAGTAGCCTAAGATCAAGTAAGTACTTTGAAACTATCCTGCTTTTGGCATGCACTTAAGAAGAAACATAAAAGTAATCTAAGATCAGGTAAGTACTTTGAAACTAGTCTGCTTTTGATGCACTTTCAATAGAAAACATTCAAAACACAAATAGAATAGCTTAAGATCAAGTAAGGACTTTGAACCTATCTTGCTTTCAGCATATTTAAAGGGAAACTTTTCAAAGCAACTGTTGGAGAAGAAACTAGAGGACAAGGCTAACCATAGACTTCCCTAGTTCATTCTTTAATTAGCAAACTTTTCAAGACAACACTTAAGATAAACAAAGAATAGTCTAAGATCAAGTAAGGACTTTGAACCTATCCTGCTTTTGACATACTCTTAGGGAAAATTTCAAACAACCTTTGGAGATAAAACTAGAGGACAGGGCTAACCATAGACTTCCCTAGTTCAACTCTACTTAGCATAAACTAAAAATAACATTCAAGAACAATGTTTAAAGTTTAGACAGTAAGACATGGGCTCACCAACATTCCTTAACTGCTTGGACTATATTAAATCATTCTTAAACAAAAAATTAAAAGAAAACATCAAGATAAAGCTTATCAGTGAGAGTAGGGTACTGCAGACAGTAAATCCTAGCTCTATATTTGTTGTTCTTTATCAGAGAAAATGGACAGAATGAAAACAAAAAGAAAATAACAATTTACAATAAGAAAAACAACACCATTGACATAGACCAGGATCCCATAAATCAGCTTGTATTTGATGCTCAAACCAGTTACAATCATCAAGTCCAGTGGGTCTCTACAGCTTCAAACTTCTCATCTCAACTTAGATATCTTCAATTACAAACAGAGCTTACAGCAGCTTCAGAAAACTATTTACATGCAACAGATATCTAGAGACCAACCTTTTACAATGTGCTCTTCAAGGAGATTTTATAAGAAAATGAGGAGGTGGAAGAGTTTCTAGGGTTAAAGTATCATTAATTCCACAATTAATGCAATTCCTAGCCTTGAAAACCATGCAAGGCATAAGGCAAGAATGCATTCTATCTATATCTCTGCTTCATAATTCTGTTCTGCTTTTTTTGAGGCTTAATGGGCGAGAAGATTGACTTCAGGGTTGTTTCTTATCTTTATAATAACTCTGCTGACAGTTGTAATAAGTTTTTGTGGTTGTATTAACTGTTTAGCTGTCTTTAGGAAAATGTCTTTGAAATAGGCATTAACTATGCCTTTTTTTATTGCTTTGAGACTGCAGGTGGCTTTTGGTAGCTGGAGAGGATTCAATTAGCCTCTGATGTGGCAGTGGAGGCTTCTCGGATTGATAGAATTCTTTGTTTTATCTTAAAACACTGTTAATTTGTCTTGATCCTGTGTTTTAGGCTTAATTAGGCCTAATTTTTGTCTTCTGGTCTTCATACTATTTTTAACTTTAATTCTTCATCTCTGCTTTGATTTTATGCTGTAAAACTGATACTCTTTGTCTGATTAAGGCTTACTGTGTTTTGTTGCTTTGCAGGCGCGCAGAGGGTTTTATAACGTTACCAATGTTCATGATACATGGGTAAAATCATGATGTGAACCCTGCAGATTCGTTTTCTTCATTGATAGTGGCTTGGGAGATCATCATCCCCGACCCTTTGTTTCATTTAAAAAACTGTGGAAAAGCTTCATAACCTGCAAAAGTACAAAAAGATATGAAAAATCCGGTGAAAATAGGTCAAAGGTTGCTTTGGGGGCGAGGTTTAATCGTGGTCGTTGGATGAAATCAACCAACGGCCGAGATCACTTGACGGGATTAAATGGGGAGGCGGTTGAATGAGTGAAGGTCAGATTAAGTCCGGACCGTTGATCTAAATTGATCAACGGCTAGGATTAATTGGGGAGTTTATAATGCGGAGGGGAAAAGTTATAGCGGAAAGGAGGAAAATGTAAGAAAAAGGAAGAAAATCTTTATCGGGAGCGAAAAAAAGGCTGGAATGAAGTTTGGATGTAGGATGAATGAGAGTCGTTGATCTAGAATGATCAACGGTCAGGATTTCTTGAACGGAGTGTTCAGGAGTTTAGACGATGGACAAATGAATTGGGGGGAAGATTTAATCAGGACCGTCGATCTGCGGAGATCGACGGTGGGAAACAGTTGATGGGATGGCCAAGAGAATAAACGAAGGGGCAAAGACTTGGGGCTTTAATGAAATCTGGGCCGTCAGATTAAAAGAACGAACAACGGAGATTTAAATGAGAAAATGTAATGCAATGGGGAAAGGTGGTTTTAGCTGAAAAACTGGTGGTTTTGCATGGCTCTGAAGTGGTTACGAAAATCTTCAAAAAAAACGTGATATGCCTCTCTGCCCGACGCGTGTCCTCGGAAAACCACTTTTTTCGTGTAATTTCTTGGCGTTAAACCTCGAACGCAAAAAAACGCGAAACCCGCTGTGAGCCGTCGGATGGGTGGTCAGAGATCCGATGGTGCGGATCGCACGCGACGGGGGACGCTGCACATTGGGGAGGTAGTGGGATACATGTGGCGCTGCGTGAGTGGGCAAGAGTTTCACGAGGCAGGTGGTAGGTCCCAAAGGAGTTGGGTCTGTCGAGTTTAATCTAGATCGTAGGATTTAGACGATTAACAGTCTAGATCACTTCTCGGGGCGGAGTTAAATGAACGGAGGGAAAATTGAGAGTGGGGATAGGGTTTAACAACGACCGTTGATCTGCAAAGATCAACGGTGGACCTTCATCAAAGAATTACACTGTCGGGCTTTTGGGAATAGAAAGGAGAGTCGGGTTAAAGATCTTGGCCGTTAGATCTTTGGAATGGACGGCCAAGATCGAAGATGGAGTAGGGTTTATGAGCAAAGGAAAGGGAAAACAGATAAACGGGCGGAGGTCAGGTGCAACAAAAATTGTTGATCTGCAAAGATCAACGGTGGCTATTTAATTTAACATTTTTGTTGGGAAAAGAAGGAATAAAGGGAATTACGGGTTTTGAAAGCGTTTTTTAAGCCTTTAGTGCCCGGTTGCGGGGCTTAAGGTCTTATGAAGGCGGAAGGCTACAGGTTTTAAGCCCTCGGGGGCTGAAAGAAAATTTATAAGGTTTTAAACTGTTTTAGGCCTTAGAGACAGTGTTTTTAGGCCAAAATAGTGTTTCCGATAGGAGGAAAAGGAGTTCTTAAACCAAATAACAGAGAAACATAAGGTTTAAAAGGGATTTTGGAGTGCTTTTGAGGGTTGAATGAGGCATATGGAGGGATTTTTATGGAGGAAAGAAGGGATAAAAATGGGGTTTTTATGAATGAAAGGAGGGGTAAAAATGATGAAAAATGGGGGTTTTCAGCAATCTTTTTCTTCAGGCAAACAGCAGATTTTTCAGGATTATGAGGGAAACAGCAATGAAGATTAACTAGAGAATTAGTTATCTTCATAAGACTTTAAAAACTAGCAATTTGGCCATAAAATTGTTTCTTAAAGGCTTTAAAAATGATCTAGCCACCATTTGACATGACAAATTTTTATAGGGGGCTAACAATGACTCAACGTGGGGATGGCACCTTCTTGAAAGTGTCAAGAACTTCAGACATGTCTTCTCTGGAAGCTGATCAATGCCTCATCCATCGGGCTGCAATTTGCTTTTCCTTTGCTGGTCTTCTTTTGATCTGACAATGTTAGCAGCCATTTAAACCAATGGAATTCTATCAAAACAAGTTTTCTACCTACTCAATCCTAATGATCTAACATTTTTTCTTCTTTTAGAGTGCAATTGGACTAGCAAACTCTTTTTACAAACATTTTATTTTTTTGAGAAAACATAAAACTAGTCTATTTCTACCCTTATTTCTCCATGAACTCAGATTAAGCAGTTGAGTTCATAAGCTTCTCTACCTAACTACACTTTGTCAGGATTATACTGTTTGACGGAGTTTATTCTCTAAATTCTAAAATAGAAAATTAAAAGCAAACAAGTCAGGATTGAACAATCTAACTTGTTGCTGATCTATGGCATAAAAACAAGCTGCACATAGACTAAAATTGCAGAAAAGTAAAGCAAAATGGTGAAGGCTTAAAATCTGAAAGTTTAAGAACATCCTTCTCTTTTCTTCAACTCTGTTTTTAGGCTTGTTTGAGCTGCTTCTTCTTTCTTCACTGGTTCAAGTTTTAGACATATTAGAACCAGTTTGCTTCTATCCTTGGCTCAAGATTTGATCTAGTTTGATCTAGTTAGAGCCATTCTCTTTTTGAAACTCATAGGTTCAGATTTTGAGCTTGTTTGAACATTTTTTCTTCTATCCTAATCTACCTAACTGATAAGCCAAGATTAAGTTGTTTGGCAAATCTATTTCACTAACCTATCAACAGTAAATTTAAAACTAATTAGTCATGATTAGGCTGTATGATTAACTAGGAGTGTGTTTTTTTTAAGAGTGGCATCTGAGCTTGTACATTTTCAAATTTTGTTTCTCTTTTTTGGTATGGGGCGGTACCTTTCTTGTTTTTACAATTTGCCCTCTTTTTATTTATATTGTTTTTGTATCTTTTCATATTCTAACTTTGAATGCAATGATGGATATGATATTCACAATCAGGGAAAAAAGTAAAAAAGGCTTCCAAACTGATATGGTCAAGAAAAATAATGTTTGAGCATCCTGCCATTGACAGGGCCTCCAAAAAGTTCAACTCCATTCAATTCTTGCAAGAAATAAGCACTGTTACCAGCAGTAGAATGAATGAGATAAGGGCCAAGCCATAAGTTATCAAATTTCCCATGCTTGCCCTTATCTTCTCTCCTGGAATCCCACTTTAAAACTTTGTCACCAATGCTGAAATCACTGGCTTTTGTCCTTCTATCAAAAAGCTTCTTGATGCTTTCTTGCTTTTGTAATGCTCTGTTGTAGACTTCCTCTCTGGTTTGCTGAAGATGTATGGTCTGATTAATTCTTCTGATCATGTCATTGTCTTCAAACTGTACTTCTTGGATCAGCTTCATGACTGACACTCCTAGGCTAGTTGGAAAAATTACATCTATTCCATAAACAAGCTGGTAGGGTGACATTCCAATTGATTTTTTAAGTGTTAATCTGTCAGCCCAAAGTGCATGTACTAGCTTTGTGTGCCAAGATTTCTTATTGTCCTCCAGCGACTTTTTGATTATGTTCACCAAACTTTTGTTTAAGGATTCTGCCAGCCCATTACCTTGCGGGTAATAAGCAGTGGAATGACCCAATGTAATCTGATATTTGAGACAGAATTCAACCATATTTTTGGATCCAAATGTAGCAACATTGTCAGTAATAATCTTCCTAGGACAGCGAAATCTATATAGGATATGATTTTCAAGGAATTTTATGATGACAGAGTCATTGGCTTGCCTAGAAGGGATGGCTTCTATTCATTTGGTGAAGCAGTCTGTTGCAGTGAGGATCCATCTATGTTGGGCAGATGATGGTGGATGGATTTCTCCTATGAAGTCTAGACCCCACTGTTGAAAAAGAGCTTCAACAGTGATTGGATGCAAGGGTAAAGGAAGCAATTTTCTTTTGCTTTCAAAGAGTTGGCATTTATGACAGGCAATAATCATTTTATGGACATTTTGAAAGAGGGTGGGCCAAAAGTAACTAGCTCTAAGGATTTTGTTGGCAGTTGTCTTCCAATAGAGGTGGCCTCTACATTCTCCTTCATGGAACTCATGCTTGATCTTATCTGCATCATTCTCAGGCAAACATTTAAGCAATAATCCACTAGCATTTTTCCAATATAGACAGTTATATAAAATGTAGTAGTTAACAACTTTCAATTTTAAAAATCTTGCCTTTGTTTTAGACAAACTAGGAGGTGTATTCAAATTGAGCAAAACATATAAAATATCAGCATACCAAGATGAAAACAGAAAATGATCTTCAATAATGGGAGTTGGAAACTCCTCCTGTTCATCTAATGCATTTATCATGTTTATATCAAGAACTTAAAAATTAGATTCAGCCATTAATCTTGCTAGTCCTTAGCCTTTTATGAGCTTAGTGGGCTTGATTTCTAAATCATATTCAAGTATCACAGCAATCCACTTTACTCTTTTGTCATTTGTGTCCTGTGTTAAAATGTCTTTCACAACTGAATTTAGCACAAATCCAATTATGTGGGAGTGTAAAATGTAAACTCTGAAGTCTTTTAAGGCTTTGACTAAGGCAAAGGCTTGTTTTTCCATGATATTGTACTTCAGAGGTGCATCTCTCAATGCCTTACTAAAGAATGCAATTGGCTGCTATTGTCCTTTTAAATTTTTCTGCAATAGGACAGCAATCACTGTGTGTTCTTATGCAAATGAAAAATGAAAAAAATCCTTTGTAAAATCAGGACTAATGAGAACCAGTGTTTTGGTTAATGCTTGTTTTACTAGTTCAAATGATTTCTTTGCTTCTAAGGTCCATTTAACTCCTTTCTTTAACATGTTTGTTATGTTTCTAAGAAGTTTAGCTAAGTTGGGTATGAACCTTCTCAAGAAATTAATCTTCCCAATGAAAGATTGAAGTTTTTTGATGTTTCTTGGATGGTTGATTTGCAAAATACCATCAATCCTTTTTGGGTCTATCTTTATTCCCTCTTCTGATATGATGTGTCCAAGTAGTTTACCTTCTTGGAGACCAAACATTGTTTTCTTTGGATTTAAAGATAACCCATACTTTCTGCATTTCTCAAAGACTTTTCTTAAGTGTTCTAGGTGTTCTTCATCTGTTTTAGAAAAAACAGTGATACCATCCAAGTAAATAATGATGAAGTGTCCTAATTCTTCTGAGAATGCAATGTCCATGGCTCTCTGAAATGTAGCACCAGCATTCATTAAACCAAAGGGCATTTTCACATACATGAAAGTACCCCAAGGTGTAGTAAAGGTTGTTTTGATTTGATCATCAGGGCGTACTAATATCTGATTGTAACTCGAGAAGCCATCTAGCAAAGAAATTCTTTTAGAACCAACTACCTTTTGTAAAATGTGATTCATCTTGGGTAAAGGGTAGTTGTCTTTTAATGAGGCTTTGTTTAAGTTCCTAAAATCAATACAAAACCTTATTTCCACTGTCTTTTTCCTCACTGACACAAGATTAGATACCCAATCTGAATATCTCATAGGGACAATAATTCCAGTTTCATACATTTTCTTGATTTCTTTCTCAACCAAAGGTAATTGAACAGGGTTAATTCTGCGCAATTTTTGTTTAAAAGGTTTTTGGTTTTCTTTGAGGGGTATATTATGCTGAATTATCTCTGTGTCATAGGACTTTAGATCCTCATAACTCCATGCAAATACATCAGAAAATTCCTTAAACAGCTCAATGTATTTCAGCGTGATGTGAGCTGGTAAGGTTTTACAGTTTAATCATTTTTGGTTTTTGTTCACTACCTATGTTACACTCTTCTACTTCAATTTCAACAGGCTCCAATTTTGGTTTTTTGGCAACATCATTGAAATCAAACAATTCTTCTAATGGGACCAGACCTTTTGACAAATTTTGAGTGTTAGATTGCAGTGTTTCTAAGCCTTCTTTTTCTAAATCTGCACTAATCTCTGTGGTATGTTTAAATTTATTAGATAACAGATTTATATCAGCAATTTTTGGAGACTTTACTTCTTCATCAAGTAGATTTTGTTCAATAGAACAGTCATTGTCATACTCTGAATTTGAACTTGGCAGCTCAAATTCATTTCTAGACTGTAAGAAGTCTTCTATTTGTTTGTCTCCATCAAACACTTGCCAATATTTCTCATTGTCTGGGAAAGCTGGTTTAAATTTGATTTGGGTGGTGCATTGTTTAGTTTCATAAGGTGTCAGGTATGTTCTAGCAGCAAAAGCTAAACCATTGGCAGCGATATTTTGATTTCTTGGAACGAAGATAAGTTGGAATTCCTCAAAGGTTTTCAATAAATCCATGACATCATTTCTATAGTCTCTAAGTCTGGGATGTTTGGCACTATATTCCCCATTCACTTGCCTAATTATTAGTTCAAAATCTCCATGAACTTTTATCCTTTTGGCCCCTAATTTCTTCAATAAGTGTAGGCCTAAAAAGAGGGCTTCATACTCAGCTATGTTATTGGTGCATTGAAAGTTTAATTTGCAGGAATGCCCTTTAGCATGATTATTCATTGTATTGTGAAGCCACACTCCTACACCTGCATCATTCTTAGTGTAAGACCCATCAAAGTTCATACTTCAAAGAGGACTAGTTTCAAATTCACTAGTTTGGCTACTATTCTCTTCATCTAGTGTGCTTTTGGATTGTTCTTGAAGATCAGCACTATGTTGAATTTGATCTAGTTCCTCATGTTCTTCGTTAAGTTGAGGATTCATCTCTTGACTCTCAAGGTTGAAAAGCAATGGATGATTGATTTGTAGCTCTAGACCTGTGATTTGTTTGTTGTGATTTTCTGATTTAGAAAACTGTTTTGGTGTTTTTGTATTATCTTCCTCCTTTTCTATATCTGCCACTAAGTCAGTTAAGGTTTCTTGCTCACTGAATGTTTCATGATTGAAAAGAATAAATGAGTCAAGGCCTGTATGTACAGAATAAAGAGGAGAGTTTTCTGGTCTCTCTTGGCTACTTACCATGTATTGCATATGAGATTCTCTATAAAGTCTTCTAGTTTGATTGAAAACATGGATGATAGCATATGTCATATCTATTTGCATTGTTCCTTGTAACTTAGCTCCCCAAGATCTTGATAACAGCATACCATACTTGGGGGGTACATCAGCCACTACAATATCCATCACTAAACACTTCACTGGTATTTGTGTTAAGTTTACATAGAGGTCTTTGATTAAACCTAAACATTTCACTCTACTGGAGTCAAAGGAATATAGAACTTTGTATGGTCTGGTGATTTCAAGGCCCAGATTCTCCATTACTGCTTTGGGCATTAAGTTGTGAGAGGCCCCTGAGTCATGCATAGCATTGTGTAAAATCTTGTCATGAATTTTCAAACTAACATAAAAATGAGGAACTGGGCCTTCTTGATATCTTCCTTCAATCTTAGGACCAAATAAGAGTTCTGATTGGTCATCATTGAGGGTGACAGTGTCATTATTTTCTTCTATGTTGAAGGCTTTCAAAATTCGTGATCTATATACATCTTGGGTGGCTAATTCAGTGAGGGGAACAGAGGTTTTGATCTTGGCAATTTCTTGTTCCAAACTAAAAGGTATCTGATTTTTTAAAATGTTTGTTTCAACCTTATTAACCACCACTTTATCAGCAAAATCAGTTTGCTGATTTCCTCTATTTACATTGGTCAAAATTGTTTTAATAGGAGCACTAGCCGAGGTGCTAATGCTGCTAAGGTCTGCACTCTGTTTTTCATTAATTTGAGTGTCTTTTTCTTTGTTTTTATCAGAATTTACAGCCACTGTTTTGTCTTTTTGTTTAATGTTTTTTGGTTTACTTGCAGGGCTGTTTTTTGCAAATTTGTCAAAGGTTTGGGTTTTGGGAGTTTCCTGATTACTTTTACTCCTAAGGTCATACTCTTTTGGAGTTTCTATGATGACATTTTCCAACTCTTGATAGTAATATTCATCCTTTGCTCTTTTATCATCATAGGGTGTGTATAGACTTTGTCTCCTATTGCAATGAACACCAAAATCATCATTATCTACTCCCAACATGTTTATGTCATCTTCCTATGTTTGTTCCATTGTTTCTTCAATCTCACTTACATAGTTTTGATGAAACGGAGGTATAATCTCCTGATCAGGGTCTCTTGGTCTGTTTTGAGGCTGATTTCTCCTAAAATTCTGATTTTGGTTTTGAGATTGGTTTCTGTTTTGAGGAGCTGATTGATTTTGGCTAGGTTGTGCTCTTTCAAGTAAGCTTATCTTTTTCATCATTTCCTCCATCATTCTTTCCATTTTAGAGTTAGATGTGGAAGGTGCAAATTCCTCCCTAAATGATACTTTCTTCTCATTTCTCATCCTTGCTCTTTTTTCCATCAGATTCACTTCCACAGCCAAAACTCCTTTTTGCATGTCTTCAAGAGTCAAAGGGTCTCTTTCTATCAGTTGATAGGCCATTTCAGAATCAAATCCTTCAGGAAACTTATTTAAGGCTGAGCCTTGTGGAGGTTTCAATTCTGGGGGAAGAGCATTATACACACTATTAAATCTAGTGCAATAAACTTGAACACTTTCCCCAGTGTTTCTTTTGAGGCTGTTATAGTATGATAGTATTTGGAGAAGGTTTTTCTTGACTTCCCACTTGTTTAGAAATAATTGATGGAGGGCTTGAAGGTCATTGATACTATTAGGGGTTAAGCCTTTGAACCATTTTCTTGCTTCTCCCCCTAAACTCTGAGAAAACAATGTAAGTTTGACTATTTCATCGTCAATCTCATTTCTGTCAAAATAGTCATTCATCTTGTCCACATGTTGTGAAGCAGCAGTAGCACCATTGGCATCATACAAAGGTATCTTGGACTGATAGTCCTGTGGAAGATTGACTAAAGGTAAGGGAAGGACTAGAGGGGCATACCATGTTGCCATGATAGGAGGTTGTGGGAAAAATGGGGGGCTTACAGGTGGAGGATGTAAGAAGGGAGGTGGTTGATGAAATGGTGTGTTTTGAACAGTGGGTGTATGGGTAATAGAAGTGGATGGACCAGCAAGAGACTGCTGAGCAAATCTAGGATGAGAGAAACCAAAATTATGAAGGAAATGTAAATCAGGTGGAGTAGTTTCTTTGCTACTAGGATGCTCACCTCTATCTTGGGATGAAAGTGAAGGCTCAAGGTCTATCTGATCTATATCATCAAGTGGCCTAGTTCTGAATGGATTCCTTAAGTCAATCTGTGAATCTTGTAGAGCTGTAAGGTTTTCAGGAACAGAATTAGCTTTAACAATTGGTCTGACAATAGTTGAAGATTTGGCCTTAGGAGATTTTCTAAGAATTGTTTCAGGGTTATCAACTATCTCAGGGGGATTTGGGTCAGGATAGGCTCTAGTATGGATCTTTCTAGAAGCCACTATGCTATGTTTTTCAGACCTAACTAACAAGAAAAGTTTAACCAAATATGACAATCTTTAGGAGGCTAACTGATCTTTACCAAGAAAATTTTTATCCTCAAAGTCTTCTTAACTGAGTTTGTATGATGTTATGATAATAATGGGTTTCCCAGTGGAGTCTTAGGGTCTATTTAGGATTGTGGAGTCACCAGGTGGAAATTTTCAGCTCTTTTGGAGGTAAAATGTTTTATGGTCCACCACCATGTTTATTTGAATACCAATCTGAAATATTTTTTGGGTTTTCTGAGATTTTTCAGTCCTATGGGTTCTAAGAGTGTCCTAAATCTGTTTCAACACTTAGCTAGGGTGATGAGACAAACAGAGTTTACTCTTATGGCTTAGCTAGCTGATTCCTTCAAGGTTTGATAAACTCTTATGAGAATCATAAGGGTTCCTTAGTTTGTCACTGATTCAAATAAGTTCTATCATGATTACCATTTGCTTTGGTAGTGCTTGAAGAGAGCTGCTTAACACCCCAAATGTTCTCGAATCAAGGGGTTTTTTGAGGTCCTAAGGGTGTCTAAGATGAAATTGACTCAGTCCCCAATGGAGTCACCAGAATGTTAGGTCTTTGTGGTTTTAGCAGATTGGCAAGACTAAAGCTGCAAAGCAAACATATGAACCACTTTGGGATTCTAGGATCTAGCCCTCATGAATCCAGAGAGGGATCTCTCTTATAGTGCAAAGATTGATTTATCTTCAAGGCTTTTAGGTGTGATATTAGGCTAGTTATGAAGAACAAGGGTTTGTTTGGTTTGGTTGGGCAAAAATATATGAAGGTGAAGGAAGTCTAAATGAAGGGTGAAGGTGTATGCAACTGAAGGAATGATTCAGCTAACAAGATAGGCAAGAAGCAGCTTCAATCCATTGGGCTATGGAGTCATAATAGGATTTAATTGAAACAACAAGGTTCAAGAGTGGTCCATGGGGCAAGTCATCTATGTCAAAGGATTTCTTTAAGTTGATTTTATGGAATGAAACAATAAGAAATGGAGAACAAACAAATGAAGAACAAAGAGCAGCCTAAGATCAAGTAAGTACTTTGAAACTATCCTGCTTTTGGCATGCACTTAAGAAGAAACATAAAAGAAATCTAAGATCAAGTAAGTTCTTTGAAACTAGCTTGCTTTTGATGCACTTTCAATAGAAAACATTCAAAACACAAATAGAATAGCTTAAGATCAAGTAAGGACTTTGAATCTATCTTGCTTTCAGCATATTCAAAGGGAAACTTTTCAAAGCAACTTTTGGAGAAGAAACTAGAGGACAGGGCTAACCATAGACTTCCCTAGTTCAACTCTACTTAGCATAAACTGAAAATAACATTCAAGAACAATGTTTAAAGTTTAGACAGTAAGACATGGGCTCACCAACATTCCTTAACTACTTGGACTGTATTAAATCATTCTTAAACAGACAATTGAAAGAAAACATCAAGATAAAGCTTATCAGTGAGAGTAGGGTACTGCAGATAGTAAATCCTAGCTCTATATTTGCTATTCTTTATTAGAGAAAATGGACAGAATGAAAACAAAAAGAAAATAACAATTTACAATAAGAAAAACATCACCATTGACATAGACCAGGATCCCATAAATCAGCTTGTATTTGATGCTCAAACCAGTTACAATCATCAAGTCCAGTGGGTCTCTGCAGCTTCAAACTTCTCATCTCAACTTAGGTATCTTCAATTACAAATAGAGCTTATAGTAGCTTCAGAAAACTATTTACATGCAACAGATATCCAGAGACCAACCTTTTACCAGTGTGGAAAAAGTCAGCAAAAAGTCCTGACTTTTTGAAAAAATCCCAAATTTTTCCTGGAGCCGACTTTATCGGCCGACTTTTTCATCCCTGAAAAAGTCGCGATTTTATCCTTGAAGTCCCGACTTTTTGTCGATTTTTTCGAAAAAATCTTGAGTGAGGTAGTTTCTTTAATAATTTTTTATTTTTTTTGAAAAAATCAGGATTTTTTCCAAAAACAAATATTTTTGTATTTTTTTAGTTTTGCCAACTTTTTCAAAAAACTCCCGACTTTATCAAGTTTTTCAACTTTTGGACCCTTGCCGATTTAATCCCGAATTCGACTTTTTCCACATTGCCTTTTACAATGTGCTCCTCAAGGAGATTTTATAAGAAAATGAGGAGGTGGAAGAGTTTCTAGGGTTAAAGTATCATTAATTCCACAATTAATGCAATTCCTAGCCTTGAAAACCATGCAAGGCATAAGGCAAGAATGCATTCTATCTATATCTCTGCTTCATAACTCTGTTCTGTTTTTTTTTAGGCTTAATGGGCGAGAAGATTGACTTCAGGGCTGTTTCTTATCTTTATAATAACTCTGTTGACAGTTGTAATAAGTTTTTGTGGTTGTATTAACTGTTTAGCTGTCTTTAGGCAAATATCTTTGAAATAGGCATTAACTATGCCTTATTTGATTGCTTTGAGGCTGCAAGTGGCTTTTGGTAGCTGGAGAGGATTCAATTAGCCTCTGATGTGGCAGTGGAGGCTTCTCGGATTGATAGATTTCTTTGTTTTATCTTAAAACACTGTTAATTTGTCTTGATCCTGTGTTTTAGGCTTAATTAGGCCTAATTTCTGTCTTTTGGTCTTCATACTGTTTTTAACTTTAATTCTTCATCTCTGCTTTGATTTTATGTTGTTAAACTAATACTCTTTGTCTGATTAAGGCTTACTATGTTTTGTTGCTTTGCAGGCACGCAGAGGGTTTTATAACGTTACCAATGTTCATGAGACATGGGTAAAATCATGATGTGAACCCTGCAGATTCATTTTCTTCATTGATAGTGGCTTGGGGGATCGTCATCCCCGGCCCTTTGTTTCATTTAAAAAACTGTGGAAAGGCTTCATAACCTGCAAAAATACAAAAAGATATGAAAAATCCGATGAAAATAGGTCTGAGGTTGCTTTGAGGGCGAGGTTTAATCGTGGCCGTTGGATGAAATCAACCAACGGCTGAGATCACTTGACAGGATTAAATGGGGAGGCGGTTGAATGAGTGAAGGTCAAATTTAAGTCCGAGCCGTTGATCTAGATTGATCAATGGCTAGGATTAATTGGGGAGTTTATAATGCGGAGGGGAAAATTTATAGCGGAAAGGAGGAAAATGTAAGAAAAAGGAAGAAAATCTTTATCGGGAGCGAAAAAAGGCTGGAATGAAGTTTGGACGTAGGATGAATGAGAGCCGTTGATCTAGAATGACCAACGGTCGGGATTTCTTGAACGAAGTGTTTGGGAGTTTAGACGATGGGAAAATGAATTGGGGGGAAGATTTAATCAGGACCGTCGATCTGCGGAGATCGACGGTGGGAAACAGTCGATGAGATGGCCAAGAGAATAAATGAAGGGGCAAAGACTTGGGGCTTTAATGAAATCTGGGCCGTCAGATTAAAAGAACGAACGGCATAGATTTAAATGAGAAAATGTAATGCAATGGGGAAAGGTGGTTTTAGCTGAAACACTGTTGGTTTCGTGCGGCTCCGAAGTGGTTTCGAAAATCTTCAAAAAAAACGTGATATGCCTCGTTGCCCGACGCGTGTCCTCAGAAAACCACTTTTTTCGTGTAATTTCTTGGCGTTAAACCTCGGACGCAAAAAAAACGCGAAACCTGATGTTAGTCGTCGGATGGGAGGTCAGAGATCCGACGGTGCGGATCGCACGCGACGGGGGAAGTTGCGCATTGGGGAGGTAGTGGGATACACGTGGCGCTGCGTGAGTGGGCGGGAGTTTCACGAGGCAAGAGGTAGGTCCCAAATGAGTTGGGCCTGTCGAGTTTAATCTAGATCGTAGGATTTAGACGATTGATGGTCTAGATCACTTCTCGGGGCGGAGTTAAATGAATGGAGGGAAAATTGAGAGCGGGGATCGGGTTTAACAACGACCGTTGATCTGCAAAGAGCAACGGTGGCCCTTCATCAAAGAATTACACTGTCGGGATTTTGGGAATAGAAAGGAGAGTCGGGTTAAAGATCTTGGCCATTAGATCTTTGGAATGGACGGCCAAGATCGAAGATGGAGCAGGGTTTATGAGCAAAGGAAAGGGAAAACAGATAGATAGGCGGAGGTCAGGTGCAACGAAAACCGTTGATCTGCAAAGATCAATGGTGGCTATTTAATTTAACATTTTTGTCGGGAAAAGAAGGAATAAAGGGAATTACGGGTTTTGAAAGCGTTTTTTAAGCCTTTAGCGCCCGGTTGCGGGGCTTAAGGTCTTATGAAGGTGGAGGGTTACAGGTTTTAAGCCCTCGGGGGCTGAAAGAAAATTTATAAGGTTTTAGACTGTTTTAGGCCTTAGAGACAGTGTTTTTAGGCCAAAATAGTGTTTCCGATAGGAGGAAAAGGAGTTTTTAAACCAAATAACAGAGAAACATAAGGTTTAAAAGGGATTTTGGAGTGCTTTTGAGGGTTGAATGAGGCATATGGAGGGATTTTTATGGAGGAAAGAAGGGATAAAAATGGGGTTTTTATAAATGAAAGGAGGGGTAAAAATGATGAAAAATGGGGTTTTTCAGCAGTCTTTTTCCTCAGGTAAACAGCAAAATTTTCAGGATTATGAGGGAAACAACAGTGAAGATTAACTAGAGAATTAGCTATCTTCATAAGATTTTAAGAACTAGAAATTTGGCCATAAAATTGTTTCTTAAAGGCTTTAAAAATGATCTAGCCACCATTTGATATGACAAATTTTGATAGGTGGCTAACAAGTTGGACATTGAGCTCTAGGAGCTCCTTGGGGCTTGGGGTACTTCTTGGAGCTATGAGTGACCATAGGGTGAGTGGTTCACCTTCCCCTAGTGGTGCGCTATGTACAGGGTGAGTGGTTCACCTTCCCCTGTGATACCCCATGATGGTTGACATGTGTGTAGGGTGAGTATTTCACCTTCCCCTATGATTGCAAACACATGTATGTACGGTGAGTGGTTCACCTTCAACATAGTTACTGATCAAAGGAGAAAATTACCTGGTAACTGTTTTTTTGAGGTAGCAAAAAAAGCACCCAAGGTCGGCCTCAGTTTAATGTAGGCTCAAGAAGCCCAATAGATGTGTCTCTTCACCCACAACGAGTTGTATAAATAGGAGTGAGCTCTCACCTCATTTGGACATAATTCACTCACACATTCTTCTCTATCTCTTCATCAGATTGGTTTGTACTGCTTGGGTATCCCCTCTCTCTCTCACACGCGTGGCTGAAGGATGAGTTTTCTAGGACAGAGTGTAGGCTGGAAATTTCAGACTTCAAACCAACATTGACCAAGGTTGATTTGACTGAATTTGGCTGTAGTTTTAAGGGTAAATTCTAGTTTCTTTAAGCCACATTGATTGGCACAAAAATCGAGTTGTTTGGGGTTGTTTGACCTATATTGACCGCAAGGCTGACTGTTGTTTGACCAAAGTTTGTGGGATTGTTTTGGGTTGACTTTACCCTTTGCTGGCGAGCAAATTAGACTGCCTTTGACTGCGCTTCAAAGGAGGTGTTTTACTGTTATTTTGACTCGAATTGAATTTCTGGTTAGGGCCGAAGTTTGACTACAAAATTTGACAGGGTTGGTTTGACTTTGTATTGGGCTGGTCTTTTTTACTATTGTACTCTCTCTCTTTGCTGAACTATTGAATAATAAGAAAAAGATTTGATGAAAGAGTTTTCCCCACATTGGGGTTTTTCCCTGGCATTCGCCAAATCTTGTGTTCTCTTGTCTTGGTTTGTCTTCTGCATTTGTTTTTATGTTCTATCTGCATTTACTATCAATGCGATTAATGGTTAATGTGATTGCTACTAGAAATAATTGGATATTGTTATTGGGCTACTAAAGGAACATTGAAGTAAATTGTGCTAAGCATAGAACATACCATTGCTATCTAAAATTAACACAAAGAAGAAAATAAAAGTGTTGAGCACTAATAATGGGGGAGAATCTTATGAGTAGTTTTGTAAACATTGCATAATAGCATGGTAAAATATAACTCCATATACACCCTAACAAAATGGAGTTGCAAAAAGGATGGACAATGACTTGACGGATAAGAAAAGAAGTACGCTCAATGGTACAAGAATAGAACAAAAAATTTGGGTAGATGTAGGACATACTACATGTTATATGATCAACCAATCACCTACATCAACGATTTGGTTTATAAGGCTCCTCATGAGACATGGACTTGTAAGAAACCCTTTCTTGTACATCTCAAAGTTTTTAGATATCTTGTACATCTCAAAGCTTTTGGCTATGATTCTTATGTGCAAGTTTCAAAAGAGAAAAGATGTATGCTAGATGAGTTGGTCTCTACAGGGGGAGGTCATGCGGATCTTTCGTTGAGGTTTTTGGAGAGTATTTGGTTCCCTAGAGATTCGTTGATGACTTAATGTCACATTTGGGACCCTGGTATTGTTTGCAATGATATTTGGGTCAATAGGGAGAGAGATCTTGTTCGAGCATTGCTTGAGGAAAAGCATTTTTTGGCGGGAAGGACTGTAATGTCCCCAATTCCGATTTTTTCAATCTGAGGAGGTCAACGAAGATTTTTTGGGTGGTGCTAAGCATAGCACAATTTTGAAATTAAGACATTGGAGGCAATTTTGATATGGGAGGCATGAGGACTTAGTAGAATAGGATAAATTTCAGCCTTGGTGGAATGTGGGGACCACAAAAAGGAGGCAATTCGACCCATGGAAATAATTCGCACTTGTGGAGGAAAAAAGAGAAAGAAAAGAGGGGGGGTGTGAGTTAGTGGAAAATGGGGTCCACCAAGAGAAAGAGGGCCAACTTCTATAAATAAGGAAAGGAGGCCTCCATTTGGTATCTTTTGACAATCTAACTTGAACACAAGTTTCCATGAGTTGTTTAGCCAAGTAAACCAATGTTGTTTAGCACAAGGAATTACCAAGCGGGAATTCCATCCTCTCTTTCAGTGGACTTCGAGTGCCACCCTAAGAGGGAATTTTTGAGCTTAGCGGGAAGGAATTTCACTGGAGTTTGTGGGGCAACTCAACTCATTCTTCAGCAAGTTCGAACTTCCAGGAGGATGTAGGAGCAAAACCATACCACTGAGCTGAGGGATATTCAAGGGGTATTTTGGCCAGAGGATTTAGGAGAAATTTCACTAGGGTGGACCAACATTTGTGGGGAATTTCAGGGTTGGAAGTTGTTGTTCCGAGGAGAGCCAAATTCATCATTTTGGGCCTGTGCAGAAGTGTCACTGGGCAAAATTCGTGGGCTAGATTCTTCTCTCTTGTGCCGCATTTGAGAAGAGATTTCTCTCAGTTCTTCCAAAGGGAAATTACAGGGCCATTCTATAGCTGATTGAGGAGGGATAAGTGACATATTCAATCGTTGTAGTTTGTGGGGGATGCGGCTTATGCTAGGGAGGGTGTAGCACCAAATTTGGGTAATTCCGGGAGGTCGGAATTAGCCCAAATCCTTTTTGGGTTTTGTTGGACTAGCCTCAAGGAGTATACTCATAATCTTGCAAAAATTTTGGAGTGTTGGTGCCACAAAACAACATAATTATTTGGCAGCTTGTTGGGAGGAGTGAGCTTAAATTTTGGGTCCTGGGTAGTCAGTGAAATTTGCCCAAACCCTTCCTGGGTTTTTTGGGTTTTTGATGGTGAGGTCAAGATTAATTTGGAGAATTTTTCTGAGTAATTTTGGAGGCTCAAACAAGGGTCTCTTTCCAGCTAGCAGTAGCTGGTAATTAGTACCATTTTGTAGGTTTTTCGAGTGGTTGGAATGGGGCAGATTCCCTTCTAGATTTGGTTAAGTTTTTTTGGGAGAAGCTACAACTGCATTTTCAAGTGATTTTGGGCACCACAGAGGGTCATTCTCAAAATTTCTAGTGCAGCAACAGTTTCCAAATTCTGGGCTTGCACGGAAGGATATTGGGCCAAATTTTCCTAGCTCTTGGGGTCATCTCTTCCACCTAGGCTTGCTCCATCTTGCTTATGCACACCTAAGTGCACTTTTTCCTTACTATATGTACTACTTACAGTTCATAACTTAATAAAATGGCTCAACTTATTTGCTTGGTTTCATGGTGTTTTGATTGTGCAAACGATTTTGTGTTTTTATTTGCTATAGCCTACTTCTGTGTCTGTTATTAGCTGTAAAATTCAATTTGGAATGTTATAGCCCAAAATCCAACATTGAGGCCGAGTATCTTCAAGGGATAGCACAAAAGTTTTAGTGGGCAGAAGTGAGGGATACACCTAGTTTTGAGGTTTGTTTGAAGCCCTAGTTAGGGCTCACTTGTAGTTGTAATAGAATCCCTAAAAGGAGGGATGAAACCTCAATGAAAAGTGTGCAAGTTGTGGAGTTAGGGAAAAAGATGACATCCTAAGAAGAGTAATGTTGGTTGTCTTTCTGAGTTGATGATTTGTTAGGTGATGAGGGTTTAATATGTTGAACAACAGTTTGAAGATCAACCTAAGAACAATGATTTGGAGGGTTTTTTTTCAAAATCTTTCGGTTGTAATCACATTGGACAGAAAATTGTCGATGTGTTTCGAACCAACCAGTGTGGTTCATCTTCAGGACGAGATGAGAAATCAAATCGAGTCATTAAGCTTATATAGATGTAGATAAGGCCAAGTAGTTCTTGGAACAACAACTTGTTTGACTAGGAAGAAAAATTATTTCTCATAAAAAATTATTTTTATTTAATATATAGATTTAAAATATTATTATAAAAATGTACTAATGAGTATAAAGTCAAATAAGCCATTAGAATAATGGCTAGTTTGACTCAGAAGACCAATTTTATTTATTTATTATTATTTATTTATTTTATTTTTATTTTTTTAATTAATTAATTAATTTATTTATTTTTGAAAAAAAAGAAAGAAAAGGGGGGCGGGGGGGGCAAGACCTAGGAGTATCGGGCAGGGATCGAACACCTGCTAATGTTCCAGTGGTTGTCTCTATTGAGATTGATAGGTCTTTTTTCAATCTCTAAACCCTCCCTTAATTTACGGTGATGAAAATGGTCAATCCGAGCAATAACCTTAGCTTCTTTGATGCATATGTGATGGTTCGTCTTTTCAGCATGTTCAGCTAGGCCTGAGGATCGGGATCTCCCATGCCTAAGGTCAGCAGCATGCTCACAAATCCTTTGATTAATGGATCGATCAGTTTCACCAATGTAAGGAGTCCCACAAGAGCATGGGATAATGTAGACACCTTTTCCATCCTTGGGATTCACAAGATCTTTAAACGATCTGAAGGAGCTGCGAATGGTATTCAGGGGTTTGAAAGTAGAAGAAATCTTATGCTTCTTAAGGATCCTAGCGATCTTATCAGTGGTTCCTTGAATAAAGGGAAGGTGCACTCCTGAAGACCATTCTTTAGGATCTTTTTTGTTCGTATTATGACCTTTTTCTGCTTTAAGAAAAGCTCTAATTCCTTGGGATTTACTATAACCGTTCTTACTGAAGACATCAAGGAGATGGGTTTTTTCTCCTTCAAGGTGAGATTCGTTAGAGATTATCAACGCCCTAGTAGCTAAGGTGTTGAGGACACCTAACTTTTGAGAAGGGAAATGATGCGAGTTAGCGTGAAGATACTGCTCAGTATCTGTTTTTTTCCGAAAAACCTGATGGGAGAAAGAACCATCTTCCTTTCTAGAAATAAGAACGTCTAGGAAAGGAAGGCTACCATTAACCTCTTGTTCAATCGTGAACTTAATGGAAGATGACTGACTATTGAGATGAAGGAAAAAACAATCTAACTTATCTTTGCCATGAGGCCAGACAACACAGGTGTCATCTACAAACCTCTTCCAGAGTTTAGGCTGGAATAGAGCAGAAGAGAGGGCTTTAGATTCAAAGTCATCCATAAAAAGATTAGCTACAACAGGGGATAGGGGTAACCCATGGCTACACCACAAGTCTGCTCGAAGAATTCACCTTCGAAGCTGAAGAACGTCGAGGTGAGGCAAATTTCAACTAAAGGGGCAGTGTTAGGATCAGTAATGTGATTGATGACGTTAATAGCCTCATTAATGGGAATATTGGTGTAAAGAGAAACCACAACGAAGCTAACCAACTTATCATCTAGATCCAATTTTACACCCTTAAGCTCATTAACAAAAGAGGACGAATCATTGACAAAGGATTCAATGCGACCAACGTGGGGCTTAAGCTTATTCGCTAGATATTTAGCTAGGAGATACGTCGGACTGCCTATGGTATTAACAATGGGCCTAAGGGGAGCCCCTTCTTTATGGATCTTAGGAAGACCATAGATTCTAGGAGTGAGAGGGTTATTTTCGATAAGCTTCTTACTAAGGGCACTAACTGAGCTGCTAGATCTAATGGCTAGAGCGACAACTTTAGAAACCTTTTTTAGGGGATTTTTATTAAGCTTCTTGTAGCTCCCACTATTCTCCTAGTGATCTAATGAGTCTATTAACGTCATCAATCGCATTACTGATCCCAACACTGCCCATTTAGTTGAAATTTGCCTCACCTTGACGTTCTTTAGCTTCGAAGGTGAATTCTTCGAGCAGACCTGTGGTGTAGCCAAAGGTTCCCCCCTATCCCCTGTTGTAGTTAATCTTTTCATGGAGGACTTTGAATCTAAGGCCCTCCCTTCTACTCTATTCTAGCCTAAACTCTGGAAGAGGTTTTTAGATGATACCTGCATTGTGATGACACCTGCGTTGTTTGGCCTCATGGCAAAGATAAGTTAGATCGTTTTTTCCTTCATCTCAGTAGTCAGTCATCTTCCATTAAGTTCACGATGGAACAAGAGGTTAATGGTAGCCTTCCTTTCCTGGATGTTCTTATTTCTAGAAAGGAAGATGGTTCTTTCTCCCATTAGGTTTTTGGGAAAAAAACACATACTTCACGCTAACTCGCATCATTTCCCTACTCAAAAGTTAGGCGTCTTCAACACCTTAGCCACTAGGGCGTTGAGAATCTCTAACGAATCTCACTTTGAAGGAGAAAAAACCCATCTCCTCGATGTCTTTAGTAAGAACAGTTATAGTAAATCCCAAGGAATTAGAGCTTTTCTTGAAGCAAAAAAAGGTCATAATATGAATAAAAAAGATCCTAAAGAATGGTCTTCGGGAGTGCACCTTCCCTTTATTCAAGGAACCACTGATAAGATCGCTAGGATCCCTAAGAAGCATAAGATTTCTTCTACTTTCAAACCCCTGAATACGATTTGCAGCTCCCTCAAATCGGTTAAAGCTCCTGTGAATCCCGAGGATGGAAAAGGTGTCTACATTATCCCATGCTCCTATGGAACTCCTTACGTTGGCGAAACTGGTCAACAATCAAAGGATTTGTGAGCATGCTATTGACCTTAGGTATGGGATATCCCGATCCTCATCCCTAGCTGAACATGCTGAAAATATGAACCATCACATATGCATCGAAGAAGCTAAGGTTATTGCTCGAATTGACCATTTTCATCATCGTAAATGAAGGGAGGCTTTAGAGATTGAAAAAAGACCTGTCAATCTCAATAGAGACGATGGCTGGAACATTAGCAGGTGTTGGATCCCTACCCTATACTACTAGGTCTTGCAAATCCCCCCTACCCCCTCTCTTTTTTTTCAAAAATAAATAAATAAAATAAATAATAAAATAGAATAAAATAAACAAATAAATAATAATAATACAAATAATAAATAAATAAAATCAGTCTTCTGAGTCAAACTAGTTGTTATTCTAATGGCTTATTTGACTTTATACTCATTAGTACATTTTTATAATAATATTTTAACTCTATATATTAAATAAAAAGAATTTTTTATCAGAAATAAATTTTCTTACTAGTCAAACTAGCTGTTGTTCCAACAGCTACTTGGCCTTCTCTACATCTATATAAGCTTAATGAATCGATATGATTTCTCATCTTGTCCTGAAGATGAACCACAGGCTGGTTCGAAACGCGTCGACAATTTTCCGTCCAATGTGATTACAACCGAAAGATTTTGGAAAAATTACTATGATCACAGAAACATGAATTCAAAGATTTGGAGGGTTGTTAGTGGTTGTCTTGACTAGATGTCTTGAAGCCCTAAGTATAGTCCTTTGTGGAGAGAGAAAGAGTTGTTAGTGGGAAGGTTGTCTAGGCTCTAGTTCATTGACCTCAAGGGTGGAGGATTAATGATAAGAGGGCTATCATTTGTGCCCTAGTTTTGTGATTGACAGAGGGTTGAACCAGAGAGAAGAGGGAAACCTCCAAGCCCTAAGTACTGACATCGTTGGAGTAGCAAAGAGGCAAGAGTAGGCAGTGGTGAAGTCCCCATGTGCTGGTGTCCTTGAAGGAGCAAAGGAGGAGTTAGTGGGCAGATTGGTTTGGTGCTAAGTTCAGTGACAATGAAGGAGCAATGATCATGATAGTGGAAGATTGTTGAGCTAGAGATGCACGCTTTTTGAGGGAGCAAAAGTTGTGTGATCAACAAAAGAGGTGGCAAAGGACCTGCTAGATGTGTAAAAAGTACACGCATTGAAAGGGTTGTGGAAGCGCTACATCAGCAAGTAGGTCAAGGATACTCTGTTCAGGGTAGATTGGTCATCATAGTTGTTGAAACCAAGCCCTAGTTGTTTTCTTGTATTAGGGTTGATTGTAAGGGCCATGATACATAGTACGAGGGCCCTAAGACTGTTGTATTAAAGTTTGTAATATAACAAATAGTGTGTTGAAAGTTTAAAATTGTCATGTGCACTAGTTGATTCACTGATGTATGTTATTCCGCTATGTGTGTTGAATTTCCACGATCTTAGGTCTAGGATAGAATCTTAAAATATCTGACGCTACCAAACCAAGAATCTCAATAGACCTACTTTGCACAGCAGAATATACACAAAAGTAAATCACACATGCACATAATATAGATGTCTTTTTACATTTTTCAACCCAACTTCATCATATTAAACAACGCATAATACAACAGCCTAGGGCTCCAATACCACAGATAATGGCCCTCAATCATCCACTATTACAAGATACAAATTGGGGCTTGGTGTCAGTACATCGACGACCAATCTTCCCTCAACAAGATACTTTGACCATCTGGCTTATGTGGTCAACTCTCTCAGCTCCTCCCGGTCGTACCCTGTACCTTTCCGGTCCATCGGCTCCCGATCTGCAACTCCTGCCTCTATCAATGGTCTAAGTCCATCTAGCCACTGAACCTCGACTATCCAATCTTCTCATTGGTTGATCGTTTATCCATCAACGCATCAACATATCGAGACTCCTGTTGAGTTGTTCACAGCTCCACTTGTGAACAACTCTCAATTTGTCCACTGCAGCTTCTCATCTACTCAAGGACTTCAGCCCACTATGGTCTTCCTACGCTGCTCTGATGAAGACCAACATTAGGCATGGAGGGTTGCCACCTATCAGTGTAAGATGTCCATCTCCCACAATGAAACAGGCTAGGAGGACTACCGATCATCTGCTGTAGAAGTCATTCTTCACAGACAAGTCTCGGGCTCGACAATCTGTTCCTCTAGTTCATCAACCCTTGAGCTCAACAACTGCCACTCTAGCAACCATCTAAGTCCATGAAGACACTGCACATCGGGCTCCAACCTTGGGCACTATCATGTTGTCCTCCAACATACCGTAAATGCCCAATCACATCCACACCTAGTCCACACTCACGCTGCCCTCTAGCAGTCCACGAGTGACCAATCCTCATTGCAGCATATGCTCCTAGTTAGGGCATCTAACCACCAAGTTTGCCCCTCCACTTTGGCTACTACGGGCTGCAACAACTATGTCCACACCATAGTATTCAAAACTGGTCGGTTTGAATCGGTAATTGGTCAAACTGGCCGGTCAGAAGCCCAGCCGGACCAAGCCAGCCAAAAACCGGGTTTAAGGAGCCATTTCGCCCAAATTTCCGGTGCTAACCAGTCGGTTAAGGAAGGAACCGACCGGTTTATCCCTAAACCAGTCGGTTTCGTCCTTAACCGGTCGATTAGCTGTCAGGTTGCTAAAGGGAACCACACACAACATTTTGAGAAGCTTAGGGTTGTTTTGGAGGGAAGAGGAGGATTGTTTCCCTCCAAAAACACCCTCCCCAATCCTTTATAAGCAAGGGCAGCCTCTCATTTGTCTCACAAATCGCATTTGTAGCTTTTGTGAGTTTGATTGAGAGCTTGGAGAGTGTTGAGTTTTTGCTAGAGCAGTGATCTTGGAGGCTTGGAGTTGGAGTTGGAGCTATTTTGGAGATAGTTTGGAGCTGTCAATACAGTTGGTATCTTCAAGAGGAAGCTAAGGAAGCTAGTTTGCATTTTAGGTAAGGATTTTCACTTGAAAAATCCCTCATTTCACTGTTGTCCATGTATTAATTTTTGTTGTGTTCAACTATGCTATTACTATCAAATCTCTAGTCCTATGCTATCAAATTTTGTAGGTTATAATGTGCATTTTTTTTCCTAAATTTAGTCTTGGTTTTCCATTTATATTAGCTGCAATTTTTTTTAAATGGCAGATTTCTTTGCAAATTTGAATTATTTCAAGTCAAAATGGCCCCAAAAGTCAAGGACAGTGCATGAGCCCATTGTGACGTGGTTGATGGAAAAATGATCTGCAATTTTTTTGGAAAATCTATTGGAGGTGGGGTTATTCTCAGATTGAAACAACACTTGGCTAGGATAAGAGGCCAAGTAAAGCCATGTGATGCACCAAATGAAGTGTTAAGTCATGTTAGGGCAGAATAACTTTCCAAGTTTGAAAAGCTTGAGGAGACTAAGGCCAAGGAGAAGGCTATCCAAGATGAAATTGCAAGGAAGAGGGTATTAATAGAAGCCATGAAAGAGAGTGGGTATGATGATTATGAGATTCAAGACTCCACTTCTATCCCTTCCACCAATGACCCCTTTCATTATGTTCCTCCTCTTGGCCAAAAATCAAAACCAACAAAGAGACCAAACATCCAGAGTTATTTCTCATCCATTGCTAATCTGTAATATTCCTCTTTTTGGTGTCACCTACGACAAGGTTAGGTGGGACTTCCAGAATTAGGAGCAGACAGGTCACAGGTATAGATTGGTGCTATCAGTAGCCTCAAGGGCTTTTGGGAGGAGTTTTGAGGAGTTTCCATGGTGTTCGTTGCAATTTTCTTGATATATTCCATCATTCGAGCAGTTTGGCTTTCGTTTCGGTGCATTCTGACAACTTTCGGAAATTTGAGTTATTTGTGGGTTTAACTCAGCTGGTTATGCTCAAGGTGGCATTCCAAGAGGAATACATGATGGAACACCTTAGTGTAATATCTCATTGGAACTGGGACGATGATACTGACATGATGGGATGGTTGGGCACGAGTTTCAGTGACCAGAGGAGACATGGTAGCCGATTTACTCTTTTCTGCATTAAAAAGGAATATTTTAATAAGAGGGAAAAGTGCACCATGAATAAAATAATAATAAAATAATGCTTTAGAAGGCTCCAAGGGATCTATTAAAGAAAGGGAGGAGGCCATTGAAGGATATCTTTGGATCATATCATTTTCTTGTATGAGAGGTTTGAGACGTGGTTCTCTACTTTAGCCGTAGCCCCAGGACGGAAACCCTCGGGTGATTTGTGAGTGTTGGACGAAAACCCAACTCTCCTTGAGGAGACTTCATTCAGAAGTTTTGCAGAGCTTCAGGGATATTGGAGTGAGGATCATTCAGACCTTCAACAGGTGCTTCAATGGATTCAGTGGTAGCTGTTGACGGAGGGAGAGTGCAATAGTTCCGTTTTGGAGGCCATCGCCATGTAGCAGTGCAGCAGATTGTATTGTTGGCCAGTTTTCCATCTCAGCTCTTCTCGGTCAGATCTATATGTAAACCCCGTTATTATTTAAAATAAAAGCTGAGATTCTTCCCGTTTTATGTGGTATTGGATTGCAGTATTTTATGTGTGTTTATTTACATGGCAATCTTCTGTTAAATGCATGTTGATTTTACAGCATATTTTCGGGTTTAAGTAAATTCATGCAAATTTAGTAAAATATCCCATTTGGAGATATTACAGTGGTATCAGAGCACTGATCTTGGCTCAACCTTGGGTTATCATGAAAAGCCAAGTTCGAGGGTTCATTGTAGATCAACTTTGTAGAAAGATTACAATCGAGGGTTTGACTAAGATTGTGGAAAACATCTTCGTGGAAGCCATATGAAATTATCGCACGAATATTCATTGACTGAGGGTCAAGTGGAGCCATCAAGGGGTCGGCTGTTATACTTCTGGAGGCCGCTTTCAAAATAATATTTCAAAGGCCAGACTGTTTTTAAGCTGACAACAAAATCGTATTTCAAAAGGACCGAGTTAATACTCAAGGAAATCATAGTGAGCATAGGAGAACCACTGAAATGAGCCGTCAACAATTTTCTAAGTTTGAAGGCTCGGTAATTCGAGAGATTCCGTGCTTGATTAGTGATTGGAATAAACCAGTGGTCGAATGGTGATTTTATGGCCAAACTGTCTGAACTGAGTCTTGTATCTTCTCTTTGCATAGAAGCTTAAATACACATCATGCCACAGAGGCAAAACCATAAAGTTAAGGGGGATCGACTTTATAAATTCGTGAATTAAATTTTTTTTGGGCGGTGAGCAAGTGCGAGAGCGGTCATATCAAACAATCTGCATAGGCGATCAAAGGAGCCAAGGGCCATCATTCTGCCGTTGTCTGAAGCTAGCTTCGAGGGTGAGTTCTCCATGGAGTCGGGCATTGACGCCAGAGCATATGCGGGCGGGCAATTACAAAAAGAAAAAAAAAAGAGAATCTACAGAGTGTTGATGTGGGCCACGAAATTATTTTAAGAAGTGTGAAGGGTGGTGTGGGCCACAATTTTTTTTTTTAATTTGTCGTCTATCTCTGCAAGGGCCGATTTGTATACTGTGGGAGGGTTGCATTCCTTACGGCTCACTGCTGACCGACAAATTGACTAATCGCTCTGTGGGCATCAATATTTCCTGTGCGCGTAAGCTTGCGGAAGGACGTGTGAATGGGGTAACGTCGAGCGATGTGAAATCAATGCACAGTCACCGTGCCTCCACTCAGCGGAGACGGAAACCGGATCTCTGTGAACAAGTTCCCCTGGAGCCACAGTTGTTTATTCTGGGGGCCAAATACGAAGTTTAAGCTACAAAAATTTCTAGCACTCAAGTTCTTGAAGATTGAGTAAAATCGCTGCTCAGAAATTTGTTAGATATCTGATCGAAGTTTTGAAATCTGTGACAAACTCTGGGTGTGCCTGTTATTACATGACTAGCTGAGATCACTGCATTTCCTGTAGCGTACTCCCAGTGTTTTTTTTCACGACTAAGAGCAAGGGCTTCATTTTCGGTGAGCTGATATCTGAACATGTACCTACTACTATTGGCTGTCAAATACTTACCAGGTTCAATCATTCCTATCTGCCTATTATACATTTGTATTCTTTTTTTTGGCGAGAAAAAGACTATTTGTGTTGGTACTATTGACTAGGCTTGATCATGGATTTATCATTTTTTTTCATATATTATCGTTATATTTTGTTCTGAGCATGTAATGTATGAATGTGAGGAAGTGTTCCTTGGTCCAAAAAACAGAAAACAACACCTACTGCAATGAGGAATGTCAAGCATTTGACAATTTCTCAGAGAATGACTTACACTTAAAACTCAGAAATTTCCCATAAGAATTGTGACATTCCAAACTGGTGTTTTACAGTGGCCCCAAGGCAGAATTTAAGTGTGTTATTGGGCACGTTGAGGAGGACTGAGATAGGAGGCCGTCTTATTAGAGCTGATTTACCAGAGAAGTAGTTTACAGTGGCTGTCATCAAAAGCTCAAAGGTTACTAGAAAATTTCTTCAAAATAAGGAGGGCATTTTTGCAAACCACTGTTTGTTAAGAAACACAATAAACTCAAAAAAACAGTGACCATATCAATGGTTGAACCATGGAGGGATTCCTAAACAGCTTGAGAAAAATAAAAGTTGGTTCCTTGAACCACCATGCATCAGAAGACCAAAAAACAAAACCAAACATCAAATCCTTTTCAAGAGGGATTTATGCCATCCTTCAAAAGGGACAACCAAAAGACTTACAGGAAGAATTGGGGATTGGTCACAGAATTTTTGCACTTGGGACAGATTTGAAACACATGAAGATGTCATGGAGAGTTTTGTCCAAACTCGATGAGCTTAATGAACTTCTGCCCAAAATAAGCCAAGAAGAAGGGAAAAAACTGATTTGGGCTCTAAAACCTGCTATGCTTGATCTTATACAGCGCAAATCCTTGGAGGAACCGTGTGAAGGGGTTAGCCTTCCAGTTGCATCATGCATCAGCAACATCATGAAGTTGACTGCACCTATAGCTCCATACAGTGATGAAGTTATGAGGAGGATTATGAGATTGATAGTAGAGACTTTTCAGGATTTGGACAACAGTGCAGGCTCTCCCTTTGGGAAGAAGCTTGAGATTTTATGGAGTATGGCCACATTTGAGACGTATGTCATCATGTTCGACCTTGGGTGTGATGACATGATTCTGCAGATGTTCCAATGCTTCTTTAGCATTAGGAGACATCATTCTGACACCGTCATAGCACATATGCACTCCATCCTATCATCATGTATAAGAGACAGTGAGACCATTGGCCAAGAGTTGCAGACCAGGTTGTTGAGAATTTGGAGAGAGCAATTGGTCTCACCTGCTGCTTATGAGCTAGCCCAAGGGCTGGTTGAGCAGAATATTGCGCTATTCAGGAGACAGTTGACCAGGGAGGAGCTGCTCCAGTTTGGTGGATCTGGGAGCAGAAATGAGTTGAGGAAGGGACTTTGCTTCATCTGCAAAGAACCTTGGGGGCCTGATCACTCATGCTTGAGTGATGCAGATGGTGCGGTAGAGGCAGAACAGAAGGGCATTCCTTCTGTATTTTTGATGAGGACTCTTCTTCAGGTGAGTCCATGGGATCGGATGCGGCTGCTTTTGGGGAGCGAGAGCAGTATGCAAAGATGATGACAGTAGACCGGAGCTATGTCCCAGTGTGCAAGGTGAGCAGTCAGGGAACTCTACAAGAGAGACTCTGGGTGATGAGTCACTTGTGACAATTTAGCCAGAGCAGTATATGATGGAGCTTGAGTCAGCAGAGGAGGATAATATGCACATCATGCATGATAGTCCCTTGGGGGAGAGCTAGATGGAGGCTCACATTGAGTCTATGATGGATATACAGCTAACCTTGGGGTCAGCCACTAAGGAGGAGCAGTCGGATGCACAGACACCGAGTACGGTGACAGCAGTTGCAGATCCATATCCTTTGGAGATGTTGGAGGTTGATGGGATAGTCTTGTAGGGGGCTAGCTGTTTATCAGCGATTGTCATTGATGTCAACCCAAGCAGCACCAGGGGCTAACCTAATATTGCATGGGAATTTTGACCTACCAAATTACTAGATTCTGGTTCAATAATGCTTTTGATAGTTTCTACTTGTCGAGTTGTTTCTGTTGATATATGGCATGCCACGTAATTCTTCACGGTTTGAGAGATATTCATGTTTGAAGTTTATACCCCCAGTTAGTGGGCTAAAACCCCATAGGGTTGTGGCATGGGTCATTGAAAAGTCATAATTAATATTTTTTAAGCTCCTAAAATCCCTCTCACATTCACTTGTTGAAGCCCCTCTCAACCTAAGCATTTATATAAATTGTGATCCTCATATCCTCCTTATGCAAGGGATTTCGCCATCTGAAACAGGTCATCGTGGAATTTTCGCTCTAACTTTTTTTCTACGAAGGTTCAAAAGCTGAAATTTTGATGACGCGAAGCCGAAATCTTGAGGAAGCTGCTGTGAAAATTTTAGATCAAGGTGCGCAATATTTTCGAAGATATGATCTGTGGAAGTCAGTGTTTTTGCAGGCTCCTGAAATTCATCTCAAAGAAGTGACCTTGGGAAAATTGTCATAACTCTCTCTCTGAGTATCGGATTGAAATTCTGTAAAAATTGGCGATAGTGCACGGATTGTAGTTTTCGTTCTATCAATTTCAAAGCCGAATGAAGAAACAGGGACACGTGGCATGTCGTACAAGTTCGCTCTACTGAAACAGTCCATAATTAGGGCATTGTGAGAGATGTGGCATAACTCTCTCTTGAAGAATCCAAATTGGGTCAGACCTGTGGCATTGGAAAGATGACTCAGAGGACTACTACAGGGCCAAAAATCAGATATTGGGGATCTGAAATAACAGAGATACACCAGATTCAATATCGAGCTCCTAGAAGGCAAGAAAAAGCTAGATCATGTGTTGTCAAGGGCTGCAAAGGACCAGACTTCTAGGGCAGCAAAGCAAAGCAAGGTGCAGTAGAGGGTAGCATGACAAGAGCAGCAACCAAGGTGCAGAACAGCAGCAAGAAGTTCATCACATGAAGTCTTCAAGTGGGCAGCACTGCATACAGTCATTGTAAAGGTATCATTGTACTAAGTCATTGTAAATACATTATTGTAAAAATTGTCGTAGTGTCTATCTGCTAAGAGTTGAAGAGGCAGTGTCGGGAAGTCTAGGATCATCATTAGTTGGTTGTGTCATAGTTGGGGTTATGGTCTAGTGTGTCTTCTTCTTCTACATCATTCTATATCAATGTAAAGTGGACCATTTTCCCTGGTACGGGAATCCATTCTTCTTTTATTCTTCTATAGGGTGGTGGTAGGGTGAGTTGTAGCTCATTGGGTGTGGGGGCATTCGTTCAGTTGACTACTAAAGAATCTCGGGCGTTGGAGCATCCATCCAGTGGGAGTTGGAGAAGAATTCTCTTCTATATTCTAGGAAGTTGGAGCTTTATTTTCAATTGGAGTTGAATATTAAAGAATTATTAGAAAAGCATTAGGTGGCTTTGTCCCGGAGTGGGTTTCCACCTTAAAAACTGTGTGCATTTGTGTTCCTTTTGTTTGCTACTATAATTCTACAAACACTGATAATAATTGAAGATTAACTAATGCTCTAATTGAAAGGAATACTGATTCACCCCCCCTCTTAGTATTTGCAAAAAGAGATTTTTTCCATTGATGAGTATTTGGCTGAGTATAGAGAGTCATGGCTCAAAACAATTTGTTCCATCATGTCAGATGGATGGACTGATGGAAAGAACCGAACTATGCACTATCATTAATTTCCTTGTTTCTTGCCCTCAAGGAACAATGTTTTTGAGATCAGTTGATGCATCTAATAAGGTGAGGATGCAACCCTTCTATTTAAGCTTTTGGAAGAGATTATTCAAGAAGTGGGGGAGCATAATGTTGTGCAGGTCATCACAGATAATGCCTCAAGCTATGTTCTTGCTGGAAAGATAAGATTATTCAGGAAGTGGGGGAGTAGAATGTTGTGCACGTCATCACAGATAATGCCTCAAACTATGTTCTTGTTGGAAAGATGCTTGAGGACATAGGCAAAGTGGAGAGGGTAAAAAACACTATAGAGCATGCCAAGTGCATTACAAAATACATTTACAACCACTCATGGGTATTGAGCCTAATGAGGAAAAACACTGGGGGCAAAGAGCTTGCTAGGCCTGCAATTACGAGATTCGCAACTCACTTCCTCACGTTGCAATGTCTCAATTCTCAACAAAAAAACCTGCAGAAAATGTTTTCTTCTGATGATTGGACTGAATATCGGTGGGCTTGTGGACAATATGGCGAAGACACCAAAAAGAAAGTCTTTGACAATTATTTTTGGAAAAGGTATGCAGAGCTTGTAAAAATTATTGAGCCCCTTGTTAAGGTGCTAAGGATGGTGGATGGGGAAAAGTTGGCAATGGGATACATTTATCCGGCTATGGATCAGGCAAAGGAGCAGATACGGGTAGTTTACAAGCATGGGTTAGCTAAATATGGCCGTATATGGGAGATCATTGATAACAAATGGATCAATCAACTCCATCGTCCTATACATGCAGCTGGGTATTTTGTAAACCCAAAGTGTCATTATAAAGCTCGACTAGGAGATCTGTAGGATGAGGAGGTCAGAATTGGATTGATTGACTACTTGGAGCGCATGCTCCCTATCCATGCAGACTAGTTGAAAATACATAAACAACTTACTCTTTTCAATATGGTAGTTGGTACCTTTGGAAAAAACTTGGCAAAAATGGCAAGAGATGTGGATCAACCAGGTAAGCAATTCCAATTTGTTTTTCTTTTCAAGTTAAATTGTTTGTAAATAAGTAATGAAATGAACTATGTTACTAATTAATGTCTTTTTCTTTGCAGCACATTGGTGGGAGTCATTTGGCGGCCAATGTCCTCAATTGCAAAAGTTTGCAATTAAAGTCCTTAGCCAAACTTGCAGTGCTTCAGGTTGTGAGTGCAATTGGTCTATTTCTGAGCGCATACACATAGAAGAGAACCCGCTTGGAATATAAATGATTAAATGATCTTGTGTTCGTGCAATACAACCTTCGCTTGAGGCAGAACCAAATGATGAACAAAACGCCTGATCTAGATCCCATTATGTTGGACGATATTGATCCAACATCAGAATGGGTGGAGGAGACTAAAGATTCAGTGTTTGAGGCTGATTTTGATACTGATGCGGCATTAGCGGGGGATGAAGCAGATTTGGTGGCACCATCAGACCCAGGATTGGTAGCTGCATCAAGGAAAGGCAAACAACCAATGGAAGGAACTAGTTATGCAGCTCGAGTAACTCGTGCTTCCATTAGGTCCACTTCTATTGTTATTGGTGGCAGTGGTATTGAGGTTGCAAATGAGGCTGAGGCATCCTCAGACTCTGATTAAGATGATGTCTATGTAGCTCCCAATGAAGATCCTGTGTCTAGTAGTGGTGATGAATTTGATGATTGATCATGTGTACACTGTAGGGTCTAGACTCTAGACTTGTAGTCTTGTACTAGGCCAATGGCCTCATAGCTTGTAGCCTTGTTTTTGGACTTTATAGGCCATTTGGAGCCTCATTGCTTATGTATTTTTTCGATGATATGTATTGCACTCGGTGCCATTTTGATATATTCACCTTTACATGGTATATAAATGAGAAAAATTTGCATATTTTGTCTCTATTGGCTTGGAATCATGGTTGCAAATCTTAAAAATAGTATTTTTTAATTAAAAATTAATTTTTTAATGTATTTTTTTTTAAATTGGTTCATTGAGATCTTACTAGTACCGGTTTAACCGGTTCTGGTTCGAAACCTGGTTCATTAGGTCACCCAGTCCGGTCATCGATTCCAGTTTTTAATACTATGGTCTGCACTAGGACAAGATCTAACATCAAATCAATACAAACTCCTCATCAAAACATACCTTGTGGTAGGTCTATTCATTGTTGTTCAAATATGCTCCTGGTTAGGGCACTTGTCACTAGGTAACAACCCTACTTAACTTGACAAAACAGTCACTTATTGAATGTGGCCTCCCTTCCTCACTTTGTTGTTACATTTGCTGTAGGATAGGGCTCAAACTAACCCTCCAACAAGCCCAGAAATGATCCTTGTTCTCTCTGCGGTTGGCTGTGATCACTACAGCAGCCTCAACCCTCTTGAATAGGGCAGTTCAGGCATGCGGCCCACCCATATTATGACAGCTAGTCCTGCCACCTAGCAAGGGGAGAAAGCACTCCTCAAACTGCACCCAAAACAATCCTCCACTTCACTATGAAATGCGGCCACCCTTCAACAACTAACTCAGACCTATAGTGAAGAAGAATCCTGGCCTAAACAACCCTAAATTCTCCACGCCTTGTCCTCCTTTTACTGTGGTCAGTCCAGAGATGAATTGATGTTGACTTGATGCTCTTGAATGCTAAAATGACTCACACGTGATTCTAATTTATATCCTTTCATGTGGCTCCAACGACTTAATGAAGGGTCATGTTTATTGGACGACTTCTCCTCAAGCCTACATGATTTGATTGTCCAAACATTAATGACACCTTCAAAAATTCATAACTCAAGTTCTAGAGCTCTAATTTGGGTGATTTTTGAAGCATTGGAATCGGCATGCCAAGCTCTATCACCTCAAATTTTTTCATGCTCAAATTCTTCATGGTTTTGGCCCAAATCCCAATGGGTGAAAAACCCCAAGCTTAGGTTCCAAGCCCACAAGTGACTCTTGTCGCACTTTTCCCTCCAATCCTCGAACCCTAGGGCTTGGAGTACCTCCCAAGCTACACAAAAATAAGCACTCCCTCTTAGCGAGGGAGGCACTTCCAAACCTAGGAAGTAACCATCATCATCCAACGATACTAGCCCATTTATCGTTCATCACTGCAACATACCCTGTAGAATGAACTTGTCAATCTCAATAGTATCTCTGCCTCATCACATCTAAACCTGAAGATCCTGATCCTCCATAGGGTTGCTCCCTCTGAGACTAGACTCCCTTTGAGCCTACACGATCTCCATTGGCTCAGTCCTGCAATCACTCATCCTCTTGGATCAAATACCACTTGTGAAAATCTCTCTAATCTCAGATATGCAACATCACGATTCGATGAAGATCCTAGCCTTCCAATCTGAAGCCCATTACATGAAGCCATCTCGATCAACCTAATATCGTCCAAGCCAAAGAAACCCTTGCGTTGTCCCAACCATCCATGAAAAATCAATGAAAATCCATGATCAGCAATCTTCTCTACCACAAACTATTGTTCACCAGGCTCACCATCAATCCACTAGAACTCCCAGCCAATCTCGCCGCCAAGCTAGTCAAGACCACATCTCCATGTCTTCAGCTGAACCCTCTACTCCATGATCTAGACACCCACAACTCCCTCTTACTTGCTTCACTTTTCACACTTTGATTCATTGTCCCTCAAAGTAGCTCAAATATGCTCTAATAACATGTTGAATTTCCACGATCTTGGGTTTAAGATAGAATCTTAAAATCTCTTATGCTACGAAACCAAGAATCTCAATAGAACTACTTTGCACGACAGAATATAAACATCAGTAAATCGCACATGTACAAAATATAGACAACTTTTTACATTTTTCAACCCAACTTCGTTACATTAAACAACATATAATACAATAGTCTAGGGCTCCCATACCATGGATAATGGCCCTCAATCATCCACTAGTACAAGATACAAACAGGTGCTTTGTGTCAGTACATCGACGACCAATCTGCCTTCAACAAGATACTCTAACCATTTGGCTTATGCAGTCGACTCTCTCAGCTCCTTTCAATCGTACCCTGTACTTTCCCGATCCTTCAACTTCCGTTCTGCAACTCCTGCCTCTATCAATGCTCCAAGTCTATCTGGCCATTGAACCTCGGCTATCCAATCTTCTCATTGGTTGATCGTTCGTCCATCAACGCATCAACACATCAAGACTCCTATCGAGATGTTCCCAGCTCCACTTGTGAACAACTCTCAATCTGCCCACTACAACTTCTCATCTACTCAAGGACTTCAGCCCACTATGGTCTTCCTGCGTTGCTCCGATGAAGACCAACATAGGGCATGGAGGGCTGCCACCTATCATTGCAAGATGTCCATCTCCCACAATGAACATGGGCTAGGAGGATTGCTTATCATCTGCTGTAGAAGTCCTTCTCCATACACAAGTCTCAGGCTCCACAATCTGTTACTCCGGTTCGTCAACCCTTGAGCTCAATAATTGCCATTCTAGAAACCATCTAAGTCCATGAAGATAGTGCACATCGGGCTCCAACCTTTGGCACTATCACGATGTCCTCCAACAAACCATAAATGCCCAATCACATCTACACCTGGTCCACTCTCACGCTGCCCTCCAATAGTCCACGAGTGACCAATCCTCGTTGTAGCATCTGCTCCTAGTTAGGGCATTCAACACCTAGGAAACCCCTCCACATGGCTTCCAATAGACTTCTCCAAGTGTCTAATACATCGATGAAAAATCACTGTAGAAATTGCCACTAGTTAGGGCATCTAACCACCAAGTCTGCCCTTCCACTTTGGCTACTACAAGCTGCAACAACTATGTCCACACTAGGACACGACCCAATATCAAATCAATACAAACTCCTCATCAAAACATACCTTGTGGTAGGTTTGTTTACTGCTTTTCAAATCTGCTCCTGGTTAGGGCACTTGTCACTAGGTAACAACCCTACGAAACTTGACAAAATAGTCACTTATTGAATGTGGCCTCCCTTCCTCACTTTGTTGTCACATTTGTTGCAGGATAGGGCTCAAACTAACCCTTCAACAAGCCCATAAATGATCCATGTTCTCTATGTGGTTGGTTGTGATCACTACAGAAGCCTCAGCCCTCTTGAAAAGGGCAGTCCAGACCTGTGACACACCCATATTATGACAACTAGTGCTACGACCTAGCAAGGGGAGAATGCACTCCTCAAACCGCACACAAAACAATCCTCCACTCCACTCTAAAATGCGTCCACCCTTCAACAACTAACTTAGACCTGTCGTGAAGAAGAATCCTAGCCTAAACAAACCTAAATTCTCCACACCTTGTCCTCCTTTGTCCGTGGCCAGTTCAGAGATGAATTGATGATGACTTGATGCTCTTGGATGCTAAAATGACACACACGACTCTAATTTATATCCTTTCATGTGGCTCCAACAAATTAATGAAGGGTCATGTCTATTGGACGAATTCTCCTCAAGCCTACATGTCTTGACTGTCCAAACATTAATGACACCTTCAAAAATTCATAACTCAAGTTCTAGAGCTCTGATTTGGGTGATCTTTGAAGCATTGGAATCAGCATGCCAAGCTCTATCAACTCAAATTCTTCATGGTTTTGGCCAAAATCTTGATGGGTGCAAAACCCCAAGCTTGGGTTCCAAGCCCACAAGTGACTCTAGTGGCGCTTTTCCCTCCAATCCCCGAACCCTAGGGCTTGGAGTACCTCCCAAGCTACACAAAAATCAATAATGCAAAGTAGTAGTATTGTGGAATTTGAGTGTGTATATGATCGTGATCTTTTACTGAGTGTTGTGGAAAACTCAACATGGTATTAGAGCTACTTTGAAGGGCCAGTGGAGAAGAAGGTTCAACAGAGGACATGGAGATGTGGTCTCGACTGGCTAAGTGGCAAGATAGGTTGGGAGTTCTAGTGGATTGGTGGTGAAACTTGTGAACAACAATTTCTTGTAGGGCAGGTTTCTAATCATAGACTTCAAATGACAAGTCATGGATCATTGGGACTGCTCAAGGGTTTATTTGCCTTGAATGAGTTGGCTCTGTGACGGACGAGAAGATGGCAGTATAGTTTCTTCATTGGGTTAAGTTGTTGCACATCCGAGATTGGAGGCATGTGCACATGTGGTATTTGATCCAGGAGGATGAGATTGATTGTAGAGCTGGGTTGCGGTAGTGATGTGGCCCATGTTTGACTACAGTTCGTACTGACCTTGTACGACACAAGTTCAGTGGTAGTGTGAACTAGTGGAGGTTGTGTAGACTCAGGGAGTCTACCTTCAATGGGAGATGCACTATGGAAGTTTGAATCTTCAGATTTTGATGAGATGAGGCAGAGACAATACCAAGATAGCATGGTCCATTCTACAGGGTATGAATCATGATGCAGTGGTGGATGCCAGATGGGCTAGTGTTGCTGACAACGATGACGAGATGCTTCCAAGTGGTGGAAGTACCTCCCTCACTAAGAGGGAGTGTTGATTTGTGTAGCTTGGGAGGTACTCCACAATCCTAGATGTTGGGTTTGTGAGAAGTTTGACTCACATGGGCTTTGTGTACAAGTGTACCCAAGCAATGGGTTTTGCACCCAAAGTTGTGGGCACGAAACCAAGTGGAGTTTTCGATGGTTTGATCATTGAGGGCATGTGGGGCACCCTTAAGAAGCTAATGGGCAAAAAAGGCACCAATGTGGTGGCGTTGGAAGAGTGTAAATAATTTTTGTCTTGAGATCTTATGGAGTTTAAACATTTGTTTAGGTCAGCTTGGCACAAATGGTGTGACCTTAGGTGGCTAGCGAAACCCACCTAGAACTCTATAAAAAGGAGGAAAGGATTAGTTCATTTTACATATCACAAGAACATTTCATCAAAGGAGAAAGAAACATGAGGTAGTTGCAACCTTAAGAAGCCTAGCCAAAGTGGAAAGAAAGATGTCTTTGGTATATTTTTCTTGTGATTGGTCTAGGACATGAAGGCAGAGTGTTGGCCGAGTTTAGAAGGCAGATGTTTGTGCATTTGTTTGTGGAGAATTCTCTTTTTTTGTAGGCCAAAATTTTCTGCGATTTTACAAGTAGGGTCAAGCCCTTGTGAGACCTTGATTAGAGGGTTGTAAGGCCAATTTTGGAGGGCTGAAAAGCTAGGAAAGTAGCTAGAGTGAGGCCGAGTATCTTTAAGGGACATCGCAGAAGTTTCAGTGGGTGGAAGTGAGGGTTACGCCTAGTTTTGAGGTCTATTTTAAGTCCTAGTTAGGACTTACCTATAGTTGTGACAGAAGCCCTAAAAAGAGGGACAAAACCTTAGCGAAAAGTGCACAGAATGTGGAGTAGAGGGCAGAAGAAGACATCCTAAGAAGAGGTATGTTGGTTGTCTTTCCAAGTTGATGATTTGCTAGGTGATGAGGGTTGTTTAATGTGTTGAAAAACAATTTGAAGATCAGCCTAAGAACAATGATTTAGAGGGTTGTTAGTAGTTTTATTGAAGCCTAAGTATAGTCATTTGTGGAGAGAAAAAGGGTTGTTAGTGGGCAAGTTGCTTCGGCTCTAGTTCATTGACCTTAAAAGTGGAGCGTTGATGATAAGAGGATATAATTTGTGCCCTAGTTTTGTGATTGAAAGAGGGTTGAATCAGGGATAAGAGGGCAGACTCCAAGCCCTAAGTCCTATCATCTTTGGAGCAGTAGAGAGGAAAGAAGTGGGCAATGGTGAAGTCCCTATGTGCTGGTGTCCTTGAAGGAGAAAAGGCACACCTAGTGGGCAGGATGGTTTGGACCTAAGTTCAGTGATATTGGAGGAGCAGTGATTATTGATAGTGGTAGATGTTTGTGCTAGAGATGCATACTTTGTGAGGGAGCACAAGTTGTGTGATTAGCAGAAGAGGTGGCAAAGGACCTGCCAGATGTGTTCAAGGTACGTGGACTGAAAGGGTTGTGGAAGTGCTACATTAGCAAGTAGGTTATAAGTTTTTGTAGCATCAGATGTGTTCTAGCCATGAAAATTTGTAGAGAGGCTATAATAAAGGAGATCTCCAAAACCCAGAAATCGTTTCTGGAAATTCCGCCTAGAAATGACTTAACTAGATTATTAGCCAGTTTTTAAATATATCCTAAGTCTAAACATAGGGAATATGGTTAATTAATCATAGTTAATTAATTCAAGGTGTGAATGATCTAGAAACTCACACAGATTGACTTCAAGTTAATCTTAACCATTGATTAATATTTAATCTTGGTCGTTGGAGACCCAACAGAGGATTATAAAAATAAGTCAATGGGCACTTGGAGAAGACACTGTAGAGTTTGATTTGATTGGTAGATCGATTTCCAGACTAGCAGCAGTCAGTTGTCGGAGAGAGAGTCATAGAGATCGAAGTAGTGAGAGAGGGCCAAAGACAATGAGGTTGGAGGAGGAATTACAAATCCAACGAGTGCATTTGCAGAGAGGCAAAAGAGCCACAGAGAGGCTAACGTTGGGGCAACGCAGTAGTCTCTAGAGGAAAATTGATTTGTTGTGAAGGATAGACGTTTTTAGTTCCAGAGGTCGGGAAGGAGTCCCAAAGTGCTGGAGAAGCGTCTTTCTTGTCAGCAGACGACAGAACGACTTCATCAAAGATCAATTTGAGGCTAGAGGTCCAGCCAGCTATGCAGAGCAGCGCAGATGCTAACACAGAGGGTCATAGGGTTGTATTTCTAAAGGCAAGTCGCGCCGAGAGATTGCTTGTGGGCTGAAGAAAATTCCTCACCAGGTTTCTGCCAGTATTTTTCTCTATAGGATTTCCAGTATTTGGGCATCCAGTTGTATTCAAATTTTCTCAGTGTTTCTTAACAATGAAAACCTCAGCTGTTGCATCGGTTTTCCCAAGTTGGGTTTTTCTGGGCACTTTTATTCAAAAATAATTGTGTTGATTTTATGTGTGTGTGCTAGCATTTCTTCTAGCGTTTATTCTTCCACGGTTTTATTTGTGTAGATTGTAGTTTGATTTATTCAGTATTTGTTGTAGAAAACAACAAATAAATTGTTAAATGAAATTAACGATGAGGAGAATAATTTCCATTTGCTGCAATAGGATTCCAGTTTGAAATTTTCACATGGTATCATAGCGCAGATGATCATCTGGAGAGCTCAGAAGTGGAGATAGAAGGAGTTCCGTTGTTCAATGAGGGCAGCAGATCGAAACCCCAGAGGCAGCGCAGTCACTTTGCCAAGAGGCCGAGTCACTTGAGGAGAATCGATTTTTTTCTAAGAGAGCAACATAAAAATTCGATCTCTCCAGATTGAGTAGTTCTAGAGGCAGAGGGAGAAACCCAGTATTTTTGCAGAGCAGATCTCTAGATGGATGCAAAAGTTTTGTAGCAGTTTGCTAAAGCAGAGCTAGCGTCAGGTGGAAGGAAGAGGAGCACACATTGAGGGAAAAATTTCCTCAGGGAACTTCTAGTCTCAAGAAGTTCGATTTCCCTTACAGATCCGCATTTGTTGTGAGTGAAAATTTATGAATTTACTAAACATAAATCCTACAGCAGTAATCTGAATTACTTCTCCTACTTGTTTTAATAACTTAACAAGTTATTTTTCTGAATAATACAACAAAAACAAAAACACTGAAGTAAATACACTGCTGCCTACACAAATATACATATCAAGTAATGAAGAATTAAGCACATTCGACAAAGGACACACAAGACTTTTCGGACAAATGTCCATGGAAAAACCCAATGCGGCAAAGCCGGTGCAGTAGCTCTTAAGGGTTTTATTATTATGCAGATTTCTAAATACAAACTAGGGTACCAGTAGTGGTTTACCAAACAAAGAAAATCTCGACAAAAGTACCTCTATCTTTGGAGACAGATATTATGGCTGATTCAGCTCAGAATGAAGAACCCCATAGGTGCCTACGCAATCTCCAGCAAGCTCTGGGCTGAGACTGCATCACCCTTCAGTGTGGCTGCGTCGCCCTTTCTAATTTGCTGAATACAAGCCCGATCTGGCCCACTGAAATCACAGTGATGCCCCTCCTGGCTCTGCGTCAGCTCCTCTAGGCCTGCGTCACACCTTTGGGCCTGCGTGTGTAATATCCCTTTTCAGGGATATCACTAAAACATAGCAAACTCTAACCAAAGATGGACTGGGAGGGCGTTTACCAGATATTTCACCTCTGAAAAGAGGGTGAGATCTGGAGGCTATCTGGCCCTTTCCAGGCTCTATCTAAGAGTGTGGGAGAAAACACAACAAGTGGTATAGAAGTCGAAATGCAAAGGGAAGGAATAACAGAAAAGAAAACATATAATAGCATGCACAGATACTCAAGAAATACCAAGAGAATGCTGAGCCATTTTATTAATCTGATAAATATAGAGGAGTACAATAGGTGATCAAGCGATAGCACCTAAACTTGCACAAGGCAAGTTAAGATCTATTCTCAGAACGCTGTTGTGCTTCAGATCTGCGTTGCATGGGACAGCTGTGTTTTAGATCTGTGTTGCATGGGATGACTGTGCTTTAGATCTACGTTCCAGCTGCTGAAAAACGGCTGTGTCGCTGCTCAAAAATACCTCCTTGCGGATCTGTGCTTCCCTCCCAATGATCACGCTGCCGCTGTCTGGGATCTTCAATATTAAATTCACCCGTAGATCCAGAAATCCCCAATAGACCAAGATCCTCCAAGAATACCAACTAGAGCTTTTCCCAATACGGACTGTGTCCTCCACTCAGGACTGCGCAGTCAATAAATGCGCTGCTCCTCCACAGATGCCGCGCAGTCAAGAGACGCGCTGCTCCACGAATGCTGCAAATTGATCCTCCTACAACAACACTGATGGGACTACCTCACCCGAGCAGGCACTCTAAGTCCCCCGAGGCTGAGGGTGAGATCTCCGAACGGAGACACTCAATGCGCTAAACAGCGCTACAGACAGGCTAAACAGCCAGCGTGCTCAAAGTCGCAATGACCAGTTTCAAATTCATAAATTTCCATGATGATCGAATTGAGGAGGATATCATCTTTTTATAGCGCTGGCCGCTCTCAAACCTTACGGCCACCTTTACCAACGTCACCTCCCTTTATTGTATGCGCAATTTCCCTACGGCCGCCTTTACCACGATACCATGGTAATATCCCTTTGTTGCGTGCTCAATTTGTGCCCCTTGATCACAACGTGCGTTTACTAGGAAGTCCCCCTTATTTTAGAGTGAGTTGTGTTCCCTTTACTCACTTTTATTCATAATCTAACTACTTAAAGCAAAATTGACCAAAATCGAATATTCCAATTAGCCATTGCTAATTGGGAATATTACAGCATGAGCCTCTGCGCTAGCTCTGCATGAGCTTGGCTGGGCCTGCGTCACCCCTCCTGGGCCTGCGCTGCCTCTCTGGTGCTGACCTGCCTCTTTGCTATTGTATTCTCAGCCTTGAATAAGAAGTCCCATTGTCGAACTGCCCGTCGCTGCACTGCAAGCTCACTCGAAAATTCTCAGCAAATTGCGCCCCAGAATTTCGACTTAGCTCAAGTGCTGCCACTCTTTGTGTGTTCTCCAATTGACCCCAAGCCTTCCTTTAATACTTTTCCAGTTGATGAATCAACGACCGTGATCTAATCTTTAATTGACGACTAAGATTAGAAAAGACTTGATCCTCGTCACTTAGAACATTCTCACCCACATGTTTAAATTAATTCACTTTAATTATTTGATTTCCCTAAGTTAGACTTAAGGTCGCCATTAAAATAATTCATTATTTAAATAACTTAAGCTCCGTGTGGAATTTCTCCAAATGATTTCTATGTCTTGAAGATCTCGTGTGTTCTAGCCCCTGCACAAAGTTTCGGAGCTAGAGCACATCTGATGCTACCCAAAAATAAACACTCCCTCTTAGCGAGGAATGTGCTCTAGCAATACTTCAACCTGAAGCATCACCCTGATCCACAACATCAGTCCCCTGTGCCGCTGATGCTTGGCCTCTTGCCCCTCATCCTTTGCGCTACTTCCTATTGTATTGCTGCCCATGACTCTAACCCAGTCACTGCCTCATTTGTACTGCAACTCCCTTTCAAATGTTGCAACATGTTGCCCATAGCACTACCACTGCTAACTGTTGCACTGCAACTCAGTTGTTGAGAGTTAAGCAACTGAAGGACATCACCCAAAATCTTGACATACAAGTCAGTCTGGCTGCATCTCGATACTGAAACTCCCTTTGCTGCTAATTTGTGTTGACCCTCTAGAGCTCCGGGTTGCTGCTGCTCTGCTCTGCGCTGCTGAAATCCCATCAACCTATGCACTGCTGAAATACCATCAACCTCTGCACTGTTGCCATGCTGTTGCTGCCTCTGCTCTACGCTGCTCAAGTCTTCAACGTCCTAGCTCTGCCGATGTGCCTCCATAATCCTCCTCACCAACTGACTCCAGTCATCCTGCTACTGTCATTAAGGGCTCTTGAAGCTCGTATGTGATCCAAGAGTTTTGGCACCTCAAGGATCTTGCCCCCTTTCCACCATCTGTAGTTTAATCTACAAATCTATTTCACCCCACCTCTTCTCTTGAGGCACATGAGCACTCATAGCCATATCGTCATCACTCCCATCATCGCCCTTCGTTGTTGCAGCCTTTGAATTTGAATCTTCCTTGCCCTTGTTCTGAGGGCAAGTTGTGGCGAAATGTCCTAGTTCACCACATCTGAAGCACCTAACCTTTGAAAGGTCTTTCTTGTACTTCCCTCGTTGCCCCTGTTGTCCCTTAGATGAGAGAGTCGCATCTTTCTCCTCCTTGAACTTGATTTCTATGTTGCTGTTGCCCGCCTTGGCCATCCCCCTGATCTCTTCTTGTCGAAGAGCTGCCCAAGTGTCTTCCTAATTTGGAAGTGTCACTCTGCCCAAAATGCCTTGGAAAAAGGTCTCCCACTCTTCAAACACTACATTCAGGGTAGTCCTGACCAATAGATCCTCATCAGGAGTGGCCCCCATAGCAACCAGCTAATCACGAATTGCCTTCAATCTAATGAGGAAGGGATCCATTTCCTCTCCATTATGCCTCTGAAATAACCGAAGCTAATTCTCCAGAAGCAGTCTTCTTTGGACAGAATTCCCTTGATAAATTGCGGTCAATGTCGTCCACATCTCATTTGTTGTGTTATTTTCAGCAATGTGTGGAACAACATGATCCTTGACCTCATCCATAATCAAGCACTTGGCCCTTGCTTGCGCTTCGTCATACTTCTTCAACGGATCAGTGTCAACAAGAACAACTACAACCTTCTCGGCATGATCTTTGATGCGATATTCATCAAGAATTGACGGGATTCTAGCCTTCCAGATGACGAAGATGGACGTTCCATCCAACCTGTCATGATCCCTCAATACATGTGCGACCATCTCTACTCAAAATATGTCGAAGCGGATACTCTTCTCCCTTATGTTGTTGCTTTCCTCAGCAAAAGACTCAAAATTGGGTTTCTTGGCACTAGAAACGCTCTAGAGAATATGCTTCCTCTGACAATTGATTTCCCTCCTGGAAATCCTCCTCAACTGTTGTCGAATCAACCCTCTCCAATCACTCCACTGATCAGAACTCAGACTTCTTGGTGAGAAAGTCTCCTGAGGAACTGCTTCCCCTTACTTTGTCACACCCTGCTAGACACTGTTTTGCACCAACAGAAACAATGCCCCACCAACAAGTTCCGAAGAACAAAACTGCAATTGCAACCACGGCAACCGAAAGGACGAAGACTCGAACCCTCTGCACTGGCTCTACATCATTTCCTCTCGGACTGCGCTGTCCCTCTAGTGCTTACGCTGCCTCTTCCTGGATCTGCATTATCACTCGGGGCAATCACCTTCCTGCAGAAAAACTTCGTCTCTTCGCTGATGGCTTCAGCTCACCCTGATCTGCAATAGCCTTGATACCATGTGAAAATTTTTGAATTTACTAAACATAAATCCTACAGTAGTAATGTGGTTTACTTCTACTTGTTTTATTAACTTAACAAGTTATTTTTCTAAATAATACAAGAAAAACACCGAAGTAAATACACTACTACCTGCACCAATATATAGATCAAGTACTAAATAATTAAGCACATTCGACAAAGGATGTACAAGATTTCTCAGACAAATGTCCCTGGAAAAACCCAATGCGGGAAAACCGATGCAACAACAATTGAGGGTTTTATTATTATGCAGATTTTTGAACACAAACTAGGGTACTGATAGTGGTTTACCCAACAGAGAAAATCCCGACAGAAGTACCTCTATCTCTGGAGACAGATATTATGGTTGATTCAGCTCAAAATCAAGAACCCCACAAGTGCCTACGCAATCTCCAACAAGCTCTGTGTTGAGACTACGTCACCCTTCAGTGTGGTTGTGTCACGCTTTCCGATCTGTTGAATACGAGCCCAATCTGGCCCACTGAAATCACATGATGCTCCTCCTAGCTCTGCTTCAGCTCCTCTAGGCCCGTGTCAACCCTCTGGGCTTGTGTGAGCCTCTACGTTGGCTTTGCGTGAGCCTGGCTGGGTTTGCGTCACCACTCTTGTGCCTGTGTTACCTCTCGGCTATTGTATTCTCAACCTTGGATCAGAAATCCCACTGCTGAACTACCCTTCGCTGCACTGCAAGCTCACTCGAAAATTCTCAGCAAACCGCACCCCAAAATTTCGACTTAGCTTAAGTGCTGCTACTTTGTGTGTGTTCTCCAACTGACCCCAAGCCCTCCTTTAATACTTTTCCAGTTGATGAATCTATAATCTCTAATCGACGGCTAAGATTAGAAAATACTTGATCCTCGTCAATTAGAACATTCTCACCCACATGTTTAAATTAATTTGATTTAAATATTTAATTTCCCTATGTTAGACTTAGGGTCTCCATTAAAATAATTAATTATTTGAATAACTTAAACTCTAGGTGGAATTTCTCCAAACAATTTATGGGTCTTGGAGATCTCATGTGTTCTAGTCCCTCCACAAAGTTTCAAAGCTAGAGCCCATCCGATGCTACCCAAAAATCAACAGTGAGAAAAGCCTCTTACTCCAGAAGGGAGTGCGAATAGTTGGGCAGCAACTTAGCAGAAGGGAAGAGAAGGTTTTCGACATTTTTGAGATGGCCACTGTTGGGCTTCGAGATCAGGACAGGTTGGATGGTGCTTTCAACTATATCATCTGGAAGGTAAGGATCTCCTTCCTTCTAGATGAGTTTGATCTCAAGGCATATATCGATAATGTGGTGGCAGTTCCCACGGATGTGGATCAGCTGAAGGAGTGCAAAGAGGAGATGGCGCGAGCAAAGAGATTGATCCTAGATGGTGTTAGGGATCATGTGGTCTCGAATATCACTGACAAAGATACTACCAAGTAGATGTGGGATGCATAGCCATGTTATATCAGGGTACTTCCGAGCAACAAAAGATGTATCTCAAGGAGAAACTAAGATGCATCTGGTTGCAAAAAGGGGAAGGCATAGACCCTTTCCTCACCAGGATTTAGGAGGTCCGAGATCAATTGTCGGTTGTTAGGGCAGCACCTCAAGCTTTAGAGCTAGTGCGGTTGGCACTCAATAGCGTCTCAAAGCATTGACAAGTCTTTGTCCAAAGTCTATTGGGCAGAGACACGCTACCAGGTTGGGACAAGATGTGGGCTGACTTGCAACAGTAGGAGGTGAGGCGAGCTCTTTTGAAGAGCTCCATCAGTGGAAACAACAATGGATTGAAGCAGGTAAAGGAAGAGGAGAATGTGGCCCTTGCATCTAAGGGTCCCAGTCAACGGCAAGGGAAGCCAAGAAAGAAGAAGAAGGACTTGTCAAAAGTCAAGTGCTTTAGATGTGGTGAGCTAGGCCACTACAGTACCCAGTGTCTTCTAAGGAAGAAGGAAAAAGAGGAGAAGCAGGACCAGTGGGAAGCTTCGACATAGATCGATAGGCTTTCCTCCAGGTTGGAGGTAGACTTGCGATGTTCGTAGACATACCACCAGGAGTGAGGTGGAGCGACTTGGTTTTGTAGCCCCAAAGCGCTACAGATGGGCAAGGTCCTTGAGGAGTCCACCTCATGGATCAGTACCTGGCTACGGGGGGGCAGAGTATTCAGTAGCAAGATGGACCAGTGGCAGTTGGTGCAGTTAGATGCCAGAGTGACAGCTGCAGAGACTAGTAGAAGTCAGATGCTGGAGCATTGTGCAGAGTTGGCAATAATGCAGCTGGCACAATGCAAAGTTTTGAGTGACAGAGCAGATGCTAGTAGTAGTCAGGACTCGGGTGAAAAATGCATCATACTAAACACAGTTGGTTTAGTATTTCAAATAGTTCTTAGTTGCAACAACAACAAATGAGAGGGAGTTGTAGCGCAGATGCAGTGTTGGTAGCAGTTCAACAGGGTCAACAACAACACAGATGCAGCCCATATCAGAGTTGCGCAGTGCTTGGTGGGTAGTATGGCTAGACATTAGCAGCGTGACAGGAGATGATGCAGAGACAGGGTATTGTGGCAGCAAGTGCAACACTAGAACACATTCCTCGCTAAGAGGGAGTGTTAATTTTTGTAGCATCGAATGTGTTCTAGCCACGAAAAATTTGTGGAGGTTAAAATACAGGACAAAACCCAGAAATCGTTTCTGGAAATTCTGCCTAGAAATGACTTAATTAGATTATTAGACAGTTTTTAAATATTTCCTAAGTCTAAACTTATGGAATATGCTTAATTAATCAGAATTAATTAAGTCAAGGTGTGAATAATCTAGAACTCACATGGATCGACTTCAAGTTAATCCTAGTCATCGATTAAGATTTAATCTTGGTCGTTGGAACCCCGACAAAAAATTATAAGAAGTCGTCGATGGGCACTTGGAGAAGACACTGTACAGTTCGATTTCAATCGCAGATCGATTTTCAGAGTAGTAACAGTCAGTTGCTGGAGAGAGAGTCAGAGAGATCAAAGTAGTGAGAGAGGGGTAGAGCCAATGAGGTTGGACGAGGCATTCCAGATCCAGTGAGTGCATTTGTAGAGAGGCAGAAGAGCCATAGAGAGGCTGACGTTGGGGCAACAAAGTAGTCTCTAGAAGCAAATCGATTTGCTATGAAGGAGAGATGTTTTCAGTTCCAGAGGTCGGGAAGGAGTCCCAAAGTGTCGGAGAAGCGTCTTTCCAGTCAGCAAACAGTAGAACGACTTCATCAAAGATCAGTATGAGGCTAGACATCCAGCCAGCTACGCAAAGGCTAATGAAGAGGGTCAGAGGGTCGTATTTCTGAAGGCAAGTCGTGCCGGGAGATTGCCTGTGGGGTGAGGAAAATTCGTCACCAGATTTTTGCCAATATTTTTCTCTGTAGGATTTCTAGTATTTCGGCATCCAGTTGTACTCAGATTTTCTCACTATTGCTTAATAATAAAACCCTCAGTTGTTGCACTGGCTTTCCCAAGTTGGATTTTTCTGGGGACTTTTGTCCAAAAATAGTTGTGTTAATTTTATGTGTGTGTACTAACATTTCTTCCAATGTTTATTATTCCGCATTTTTATTTCTGTGGATTGCAATGTGATTTATTTAGTATTTGTCATAGCAAACAACAAATAAATTGTGAAATTAAATTAACAATTAGGAGAATAATTTCCAGTTTCTGCAATAGGATTCTGGTTTGGAATTTCCACATAGGTCAAGGGTACTTTGTTTAGGGTAGATTGGTCATCACAGTTGTTGATACCAAGCCCTAGTTGTTGCCTTGTATCAGGGTTGATTGTAAGGGCCATTATCCCTGGTATGGTAGCCCTAATACAGTTGTATTAAAGTTTGTAATATAACAAGTAGTGGGTTAAAACTTAAAAGTTTAAAATTGTCATGTGCACTAGTTGTTTTACTGATGTATGTTATTCCACTGTGCAAAGTAGTAGTGTTGTGGCATTTGAGTGTTTTTGTGATTGTGATCTTAGACTCAAACCAGATTCTTGAGTGTCGTGGAAATCTCAATAGTAGGTTCAAAACACTTCATAACATTTGTTGATTAATTTCAACAAATTTTTGGTGTGGGATATGGGCACACAAAAGAAGCAACAGACTGACAGGCATCTTTTTCTTATGAAAACAACATTGTTGAGCAATTTTACATGAGGTAGTATTCCTTCAACCTGGGTGAAGCTTCAGCATTTAGGTCAGATCTAGATATACATATCTCAGCAAGGAGAGTCCTTTTTAAGAAATGGATAGAAAGATATAGATACTCTTCAAGTTGGAGCCAAAAAGCATGTTCTAGACCTCTTTGCTTATGCAGGAATGGGTATCATGAGCAATCACTCTTTGGCTTGCTCATGTAATACTCTAGATTTACATCTAAACTGACCCATGATGAACTGGGTCTAATTTACCGAAAATTAACTAGATTAAAACATTAAAAAGAAGATACTGCAAAAGCAATCAGATATCTTCAGCTACTTCAAACTAGAGATGGAAGTGGTCACTAACTTTGCTCGAACTTTATTTTCTACATTATTGAAGAAAGAACTCTTATATAACGCAGCATTTAAATTAGAACGGAAAATTAAATAAACAGGTTTCTTTTTAATCACTTCTCAAACGGAATCTAAAGATTTCTGACAACTTAAGTCAAAAGTGAGGTTTTAAAAAAGGGATAAAGACAGGGCCTGCAGATGACGGGATTTACAAGTATGATGTACATTGTCAGGTAGTGGAAGTACACAAAACACGAAATAGCACGAATGTTATTAACAGAATCACATGTTGGCCTAGCAGTAAAACTATTGACCAAAATAAGATGCAGAAGAAAGTATACCTGCATGTGATGTTTGCAATAGCGGAATCTGCTGTCTCTTGGCGTTCTGCTGCTATTTTGCTTGCAACTAGATCAGGCCATGAGGTTCCACTTGCAAGAGCTGTGAAAGCTATGATATAAGGATTCACTCCTGCGGAAATGAAAAATAGAAGAAATTTGATGTCATTATGTTAAGCATGCTATCAAGGCCAGAAAAACTCCTGCTAATGCCTGACAAATTCAAGATTAGGCCTCTCTGATGTAAGAACTATCTAAATGACAGTCTGTATATTTTTCGAGGAATAATAAAGCATACCTGTCACACAGCTGATCAGATCTGTAAGCTTTGTAAGAACATAAGAAATGCCAGTTATAAAAATAAGCGAAAAACTGAAAGCCACCCATCCATCTGCAATATCACATGGGGGGACGAAGGCAAATAAAACCCTCCATGGTAGAAGTATCAATTGCCAAAATATTCTCATTACTCGTACTGGAGCCTTGCTATTCTTTCCTTTTTTACGATCTTCCAGCTGCTAGCAGGAAATAAAAAACGTAGTCATGAACCTTGGAACAAGAAAAAAATGAAATTCTATGTTTTCTTTTCTCAGGTATAGAAAACACTGCCCATGTTTCTTGTTTGTGAAAAAGGAAAAACATAAGCAATAAATGGTGTAAATTTCTACTTTTCCTGTGGAGGCAAGTGTTTCAGTTTTTAACACATCATAATTTATCATGACTAGTCCATGCACGCACACACAAACAGAAACTATGCGGCAATGGTCACATTAAGAAATGTATTTTCAGACTAATAAGTAACTGATGCTGACAAAAAACAAATGATGTATTTGCTCCTTAACATCAGCCTGATAACCAATAGGTTATAGCCTAAAACAAAAATATGTGTGCTGTAACTTATGGCACATGTCCAAGATCTGTCATCACCAGCATGTGGTTACATAATGAAGAACCAAGAAACACTAGTCATGTAAGTAATTATGATCCAATCATCGATGTTATGGCATGGAATAATCTATCCAGGAATGGAGTTAGAAGAGGTTAACCATTAAAATGAAGGCCCATAATCAGAAAATAAAATTCCAGACATCAAAAAAATATCAGAAACAATTAAATTTTCCATTCATTAGTATCCACATAGAGGACTTGTTACCACCTGAACATGCAAGATTCAATTTTGCATTTTCAAGGCATTCTTCTCAGCCATACTGCGATGAAGATGTGGCCTTTGGGAGCTTGGAATGAGACGTGAACACTGACATAGTCTTGTTCATCAAGCTTGGGAGAGATGGAGATCTACATGTTTTCCTTTTGCTTTCACATTATGGTGTTCACATCTTTTCAGGCATTTTCTATGGTTGAGTTTACATATTTGGAGGTGGTGTTGCACAAGTGGCAGTAATTCACCTTTTCGGGTGCCTTCTACATATGATGATGCATTTTCTTACTTTGGATTGTACTCTGAGGCATTTCACCTAACCCAAGGCATAAGTTATGTATTTGGAGGCATTTCACACTATTGAACCTTTTAGGAAAGTTCCATGCATTAAATGAAAACAATTTGCAACATTTTGTTATCCCAAGGGAATGGTGGAACCTCATCTTTCGGAGCATTCCATTAAGTTGGTCTTTTATTGTTATTTTAATGTAGATATCAGAAGATGAACTTCTTGAAGGGTGCACCAAGGGAGGAGGTTACACTTAGCATGTACTTACACTTGTCCTTGCATATTTTTGGAGAGGAATAGCATTTTGGCACATCATTCTATGAGATCCTCACTATAGGAGCACATAGGACCCTGAGGGGCACTATTACCTCTGAAGAAGTACCTGTTACCATAAAATCTAACAGCCTGTTGCAAAACCTAATTAGACAACCTAGGTCTTAAGGCAACAAAGAGATCAGCCACCATTGTCTTCTCAATGGCGTCTCTCCTATTGTTTTGTAGTTGAATCATTGAATGTTATCCCCACAAGGGAGGCTTCCCTGGCAAGGCAGGATAGATGACCTGGGGTTACTAAGACAAGTGATTCTCTAAGGATCTTGCTAACAATATCACCTAGAAAGATCTTCAATAAATGATGGCTCAAGGGTGATATGTGCTTAATGGTTATGGAAGAAAGTATTGACAAAGTATTGGAGGTCCGGATAAGAGTTACAAAATTACAAATATTCAAGTACACACTCCACCAGCCCCAAGAAACTAAGAAAGGTCGTTATAAGTTAGGGTTACAAAAATGGGCAGATTTACAGCATACAAGACCATATAACAGCCAAGAAATAGCCTATAAATGATAAGGTCAACAAAGATTGAAAACTATCAAAGAGGTAAGCAAGGGATAGGTCAACTTCAAGTTTTTAATGCCCGAAAATGCATAAAACAGCGACATAGACCCAAGATATAATCCATAAATTCGATGGTGGAACATGTAATAAATGATAGATTTTGCTTTTTAAACATCAATAAATGCAATTCCTATTAAATGCAAATTTAGACCAAAGGCTAACTCTTAACTACAATGAAATAAAGAAAAGAGAAAAAATTATAGTGATCAACGCAATTAGACAAGTACCTCCATTCAAGTGGTCAATGGAATCAAATAGGTCAGTCAAGGTAGGAGGGCCTTTCATGAAGAAGGGCAGAAGACAACTTGCTTCCCTTGGAAACCGTACTGACTTCTTTCATAGGAGATTAAGGTCAAAGGAGGCATGAGAACAAGTTCCTTTGATGGATTCTTGAATAACAAATTTTGCATAAACATAAAGATTCTAGAAACAAAAGTTCATGAAAGATGTTGCAATTTTTAATATGTGTTAATTTAGGATAACAATGGTACGTTCTATGCTTGCAACAATTACTTCAATGTCCTTTTATAAGCCCAATGTCAATTCCAATTTAGTTTCCAATAGCAATCACATAAACCATTAATTCACAATGATAGTAATTGTAGATAGAACATAAATAGTAAAACGCAGAAGACAAGCCAAGACAAGAGAACACCAATATTTAGCTAATGCCAAGGAAAAACCCCAAGATGGGGAAAACCCTTGATCAATTCTTCTTATTATAAATATCAAATGTTCAACACATAGAGAGAGAGTACCAATGAAGCACCACCCACATAAGACCCGCAAGTACCTGCAGGTCTTGGCGGGTTCTATAGCGAGTTGGGTCACTCGCATAAAATCTGCACTTAAGACCCTTACTCGGCCAAACTTGCATTAAACCTGTGTACTCATATAAGACCCGTGGTTTCGCATAAGACCCACATCGAACCCCTATAAGACCTGTCGAACCTCAGATTGCAATTTTTTTTCTCTTTTTTATTTTATTTTTCTTTTCTCTTCTTGTGAGCGCAATTGGTTAGCATTTGAGCACATCCACAACAAAGAGAGAAACAGGTTGGAGCATGAGAAGCTGGAGAAGTTGGTTTTCATCTACTACAACCTTCGAATGCCCACAAAAAAAGTGCAACCAAAGGATACAGATCCAATTTTATTGGATACTCTTGATTTAGAGTCCTATTGGATTGTGGAGGAGTCCCCTGATTTGAGTTGGCTTGATGAAGAGACTAAGGATCTCTCTAGTTTGCCATCTCAAATGGAGACTCCAAATACACCTGCCTCACAGTTGCTTCAACCTTCTGATGTTAGCATTAGCTCCACGAGGGCTTATTGTAGGCGTGGTCATCCATGATTGATGAGACTCAAGATTGTTATGAGACAATCATTTATCATTTATGACATGTATTTGAATTTTGAACTTGCTGACATTTTTTATTTTAATTATGGAATCATGATTCCTTTTCTTATTTAGTATCTAAATGTTCTGCTTACAAAAATCAAATATGTTATGTTGTACTTCTATAGATATGAGATGATGTTATGAATTATTGCATATATTGTGGTTTTTATAACTTATGAGGATTGGAATTGTCATTAGTTTCTTTTTCGTGCTTACAATTTACCATATTTTAAGGTTTTTTAAAATTTTGATGAGTATTATACGCGTTTTATACAGGTTGTTCCCAAGTCTTATATGAATTGACAAGTCAATAGATAGAGGAGTTTGATACGAGTACGATGTTGATTTTTGTAGCATCGGATGTGCTCTAGCCTCGAGATTTTGCAGAGAGGCTAAGACACATACATTCTTCAAGACCCATAAATTGTTTGGGAAAATTCCACCTTGAGATGATTTAATTAAAATAATTAATCATTTTTAATGTATTCCTAAGTCCAAACTTAGGAAATGTGATTAATTAAATTTGGTGAGAATCTTCTAGATAGAGACGAAGATCGAGTCCAAGTTAATCTTAGCCATCGATAATGTTTTAATCTTGGTTGTTGATATCTCAATGAGAGATTATAAGGAACTCGATGGGCACTTGGAGAACACACCAGTGCAGATACTCAGTTGCCCAAGCAGATCGATTTTCTGAGTGGCTGAAGTTCGAGAAGAGGAAATCGAATCAGAGGGAGAATTGCAGGTGGGAGAGAGAAGGATCAACAATAGTCCGAGTGCAGGGAAAGTATGGAAAGGGTAGTGCAGAGGAGAGATGCAGATCACCAGCGCAGAGGCAGTGATGCAGGCACTGTGCAGAGGGTGACGCAGTGAGACCATTGTAAGGACAGAAGGTCCTCTTCGAGGTCAAAAAAATGTTGTGAAGTGTGAGAATTTGATCTATAAATATCTCTGTGCCTCTTCTTCTATTTTGCTATCCGGAATTTTGTACATGAATTATTGCTGAAGAATAATAAAGAAACCCTCATCTGCTACACTAGTTTTCCCACACTGGGTTTTTCCGGGGATGATTGTCCAAAAATAACATGTCATTGTGGTTATATTTGTGCTAGTATTTTTCCTTGCATTTAATTTCCGCAGTATTTTATTTGTGAAGGCAACAATAGAATTTATTTCAATGTTTACTGTGTAACACCGTAAATAACTTGATTCAGAATTAATAAGTAGAAGAAATAATATTAGTTTCTCTATTAGGATTTTAATCTAGGAATTTTCACATGGTATCAGAGTGCAGGTATAATAGCAGTGAAGGAAGAAATCATGATGATATGAATGGGCGGATGAGCAAATTATGATTGTTGGGCCAATGTGCAGATATGTGACCAAGCCGACCCAGGGGCGTGGGCGAAGGGTCACGACTTATGGAAAATGGGACCACAACTTAGCTTGTAAATGCGAACGAGTTGAGGAGGTTCAAAAGGAGATTCATTCAAACACACGTCACTTAGAGAAGCTCTAAAGTAGCACAATCAAGTGAATGTGCACGCAGGACGGGTGGATGAGCGAAAAAGAAGACTGAACGTGTAGTAGGCCGAGGCGTGTATTTTCATGAACGCGTGCAGGGCATTGTGACCCGGGCGAGTTAGTTTGTGCACGAAGGTGTGCGCAACAGTGCGAAGGCACCGACGAACAGAGGTCGAGTCGGGTGTTTTTAGGTGGACTGCAAAGGCCACGTGATGAGGGCGTTGGTGAACCCAATGACCTACGTGCAGAAAAGTGCACAAGTCGAGGGCGTCGGTCACCTGGGTTGCACAAGTTCATGGGCAGAAGGCCGAAAACACATTCTAAGGGGAAATTTGGGGTATCCTGTGATTTGTTGAATTGTTGGAGCGCATTGTAGCTTGGGCCAAAACACAAGTGCTGAAGCACATCTTGGCAAGAAGTGAAAGTGGCTTGCACAGGCTTGGTATTGTATAATTATTGTAAAATTGTACATTTGTTTATAAAACATAATATCGGATAGACTCATATTTGAAAGTTGCCCCTCCATTGTATGTATGGGCGTACATGATGATATATATTGATGTTTATGGTTATTGTATTTATTTCCGCTAAATAATTGAAAAACACTTGATGATAAATTAACTAAGTGTTGAAGTAAAGCGTAGTCTACTCACCTAGTATTAATAAAAATAAAAAGTGAGTTAGTGTCACACCCGCTATAAGTTGTTGAAAGAGTACCACAAGTATAGGGTCGTGACGGAATTTGTGTCTAGAGAGCTCTGTGCTGCCTCACTGTGGCACTCTCTTCCTCTCTGCAAATGTACTCGCCGGATCTGGAAATCTTCCTTCGGCTTCACTATCTTTTCCCCTCTCTCACTACTTCGATCTCACTTAATCACTTCCGGCAACACACAACTACTACTCTGGAAATCGATTTCCTAGCAAAATCGAATGCTCAACTGATTTGGTGTGTCTTCTCCAAGCCCCATCGACTTCTTCTTATAATCCTTCATTGAGAATTCAACGGCCATGATTAAATCTTAATCGATGGCTAGGATTAACTAGAAATTGATCCATGTACTTTTCTAGAACATTCTCACTGTTGTTTAGTCACCTCATTTGTCAAGCAAGCAGAGCGATTAAATCAGAGAAATAGAAAAGTTCATAAAGGTGGCAAACTTCGTAAATTGAGTAGGGCCTGAAAAGAAAGTTCCTAAAGGGCAAGCGTGGTGGCTAGGCTCTTTTCATGATCACAATATAGCAGAGGAAAGCATTCGGGACTCAGCGTCGGGTACATGAATCATAAAAGCATGTGTGAAGGACCTTTCCATTGGATTAAAAGGAGAGCGGTAAGATAGAAAGGCAAGCCCCTGGAGAAGGTGACGTCACCTTTTGGCAGACCAATCACAAGCTTTCCGTGGCGTGGGAGAATAGAGCAAAAGGCTCTCACGAACCCCACCGAAATCCTAAGTGGGCCCATCAAGAAAGACAACTAGTGCCAGTAAGTAAAGGTAAGGTAAGTCTAGGGAGGGCGGTACGAAGACTGGTACATGCCTTAACTCGACACGTGGCTTTCACCTACTCGGCTGCTATCAGCCAAAAAACCATCGCCATGTGTCCCATTGTCGACGTCCTTATGACGCCAGCCCTATAGTTGTTGCCCCCCGTCTCGTATTACGCAAAACTCGGTCTAATATAATCTTGTTTTACCCCTAGACCGTGAAAAATACTAGTTTTTACGGAATTGTCGTGCAGAGAAGGTTAGAACTCCAGTGCAAGGTCGTTTTCAACCCCGTGTCATTTTCCCCTGGGCTTCCTCATTGTTCTCAGGTATTTAGTCATTTCTTCGTCTCACCATTTTCCTTTTGTTTTTTCTTTTCAAATGGTTATGGGAAAATAAAAACCAAGAAGTTTGAGCTTGAAACCCCACAAGCTCGCGAGGTCAAGACTGTTCCTGGACCCGAACCCCTCATCGATGCCCATCCACGAATTTGCGACCCATTTTACCCTTTCAGTGTAGCCCACATCAAACTTGAGTTGTTCGAATATCATATAAAAGGTCAAGATACATTCAAAGTCGTTGAGTCAGGTTTGTATTACCAAATCACCCTAGCCACATACCCTGTTCATGAGTTCATTAGTTGGCTCGAGGAAGCCTATGACGAGCGCAGAGACATGTTCCTTTCTTCTCAAGGCAACAAGATTTTCTGCATCTCGCCCGAACTCATAAGGAGAGCTATTCGCTACCCTCCCAGCCAAAATTATGCTGAGTTCTACGAGGTTTCCCTTTCTTTTCAGTTCTCGAAGTTACCCTGGGAAAAGCAAAGCGACTTCCATAGCCTACTCTTTGATTCCCGCCTGTCAGCGCTCCTACCCTCAGACCTTGTTCCCTTGTCCACTTTCTGAAACAGTGTGCAGCCGGTTCCAGCACTCATTTCAGGGTTGTTAGGGCTCCAGGAGGTCGAGCAGGTGGCTCATGATGCAAAAGGGTACACTCTTAAATATCCCTACTTTCCTAGCTTCGACTATCCAAACCCAGTTTCAAGAGTTTCCCTCTACTGGTTCTTTCAGGTTTTGTTCCTTAGTGTTTTACCTGTTCCTATTCGAGCATGCTGATAAGTTTGAGAGTCTAGGCCTAGAAAGACTTTCGAGGACAAATGCCCAGCCAAGAACCGTCTTTGAGTGGAATGTTTCAGTTCGCCAGCAGCCAAGGGGGAAGGGGTATACAAGGTTTCTTAATGAGTTCATGTCCATAGCCTATGCCATAATACATGATAGCCCTCCTCATAGAATATTTCTTGAGCAGATCGACTTGCTACAGTTCGACGAGGAAGATTGCACAGGGGACTAGTACTTGTATGACGATTACTCTGAGATTAGGGTCTATGGTGCAGAAGTACCTCCCTACCGCCTGTCGGTGTTTCTAGCTATGCGAGTCTCTGCCCTCGAATTCATTCGACAAACCTTGAATGCCGACGAGATCCACTTCATGCCTACGAAGAAAGGATACATTCTCAAACTCACAACTTCAGTTGGTCCCTTCACCATAAATTCGAGGCACGCCCTCTCCACCGTGGAAAAATTGCTGCAAGAGATGGACCTTCTACAAGGAAAAGTCTGGCCCTATGACCCGAAAGGAATCCTTTCCAATAGGAAGAGGAAAATAAAGTCAACTGCTTATATACATGAGACTAGGCCCTTCATTGAATGGAGAGCTAACCTTGATACATGGCCTTTGAATGCACAGATGGAGGCCGAATCTTCAGCCGCAGAAGGGAAGGGCGACAATACATCAGTTGGAACATAAGAAAGAGGGCAGGCAAGCATCTCAGGCGTCTCTAGAAGTCACGAAGGTATAGACATTGATGAGGGAGGACACCCTCATAAAAGACAGAGAATTGAAGGGCCAGATGATATCAGGGAGGAACCATCCTTTGAAGAGATCCCTGAATTTGGGGCCCCAGACAAGAATAAGGCAGGTTTTCTGATTACTTTCGACAATGCCTCCTCGTCGGGTCCTTCTGGACTTTTGCAAGCAATTACGGTGGACAGCGCAGAAGTAAGGGAAGAAATAAACATCAGAAACAAGTTCGCCCGAGAAAAATTAAGAGTTGAACTGGCGGGGTTTGTAGACAGTATCATACTCGGCTCACCTCTGTGCTGGACATGGATAAGGAGCAACTCATATTTGCTATTCAACAAGCAGTGTTACAACCCTCAGCTGATGGAGGTCACTACCGAGCCTTAGAGATCACCTTAAACCTAGCCAATATTCCCCTGTTGGATAAGCTCGGCTTACACAAGTGCGTAGGAGATATGTTACGGGACAAGGTAGTGAAACTTGCACTTGCTTTGAGGAAACTTGAGCAGAAGCATAACTCGGTATTAGAGAACCAAAAGAGGGAGAAGGCTAGTGCCAGAGCAAACAACGTCAGGCTAGACACCCTCAAGAAAGCAAACAGCTGCCGATTCGCTTGCTAAAGAACAGGAGGAAAATGCTCAAAAGACCACTGAGATTACGGGTTTGAAACATAGATTGTCAGATTGGCAGGAAAAATGGGATCAGCACGCATGTGTGGCCCCTATGTCGGGCGAGCCCGAATCGACTCCAGAGCAACTTTCTAAGGCCCTGTCTAACTTGAAGGTATCAGAGAGTGAAACTCGCTCAGCCCGTCAGCAACTAAAAGAGATGGAAACGACACTGGCAGCAAATCAGAAGGCAATGGCGTCCTTATAGAGAGAAGTCAAAAAATTGCAAGGGGAGACTCAGGCACAAGACAAATCCATCAGAGATATGAAGGGGAAAATCAAAGGCAGCATGGCACTTGTGGAAGCGAGGAAATTGGTCTAGACAGACATAATAGCAGACATTAGGCGACGCTGGAACTTCCTTACACTGATGGACGACAAGAAGATCGCAATTCGCTTGTTCAGGACTCAGCTGCAGGAGGGACGCACAGAAGGAGAAGCACAGACCTCAATGGCTAGGAAGTATATTTGGTACCTAAATGAGCTCTCTCCGGAGGAATTGCGTGCACAGGGAATCCCCAACCATTATAAAATGGTCATGGATGTCGGAAGAGTAATGGAGAAGGAAACCGCGCACGCAAATGCACTAAGTTGTTTAACATTAGCCTCGAAAGGAGTGGAGATGTTCGACTGGGAGTGGAACAAACAGGTAGAAGCAGGTCTCCTGCCATGTTGGGATCCGCAAACAGGCTCATTCTCTGAGCTAACGGCCTATGAGCAGAAAATGACAAAAATCATGAACAACGCGGACGTGTCATTGGAAAGAACAAACTAGCTGAAGGCAGATACAATAATAGTTGCACTGCATAATGAATTCTTCCTACTTTTCCTGGTCAAGCAATTCATCGATGTCCGAGTCGATTACACTGAGCTGACCACCATGCAGACCCTTCTTGAAACCTTCGTCACAACGCCAACTCCAAGAAGCAGTACGTGGCAAAAGTGCATTGAGTATGCTAATGCTCTGGTGTCTTCGTCCTCTCATCAGTTGCCACCTCCTTCAACTCGTCCACTGGTGTTCTCTTCATCTTCAGCTCAATCAAAGCCATCCCCTTTCGGGAGCCCTCGCTAGAACACTAGCAGATGAAACTCATGACTTGGCCGACGCGACCTATTTTACTTTTATGTTTTATTGTAAAAACGGGTGAAATCTTGATTTCACCCTCTACACTCCTTTATTTTCAGTTATGTTTTAGCTAGAGCCTGTGTTGGGCCATATTGTATGAGATGAGAGGTCGTTTTGCCTCATCATCGTTTTTGGTTTTTGATTAAGACTAAGAACAGACAATATCTCTAGAGAATATTTTATTTCGGAAAATATCTTCTCTGAAAGTTCATGTGAAAAGCTATAAAAGATGGAATCAGAGACCGAGAACAGGTTCCAGATTTTCTAGAGAAGAAGAGGTAGTTTGTAAATTGCCTCCTTTTGTAAATTTTGAGGTTCTCTTATAGTGCATATCTGAAGAGTCCTTTTGGGAAAAGTAATACAAGCCAATCTGTTGTTTCGAGGGATTCCTGCTGAGATATTTGAACAGTATGTATTTTCTTGGTAGTGACTCAATTTAATGTTCATTGTGTTTGCATCATCTCTGTGTTATCGTTGCTTTTGGAATGCGAATGTTCTGTAGGCTAGATGTGAATTTATCTTAAAAGGTACTCATGTCTTATCTTTCTATAACATTTTAAATACGGCTCGAGGCGCGATTCCCGTTTCAAGTTCTTCTTACAGACAACTATTCTTCTTATGTCATTTAAGGGTGGATTCTTGTATTGGCATAAGGCTACCTTGCTTTGACATTTTCCTGATTTTCTTACATTGTATCTCATCTCCATTTACCTTTATAACTATTCACCTGTTTCACATTCAGCCCAACTTACGACAGTGTTTCCTCACGACTGCTTCAAGCCCACTCTGGGAAGCCCTTTCTTTATACAGCTAGAGCTCATCCCTACCAATATTCTATCTCTAATATCTTGGACCAATATTCAAAACTTTGATTACCTTTTCATAACAAGAGGTTTCCTTTTATCGACATGCAAAATATCTTTAAAACCTCTTGTCTTGAGATGTCCTAGGCATTGGTATTTAACAACTCAAGGATGTCTCTACGAGTTACAACATCTTTTTGGTGCCGTTGCCGGGGAACGAAGTTGAAAATCTTTTCCCTAGAATACGACAATTGAATTCACCCTTCAAATCATGTGAGCACGAAGGGTTAAGAGTTGCATATCCCTCACCTTGGCGACTCCACTGTTATCTAAAGTCAAAATCACTCGCAATCCTGGCTAATCACAAGCCACATCTAAGGTTGGATACCTCCCAATTGAGAACACCCTCAGTTTCTGATCCTAAAAAAATCATATTCAAGAGAATTTGGAAGGAGAAGCAGCCAGCTCAGACTGAAATACCCAAATTCTCACTAGAAGACTCTCTGTCCTCTTCTCAGCAAGCTCAAGTCCAAGGCCCTGGTTCCACTGCCCAAGTACTTGAATACCCCCTAGATAACCCTATTCTAGACCATACTGAGATAACGAGGTAGAGTCAGCAAATACATCTGGGGTTTCCTTGCATCCTACCCCCGAAGCTAAATAGATCAAACAAATTATCATGCTCCAGAGGTCTCCTCAGATAAATTTGCAAGCCACCACCCAGCACTTACCCACCATCATTCATCAAAACCCTCCACAGAATCCACCAACTCCCATGGTTGTTCCCGGATTTTTACTGAATAAATATGCTCCACTGGCGCTCCCCTAGGTTTAAAATGATATGCCTCAATATTATATGAAGCTCTTGCCTCGGTTCACTGGGGAAAACAGTAGTGCTGCCCAAAAGCATGTTGAAGATTTATGTGCTTTTGCTGAGAATTTCAATGTGGAACACTTGGACGTAGTATTGAGGCTCTTCGTCCAATCTTTAGATGGAGAGGCCCAAAAAGGGTTTAAAACTCTGGATGACCACACCATCACCACCTGGGAGGAAATGGAAAATTCTTTCACACGAAAGTGGGGAGAGAAGAGAGATCATGGCTACATTCTTATAGAGTTCAATGCCTTGAAAAAGGGACATAATGAGGATGTAACTGAATTTATCAAGAGGTTCAACAAGTTGTACAATAACCTACCTGCTAATATGAAACCTCCTCAAACAGCAGCCAAGGTAGTTTTTGTGGGGGCATTTGAATCAGAGTTTGGTTTCACCTTGAGAGAGAGAAAATCTGCATCATTGGACCAGGCCCAGACTGATGCGTTGGAAGTTGAGGCCAATTTCGCCTCTACAGGAAAATCTAAACGAAGAATAGATCACGACTTCAGAAGGAGGGGTAAAGAGGAGGCTTCTTCTTCAAATCAAGAAAAGGAAGCAGTTGACTACAAGATCGAAGAGATGAATAAGATGATAAAGAACCTCTCCAATAAATTGGTGAAACTAGAAATGGAAGCTAAAGGTTCCTCCTCATGACCGAACCAGGTCGCTCCTGAGTCCTAACAGAGGTTTTAACCCACAGTACCGAAAGCCACCACTGCAAATACTACAAAGAGATAGGAAAGAACAACAAGACCATATCCAGCCCCCTCTCTATTTGGAAAGACAAATGGAAGGTCCAACTGAAGATGTTCCTGACGGGCAGGACGATCAGTATCTTGCTTATTCAGAAGGTGAAGAGGTAGAGCTTACTCTACGGGAAGATGAAGAAGAGAAAGTAAATTCCCTTGAAGATCCAGACATCGATGATTATTGCAAGCAGTTTGTAGACTTCATGCAAGCTTAGTTCCACAAGAAGTACGATCTCAAATCTTCTAGAAAGAGGACCCGGATGCAGGATCAAGAGGAAGAATCAACCTCAAAAGAGTTGGTTCCCCAAAAGCTGATAGTAAAGGTAAAAAGCCTGTAGAAGAGCCTTTGCATCCAAAAGCTACCACTCCTTCCTCTAAGTCAGTTCCTGAGCCCCTTATAAATCCTAAAGATATCTCAGCCGTCATGAAATCGTTGGTCCCACCTAAAGAGCAACCTAAAGAAGTCATCCCAGAGAAGAACCCTACTATTTTTAATCTCCAAAAAGAATTAGAGAAAGTGAAAATCCCAGTCCCCTTAGTCGAGCTTTTGAAGCAACCTTCTTATAAAGCTCAGGTGTCTCAATTTATGCTCCCTCATGGAGTAGCTCCTCCCTCGGATAGTCTTAACCTCCAAGAAGAGAGACCTATGGTAATCTTTGGCCCACATGTGGAAGAGTTAGACTCAGCAACCCCCCCGTTATATGTATCCTTGGTCATCCATGATTTACTGCTACACAATTACATGTTGGATTCAGGGGCTTCACACAACCTATTGCCTTTGTCAGTCATGGAGCAACTAGGGTTGCAGATTACTCGCCCATACAAAGATCTGTATTCTTTCGATTCCAAAAGGGTTAAATGTTTGGGAATGATTAAAGCTCTGGTGGTGAACCTGGCCCAGATCCCAGCCAAAAGTGTCATGATGGACATCGTGGTGGCTGATATCCTAGCCTGATTCGAGATGTTGTTGTCCAAATCATGGGGGACTAAGATAGGTGGGTCGATTAAACTCGACCTCACTTATGCCACCATCCTAGTGTTTGGGGGACAAGAAAGGAGGTTATATCGAGAATCCAGATTCATGAAGATGGTGACTAAAGCTGATGGCTCAGTCAATTCCCCTATATATAGCAAGGAAGGTGAGTTTTCTTGCCTAATGCTTGAGGAGGACGAAGATTTCTTATAGGAACCGGCGTTCCACCCTTTGAGACCGGAACAATCTGCAAGTAATGAAGAGAGGCACATATGGACGCTACATTTTGATGGGGCTAATTTGAGAGAAGGAAATGGAGTGGGAGTCCTTCTAATCACACCTACGGGCCAATTGGTACCTTTCTCTTTCAAGTTGGAGTATGAAGCTACAAACAATGTGGCAGAATATGAAGCACTGCTCCTGGGGCTGCAGACAGCTAAGAACATGAATATTCAGAGCCTCAAAGTCTTCGGAGATTCGGAGCTGGTGGTGAGGCAAATCAAGAATCAATGCCAAGCTAAACACCCTCGGCTTAGAGCTTACAGGAATGAAGTATGGGATCTGGTCAAGAATTTATTCCTAGCTTTTAACATACAATTCATGCCGAGAGATTAGAATCGGATGGCTGATTCGCTTGCTGTTGTAGCTAGCAATTTTTGCCCACCATAGAACCGCTCCTCAGGTATGAAGTTGAAGTACGTTATCGCCCCTCTATCCTAGATAACGTTAAACACTGGCAGGTGTTTGACGAGGAGGAGTAAGTGAAACGCTTCATAGAGACCGTTGGAGAATTCTCTAACCTAGTGATTGATGCTGTGGAAGAGGAGCCTGAAGAGCAGCCTCAAAACAAGTGGGAAAAGTCAGTGGCAGGACATCAGGTACTGCAACTAAAAGGGAATGTCATCCCTAGAGGCCTTGTGCCCTTGGAGAGATTGTTTGACAAGAATGACATCCCGATTAACCCCAGCAAGTTGACACAAGAAGACCAAGTGGATGATATAAATATTGGGACGGAGGGAGATCCGAAAATAATAAAGCTGTCTAAAGGAGTCCTAGAGCAGTATAGAGATCAATACTTCCGGTTATTTTAAGCTTACAGAGATGTTTTCGCATGGTCATACCAAGACCTGAAAACGTTTGACGTAGAAATCATATAGCACAAGATCCCGCTCAGAGGAGATGCCAAGCCCCATCAGCAGAAACTGAGGCAAATTAATCCATTGTTGCTTCCATCTATTGAAAAAAGAAATCAAAAAGCTGTTGAGGCCAAGATTATAGTCCCCTTGAGATACTCGGAGTGGGTGGCCAACTTGGTCCCGGTCAAAAAGAAGAATGGGGAAATAAGGCTGTGTAGATTTCCAGAATTTAAACAGGGCATCTCTCAAAGATAACTACCGTCTCCCCAAGATGGATCACATACTGCAGAAGGTGGCGGGATCTTCCCGAATGTCTATGATGGATGGCTTCTCTAGATATAATTAGGTGGCGGTTCTCCCAGAGGATCAGAAGAAAACAACATTCACTATGCCATGGGGAACGTTCATGTATGCCTGGATGCCATTCGGCCTAATAAATGCAGGAGCCACTTTCCAGTGAGCGATGGATATCGATTTTGTTGGAGAACAAGTTAAATTCATGGTGATATACTTGGACGATATCACTGTGTTTTCAAAGAACGATGTCGAGCACATCGAGCACCTGCGTTGGACCTTCGAGAAGTGTCGCGGGTATGGTTTATCACTTAATCCTCAAAAGTCCATGTTTGCTCTAGAGGAAGGAAAATTGCTGGGACACATTGTAACAAAAGAAGGGGTGAAAATTGACCCCAAAAGGGTAGAGGTAATCAATGGCATATCACTACCTCGAAATAAAAAGGAAGTCTAGGTGTTCCTTGGACGCATAAACTTCTTAAGGAGGTTTATCCCGAACTATGCTGAGATAGTTCGACACATCACGGAGATGCTTAGAAAGAACAATGAAGTAAAATGGACCCCAAAGTCGCGAGAGGCTTTCAATAGAATTAAACATGCTTTTGCAGAAGCGCCGGTATTGGCAGGTCTTGACTACAGTAAGCCATTCATGATATTTTCCTTTGCATCTCCATGCACAATAGCTGCAGTGTTATTGCAGAAGAATGTAGATGGGTATGAGCAGCCCATTGCCTTCTTTAGCCAGGTACTGCGGGACACAGAATTGAAATATAATATTCTGGAGAAGCAGTGGTACACTCTGGTTAAGTCCCTGAAAGCTTTTCGAATGTATGTGCTACAGTCAACCATAACTGCTTTTGTTCCCACAGCTGCGGTAAAAGATATTCTAATCCAGGGAGATAGTGAAGGCAAGAGAGGCAAATGGATTGCTAAGATTCAAGAGTACGAACTGGACATCCGCCCCACGAAGCTCATTAAAGGACAAGGGCTGGAAAAAATCTTGTCCGAGTCAAATTGTCAAGCATTGGGCATAAATCTGTCCATGGAAGGAGGAGAGGTACCCGAGGGTGCGGAGGAACAGCCTGGAATAGAAACCACAGTACAAAAAATGCACATGAAGTACCTGCTCAGCACTTGGTACATAGATATCGTAGAATATCTCCTAACTCTCAAGTGTCCCTTAAACTTTCATAACGCAAATTACCATATCCTGAGGTTGAAATCTCTGAAGTACATTGTAGCAAATGGCCGACTGTATTGGAAGGACCCTTCAGGAATTCTACTCCTATGTCTTACAAAATCGGAGGTGGAGGAAGTCATGGCTGAGTTTCACAAAGGCATTTGCGGGGGACATTACAGTAGGCGGTCCACTGCTCATAAGATATTGAAAGCTAGTTTCTTCTGGCCTCGGCTATTCGGAGATGTGCATACTCGGGTTCGGGCATGCGAAAAATGACAAAGGTTCGCAAAAAGGCAGAAGTTCGCTCCCCTGCCAATGATATTGGTACATATCGAAGAACCCTTTCAGCAGTGGGGCATTGATTTTATCAGAGAAATCCATCCCGCATCAAGTAGTCAACACAAGTGGATCCTCACTGCCACTGACTACTTCACTAAATGGGTAGAAGCAATATCTGTGAGAAATGCTACTAATGCAGTCGTGATCAAGTTCATGGAGGAGAACATAATATCAAGGTTTGGGTGTCCAGCCAAGATTTTCACAGACAAAACTCAAGTCTTAAAGTCCACCAAGTTCAGCAATTTTTGTCAGCAGTATAATATTACTTTGGGGCACTCTACAACCTATTACCCTCAAGGAAACGGGTTGGCAGAGTCTTCAAATAAAACCTTGGTAAGGGCACTGAAGAAGACCATAAGCGAAAACCAGAGGAACTGGGACTCCCAACTAAAATTCGCACTGTGGGCGAATCACATTACTAGTAAGAGGTCCACGGGTAAGTCTCCCTATGAACTAGTATATGGTTGAGCAGCAGTGTTTCCAATTCAGCTTGCCTTACCTGTTGCCAGGTTTCTCCAAGATATCCAAGAAGAGCCGAATGACCTCATCCGGAGGATGAACCAGCTGGTCGAGTTGGAAGAAACTCGAAACCAAGTAAATAGCAGGTTATTAGATTATCAGGAGAAGATGAAAAGCTTGTTCGATCAGCAAGCGAAAGATAAATAAATGCAAGCAGGGGACCTAGTGTTGAGGTGGGCTGTCAGGAGAGCAAATAAAGGTAAACATGGAAAGTTTGACCCCCTGTGGTTCGAACCATTCAAAATTGCTGAGGTGAAAGGAAACAATACATTTGTATTGGAAAATTTGGAAGGTGACTTGATCGAAGCGCCTGTGAACGGGCAATTTTTGAAACCTTACTTCCAATACTAAGAAAGGCCTCAACGACCTGTTGTACATATACCTCATATTGTATATACTTTCCATTTTTATGTTTCTGTTGCCGTTTTTGTTCAATTCATCATAGGAATGCTCGAAATTTTGGAGCTCTAGATTTTGATGGGTGTACAGGCGAAGGGTCTGTGAAGTTCTTGACACCCTCGATGATGAGCCTGCCGTCCCCAGGTGGAGCCAATGTTGTTTAGTCACCTCATTTGTCAAGCAAGAAGAGCGGTTAAATCAGAGAAACAGAAAAGTTCATAAAGGTGGCAAACTTCGTAAATTGAGAAGGGCCTGAAAAGAAAGTTCCTAAAGGATAAGTGCGGTGGCTAGGCTCTTTCAGGATCATAATATAGCGGAAGATAGCGTTCGAGACTCGGCGCCAGGAACATGAATCATAAAAGCATGTGTGAAGGACCTTTCCATCGGATCAAAAGGAGAGCAGTAAGATAGAAAGGCAAGCCCCCGGAGAAGGTGGCGTCACCTTGTGATGGACCAATCACAAGCTTTCTGTGGGGTGGGAGAATGGAGCACAAGGCTCTAATGAACCCCGCCGAAATCCTAAGTGGGCCCATCAAGAAAGACAGCTAGCGCCGGTAAGTAAAGGTAAGGTAAGTCTAGGGAGGGCGGTACAAAGACCGGTACATGCCTTAACTCAGCGCGTGGCTTTCACCTACTCGGCTGCTATCAGCCAACAACCCATCGCCACGTGTCACATTGTCGGCGCCCTTATGATGCCAACCCTACAGCTGTTGCCACTTGTCTCGTATTCCGCAAAACTCGGTCTAATATAATCTTGTTTTACCCCCAGACCGTGTAAAATACTAGTTTTTACGGAATTGTTGTGCAGAGAAGGTTAAAACTCCATTGCAAGGTCATTTTCAACCCCACGTCGCTTTCCCTTGGGCTTCCTTACTGTTCTCAGGCATTTAGTCGTTTCTTCATCTCACCATTTTACTTCTATTTTTGCTTTTCAAATGGTCATGGGGAAAATGAAAACCAAGAACTCTGAGCTTGAAACCCCACAAGCTCGCGAGGTCAGGGTTGTTCCTGGACCCGAACCCCTCATCGACGCCCATACACGAATTCACGACCCATTTTACCCATTTAGTGTAGCCCACATCAGACCTAAGTTGTTCGAATATCATATAAAAGGTCAAGATATCTTCAGAGTCGTTGAGTCGAGTCTATATTACCAAATCGCCCCAACCACATACCCTGTTCCTAAGTTCATTAGTTGGCTTGGGGAAGCCTATGACGAGCGCAAAGACATGCTCCTCTCTTCTCAAGGCAACAAGATTTTCCACATCTCACCCGAACTCATAAGGAAAGCAATTCGCTACCCTCCCAGCCAAAATTTTGTTGAGTTCTCTGAGGTTTCCCTTTCCTGTCAGTTCTCGAAGTTACCCTGGGAAAAGCAAAGCACTTTCCTCAGCCTACTCTTTGATTCCCGCCTGTCAGCGCTCCCGCCCTTGGACCTTGTTCCCTTGTCCACTTTCCAAAACAATGTGCAACCGGTTCTAACACTCATTTCAGGGTTGTTAGGGCTCCAGGAGGTCGAGTAGGTGACTAAAGAGGGTATAGCTCTTCTATGGCTCATGATGCAGAAGGGTACACTCTTAAATATCCATGCTTTCCTAGCTTCGGCTATCCAAACCCAGTTTCAAGAGTTTCCCTCTACTGGTTCTTTCAGGTTTCGTTCCTTAGTGTTTTACCTGTTCCTATTCGAGCATGCTGATAAGTTTGAGAGTCTAGGCCTAGAAAGACTTTCGAGGACAAATGCCTAGCCAAGAACCATCTTTGGGTGGAATGTTTCAGTTTGTCAGCAGCCAGTGGGGAAGGGGTATCCAAGGTTTCTTAATGAGTTCATGTCCATAGCCTATGCAATAATACATGACAACCCTCTGCATAGCTACAGTTCGATGAGGAAGATTGCATAGGGGACTGGTACCTGTATGACGATTACACTGAGATTAGGATCTATGGTGCAGAAGTACCTCCCTACCACCTAACAATGTTTCCAGCTATGTGAGTCTCTGCCCTCGAATTTATTCGACAAACCTTGAAGGCCGACGAGATCCACTTCGTGCCTGCGAAGAAAGGATACATTCTCAAACTCCCAACTTCAGTTGGTCCCTTCACCATAAATTCGAGGCACGCCCTCTCCACCGTGGAAAAATTGCTACAAGAGATGGAGGCCCTATGACCCGAAAGGAATCCTTTCCAATAGGAAGAGGAAAATAAAGTCAACTGCTTATATACATGAGACTAGGCCCTTCATTGAATGGAGAGCTAACCTTGATACATGGCCTTTGGATGCACAGATGGAGGCCGAATCTTCAGCCACAGAACGAAAGGGCGACAATACGTTAGTTGGAACAGAAGAAAGAGGGCAGGCAAGCGTCTCAGGCGTCTCAGGAAGTCACGAAGGGTATAGACATTGGTGAGGGAGGACACCCTCATAAAAGACAGAGAAATGAAGGGCCAGATGATATCGAGGAGGAACCATCCTTTGAAGAGATCCTTGAATTTGGGACCCTGGACAAGAATAAGGCAGGTTTTCTGATTACTTTCGACGATGCCTCCTCGTTGAGTCCCTCCGGACTTTCGCAAGCAATTACAGTGGACAAAGCAGAAGGGAAGAAATGAACATTAGAAACAAGTTCGCCCGAGAAAAATTAAGGGTTGAACTGGCGGGGTTTGTAGACAAGTATCATACTCAGCTCACCTCTGTGCTGGACACGGAGAAGGAGTAACTTATATTGGCTATTCAACAAGCAGTGTTACAGCCCTCAGCTGATGGAGGTCACTACTGAGCCTTAGAGATCACCTTAAACCTAGCTAATATTCCCCTGTTGGATAAGCTCGGCTTACACAAGTGCGTAGGAGATATGTTACGGGACAAGGTAGTGAAACTTGCACTTGCTTTCAGGAAACTTGAGCAGAAGCGTAACTCGGTATTAGAGAACCAAAAGAGGGAGAAGGCTAGTGCTAGAGCAAATAATGTCAGGCCAGACACCCTCAAGAAAGCAATAAAAGATAAGGGAGCCGATAAAGATGAAGTTCGGCAAAAACTCATCACCGAGTTAGAAGTAGAGAACTCAGAGCTGAAGCGGAAGCTAAACATGCCCCGCGGGGAGCATGTGCAGACAGATGAGTTGGTTCAAGTGGGAAAGGAAAAGTTGGCTCTTGCCAATTCGCTTGCTAAAGAACAGAAGGAAAATGCTCAAAAGACCACTAAGATTGCGGGTTTGAAACAAATATTGTCAGATTGGCAAGTAAAATGGGATCAACACGCATGTGTGGCCCCTGTGTTGGGCGAGCCTGGAACGACCCCAGAGCAGCTTTCTAAGGCCCTGTCTGACTTGAAGGTATCAAAGAGTGAAACTCGCTTGACCCGTTAACAACTAAAAGAGATGGAAACGACACTGGCAGCAAATCAGAAGGCAATGGCGTCCTTACAAAGAGAAGTCGAAAAATTGCAAGGGAAGACTTAGGCACAAGACAAATCCATCAGAGATTTGAAGGGGAAAATCAAAGGCAACATGGCACTCGTGGAAGGGAGGAAAGTTTTCTGGACAGACATAATAGCAGAGATTAGGCGACGTTGGAACTTCCTTACACTGAAGAATGACAAGAAGATCACAATTCACTTGTTCAGGACTCAGTTGCAGGAGGAAAGCACAGAAGGAGAAGCACAAGCCTCAATGGCCAAGAAGTATATTCTGTACCTGAATGAGCTCTCTCTGGAGGAACTGCGTGCACAGGGAATCCCCGACCGTTATAAAATGGTCATGGATGTGGGAGAGTAGTGGAGAAGGAAGCCGCGCGCGCAAATGCACTAGGTTGTTTAACATTAGCCTCGAAAGGAGTGGAGATGTTCGACCGGGAGTGGAACAAACTGGTAGAAGCAGGTCTCCTGCCATGTTGGGATCCGCAAACGGGCGCATTCTCTAAGCTAACGGCCTATGAGTAGAAAATGGCAGAAATCATGAACAACGCGGACGTGTCATTGGAAAGAACAAACAAGCTTAAGGCAGATACAATAATAGCCGTGCTGCGTAAATAATTCTTCCTACTTTTCTTGGTCAAGCAATTCCTCGATGTCTGAGTTGATTACACTGAGCTGACCACCATGCAGACCCTTCTTGAAACCTTTGTCACAACGCCATCTCCAGGAAGCAGTACGTGGCAAAAGTGCATTGAGTATGTTAATGCTCCGGTGTCTTCATCCTCTCATCAGTTGCCACCTCCTTCAACTCGTCCACTGGTGTCCTCTTCATCTTCAGCTCGATCAAAGTCGTCCCCTTCGGGGAACCCCTTGCCAGAACACCAACAGATGAAACTCATGACTTGGCCCACGCGACCTATTTTACTTTTATGTTTTATTGTAAAAACGGGTGAAATCTTGATTTCACCCTCTGCACTCTTTTATTTTCAGTTATGTTTTAGCTAGAGCCTGTGTCAGGCCATACTGTATGAGATGAGAGGTCGTTTTGCCTCATCATCATTTTTGGTTTTTGATTAAGACTAAGAACAGACAATATCTCTAGAGAATATATTGTTTCGGAAAATATCTTCTCTGAAAGTTCATGAGAAAAGCTATAAAAGATGGAATTTGAGACCAAGAACAGGTTTTGGATTTTCTAGAGAAGAAGTGGTAGTTTGTGAATTGCCTCCTTTGTAAATTTTGAGGTTCTCTTATAGTGCATATCTGAAGATTCCTTTTGGAAAAAGTAATACAAGCCAGTCTGTTGTTTCGATGGATTCCTACTGAGATATTTGAACAGTATGTTTTTTCTTGGCAGTGACTCAATTTAGTGTTCATTGTGTTTTCATCATCTATGTGTTATCATTGCTTTCGAAATGTGAATGTTCTGTAGGTTAGATGTTAATTTATCTTAAATGGTATTCATGTCTTATCTTTCTGTAACATTTTTAATATGGCTCGAGGTGTGATTCTCGTTTCAGGTTCTTCTTACAGACCGTTATTCTTCTTATGTCATTTAAGGCTGGATTCTTGTGTTGGCATAAGCCTACCTTGCTTGGACGTTTTCCTGATTTTCTTACATTGTATCTCATCTCCATTTACCTTTATAACTGTTCACCTGTTTCACATTCGGCCCTGCTTACAACAGTGTTTCCTCACAATTGCTTCGGGCCCACTCAGGGAAGCCCTTTCTTTATACAGCTAGAGCTCATCCCTACCAATATTCTATCTCTGATATCTTGGACCAATATTCAAAACTTTGATTACCTTTTCATAATAGGAGGTTTCCTTTTATCAACATGCAAAATACCTTTAAAACCTCTTGTCTTAAGATGTCCTAGGCACTGGTCTTTAACAACTCAAGGCTGTCTCTAGGAGTTACAACACTCACCATGAATTAATTAAATATGATTAATTAATCATATTCCCTATGTTTAGACTTCGGAAATATTAAAAACTAACTAATAAATCTAATTAAGTCATCTCTAGATGGAATTTCCAAAAACGAATTCTAGGTTTTGGAAAATACATGTATTCTAGTATCTATACCAAATCTCGTGGCTAGGACACATCCGATGCTACAAAAACTAACACTCCCTCTTAACAAGGAAAGTGTTCTAGTGCTGCAACCCACTAAAACAATGCCTTAACTCTACATAATCTCATCTCACGTTGTTGATGTTTGGCTAATACTGCCCACCAATCACTGTGCAACTCTGATATGTGCTGCATCTGTGTTGTTGTTGACCCTGCTGAACTGTTGCCAACACTGCATCTACACTGCAACTCTATTACTGCTGCTATTGCAACATTTGCAACTCCCTCTCATCTATTGTTGTTGCAACTACAACATCTACAACTGATAACTAACTATCCAAGACACTAAACCAACTGTGTTCAGTATGATGCATCTGTCACCTGAGTCTTGACTGCTACTAGTCTTTGCGTTGTCACTGAAGCCTCTACATTGTTGCTGACTCTGAATTGTGCCAACTGAACTGCTGCCAACTCTACACTACATTGCCCAGTATGTAACCACTACTAGCTATTGCATCTGTCACTCTGGCATCTGACTGCACCAACTACCACTGGTCCATCCTACTACTACAAACTGTGGGCTCTTTTAGCAATGTGTTGATTCAAGAGGTGGACCTCTCAAGAATCCTGCCCATCGTGTAGCACTCTGGGGCTACAAAACCAAGACACCCCACCTCATTCCTAGAGGGATGTCTGCAAACATGGTGAAATCTTCCTCCAACCTGGAGGACAGCCTATCGATCTCAACTGAAGTTGCTTGCTTGTCCTACTTCTCCTCCTTGTCCTTCATCCTGAGAGGACACTAAGTGTTGTAGTGGCATAGCTCGCCACACTTGAAGCACTTGACTTTCAACAAGTCCTTCTTCTTCCTACGCTCCCCATGTCCCTAACTGGAACCCTTTGATTCAAGGGCCACAGTTTCCTCTTCCTTCACCTGCTTCGATCCACTGCTACTGCTGCCTCTAATGGTGCTCTTCATTAGATCTCGCCTCAATTCCTTCTGCTGCAAGTTAGCCCACATCCTATCCCATATTGGCAAGGTTTCTCTGCCCAAAATACTTTGGACAAACACCTGCCACTCTTCTATGACCGAGTTGAGAGTTACTCACACTAGCTCTGTGGCCCGAGGCGTTGACCCCACAGCTGTCAGCTCATCTCAGATCTCCTAAATCCTAGTAAGGAAAGGAGATATGTGCTCCCCTTTCTTCATACGGGTGCACCTCAGCTTTTCTTCTAAGTACATCTTCCGCTACTCAGAAGGTCCCTGGTATAGCATGGAAAGAGAGTCCCACATCTCTTTGGTCCTTCCCACTGTTGCTATGTGTGAAACCACATGATATCGAACTCCATCGAGGATCAATCTCTTTGCCTTTGCCATCTCCTTCTTGTACTAGTTACATTGATCTGGATCTGTGGGGGTAGAAACCACGTTATCGATATATGCTTTGCGATCATACTCACCTAGAAGAAAGGAAATTCTTGCCTTCCAGATCACATAGTTGGAGGCTCCATCCAACCTATCCTGATCTCGCAGCCCGGTTGTTGCCATCTCAACAAAAATATGCCGAAAACGTCCTCCCTTCTGCTCAGTTGTTGCTAGGTTCTACACACTCCCTGCTAGAGTGAGTAACTCTGCTCACAACCATTGTTGATCTGCAAGGGAAATCAACCGAAACCTTCACAAATAAACTACAAAAGAAATAAAACGCTGGAAGAAAATATATGCACACAGACACAAAATTACACTGTTATTTTTGGACCAATGTCCCCGGAAAAACCCAACTTGGGAAAACCGGTGCAGCAGCTGAGTGTTTTATTATTATGCAGTAGTGAAATCTGAGTACAAACTATGAATGCCAAAAGTGGAAATCCAAACAGAGAAAAACTGGAAAAAATAACTAGTGAGGAAATTCCTCACTCCACAGACGAATCCGACACTAACCTCAGCTTGAAATTGAGCCGTCTCCAACTACCTCTGCACAGTCTTTGCATCACTCTATGTAGTCACTGGGTCCCTCCAACTCGGAACTACGTCATCTCTCACTGTCTTGTCAGCTGTTGTCTGGGAAATTGATTCTCTTGGCCTCTGGAACCTCTTCTTAGATTCTAGCACTGAGTCTCGCCTCATCCCCAGCAAAACGGAATTTGTGTCTAGAGGGCTTTGCACTGCCTCTACGCTGCTTCATTGTGGCACTCTCTTCCTCTATGCAAATGTACTCGCCGGATCTAGAAATATTCCTCCGGCTTCACTATCTATGCCCCTCTCTGATATGCGTTGCATCTATGTTGTTGCTGACCCTATTGAACTGTTGTCAACATTGCATCTACACTGCAACTCTGTTGTTACTGCTATTGAAACATTTGCAACCCCCTCTCATCTGTTGTTGTTGCATCTATAACATCTGTAACTAAGAACTATCCAAGATATTGAACCAAATGTGTTCAGTGTAATGCATTTGTCACCCGAGTCCTAACTGCTACTGGTCTTTGCGATGTCACTGAAGCCTCTGCATTGTTGCTAACCAACTCTGAACTGCCCTGCCCAGTATTTGACTGCTACTAGCTACTGCCTGTCACTCTGGCATCTGACTGCACCAACTACCACTGGTCCATCTTACTACTGCATGTTGTGGGCTCCCGCAACAATGTATTGATTCAAGAGGTGGACCTCCTCAATAATCCTGCTCATCCTTTAGGATAGCACTCTGGGGCTACAAAACCAAGTCACCCCACCTCACTCCTGGAGCGATGTCTGCAAACATGGCCAAATCTTCCTCCAACCTGGAGGACAACCTATCGATCTTGGCGAAAGTTGCCTGTTGGTCCTGCTTCTCCTCCTTGTCCTTCTTCCTGAGAAGACATTGAATGTTGTAGAGGCATAGCTCGCCACACCTGAAGCACTTGACTTTCGGCAGGTCCTTCTTCTTCCTATGCTCCCCCTATCCCTGACTGGAACCCTTTGATGCGAGGGCCACATTTTCCTTTTCCTTCACCTACTTCGATCCACTGTTGTTGCTACTGTCACTGATGGTGCTCTTCATCAGATCTCACCTCAATTCCTCCTGCTGCAAGTCTGCCCACATCCTATCCCATCTTGGCAAGGTTTCTCTACCCAAAATACTTTGGACAAACACCTACCACTCTTGTGGGATTGAGTTGAGAGCTACTCACACTAGCTCTGCGACCAGAGGCACTGACCCTATAGCTGTCATCTCATCTCGGATCTCCTAAATCCTGGTAAGGAAAAGATCTATGCGCTCCCCTTTCTTCATACGGGTGCACCTCAAATTTTCTTCCAAGTACATCTTTCGCTACTTGGAATATCCCTAGTATAGCATGGAAAGAGAATCCAACATCTCTTTGGTCATTCCCACTGTCGCTATGTGTGAAACCACATAATCCCCAACTCCATCGAGGATCAATCTCTTTGCCTTCGCCATCTCCTTTTTGTACTGGTTACGCTGATCTAGATCCATGGGGGTAGCAACCACGTTATCGATATATGCTTTGAGATCATACTCATCTAGAAGAAAGAAAATTCTTGCCTTCCAGATCACATAGGTGGAGGCTTCGTCCAACCTATCCTGATCTTGCAGCTCGGTTGTTGCCATCTCAACAAAAATATGCTGAGAACCTCCTCTTCCCTACTGCTCAGTTATTGCTAGGCTCTACGCACTCCCTGCTAGAGTGTAATATCCCTGTTTAGGGCAGCCTCCCTGTTGAGGGTCCGGTGGGCCTTGACACGTTGCCGGGGTCTGCGAGGCTGTTTAGCTGCCGTCCTCGAGATGCTCCGGTGGGCTGTTGAGCTCACCCTTAACACCCTGGGATGCCGCCCTCACTAACAGTTCGAGCTTTTGGTGTAGTGGTTCGGCCTCTGTGGTATCAGAGCCGAGGTCTCGAGGTCGAGACTCACGGAGCGTGGTGGGCTGTAATATCCCTGTTTAGGGCAGCCTCCCTGTTGAGGGTCCGATGGGCCTTGACACGTTGCCGGGGTCTGCGAGGCTGTTTAGCTGCGGGGCTGTTTAGCTGTCGTCCTCGAGATGCTCCAGTGGGCTGTTGAGCTCACCCTTAACACGCTGGGATGTCGCCCTCACTAACAGTTCAAGCTTTTGGTGTAGTGTTTCGGCCTTTGATCTGTAATATTCCTAATTTGCGACAGCAAATTGGAATATTCTATTTTGTTTATTTTTCCACCTATAGTTTGTAATTAAATAAAAAGTGAGTAAAGAGGGTCTAAACTCACTTAAATGAAATAAGACATCCCCCTAGTTGCACAATGTTGTAACTTAAGTGGGAGTCAAGGGGGGACCCAACACCACGTGGAGGAAGGGGCCTATGTACACTCTAGAAGTTTCTCCAAGCTTCTGCGCAGATAAGGATGAGAATGTGGATAAGGATGAGGATGAGGAGGAGAGAGAGAGGCTACATTTGGTTTTGGAGGGAAACCAACACTATAAAAGATGGAGGAGCCTCCTCATCTGGGATATGTTTTAGATGCTTGGATATTTGGATTATTGATTATTGAGTGAGACATATTGTCTTCTCTGGCACGCTGGTTGTTTAGCCTGTATGCTGCACTGTTTAGTGCACCGAGTGTCTCCGTGCGGAGATCTCACCCTTAGCCCCGGGGGACTTCGAGTGCCTACTCGGGCAAGTTTATTTTCTTAGCATCATCCTCCAGGACAACATTATTGCTGCAGCAGCATAATTCTGTGTTGTAGGGTGTTGTCGTGGTGACTTTACGACACCACCTCCTTCTCTTGTTTTTCAGAGGGAGAGTCTCTCTTTCCTTTGGAGGATCAGATTGGGAGATTTTGGAGCTGATTTGCAGATCTTGGCATCAAGCCAACAGTTATTCTGCCCCTACTGCGCAGTCCCTTTTAGTATCTGCGTTATTCTTATGGTGCAGCTGCTATGAGGGTTTGCCGATTGATTTGTGGGGAAGATCTCAAGTGTAAGGATCAGCCTTCCACTTTAGAAATCTATTGGAGGAGGTCTACTTCAGTTGATCATCATATTCAGCCTTCTCTATTTGGTTTGAGTTTGGAGTTGCAGTAGCTACCCAGCAACTCCGGCATTTTGGTCGTATTGTGTATTTCAGCCAATCCCTTGGAGGATTGAGATCTTATTGCTTATAAGGGTTAGAGATTTGCTCCCCTATTGTATTTGAGCTATATACTGTCATATATATGTATTGGAGCAGCATTTTGTCTTAAACTGCGTTTTTCATAGCCTGGGGTTTATGCAGAAATAGCAATGCTTTTCATGTTTATGTACATGTGTTGTGGAGGCTTGCATTTCTTCTCTTGAGAGGTTGTTTCCTCAAGATTTGTACTCTCTTCTGCTGCTATACATTATTATTGGCTATATATGCATCTTCTGTCTCATAGCTACTGCAGAAAACGTTGTAGGGTTTCTAGACTATTTTCTTGTCTTGCGACACCTCTATCTTAAGGGGTTTTCTATATAAAACTGTTGTTTAACCTTGCTGAAAGCCTATGCCTTGTACTCAAACTCATCCCCTGAATATTCATAGTGCTTTACATCTCATACCTTCAGAAAATACGCTGCCCTTGCTTCAGCAAATTTCTGCATACTCAAAGTCTTGGGAAATCAGGGTTTTTCTTGACTAGTCGGGAAAGAGGAACTGTTTAACATAGCAAAACGCCTTTGTTTGAGCTTAAATTCGACATGGAAGTCCCTCTTGACCTATTCTAACATATTCCAGAACCTTGACCGGTCATTTTACGCAGATTTCCTTATTCACTCATTTTAGGGCCAAAATCCTCACTTTTCCCCACCTTTTTGCCCTTAAAAGCTGAGTAAAGGTTTCTGCTGCTATTTATTTTGGTTGCTGAACATTTTCAGAGATATTATATGATATCTGAAGCCCTCATACCTGAGGAATGCATTTTTATGGCATGATCTGCTGAAAATTCCATTTTTGGGATATTACATAGAGTGAGTAACTCTGCTCACAACCCTTACTGATCTGCAAGGGAAATCGACTGAACCTTCACAAATAAACTGCGAAAGAAATAAAATGCTAGAAGAAAATATATGCACACACACACACACACAAAATTACGTTATTATTTTTGGACCAATGTCCCCAGAAAAACCCAACTCGAGATAACTGGTGCAGCAACCGAGGGTTTTATTATTATGCAGTAGTGAAATCTTAGTACAAATTATGGATGCCCAAACTGGAAATCCAAACACAGAAAAAATGGAAAAAGTAACTAGTAAGGAAATTCCTCACTCCACAGACAAATCCAACACTAACCTCGGCTTGAAATTGAGTCGTCTCCAACTGCCTTTGCATAGTCTCTGCATCACTCTACGTAGTCACTACGTCCCTCCAGCTCGGAACTACGTCACCTCTCACTGTCTTGTCAGCCGCTATCTAGGAAACTGATTCTCGCGCCCTTTGGAACCTCTGCCCAGCTTCTGACATTGAATCTCGCCTTCTCCCCAGCAAAACAGAATTTGTGTCTAGAGGGCTCTGCACTATGGCACTCTCTTCCTCTTTGCAAGTGTAGTCGCCGAATCTGGAAATCTTCCTTCGACTTCACTATTTTTGCCCCTCTCTCACTACTTCGATCTCACTGAATCACTTCCAGCAACACGCAACTGCTACTCTGGGAATCGATTTCCTAGCAAAATCGAATGCGCAACTGATTTGGTGTGTCTTCTCCAAGCCCCATCGACTTCTTCTTGTAATCCTTCGTTGAGACTTCAACGACCACAATTAAATCTTAATCGATGGCTAGAATTAAAAAGAAATGAATCTATGTACTTTTCTAGAACATTCCGACTTAATTAATTTTGATTAATTAATCATATTCCCTAAGTTTAGACTTAGGAAATATTAAAAATTGACTAATAAATCTAATTAATTTGTCTCTAGGTGGAATTTCCAGAAACGATTTCTAGGTTTTGGAGAATACATGTATTCTAGCCTCTCTACAAAATCTCGTGGCTAGAACACAACCGATGCTATGAAAAATAACATGGCTTATGCCATGGAAAAACCCCAAGATGGGGAAAACTCTTCATCAATTCTTCTTATTATAAATATCAAATGTTCAACAGAGAAAGAGAGAGAGTACAATAATACAAAGTCAAAGTCAAAATTGACTTTCCAAATCACTATCCAAAACAGCCCTGTCAAATCTACAATTTTTGTCTCAATCAATAGCAGTCAAATCGGCCCTAACCAGAAAGTCAATCGTAGTAAAAAACAGCACTAACCAAAAAGTCAAAAGCAGTCAAAGTCTAGTCAAACTTCTCCAAAACAGCTCGGTCAAAGGAGAGAGTTACTCGACCTCTCTTACTGGTCAAAGTGAGCCCAAAATAGTCAACAAATCTGTAGTAAATGTTAGTCAACTTGAAGTCCACCCTACGGTCAACGTAGGTCAAAATTGTTAGTTTTTGTAGCATCAGATGTGTTCTAGCCATGAGATTTGGTAGAGTGGCTAGAATACATGTATTCTCCAATACCCAGAAATCGTTTCTAGAAATTCCACCTAGAGATGACTTAATTAAATTAATTAGTCAATTTTTAATATTTCCTAAGTCTAAACTTAGGAAATATGATTAATTACACATAATTAATTAATTCGTCATGAGAATGTTCTTGAAAAGTGCATGGATCGATTTCTAGTTAATCCTAGCGATTGATTAAGATTTAATTGTGGTCGTTGAAGTCTCAACGGTGGATTATAAGAAGTCGTCAATTGGGCTTGGAGAAGGCACACCAAATCAATTGAGCATTCGATTTTGCTAAAAAGTCGATTTCCAGAGTAGCAGTTTTGTGTTGCTGGAAGTGATTCAGTGAGATCGAAGCGATGAGAGAGGGGCATAGATAGTGAAGTCGGAAGAAAGCATTCTAGATCTGGTGAGTACATTTGTAGAGAGGCAGAGAGTGCCACAGTGAGGTAGCACAGTGCCCTCTAGAGGCAAATTCTGTTTTGTTGGGGAGAACGCGAGATTCACTGCCAGAAGTTGGGTAGAGGTTCTAGAGGCCAGGAGAATCAATTTCCCAGACAACAACTGACAAGAAAGTGAGAGTTGATGTGGTTCCAAGCTAGAGGGACATAGTGAATTTATAGAGTGATGCAGAGACTGCGCAAAGGCAGTTGGGGACGACTCAATCTCGAGTTGAGGTTAGTGTCAGATTCGTATGTGGAGTGAGGAATTTCCTCACTAGTTATTTTTGCCATTTTTTCTCTGTTTGGATTGCCAGTTTGGGCATCCATAGTTTGTACTCATATTTCACTACTGCATAATAATAAAACCCTCAGCTGCCGCACCATTTTTCCTGAGTTGGGTTTTTCAGGGGACATTGGTCCAAAAATAACGGTGTTATTTTGTGTGCATATATTTCTTCCAACGTTTATTTTCTTCCGCAATTTATTTGTGAAAGTTGTGTATTTAATTCGATATTTTTCGTAGGAAACAACAAATAAATTGTTGAGTAAATTAACAATTCGAAGAATTAACATTAGTTGTTGCAATAGGATTTAGGTAACCGAATTTTCACATGGTATCAGAGTGCAAATTGTAAGCTGAAGAGATCAATAGCAGAAGCGAACAGAAATTTCGTAGCTCTGCATAAGCAGCAATTCGAAATCCTCAGAGGCAATACAGTTCTTTGGCCAGGAGGGTCAATTTCTCTGAGAGAGCAACAAAGAAATCGGATATCTCCAGATCGAGGATTACCAGAGGTAGAGGGAACATCCAGTATTTTCCTTGCAAAGAAGATCTCTAGCTAGACGCAGTATTTTGTAGCAGTTGCTAGTGCAAAATAACGTCAGGAGGAAGAAAGAGAACACACAGAGGGAAAATTTTCCTCAAGGAACTTCTAGTTTTAGAAGTTTGATTTCCCTAGCAGATCAGCAGTCATTGTGAGCAGAGTTACTCACTCCAATGGGGAGTGCGTAGAGCTCAGCAGTGTGAAAATTCCTAAAATTGGAATCCTACTGCAGCAACTAGTTAAGTTTCTTCTATTTTGTTAAATTACTGAACAAAATTATTTATTGTTTGCTACAATAAATAACGAAACTAACACATTGCAGCCTTCACAAATACAAAAATGTTGCGGAAACAAAACATACAGCACGGGAAAGAAATAAAAACACAATCGACAGCGTTATTTTTTAACAGTGTCCCCGGAAAAACCCAATGTGGAGAAATCGGTGCAGCAGCTGAGGGTTTGTATTATTATGTAGTAGTTTCTGAATACAATCTTTGATACCTTACTGGCTATCTAGTACAGAGAATATAACTACCAGGAAGTTAGTGAGAAATAACCTCACACTATCATTGGCGATCTGACACTGATCTAGCCTCTGAATGGCAGTGGCTAGCACCAAGCTACTTTTGCGCAACCTTTGCGCTGCCTCTATGTCACAACTCGTAGGGACTGCGCCACTCCCTTGGTTGATCAATCTGCTGGCTGGATGCTCCAATCTCTGACCCTTCGTTCTCACACCCCAGCTCCCGACACTAGATCTGGACTGCTCCTCAGCGGAACTGCAGATCTCCTCTCAGACTCTACGTTGCCTCAGTGTGGCTTTGTGCTATCCAGCGTGGCTCTGAGTTGCCTCTCTGGATCTCTCTTTGCCTCCTCTGCGTTGCATTCACCGGATCAGGAAAACTTCCACCGGTCACTATCCCTGCCCCTCACTACAAGAAATCTCCTCGATCTTCCTCCGACAACTGTAGGCCTGCTCTATCGAGAAATCGATCTCTAGATCTCTAATTCGATGTGTTCTCGAAGTGCCCATCGAGCCTCTTCTTATAATCTTCTCTTTGAACATTCAATGGCCCAGATTAAATCCTAATCAATGGCTCAGATCATCTTGACTCGATCTTCGTCTTTTTCTAGAAGATTCACCCCCAGTTTAATCGATACCCTTTAATTATTTTAATTTCCTAAGTTTAAACTTAGGCATCCATTAAAAATAATTAGTTTTTTTAATTAAACTGTCTCCAGGTGGAATTTCCCAAAACGATTTATGGGTTTTGTAGAATGCATATGTCCTAGCCCCCCTGTAAATTTTTTAGGCTAGAGCACATCTGATGCTACCAGAAATCAACAAGCAACAGATGAGCTTGAAGGGAAGAGGAGGTTTTCAACATATTTTTTGAGATGGCATCAATCGGGATGCGAGATCAGGATAGGTTGGAGGGAGAATCCAACTATGCGATCTGGAAGGAAATGATTTCCTTCCTTCTGGATGAGTACGATCTCAAACTGTATTTCGATAATGTGGTGGTTGTCCCCACGGATCTAGATCAACTAAAAGAGTACAAGAAGGAGATGGCGAGAGCGAAGAGATTGATCCTCGATGGGGTTCGGGATCATGTGATTTCTCACATAGCGGGCCTAGGAACGACCAAGGAGATGTGGGAGTCCCTTTCCATGATATCCCAGGGATCTTTCGAGCAATGGAAGATGTACTTAGAAGAAAAGTTGAGATGTACCCATACGCAGAAGGGAGAGAACATAGAGCCCTTCCTCACCAGGATTCAGGAGATTGGAGATTTGTTGGGAGTTGAAGGATCAGCACCTCAGGCTTCAGAGATGGTGCGTACAGCTCTCAATTTTGTCTTCGAGGAGTGGCAGGTGTTTGTCCAAAGCATTTTGGGCATTTTGGAGATTCAAGTTACGAATCCATGGGAATAAGGGTTTGAAGCATACTTCAGTTTCAATGTTTTGCAACCATATTGAGCAAACTCCATGCAAGTTTCACGACCTCCACAGAGCACTTTCTTGGACAAAGCGAGAAGAATTCTTGTTTTTTTTTTTTCATTTTTTTGTAGGAATTTTTTGGGCGACAAGGTTGTAGAGCAGATCTGAAAATATTGGTGCAAAATTTTTAGAAAAAATAGTAGATCTGGATTCCTTGCGAAACAATAGCCAATTTCAAAAAACAAATCAGTCGAATCGGAGTTCGGATGAGGGAGATATCGCTGATTCAAAATCAGTAATGTTGCAGAAATTTTTTTGATGACAATTCATGGACGATGACTCTCTTGTCATTTTTTGAAGTTTTCAGTGCGAAATTTCAAAGAAATTGTTATAGATCTGAGCCCCCTTTGAAAAATCACCCGATTTCAAAACAAAAATCGGTCGAATCGGAGTCCGGACGAGGGAGTTATTGCTGATTTAAAATCAATTATTTTTTCAGAAATTTTGTGATGGTGGGACAATTCCAACGTGAATCTGAGAGCCTAAATTCTCCAAATAGCGATTTAAAAAACATGAGAAGATGTAGAATGATCATTCTATTTCTAAAAATAGGTTGTAATAAATATTCTGAGTTATATTGACCGAGTTATGCCCATTTTAAATCTGAAGCAGCATTCGAAGCGGGTTCCCTTCGGAGACGTGCCCTCCCACCCTGCTTTAGTAGGCACTTGCTTCACATTCATCAGTTTTAGCATAACACCGTTTGGCTTGGGTTATTTGGATGCGTTCCCTTCCACCCCAGGCTATGTAGGCACCTGCTATTTCATCAACAATCAACATCATGGTTATGGGTCAACCGCACAAAATCCTTCTCATCGAAGTCCATTCGCTAGGCTGCACACTATTAGTATCACAATTGGTCACAAGCATTACAGGGTATCTCTATCCTTGGATCTTCATTTGTCAAGGTTTTGGGTCATCCACAAATCCACACTTCATCGAAGTCCATTTGCTAGGCCACACACTGTTAGCATCACAGTTGGTCATAAGCATTAAAGGGTATCTCTATCCTCGGATTTTCGTTTGTCATGGTTATGGGTAATCCACAAACGCACACTTCATTGAAGTCCATTTGCTAGGCCGCACACTGTCAATATCACAGTTGGTCACAAGCATTACAAGGTATCTCTATCCTCGGATCTTCGTTCATCACGGTTATGGGTTAACCACACAAAACCCTTCTCTTCAGTGGCTCTCCATATTCAACAAAGGCTTCTCAAGAAGGAACTTCACGCAATGGGGACTATTGCTTCTTAAGGAGGGAGGAATGATCCGAATGGAAAATGGAATCCACCCATGGTATTCATCCACCCATGGAATTTACCCATGGTATTGTAAATGGCATCAACCCATGGTATTTATCCACCGATGGAATTTACCCATGGTATTGTAAGTGGCATCCACCCATGGTATTGTAAGTGAGATCCACCCATGGTATTTACCCGCCCATGGAATTTACCTGTGGTATTGTAACAAAAAAATGCTATAAGTAACAAATCACATTTTGTAAAAGGATAGATTTACCACCACAATGTAGCTTCTATAGTTATTCTCTATTTTAATAAAAAAATTCTTTGTGGTTTTATTTACTATGTCTTCGCTTCCTTTTTCTCGCATTCTAATTTTGCAGATCTTGCCAGATCCATTTCAAGTTTTTAGATCTTACGGGCCTCCCCCCAAGATCCGGATCAGACAGAATGTGGCAGATTTGCAGCAGGAGGAGTTGAGGCAAGATTTGGTGAAGAGCACCATCAGTGGCAGCAGTAGCAACAATGGGACGAAGCAAGTGAAGGAAGAGGAGGTTGTGGCCCTCACATCATAGGGGAAGGGGGAGTAGCGTAGGAAGAAGAAGGACCTATCGAAGGTCAAGTGCTTCAAGTGTGGCGAGCTAGGCCACTACAACACTCAGTGTCCTCTCAGGAAGAAGGACAAGGAGGAGAAGCAAGACTAGCAGGCGACTTTTGCTGAGATCAATAGGCTGTCCTCCAGGCTAGAGGAAGATTTTTCCATATTTGCAAACATTCCTCCAGGAGTGAGGTGAGGTGACTTGGTTTTGTAGCCCCGGAGTGCTACAGGCTGGGAAAAATTCTTGAGGAGGTCCACCTCTTCAATTAGTACCATGCTATAGGAGCCCACAGTATGCAGTAGCAGGATGGACCAGTGGCTGTGGGTGCAGTCAGATGCCAGAGTGACAGACGTAGTAGCTAGTAGAGGCCAGATACTGGGAAGCCCAATGTAGAGTTGACAGCAGTGCAGTTGGCACAATGTAGAGTTTGCAGTAGCGTAGAGACTAGTAGCAGTCGGGACTCGGGTGACGGATGCACCATACTGAACACAGATGGTTCAGTACCTTGGATAGTTCTCAACTGTAGATGTTGCAGTTGCAGTAGCAGCAGATGAGAGGGAGTTGCAGATGTTGTAGTCGCTGCAACAACAGAGTTGCAGTGTAGATGTAGTGTTGCCATTAGTTCAGCAAGGTCAGCAGCAATACAGATGCAGCGCATATCAGAGTTGCGTAGTAGTTGGTACGTAGCAGTAGCCAAATATCAGCACCGTGACAAGAGATGGTGCAGATAAGATAAGATAATTTTATTAATGTCCATCGAATGACCACAAAAAGGTCAATGGGACTGTTGGTTACAATGATTACATCACACTAATTGGTGGACCAAACGATCCCCTTTCATCATAAAAGCAGGAAATATAAAGCTATAAGGAAAGTAAAAGTAAAGACTGGATAACTGGGTGACTGATACATCCTGACAATGAGCTGTGATGAGGATGTCCTGGAGGAGAAGGATGAGCCTCCTGAATGGGGAGAGACTTCTTCTCCTAACACCCGAGGTCGATAGAAGAGGGCTAAAGGAAGCTTGTCAATGTCTGCTACCCTGAGGAGGAGCTAGATCGGGATTGTAGCCGCTGCTGCCTGGAGGATTTGGGGCGTCCCCTGGGAGGTTGGGGGTGCCTGGTTCTGGAACACTGGTGGGTTTTAGTGGGATGAGATTCCCGGAACCTCACTGATCTGGAGTCGTGGTCTATGGATCGATCGGTGGTTCTCTTAGTGCCCTGTGGTGCTGAGAGTACTCTGAAGAAGTCTGCGATCCTCTGTGTGGTGGTCGAAGTAGATGGAGGCTAGAGTAGAGCCGAACGGTATCTAAAAGCCTCCAGCCTCCAATGTGTTGTAGCAGCGATTGCAGTACTAGAATACATTCCTCACTAAGAGGAAGTATTAGTTTTTGTAGCATCGGATGTGTACAAGCCACAAGATTTGGTAGAGAGGCTAGAATACATGTATTCTCGAATACCCAAAAATCGTTTCTGGAAATTCCACATAAAGACGACTTAATTAAATTAATTAGTCAGTTTTTAATATTTCCTAAGTCTAAACTTAGGAAATATGATTAATTAAACATAATTAATTAAGTCATGGTGAGAATGTTCTAGAAAAGTGCATGGATCAATTTCTAGTTAATCCTAGACATCGATTAAGATTTAGTCACGGTCGTTGAAGTCTCAACGAAGGATAATAAGAAGAAGTCGATGGGGCTTGGAGAAGACACACCAAATCAGTTGAGCATTCGATTTTGATGAGAAATCGATTTTCAGAGTAGCAGTTGTGTGTTGGCTAAAGTGATTGAGTGAGATTGAAGCAGTGAGAGAGTGGCAAAGACAGTGAAGCTGGAGTAAGGCATTCCAGATCCAGTGAGTACATTTGCAGAGAGGTAGAGAGTGCCACAGTGAGGCAGTGTAGAGACAGCACAATGCTCTCTAGAGGAAAATTTTGATCCCCTGGGGAGAAAGCAAGATTTAGTGCGAGAAGTTGGCCAGAGATTCTGGAGGTCGGGAGAATCAGTTTTCCAGAAAGCAACTGACAAGAAAGTGAGAGGTGACGTGACTGCGTAGAGTGACGCAGAGACTGTGCAGAGGCAGTTGGGAACGACCCAATCTCGAGCGGAGGTCAGTGTCAAATTTGTCTGTGGAGTGAGGATTCGAAATTTCCTCACTAATTATTTTTGAAATTTTTTTCTCTGTTTGGATTGCCAATTTGGGCATCCATAGTTTGTACTCAGATTTCACTACAGCATAATAATAAAACACTCAGTTGTTGCACCAGTGTTAATTTTGGGCAACTAGGTCCAAACTCCATGTTGCAATACTCATATGATGATGATTATATTTTTGTTGGATTCCTCTTTCGGAAAGTTGCAAGATTGATCTAAAGATCATCTTGCTGGAGAGCAGAACTTATATTTTGATTTTATTTTCCACATGTGCAAGGTCGGTCAGATTTGTAATGTAGGTTCACAAGCCCAACAAATGTGTCACACACCCTCATTGATGGATATAAATTAGAGAGATGATGCTCATTTCATCATCACCTCATCACACACATTCTACTTGTGATCTGATTGGTTCGTAAACCCTAGGAGAGGCTTCCTTCCCTCACACATGTGAATCTGAACCTGAAGAAGCTGCTGAAATTTTTGGATTGTTTTAGGGCTTTCTTGACAGCATTGACTTTGGGTCAACTCTTGGATTTTGACTTCGATTTTTGCACAGAAATTTCAATCTTTTGAGGCCGCATTGGAGGGCACAAAATCGAGGAGAAACGTTGACTTTGACTGTTGTCCGTTGAATGCAGCGTTGACTTTTGCGTTGACCATTTTGGGTTGACTTTCTGGAGTTGTCTTTGAGGGGTGTGTGTGACACTTGGAGAAAGGTTGATTTTATTGTTGGAGAAGTTGGTTAAGCCAACTCAAGGATTTGTTGGCTAGGGCATCCTGTTGACTGCTGTAATAAACATTTATCTATCTATTTGCTGGACAAGGAGAATTACAAATTCTGATACATTATTTGGCTTGTCTTCTGTTAATCTATTTTTTATGTTCTATTAGCATTTTACTTTCAAGTTTATGTGATTGCTAAATCTGAATTGGGCCTTAAAGGAGTTTGAAGTAAAACTGCATTGAAGCATAGAACATACCATGGTTATCTAAATTTAACATGGTATCAGAGCTGAGGTGAAGACAAAGCCCAAGATAGTGTGAAAAGCAATCACTGAAGAAGAACTCTTATCAAGGATCAATGGCCTCCTCAACCTACAAGGGTTTCAAGTTTGATGATATGTTGACTGACAAGTCTGATTATCATGCATGGAAGAAGTCTTTGGATTTGGTTTTGGAAGATCAAGATGTCATGGATTATGTGAAGGGGAAGATCCACGACCCTCCATCAAATGCACCACCTACCACAAAGACCAAGTATAGAAAAAGGGAAATCAAAGCAAAGATGATTATCAGGGATTCAATACATAAGCACTTGGTTGCTTACATCTCCGAGCTGGGCACATCTAAAGAGATGTATGATAAGTTGGTTAGCATGTTCAGGGATAGCAACGCTAATAAAGTTCTTTTCTTCATGAACAAGTTGAAGAATATCCAGAAGGGAAAAGATGAATCCATCCAATCATGTTTTATGAGCCTCACTGAAATCAGAAATGATCTCCTTGCAATAGGAGAAGAAGTAGTTGATCGAGAGCTCATCCTCATTACCCTTGGAGGACTTCCGTGAGACTGGTATGTATTTAATACTACAATTCTTAAGAATAATGTGATCCTTGATTTTGATGAATTGCTGACGAAATGCACTCAAGAGGAGACAAGAATGATGGAGAGAGACCATCCCTCTAATGGAAATGGAGGTTACCCTACTGCCTTCACCGCTCATGCAAAGAAGAAGAACCATGGTAGCCCGCGAAATCAAAACCATGGAAGAGCGGGGCCCAAAGGAAGAAAGGGAAGATGTTACACTTGTAACAAGACTGGTCACTATGCAAGAAAGTGCCCCAATAGAAGGGACTCTCCCAAGGATGATGACAACAACAACTTCAGGGGGAATGGAAACCAAAGGAACAACATGTTCAAAGGAAAGAGGAACGCTCCCTCTAATCGAAGTGGAAATGGCCACCCTTTCAAGAGGTCAAGAAATTCCAGGTACGATGAGTCCAATGTCATTGATAATAAGAAAAATGAATATATTCTTGTATCTGTGCTCTCTGTTGCATCTCCTCCTGACACCTTGGATGTTTGGTTAATTGATAGTGGTCCTTCAAGGCACCTCACTGGATATAAAGAAGCCCTCTCTGATTTGATTGAGAAGGATACTAATTTAGAAATTATCCTTGGAAACAATGCCACCTATCCCGTGAAAGGGACAGGGATTGTGACCCTTCATCTATCTCAAGGTCAAGTGCTCCGCTTACAAGAGGTGTTGTATGTACCTGATTTGAAGAAGAAACTTGTGTCCATTTTGGCAATGGAAGACAAAGGATTCAAGGTGGCATTCATTGATGGAAGGGTACGCATCTGGAAGAAGAACTTCAAAGAAGCTCTTAGTATTGGTTTTAGAGTTGATACAGTCTATTAGGTTGGAGGAATCATGTTGGGGTCCATGTCATGTGATACAACTCTTCAAACCGAGTAATGGCATCGAAGGTTTGGACACCCTCATTATAAAGCCCTTCCTGAAGTAAGGAAGGTGGTGACAGGGATGCCCGAGTTTCAAGATGATCATGAAGGTATATGTCAGGGTTGCGGCGAAAGGAAACATACAAGGGGACCATTCCCCTCAAGTGTCACAAAGACATTTGATCTCTTGCAATTGATACATTCTGATCTATCTAGTATGCTTCCCGTAACATCCTTGGGATGATGTTCCTATTACATGACTTTTATAGATGACTTCTCTCGCAAAACCTGGATATATTTCTTGAAGAAGAAGGAAAAAGCAATCAAATGGTTTTGGACCTTCAAGGCCTTGGTTGAAAATCAAACCGAGAAGAAAATCAAAATTTTGAGGACCGATAATGGGACCGAGAATGAGTCAAATGAATTCAATGAATTTTGCAGGGAAGTTGACATTAAGAGGGAGACCACAACTGTGTATACTCCTAAGCAAAATGGTGTTGTTGAAAGAAAGAACAGGACCATTGTGGAAGTTGTCCGTGCCATGCTATATGACCAAGGTCTTATGAAGTTTCTATGGGGAGAAGCTACGAACACTGTTGTGTATGTTCAAAATAGATGCTTGCATTCCGCTTTGGACTCCAAAACTCCCGAGGAAGTCTTCTATGGTAAGAAGCCTGATGTCTCCCACTTTAGAGTTTTTGGAAGTCCTACTTATTTTCATGTGCCGAAAGAAAAGAGAAGCAAGTTGGATGCCTCTGGGAAGAAGGGAATGTTTCTGGGCTACAGTGAAACCTCGAAGGCATGTAGAACCTATGTGCCTAGTCAAACAGAAGTGGAGATATGCCATGATGTCACCTTCGATGAAGACGCTGCCCTCAAGAAAGTAAGAAATCTTCCTAGTGCAAAGGAAGACAAAGAAGAAGAAGAAGAAGTTGGAAGGCAGGATGAACCGAAGGATGAACCTATGCCTGATGTTAAAGGACCAATGGATCCTATTGATCCACCTCCTTCAAATAAAAGGAGACCCTCATGGCCTAGGGACACTCTCGAAGATGCTAAGAGACATATTGCCCCAAGGGGGACATTCCGTGAAAGTAAAAAGCCGAATAGGTACCAAGGGTACCTAGCAGCCATGAGTACAATTATACAATCTAAGCTTGGATCATTTGAAGAAGTCGTAAAACATCAAGTTTGGAAGGATGCTATGCACGAAGAATATGAATCTATCATGAAGAATGATGTTTGGGAAGTGGTTCCGAGACCGGAGGACAAATCTGTTGTCACCTCGAAATGGCTCTTCAAGATCAAGCATGGAGCCGGTGGTAGTGCTGAAAAGTTGCCCGAGGCTTCTCTCAGAAAGAAGGCATAAATTATGATGATATATTTGCACCTGTCGCCTGCTATACCACCATCCGATCTATCATTGCCCTTGCTACAACGCAAGGATGGAGTCTTCATTAGATGGATGCGAAGACTGCTTTTCTACATTGTTCAATAAAGGAAGAGGTTTATGCGGAGCAACCTCTGGGGTTCAAAATCGAAGATAGAGACTCATATGTATGCAGGTTGAAGAAATCCCTCTATGGTTTGAAGCAAGCCCCCAGGGCTTGGTATGAGAGGATCGATAGCTACTTGATGAGGTTGGGTTTCACTCGAAGTGATGCTGATCCAAACCTTTATTTTAAGGTTGATAAAGAAAGGCCTCTCATTCTAGTTCTCTATGTGGACAATCTCTTCCTGACAGGTGCTGACCCTCTCATTCATCAATGTAAGAGGGAGCTAGCCTCTGAGTTCAAGATGAAAGACTTAGGATTGATGCACTATTTCCTAGGCTTGGAGGTCTGGCAAAGGCCAGGCAAGATTTTCCTTTCTCAAGGAAAATATGTTGTGGAGCTACTGGAAAGATTTCGTACGGTGGACTGTAAGTCTGTGGTGGACTATAAGTCTGTGTCGACACCAATGGAACTCAAATTTAAGAAGTTGTGTGGAAGCGTTGTTGGGCCCGAGCTGGGAAATCCCACCGAGTATCTACAACTCGTAGAGGCCCTGATGTTCTAAGTGAACTCTCGTACAAACATATGTTTTGCAGTGAACACTTTGAGTCAACATATGGTTGAGCCTCATCACATTCACTAGATTGGTGCCAAGAATCTATTGAGATATCTTTGGGGCGCAATCAATCATGGGCTGAGATACACTACCAGGAATTTGAGACTCCACGGATATCCTGATGTCGATTGGGCTGGTAGTGTGGTGGATTGTAAGAGCACATCTAGAAGTTGCTTCACCTTGGGTTTTTCTTTGATATATTGGATGAGCATGAAGCAAAAATCGATGGCTTTGAGCACCGCTGAGGCCAAATACATTGCAGCAAGTATGGCCTGTTGTGAAGTTGTTTGGTTAAGAAAGCTCTTCAGTCAGTTGTTTGCACATGTGCTAGATACCACCATTATCTTTTGTGATAACCAGAGTGGGATTCATTTTTTTGAGAATCGTGTGTTCCACAATTGATCCAAGCATATTGATATTAGGTACCACTTTATCCAACATATGGTACAACGAGGCATCATAAGGCTCGATCACATTGGGACTGATGAGCAGATTGCGGATATTCTCACGAAGACACTAGGGAAGGTCAAATTCTTAACATTCGGTGAGAAGCTTGGAATCGTGGAAAGACCCTATTGTGAGGGTCCTGCTTGAGTTGGACAATGAGCTCTAGGAGCTCCAGGGGACTTGGGGATAGTTTCTTGGAGCTATAGGCACACACGTGGCTAGGCTTGCCGAACCTTGTTGTGCTTCTGCCCCACCGTTATGATGTTGAGTTGGTTCACCCTCTCTTTTATTAATGCCCCACATGCATCCTACCCATGGAGTTTCGAACTCATTGGAAGTACCTTTCATTTGACCAATGAGCTGGGAAATGTGGATAGAGACCAATAGCAAGACTGATGGACGCATCGGAGATTGTCGTACTCTCTATGACTAGGATGGGATGTGTCCAACACCTTGATTTGGGATCAAGTCTGATGAGGTTCTTACCTCTAAACTGACTTCGAGTCAGTAAACTAACTTCGGGTTAGTATGTGACTCTCTTGAGTCTATTGAGGTTTTACCCTATAGGCTGACTTCGGGTCAGCAGAGTGTGATGTCTTTGTGACTCACTCTCGTTTGTTTGCCCTTAGAGCCGGCAAAGCATGTTAAAGTAGGATGACACAGGATTGCATGATGATGATGATAGTACATGATGGTACTGATGACAGGATGGCATAGGTGGACAAATGGAGTTCTCCCTAGTGGCAAGGGAGTGTTGATTTTGGGCAACTAAGTCCAAACTCCATGTTGCATTGCTCATATGATGATGATTATATTTTTGTTGGATTCCTCTTTCGGAGAGGTGCAAGATTGATCTAAAGATCATCTTGTTTGGATAAGCAGAACTTATATTTTGATTTTATTTTCCACACATGTGCAAGGTCGGCTAGATTTGTAATGTAGGCTCACAAGCCCAACAGATGTGTCACACACCCTCATTGATGGATATAAATTGGAGAGAGATGATGCTCATTTCATCATCTTATCACACACATTCTAGTTGTGATCTGATTGGTTCGTACAGCCTAGGAGAGGCTTCCTTCCCTCACACATGTGAATCTGAACCTGAAGAAGCTGCTGAAATTTTCGAACTGTTTTTAGGGCTTTCTGGATAGCGTTGACTTTGGGTCAACTTTTGGATTTTGACTTTGATTTTTGCATAGAAATTTCGATTTCTCGAGGCCGCATTAGAGGGCACAAAAATCGAGAATCGTTGACTTTGACGATTGTCTGTTGACTGCAACTTTGACTTTTGCGTTGACCATTTTGGGTTGACTTGTGTTGACTTTCTAGAGCTATCTTTGCGAGGTGTGTGTAACACTTGGAGAAAGGCTGATTTGATTGTTGGAGAAGTTGGTTAAGCCAACTCAAGGCTTTGCTGGCTAGGGCATCCTGTTGACTGTTGTAACAAACATTTATCTATCTATTTGCTCGACAAGAAGAATTACAAATTTTGATAGATTATTTGGCTTGTCTTCTGTTGATCTATTTTTTATGTTCTAACAGCATTTTACTTTCAAGTTTATGTGATTGCTAAATTTGAATTGGGCCTTAAAGAAGTTTGAAGTAAAACTACATTTAAGCACAAAACAGACCATGGTTATCTAAATTTAACAACCAGTCTTCCCAAGTTGGGTTTTTCCGGTGACATTAGTCCAAAAATAACGGTGTTATTTTGTGTGTGCATATATTTCTTCCAGCATTTATTTTCGTCTACGATTTATTTGTGAAGGTTACAGTGTATTTAATTAAATATTTGTCGTAGGAAACAACAGATAAATTGCTCAGTAAATTAACAATTTGAAGAATTAACATTAGTTGTTGCAATAGGATTCGAGTAACCAAATTTTCACAAAAGTGCTGATAAATTCTTGGTTTTTGTGCCAATTAATGCGCCCTGCCTGTTACCGCTCAAACTAGCAGGGGATCCTATAGGGCAACTACCACGTCAAGGGAAACAATGGAGTGATAGCCCACTGTAACCTCAACAACGACTCCCTGCTTTTTACGGACTTTCACCAATGGGAGGACACTTGGTATAATAAGGATCACGAAGATGAATGGATCAATGATGAGATGAAAAAGTGATCCTAGAAGCCTATTCACAAGAGAGTCTCAAATATGTAGCTAGCTTGCTTGGAAAGCAAGATGAAAGGCTATCAAGGAAGGGCTTAAGATAACTCCAAGGGCTAGGGTTTGAGTATATGACTTGTCAAGGAGATTCCTAGACCCTAAAATCCTTGTGGAAACATGGCTTCCAAGTGATCTTTGTGGAATTATATTTAAAAGGTTGTGGGGCAACATGGGGCCAAGTGGACCGATAATTAGGTCAAAGGGATGGAATTGATCAACCAAGGGTGAGCTTGACCTAATTGAGGGGGAGTAAGGGATTAAAGGAGAAATTTTCTTTGAACTTCATACAATAATGCCAATGATGTCACTAGCCAAGGGAAACCTAGGGAAAGAGGGCTTGCAATATTTCGAAATCTCTCCTTCGCATTTGCTTCAAATTTGGACGGCCTCTAGAGCAAACTCCAGTGTAGTTGTGGACCAAAAAAAGAAGTGTTTGGATGGCTAGATTGTGATAAATGATGCCCTAGGTGACCTAGGTAGGCTAGGCCTAGAAAGAAAGAGAGAACGTGAAAAAAATTATGCTTTAAGGTGATCACCTATGGAGAACCAATGCTTAATCCTTTGGGGGAAATGGAGTCAAGGATATCTCAATGATTGGAATGGATTCACTTAGTCAAGAAGGCCTATAAAACAATTTTTCTGGAAATTATAAAACAATTTTGCTAGAAATTAAGGCATGGACAATTGCTTCAAGGTCTTTATACTTCAATATGCAATATGTGATGACTTATCAAGACAAAATTTCAACAAAATGCCTCTAGGAACATTTATTGATTCCAACATGGCCCATGACATGATGCAACACTAATAAAAGACAAATTTCCACCATTTCACACAAGAAAAGCAACAAATTTGAGCCTCGTATAGCGAAAATCCCCAACAACATGCATGTGACATAAGAAAGAGACAAATTAGCATTAAAAGAGCACTTACATGAGAGAAAAAGTATATCCAATCATCATCATATGCAAATATAGAAGCTCCAAGACAAAAATGAAGAAATCCAAAGTTCCAAACATCAAAATTCATCCATCCATCCAATTTCATCCTCCAAAGAGAATAGCGAAAATCTCACAAGAGAGAATGATCCAAGCCAAGTGATGATGATCAAATGATTCTATCACACTTCTATCTATACACTTCTTAATGAATTCGATTTAGCTAATTAGGCCTAATTTAGCCCCTAGAATAAAATATTGTGCATAATAACACTAACTTTTGGTGAAAAGCCCACCAAATAGCTCAATAATACATGAATAAGCCTCTTAAGAGGGTCGAATGACTAACTACATGAGTCGTTGGCCCTTTAAGGAGGCCCAATGAAGTCCAAAGGGTGCCATAATCTACGAATGGACACCTATCATAGTGGATAAGGGGGTGTTCCCTTGTTCTCCAAGCAAAAACCTATGGTGACCCATGTGTGTGAGGGAGCACAAGGTCACCCTCATGGGTCTCCAAATGGATTGGAAATGCATGTAGACCATCTATAAGGGCCAAAATGATGACATAAGCAATGCCTCTGAAACAGGGAACAATCCTCAGGACCTTGGAAGATTTGCCAAGTGTATGGTGCATCTGTGGAGCTCGTTGGGCATGGTGAACTAGGTGCATCATCCTCATCCAAAAGGTGGAATAAGAGCAATCAATGAACATTGTTGGGGATCCATGAAGTCATCTCGGCTATGTTGGAGGCCCATGGCTCTCAACGCTCACCCTACAAGTGCCAATGTGGCCCTTTGGAGGGATAAGACCCTATATAGGGAGACCAAGCCACAAATGTGAATCCACCTGCAATCCTGCATAAGATCTAATGTGTACCCTTGCCCTCCAAAACAAAAAATAATTAGAATAATCAAGTAAAAGAGCTTACAAGTCATGGAACCAATGGGGCACTCCATGGTGGCATGCCTTTCCATAGTGGGCTTTGGTATGTAAAAATGTCTCCAAGTTCAATAAGGGGTTAGCCAAGGACCCTATTAGGTGGTTTCAACCTCTAGAGGGGGTAACATGTTCGTGGTAGATCCCTCAAATGGTAGGTGGAAAATGATATAATGATGGAACGGAGTGGGGATTAGATCCAGACCACATGTTAAGGAGTCAGGGTAGCTAAAATAAGGGAAGCCCACACTGGGGTATATGAGTGTAGGAGGGAGAAAATCGTGGTACATGAGTTACCTGGACCCTTGTTTTTCCACCCTTCTTCATATGCTTTTTGCCTTTTATTGATTTTTTCTTCATAACTACTTGGGGCTTCAGGGATAAGAGCATAGTGTGTAATATGTAGCAGTGAATACCCCCTTAAGGTGGGACGGTTCATTGCCCACTAGAAGTTAAGAAATTCATGGGTTCCTTAATGATAGAGGATGCTCATCTAGGCCCCATAGGAACCATGATGATGTCCATGGATACGGGGTAGAACTAATGTTTGGCTTTTACCCACATGGTAAATTTGTATGTCCCGGCCATATTTTTCATTTTGTGGTACATTTCTTATTGAGAGTGGCCAAATTATGTTATTTATTTTCTTTTTAGCTGCATCAACATTCGGGGCATTGTTCCAGAGCCGACCCAAGGGATGGAAAAGGGGAGGGGTTGGCCAACCCTATGTGGACCTAGTGGACACATGTGGACCTGGATGGGAAAATAGATTAATAGGGCTTGTTGCACTCAAATTGTCAAAGTTCCAAGGAAGCGGGAGTGCCAGTCTTTTTTCAACATATCGGATCAACTATCATCAGTATATGTGTCATGATCACCCATTTTGCAAGTTATATGATGTAAATGATTCTAGTATGACCTTGACTCTATGTGACAATTTCATCCTAGGAGGCTTTTAACCTCGTTGATTGCCTGTGTTAATCAGAGGAGTTTTTCCCCTCCAGCTTAAACCCCCAAAGCTACAGTGGAATTTATTGTCAATGTCTTAGATGAATCCTAGTGTTTTAGTCGATTCTAATGTAAAAGTGGTTTGGGAATAACTTAAGCTAGTTGACTTATTTATTTTATTACAAATCACTTGGTCTACTAGATCATAATGTGTCGCAGATGGGTTAAGTGTCTTGACGATCTAAGCCTAATGTGTATTCCCTCTTTGAGTCAAAAAATGTAAAATCTTATGTGAATGAGGGTTGGAAAAATAAATAAATCTCCTCATGTGTAAATTAATTAATTTTTCTAACAAAATAAAATAAAATCCTAAGCCAGAAAATTAATTAATTAGAGTCAAGTTAATTTGTCAAGGGAAAATTAATTCTTCAAGTGGAAAAATTCGTGGGTCCTAAAATAATCAATTTTTAAAGGTCCTCCAACAAAGGAATATTGAATATTTCAAGAAAAATTGGACCCTTGGTCCTTGGTGGTTATGTCAAATTCAAAATTTTGAGGAAATTAGCTCAAAATAATTAAATTTGAGCTAATTAATGTGGATTTAAATGATAATTTCGTAATTTCCTCAAAAATAAAAAATCAAGGGCCAAGATTAAAATATTTTGAAGTGGTTATCAACACCCAAGATTATTTTGATTAGGATTAGAGAAATTAGCTGTTATTTTTCCACTTGGAGGATTTATCTATAAATTAGAGTCATTTGAGTCTCTAGGAACAATTAGAAATCTGAAAAATCTTGAACTCTAGCTAGAATTGCTGCTGAGGCATTTTGTAAACTATTGTCCCACCGGGAACTATTTTTTCTACCATAATAAAAGACTTTGGTGTGCAACTCGAGGTGTTCTTGTTTCGTTGATATGTGGAGTGTATTGACTACGGGCTTCCTATGTTGTGATTTATGATTATTATTTTGAGATAATACATAGTGTTAGATAATACATAGTGTTTGTAGGTACTCGATCCTTGGTCTCCAAGTTCACACACTGTGGGCAAGGGTTACTTTGCTTGAATCTCTAGTTTTTATATAGTGGATTGAATCTTCGTTAGGGCTATAGTGAGAAAATATTTTCTGAAGTATTTTAGCCATTCTTTCAAGGAAAAATATTATAAAATTTGATTTCTCAAAATCTTTTCGAAAAACCCATGTATATTTTGTAAATAAATTTGTAAATTTAAATCTGTAATTTATTTTTTCTAACTTGGGTTGGGTTGTTTTAGATTTATTTTTGTATATATTGGAGTTTGGGTGTTTCTATTTTTATTTTTGCAGGTTAGATCAAGAAGCCAAGTGGGATAAGAGCTAGATCTAGGCCCTTGAGGGTAAAATCTAGTCTCATAGAAATTTTTGCAAATTTCCCACAGATAAATTTTGGAAAATCAAAGGAGCTGAAGCACAAAAATTTTTGGAGCAAGGGTTTTGGATTTTTTAGGGCTTCTAGCCTCGGAATTGGCCTTCTATGCCTCTACGTCAGCCTCTATCCCCTCAGCATCTTGCTCTAGGGCCATTTTTGGGCCTTTCCTTGGAATTTTGAGGCTTCGTCCTCCCTCCTCTCCTACTTGACCCTCCTTAGCTTGTCGTCACCCTCTCCTCCTCTCAACCTCCCTCCTTCTCCTCAGCCTCCCTTCTCCTCTCGACCCTCCTCCCTTGGCCTTTCTCCCTCTCTCCCTAGGTTGCAACCATCTCTTGGCTTGCGGCTTCCCTTCCTTGGCCTTTAGGCCATACACCATAGGCCATAGGCCTTAGGCCTTTCCCTAGGCCTTTAAACCCTTACTTGCCCCTACGCCATAGGCCATAGGCCTTAGGCCTTTCCCTAGGCCTCTAAACCCTTACTTGCCCCTATGCCAACCTCATTGGGCAAAGCATTGGCCCTTTGAGGCCATATTCTTCCTCCTTGTGGCCCAATCTATCATTATAACCGTTTTAACCCCGCAAATCCCACTCCCGTGACCTTGATCCCCATTTCTTTGCCTCTTTAGCCCCAAAATTGACCTGAAACCCTAATCTGAAATTTTAAGGTTAAATACTTTATGGTTTTGCAGGGTTAAGGTTTCTAAATTCATAATTTTCAAGTGGCAACATTACCCCAAAATTTCAACAATTTTCAACGGTGGGATCTTTAAGGCCTTGGGCCTAAGGTTTGATCTCTAAACCTTCATTTTCTGCAATTTAATTACAGCAAGCAAAAAATAATAATTAGGCCCTAAAATCAAATTCTATATGGTCAAAATTGTTTAGAATTTCAAAATCTTCGTTTTCACAAATTTTGGCCACTTGGGCAACTCTAATTTAACCTAGATCTGACATTTTAGCTTGTTAGAAATTACTGCAAAAACCAGATCTAAATTTCTGTATCACAACGTAAATAAGGTCTAAAAAATTTGAAATTTTCAGTTTTTCGCCAAAACTTACTAATCTTAAACATTGTGGGGATCATCTTCAGTACTTTTAGTTTGCTGATATGTCACCAATTTACTGTTGTCATAAACTTATCCATTCTGAAAATTATTGAATCAAACTCTCCTAAAGCCCTAAAATTGTAATTTTCAAGTCCTGCTGTATTTTTTGCCATTTTTTAAAATATTGGGTATCTATTTCTGAAAATTTTATCTTGCTAATCTGTTACTGTTTCACAGCTCAAATAAATATATCAGATCTGAAATTTTCTTAGTCAAACCCTAAAAAAACGTTAAAATTTGATTTTTCTCAAGTTTGGTGATTTTTACTATTTTTAGGTATTTTTTGGGCATTGGTGCTGATTTCATTTGTTTGCTAATCTGTGGGTTAACTTACTGTTGCAATTAATATTCCAGATCTGAAATTTCGCTGAAAGATACATCTTGAGAAGGCTAACATACATGTTTTCTAAGTAAATCAAGTTGTTTGACAATTGGCATAATTTTGTGATCTTGGGTACGCATAAGCATTGTTGATTTAGCACTTTCTTACTGCTATTATAACATTAATGAAGTCTGAATTTTCTGAATATTTATTGCTGATATACATTGTCATAAATCTGAAATCGGAAAATTTCATTGATCTCATGGTTTGGCATAACATTTTGTGTTAATTGGTGAATAGAGTTGGTTACTCGAAGTTTACACACGTATCTCTTGAAGCTTATCTTGTTTAAATATTGCATCACAACATTGTTAAGTACTCTTAAGATAAATTTCATATAAGTACTTAAGCAATCTAATCAGTGTTAATTCCAGATAACAGTCACTCATAATCTTGTGCATTTGCGTAATAGATCTAGACTGCAATAATAACTTACCACCTAGCATAAGCTAGGTTGATAGAGATATAGGGCAACCCTTTTCCAATCTAGCTTGAGGGATTCAACTTCTCTTAGTGGTTAACATAGTGACCTTGCAATCGTCAGAACCACAGTCTCTGCAGTGCCAGAGGCACTGGGTGGGTGGAACACAAGGGGAGGTATCATTAATCAGGTCGTTGTCTGCTTCCCGTTGACTTCCATTACATAACTTACTTTGAGGATTGTTTCTCAAAACAGTTAGGGGAAAGGTTACATTTAGACTAGGCATTTAACTAAAATTTACTAAGATCACTGCATTACACCTAGGTCTTAAGTTTGCATCTCATATAGGTTAGTCAGTCGTCTCAAGCAGCGGGTGTCCATCCAGTCATTTGGTCTTAATTTACTAAAAGCAAGGATTTGTGACTCCACTAAGTTACTTGTCTCATAATAAATAATCTAATCTAATCCATAACCTTGCTTAAATTCAACCAAGTGGCTAGGCCACTCGTTCGTGTCTCCTAAGCAAGTTGCTCTTCAACTTGTTTCCTTCCATCTCATTCCATAGGGACTACCCCCCATAGCCTGTTGTTGGGAGACAACTAGAACAGAGTGGGCAGGGATCAGAGTGAAAACCCCCATCCTGAGCGTTGTCGCAGTGCCTATACAATTCGGGCAACAACAGGGCTAAAATGAGTGGAAGGGGAGTGATGTAATTGATATCGTGATGCGGGACCACGCAACCAAAATCAGGATTTCCCATGTAGTGCCAACACAAAAGCCAAATGGTCAGTAAAGGAGATCCCATGGGACTAGGATACAAGGGTAACCATGAAATCAGGCAATGGTGACAAGAATACAAGCCTAACCCACTTGTTCCACTGAATCCCCCCACCAATCCATGTCCAAAAGTGCCCATAACAAGTAAGGAAAATTAATTAACTATGCCAATGACAAGCCATACCTTTGGGGTCGGGAGGCCCAGCTTCAAACATACATTCATGACAAGTGGTTGAGGGACCACAAGGTTAGCTCAGGTGGTGGAGAAAATCGCACATCGAGCTATCTGGTGGCGACAAGGGGATGTTGGCTGATGGTTGAGGACCATCTAGAAGAAAATTTTCTCCTATAAACACCACCCACAGGTGGTGGGTATCATTTGGATCCAACTGCGACATGAGCTCTTGAAAATGTACCCGAAGCTACTCGAATAGGAGATCATAAGAACACCAACAATCTCTTGGTTACCATAGACTTGTTAGCTGCACATACAAAGACTAAGCACACGGGGAAGCTTGTTTTCGTGGTGTCTAATGATCACCCATGCTTAATATTAGGTTGTAAAAATCAACAGGAAAGTAAAGCTATGCAAATTTAATCTAAATGTAGCTAATCTAGCATGAGAAATATCGTATCATGTTAGCTCTAATGCAAAAAAAATCATGCAATGCATCCTACCCTAACATGCATATGGTAATGCTAATACTAAGTGTTTCATCAATTTAGTGTTCCTAAATTGCTTTCATTAATTATCAACCACAGCTAGTAAACTGATGAAGTGTGATGCACCATATGTAAATTAGGATTGAGTGGAGTCACCACTTGAGCAAGAATCTAAATCTAAAATTCAAATATGCCAAAACTAAAAACCAGGAGAAATTCAACTAGTCTAGTTAGCCCCTCTCCTGATTCTGAAAGGGCTTTTAGAGAGAGGTTAAATAGGCTTTCTCATAGTAGAACTCTTGCTAGTCTTGGACAAGAGGCTATTTCTGACATTCATTTATTGTTTCAAGAACAAGTTGAGCCTAACATCATGAATGATCTTTTTTCTCCTTGTAACTTTACTAACATTAATGGCTATCCTCACAATATCCCTGACAAGGCTATTGAAAGGTTGCCTTCTATTCAAGATAACAATGCCATTAGTGTTGCATCACATGTGAAGAACTTTAATGTCTACATCTTTAAGTGGTGTAACATTGCTAACTATGAGGATGTAAAGATGAGGCTTTTTGTTCTCTCTTTAGAAGAGGATGCTCTTGATTGGTTCACTGAGCAACCTGCAAACTCATATGATTCTTTGCAAGTGATTGTTAATGCTTTCATGGGAAAGTATGGAAAGAGAAGAGAAAATAGTCATCTGATTAGTGCCATTAGCACCATAAAGAAAAATGAGAATGAAACCATGGAGGAGTTTAACAAAAGATTCAATGAATTGGTTAAAAGCATGCCTACAACTATTTAACCTCTGGATGAATTTCTCTTATGCTCATATTTAGATGCTTTTGGTGTGGATACCGCTTATGAATTGAGGAGGAAGGAACCTACAACTTTGGGTATAGCTTAAATGGAAGCCTTGAAGATGGAGAGGGCTAGAAAGCAATCAGAAAAATCTGAGATTCCTGGTTACACTAGAGGGCCATCGAAATCAAATGATTCCAAAGGCAAGGGCAAGGAAGAGGCTACCCATGATCCTATTAAGGAGTTAACCCATCTCATCAAGACTATTGAAGCGAATCACACGAATCAAATGAATGCTATCCAAATCGGTTGGTTGCCATGGAAAGGAATCAGGCGGGGAGATTCCCAAATCGAGGAAATGATAGATGGTAGAAGAGGGGCCCCCCTAATGAACATAGGCCAACAAATCCACTTGAGTCTACTAACTTAGTTGACGATTCAATGCCTTATTGTAGACCATGTGATGACTTACATGATGAACTCACTTGTCCTTACGCAAAAAGGATCTTAGATGGTGAAATGTCTGGAACAAGTGAACAAATCAATGTAGTTGGAAAAGAGCATCATTTGTCCTTGGATAATTGGATGGTAGTTATGGAAAATAGTCAAAAGTCCCCATCCTCCTATAGTGTGAATAATTTTGAAGAGTTGGATAGGATCACTAAGTTGTATGGAGAGAAGCCTTCATCAAATTAGATTTTAGAGATAGCCAAGGATAAAGAAAGGGCAAGAAACAAGGAAAGAAATCAAAATGCCCATAAAACTTTCACTCCACCTACATCTAAGTTAAATATTGATTTGGGAGGATGGATAAATAATGCAAAGATTTCGGTACCTGTGACTGAAATCATGAAGATTCCCTCCCAAAGATATAAGTTGTTGAAAGCCATTGATGGCCCTCATGGAAAAGAAATGTCAAATTTTTCTAAAGATAGATATGAGGATGCCCCTATCACTTTGCAAAGTAGTGATATGTGTAGAGATAACAGAGACCATCAACCATTTTTCATCACTATGCTAGTCAATGGAATGCTTTTGCACAATTGTATGTTTGATTCTGGGGCATCATCATGTGTCATGACCAACAAACTCATGAATCAGTTAAACCTGAGGGTTTCTACACCTTACCACAACATTTGTGCTATGGATTCAAAAATTATTCAGGTTTGTGGTTTGATAAAGGATCTTCAAGTCCACTTGGCAGTTCATCCTGATATTATGATCACCATGGATATTGTGGTGATTGATGTGCCTGATGCATGGGGGATGTTATTGTTTAGAAAGTGGGGAACTGATATAGGGGGTAGTTTGCAAATGGATTTAAGTTATGCTACCATCCCTAACAGCGAGGGCATCATGGTTAGGTTGGATAGGGAATTAGAGAGAAAGTTTCACGTGGAAATCCCAAGGAGCCTCATAATGAAATTGTGTATGAATCTGATGACCTGGGAAACTATGCTATCTTGGCTAATTCTATTGCTCCTTTGGAGAAGGAGGTGGAAAGTAAGAAGGATTGGGTATGGCACATGAATTTTGATGGTGCCCATTCGAGGTTTGGTAAGGGTGCCAGAATTGTCTTTACCTCCCCCCTTGGTCATATATTCAAGTTTGCCTTTAGGTTGGAATTTGATGCAACTAACAATGTAGTGGAGTATGAAGCTTTGTTGTTAGGTCTAGAGTTGGCAAAAGACTTGAACATTAAGATGCTTATTATCAAGGAGGATTCTGATCTAGTCATTCTTCAAACAAAGAATAAATTTGCATGTAAGAATGATAGATTAAAGAAGTATTGAAACGCTGTCTAGGATAGCATGGAATATTTTGACACATTAGATCTTTAAGCGATTCCGAGAGAAGGAAATAAACAAGTTGATGAGTTGGTCGTTGCTGCATCTACCTTACAGCTTGGAGAGAACTTGATAGATAATAAGATCAAGATGGAGGTTATTTTTAGACCATCGGTTCCTGATAATGTTTAGCATTGGAAAATCTTTAATGAAGAAAACCAAGTGATTTGTTTTCTAAATAATATGGAAGAATTCTCTGGTTTCAAGGTTGGCTACAAGGAAGAAGGTTGTGATTATGAGGAGTGTAATGTTGTGTCAAATCCCACTCCTAGGGATCATATAGCCATGGAACAGATGTTTGACAGACATGATGTTGAAAAGAGAAAAGAGGATAAGAAAATTGGCCCAGGGGAATTTATTGAAGTAAACATTGGTACCCCTCATGACCCAAAGATTATCAAAATAGGGAAGGGCACCACCGAGGAGGAAAGGAAAAAATTAATAAATTTACTTCAAGAATATAGGGATGTTTTGGCCTTCTCATATGAGGAGTTAAAAGGTTATAGGGAGGATGTTATGGAGCATACTCTCCCTCTTAAGGATGAAAATGCCAAACCCTTTAGGCAAAAACTTAGGCAAATAAATCCTAAGTTAGCCCCCTTGGTGCAAAAGGATTTGCAAAAGATGCTTCAAGCTCGAATTATAGCTCACACTAGGTATTCCACATGGTGCTCAAATTTGGTTATTGTGAGAAAGAAGAATGGATCAATCAGGCTATGTGTAGATTTTCGAAATCTTAATTTAGCTTGTAAAAAGGATAATTACCCTTTACCCAATATGGAAACATTGTTGCAAAGGGTAACAGGATCTGGAATGATGTCTTTGTTAGATGGATTTTCAGGATATAACCAAGTCACGGTGAAGAAGGAAGACAGGCATAAGACAACATTCACCACACCCTGGGGTACTTTTGAGTATTTAAGGATGCCTTTTGGATTGACAAATGTTGGAGAAACTTTTCAAAGGGCTATGGACTATGCCTTTAAGGGTCTGATTGGGAAATTCATTGAGATTTATCAAGATGACTTAATTGTCTTTTCCAAAAATCGAATTTCTCATATTAGCCATTTAAGGTAGATATTTGACAGGTGCAGGGAGTATGGGATATCTTTAAATCCTGCTAAATCTATTTTTGGAGTGATTGAAAGGAAGTTGCTTGGTCACATCATCTCGAAGGATGGAATCAATATTGACCCTGAGAGAGTTGACGCAATTCAAAAGATTCCTCTGCCTCACAATATCAAAACCCTTAAATCCTTCTTAGGAAAGATCAATTTTCTCAGGAGGTTCATTCCAAATTATGCTGAAATTGCTAAACCCATTCAAACCCTTTTAAAGAAAGATGTTAAGATTGTTTGGGGAAAAGAGGGGAGAATAGGTTTTCAGGAAATTAAGGATTCTATTGGTAAGGCACCTGTTCTAGTGAGCCCTGATTATTCGAAGGATTTTTTGATTTTCTCTTTCGCATCTGAAGATACTATTGCTGGAGTGCTTCTGCAAAAGAACAACGAAGGGTATGAGCAGCCTATTGCCTTCATGAGTAGATCCCTTCAAGGTTCTGAGTTGAAGTATAGCACGTTGGAAAAACAAAGTTATGCCTTAGTCAAGTCCCTTAAGCAATTTAGAGTTTATGTGGGGTATTCAAGAATAATCGCGTATGTCTCTCACTCTGCAGTAAAGGATATTTTAACTCGGGTTGATTGCTTAGGAACTCGAGCTAGGTGGGTCTCTGAAATTCAAGAGTACGATTTAGATATTAGACCTACCAAGCTGGTAAAAGGCCAGGGATTGGCTAAAATCTTGACTAAGGGGAATGAGAAAGCGTTAGGAATGATTTGTCAAAATGATCTGGAATTAAATTCATCAGAACTTCAAAGATTGAGTCAACTAGGATGGTATAAAGACATTATTTATTACTTGCAAAATTTGTCATGTCCTAACCATTCAGTTGGCCATAAAAGAAGAGCGTTAAGGCTTAGAGCAACAAAGTATTGCATTGTGAAGGATGGTCTGGGTTGGAGAAATCCAGAGGGGGTAATACTTAGATGTGTTGATGAAGCTGAGGCCAAAAAGCTTCTATCTGAGTTTCATTCAGGATTTTGTGGAAGACATTATGCTACTAAGACTACTACCCATAAAATCTTGAGAGCTGGTTATTTTTGGCCTTCTATTTTTGCCAATGTGCACAAGTATGTTAGAGGTTGCCAAGCTTGTCAACTTTTCACTGGGAAACAAAGGTTAGCTTCTTTGCCTCTTCAGCCTATGGTCATGGAAGCTCCCTTTCAACATTGGGGGGTTGACTTTATAGGGAAATTTAATGAAAATTCTAGTAATAGCTACTCGTGGATTTTAACTACCACTGATTATTTTACTAAATGGGTAGAAGCCATCCCTACAAGACATGCCACCGACAAAGTAGTGATGGACTTTCTTGAAGATAGGATTATCACTCGTTTTGGTCTCCCTGCTAAAATTACAACGGATAATGCCAAGGCTTTTAGCTCTATTGAATTCTCATCTTTCTGCTTTAAGTATGGCATTGTCTTATCCCATTCATCAAACTACTATCCTCAGGGTAATGGTCTAGCCGAGTCTATTAATAAAAATTTGATAACCATAATCAAGAAGATAGTAGGGGATAATAAAAGAGCATGGGATAGCAAAATTAAATATGCTTTGTGGGCTGATAGGATTACAAAGAAGAGTTCTACTGGAAAGAGTCCCTTTGAACTAGTGTATGGCTTGGATGTTACCCTTCCTGTGCATTTGAGACTCCCAGCTTACCAATTGCTACAGAGTTTTACATCTGATAAGGATGTTGTGCAACATAGGATTGATCAAATTGTAGAATTGGATGAAACTAGGAGAAGAGACTTTGAAAATTGTTGTAAAAATCAATCTAGGGCAAAAAGAAATTTTGACAAATCATCTAGGAATAGAGGTTTTTTTAATGGTGATATGGTTTTACTTTGGGATTGTAGGAATGAAAAGCCTGGTAATCATGGTAAGTTTGACAGTTTATGGCTTGGACCGTATATCATCAAAGAAGCAGCAGGACAAAATTCCTACCATTTGAGCACCTTGGATGGAGAATCACTAGAGTTACTTGTGAATGGCCAACTGCTCAAGATGTTCCACAAAGAAAACATTTGATGCCATAGGGCATCCTTTTGTATCATACTTCTAACCTTATCCCTTGTCAATTTTGTTTAAATAGATTTCTTTCATGAATAAATTGTTATTTTATGCTCTTAGAATAAAATTTCCATTTATGTACTTGATTTTATTTGATGATATTTTGAATGGATACTGCTAATATATATCTTTGGTCGTTGGATGTAGATTTCAGGTTCTTGCACACTATCACTTCATATCTAGCATGCATCCCCATATGGAGCCAAATGTTCACCACTAGAGTGGCACCTGATGATAATGTGAAGACTCCATGCCCAACGATGAACCAGAGGACACTTGTGCCATCAGATATCATCAGTTCAACAGAGTTTTTAAACTCTACTTCTTCTTCTTATCATTTTCTTCTTCAGTCCTCAAATTCCGCAGCCCTACGGGGGTATTGTATAAATGTCACTAGCATGATGAATAAAGGCATGTAACAAGCCTAGGATGTTGGGACTCGATCAGCAAGTGAGTACACCTTGGAGTGTTTTCTTTACTTGATTAATTATTACTTCTTTTTAGCGGCGAATAATTTTCTAGGTTTTTTCACTCATTGCATTACCCCAAAGCCGGGGTGACGGCTTGAAGGTTGAGCCCCTTACGCATCTTAGTGTCTAGAGTTGATGTATATTACCATGCTAGGTCATCTCTGAAGTTTCGCGGAATTTGACTAGGTCTAAGTAGGATTTTTTAATAATTAAAAATTTCCTGCAAAACGGGATTTTTTAATTAATTTCTATGTAATGATGTAAATAAGTGGCCTTAGTAAATGTCTGGGGCATGTAACCACTCGAAATTCATCCTCAAAGGCCCAGAATTATCCTAGGACCCACTGTGAGGGTCAGAAAACGACTTATGGTCCCTCAAAAATTGATTTTTCTAAATTCAGTGGCAAAAAAAGACAAAAAATGAGAAAAAATTTATAATTGGAAAAATTTATAAAATTTCCAAAGTCAAAATAAGTCAAATTTTGACATGGCAGATTGAGGGTAAGTCAAAGGTGATGTGGCAAGCATGTGGGGCCCACCATAAAGTACAACACAAGTCAAAGTCAATATTTCAAGTGGCAAGTCAAATGGAAGTCAAAAGTGTCACATATGGCTAAAAGTTCACCTTGGATAATATTACGGATTGAAAAATTGATGTGGCATATTCTAAGTCTAAACATTAATAAAGTGGGTGGGGATTGGACCCCACCTCACTCCTCATATAAGCTACATAGGAGGAAATCCAAACAGAAATACACACATGCCCATACAAACTTCCCAACATGAAGTCTACGCTGCCATGTGAACCGGTCAAAGGTTTATAATTAAAGTTGGTTGGAGTGTGTCACCACATATACGCTGCCAGCCTCCACGTACCACACAGCTCATTTAAAAAAGAAAAGAACTCCACGCTGGCAAGTGATACACAAATCTGATATGTCATTTTCCCACAGTTGGCACGCGGATTGGGTTGGCAAATCTGAAAGATGAGTTAACAGTAGATTTATGAGGAGATTTCCTTCCCTTATGCTTCATATTTGGACACTTGTACACAGGATCTATACGCAGCAAACTAAGAAACAGTGTACACAGTTTATTGGCAGCTCCACGCATGGTAGTTGTTGGTTCAATTTGGGAGGTGTCACTCTTTATTTCTGTATTGAAGATTCGCTGGGAGTTTGTCTCCCCATCATTTGCATATTTTCATACTTGCCAACAAAAAAAAATTAGCATTTATCTTCAAGGGGGCACACACAACTAGTGTTCACCACCTACAGCAGTTCGTTGGCAATCTACAAAAAGCAAGCAGCACTTATACAAATTCGTTTTTGCATTGGGATTATCTCCCTTCTCCACTTGTCATTTGATCTTTCATTGGGATTTGCTCACATAGTTCTATTTAAATGAGCCTTGAGCTCTCATTGAATCATGTTTTTACTAGCTATTGTCCTTGCAGAAGTGCTGTTGCCTTCTACACTTTCAGAAATATCAATAAAGACTTTGGGGTTTCATTCATGAGGTGTTTCTCCTTTTGGAGTGTGATGAATCGTTGATCATTGTTATAATTCCTTTTACTCATGCTTTGATCTAATTTGTTTCCATATGCTCTTGTAGATTTGTTAATGTAGAGCTATCTTAAATTGACATTTGATTTAGGAATATGCTCTAGGTATAGAACGCTCTAGTTGATTTCAAATAAATCTCTAGAGTTTCTTATCATTGTTTATTGTTGGATCTATATGGAACTAATTCTTGATTGAAGTTTTGTAGAAGGAATATTTTGTTGGGATCAAAGAATCAAGTGTTGGGGGAAGTCTTTGGAGAGACCAACCCACTCTTGATACATTCTCAAAGGAGCTCTCATTTGTTCTTTGAACCTTCATAGTCTTATCTTACAAAGTGGTGGTTTTGCAGGGGTTTTTGGACATAGCTTGTATACAAGCCGAATACTTCTAAATTTGAATATCTTTTAAAACATTATACTTCATTGCTTTCATTTGCTATCTAAGAGTTTGAAGATGACTAAGCAAAGAGGAGAGTTTACTCGAACCCTTTGGCTTAGCCCTTTGTAAATTATTGTGCCATATTTTGTAATTTTATCTGTCTAATATTTGATCAGTCTTGTAGCCCTCTTTCTAAATTTTTTTCTTGTAATAGCTTGAGTGGACAACTACAAGAAATTACTAACAAGTTGTTGCAGGACCTTCGGGCTCTGAATTTCAAATGAGGAAGATAACTCTCTCTCTTCTTTGGTTGTGGGCATAGAAGAGGCTTAGCTTCTCTTATCCTATTGTAAAGTCTGAATTCTTTTGAGATTTTTAGAAATTCTCATCGAGGAAAAGTTTATGGTCTCAATTTCTATTCGTAAAGACTTTCCTTGGTTTAGAAAAGGCTTCATGGTCATTTCCTTCTTATAAAACTAATAAAAATTTATGTTTTTGTTGTGGGAGCGTGGGTTTTACCCATTGGCATCCCTATCTCTCCATTTCAAAAGAAAGAATTTGAAGATGGATTGACTTAGTGGTTTTGACATTTCCATTTTATTTCACATCACATATGCATACTCTAATTGGGAAGTAACACAAATCGCATAGTCCTTTAATTTCCTAATTTGCAATCTCATTTGCCATCACTTACTTATGTTTTGTGATCTATTTCTCATTTGGTTAAGTTTCACAATATACTACAAGTAAAGAAGCATAGCACTTTCAATTTATGGCAACTTGAGTTATTGTTCTAACTATGAAACATATTTAATTGAATCATCTCCATCTTTTATATAACACATGCAAACTCACTTTCATATCATTTAGGCATTTCACTTTGCATACTAGACTTGCATCTCTAAAAATTAACCTCCAACTTAAATTGGTTGTATAGATATTAGGGACCCTCCACCCCTATTGGCTCCTCACTATGAGCCCCGGATTTCGGGCGAGGGTGAGATCTGGGAACATGAGTTAAATTGAAAATTGTTTTAGAATTCTACTAATAAAATAAACCAAGAGCACCTTCACATCACAAATTTACTCGCAATTTTTCTATTTCATGTACTTGTTACTTTGGTGGTTATTTAGCTCATGAATATTTAATGTCATTATCCTTTGTTACTTGAGCACTTTCTTACAAGTACTTTTTCATTTATTGCAAGTAATGTCTATATTTCTATTTTGGTCTAACACTTGCTTTGCGGGATTATTGTCATTTTATTTTGAATTTAATTTTCGAGCAAGCACTTGTCATTTACTTTAAAGCACTGGTCTATATTTTGAACACATCATTAAATATTGCTCATATACTTATATACTTGTTTACATCTTGGAATTGAGTCAGCTTTGATAAGTAATTCCTTCTAATCAATTCTCCTAGAAACCTCACATCTTTAGCATAGTTTTTCTTTAGTGACCACCCCCCATAGCTAACCTAGGAGATGGCTTAAACGGAGAGAGTCGGGATTAGTGTGATAGCACCTTCTCTGAGTTCCTTGCCACCAACCACACTTTGTGGGGTTAAAGGCTTTTCCCGCTAACTATAGGTAGGTGTAGGCGGCAAGCGATAACAGGATCTAGACTGATGCACTATTTCCTACGCTTGGAGGTTTGGAAAAAGCCAGGTGAGATTTTCCTTTCTCAAGGAAAATATGTTGTGAAGCTGCTAGAGAGATTTGGAATGGTGGATTGTAAGTCCGTGTCGACACCGATGGAACTTAACTTTAAGAAGTTGTGTGGAAGCGTTGTTGGGCCCAAGTTGGGAAATCCCGCCGAGTATCGTCAACTCGTGGGGGACTTGACGTTCTTAGTGAATTCACGTCCGGACATATGTTTTGCAGTGAACACATTGAGTCTATATATGGTTGACCCTCATTACATTCACTAGATTGATGCCAAGAATCTCTTGAGATATCTTCGAGGCACAATCAACCATGGGCTGAGATACACTGTCGGGAGTATGAGGCTCCATGGATATACCGATGTTGATTGGGCAGGCAGTGTGGTGGATCATAAGAGCACATCCGGATGTTGCATCGGGGATTGACGTACTCTCTATGTCTAGGATGGGATGCATCCAACACCTTGATCTAGGATCAAGTCTGATGAGGTTCTTACCTCTAAACTAACTTCGGGTCAGTATGTGACTCTCTTGAGTCTGATTGATGTTTTAACCTTTGAGCTAACTTCGGGTCAATAGAGTGATGTCTTTGTGACTCACTCTCATTGTGTAAAGAAGAGCCCGCAAAGCATGTTACAGCAGGATGATATATGATAGTACACTACGGTACTGTATGGCAGGATGGCAAAAGTGGACAGATGGAGTTCTCCCTAGTTGAGAGCGAGTGTTAATTTGGGCAGCTAGGTCCAAACTCCATGTTTCATTGCTCATATGATGATGATGATATTTTTTTTGGATTCCTCTTTGGGAGAGGTGCAAGATTGATCTAAAGATCATCTTGTTTGGATGAGCAGAACTTATATTTTGATTTTATTTTCCACGTATGTGCAAATTGTCAAGGTCAACCAGATTTGTAACGTAGGCTCACAAGCCCCAAAAGATGTGCCACACACCCTCATTAATGGATATAAATTGAAGAGAGATGATGCTCATTTCATCATCATCTCATCACACACATTCTTCCTCTTCTGATTGGTTCGTATAGCCTTTGGAGGCTTCTCTCTCTCTCCCACGTGTGAAACAGGCTGTTGAAGTTTTCGGACTGTTTTAGCTTTTAGGGCTTTCTGGAGAGCGTTGACCAGTGTTGACTTTGGGTCAACCCTCATGCTTTGACTACATTTTCTGCTTAGAAATTCCGATTTTGGAAGGCCGCATTGGAGGGCACAGCAATCGAGGAAATCTATTGACTTTGACCGCAGTGTTCACTGTCTTTGACCACAAGAAATTGACTTGCGTTGACTTGTTTTGAGGGTTGTTTTGTGGGTTGTGTGTGACACTGAAGAAAGGTCAAGTTTGACCGAGTTTGACTAAACTTTCGAGAGGTTGGAAGAGCTGGTTTGACCAGCAAAAGTCTTTGCTAGCTAGCGCATCCTGTTGACTGTTGTAACAAACATTTCTCTCTATATTTGCTAGACAAGAAGAATTACAAATTTTGATTTATTATATTGGCTTGTCTTCTATCAATCTATTATTATGTTCTATCAGCATTTACTTTCATGTTTATGTGATTGCTAATTCGAATTGGGCCTACAAGAAAGATTGAATAAATTGCATTAAGCATAGAACATACCATGGTTATCTAAAATTAACAATTTCATTGTATATGATATTATTATGACTCATTATATGAGATACATTATCATATTTTTTGTTAATACTTTGAGGTTGAGTCGCAACTCAGGGCTTAGTATTCAGGACATCATTCATTTTTACATGTGTTGTAGCACTAGACATGATATTACACATCTTATATATTAGTTCTCTTTTCATATTTATGAGTCAATGCATTTATTTTATATTTTCGATGCTTTAGATATTAAAAAAATTGAAAAAAATGATTTTTTTTGTATTTGTCGATTTTTTGCCAATTTTTATGTTTTTTTTTCGATTTCGAACCCTCGCTGATTTAATCCTGATCGCAATGTTCACAACATTGGTTATTAGCAACTCAACATCTTCAACAAGGATTTGAAAAATTGCCTGATACCACTGAGTTGAAAATTTTGTTGATTCCTTTGAAATCTAATGTGAAAACAGAAATATAGAATGTCAAGGAGTCCAAGTTAGAACATGAGATCTAAAAGGAGATGAATAGCTTGGACTTGATCACCGACAAGCTCCTCCATGAAAGGGTCTAAGGATAAGGCACTTTTTGATAACCTGTCCATTGTTTTGTTAAAATCCATGTATATGTGTTGGAACCTGACCTTTAGGAGGTTATTTTTTACTTCGGTGGTTTTGAGCTTCCAAGTTTAGAGCATCCAACTGGGCTTCCCCTACTAGCCATTCTATAATGCATTTTGAGTCTCCAAGAATCTGTATACAATTTATATTCACTCTCTTAGCTAGTGACATAAGCACCCAAGCGGCAATCAACTCCACTTTAGTGTTGATTCCAGTTTCAATTCCTAATGTCTAAAGATTAATGTATTTATTAATCTTTAAAGAGAGGGGAATGCTCTCGTGATCTAACCATGATGACAAAATGAGAAAAGTGCCTCTTTTAAAGAGAAGGCTTTTAATTCCTTTACAATAAAATATTATTATTATTATTATGATGATGATGGGAGGACTTAGTCTAAACGGATAAAAATAATAATAATTAAAAAAAAAAAAACAGGCTAAGCGGACAAATGAAGAGGTCCCCTCACTTAAAAATAATTATGTATCCCCAGCCCCTTTTGCAAAGGTCTCATATCCATTACAATTATTAAATACTACAACGTCTAGATAAAGAGGGGACCCAAATGATGAAATATATAGTGACAGATTGTGCAAAAGACAGAAGACTTGGATGCGGCAAAATAACAAATGGTTTAGTAAATGGGGTATTTGCTTGAACATGTGTCCTACAAACAGTAAAGAGATAAAAACTTTTGTTATGGATAAATTCCACCAACATACTTGGAAGAAAGAGCTAGAGAGAAAGAAGAAGTACTACATAGAAGAGTTTAACTCCACCCATAACCATCAACAAAAGGCGTACATAGGGGCTAATATTTCTTGGAGATCTAAAATTCTTATTGCTCAATTAAGGACTAATTCTCATCAACTCCGTTGTGAAACAGGGCGCTGGAAAAGGCCAAAAGAAATGTGGGAAGAAAGAGTATGTATTTTTTTCTCCTCCGGAAAAGTGGAAACAGAAAAACATTTCATTCTAGAATGTGAGGCCTTCAAAGACACCAGGGAAAACTATGCAGGTATTCTGGCAGCTAATTCTTGGGATAAGCTATTCAGCGAAGAGTTTGTCGATAAGTTGGGAGTGGTCATTGTAAAACTTCACAGGAAAAGGGCCGAATACAAGAGTCAGATAGAGAAGCAATCTGTCTCATAGGCTATTTTTAGCCTCGTGGACATTAAAAATTCTTTCTTTCTTTCTTTATATATATATATATATATATATATATATATATATATATATTTTTAACATCCACCACCCTCAGCCCCAGCTTAAAAAAAAAATCGTGGCTCAAACTCTTCCTTGTCAGCGATCGAAACCCTTCCAAAGATTTCAAACGCGTCCAACAACTAAGAATGGCAAACATCAGATCCAATGTTTGGACAGCTAGGTGAAGGGGGCCCCTCCGTTGCTGGATCCTATATGGCAGCTAAAAAAAGCCTTTGGTACATGGTTTCCATTTTACGTGGCGGCTGACCAAAAATTATCGGCACTGGTATTGTCGACGTTGCCCCATCGCTCGGCCATGTGATAGTGTTATAACACGTACTATAACCTGAAATGGCTGGGCAAGGTTAGATCACGGACCACCACGACCAGCTTGACTCGGTCCTAGAGTAAAACTGTGTGCTCAGGTCTTTTGCAAATTTTTGGTGCAATAAAAGAAATATGATTTCTGTCCGCGATGCCACGATGGATCTTCGATAGCTCTTCGATTCCTCAACCACAGCTGCACTTGAATCCAGGCCCAGAGCCCCATTTCGTGCTTCGACGCCACGTTGTTTCCCTGTCTGACTTCTCTTCATATTGCAGGTTCACTAATATCAGGTTTGCATCCTAAGCTCTTCCACGAGGGCTAACGATTGAAACCCCTCGAAGCAGCTCTTAGAACCCCGAGCCTAGGCTCTAAAAATTTTCTGCATTGCGCACAACCGCTAGCCATCGCATCTCCTCGAGGTGCCTGGGTGTTTCCATGAAGTGAAGATTGCTACGACACCATACACGATGCCATATTTACTAGACGGGAAAGTCGACACTGCGCCGGACTTTAATCTCTGCCTGAAATTCAGGCCTTATATCACACGTAGTACACGAACAACATGAAAATTTTCCACTAGTTCCATGTCCGTAAAAATGCAGCCCAGTGATCAGATATCAATGGTTGTTGTATACAATAGTAGTTCCAGTTTTTAACCCAAGCCCACTGCATTGGACTGATCTATGCATGTACAAAGGAATAGAGATTTTAGCTTTTAAGGCTGCATTGAAATATAGCGTCATCTCCTTCACCATAGGTAAGGCCACTAACATGCCAACCTGGTCAAATGATTGCGAAGCAAGGGCTGCTTCCAGAAGGTGTGTTGATGAGGCTTCAATTACTCCTGTGCCAAAAGTGCCCAACAGTCACCTTGTGCCTTGGATCAAATGCCTTTGTATATAGTCTTGCTGCTGAGTCTTGGTCTTAAGGAGCATATATCTCTAGCTGCTGCCATTTGACAGAGTAAGATATATGGAACAGTCATAATATCTCTTCTTCCACTACACAGGCTTCATGTTCCTTTTGCATTACAGCTTCAGATCTTAAAGTCCCATCAGCACCAAAAGATCCCAAAATGAATTTATCCAGAAAGTTTTCATTTTGAACTCCTGCAAATAACATACATAACACAGGTGGTGTGCTCTGAAATGCCCATGATAATTCCTGCAAGATAATGACAATTAACCATTCTGCAATGTGTTCTTGCAACTGGCCTATTGGCTGCATATCATAAAGAGCTTTGCTGTCAATTTGACAGGTTCATCTTTTGAATCCTGCATTAGTTTCTAAAGGAATTTGACATATCCTACAGGTTTTCCTTTAACAAGCTCCTCCTTGGTCATTTTCTGAATTATGCAGCACCTTCTTCATACAAAAAATGTCCGATACATTAAACACCTCTAATCTTCTAGTGCCATGCAAATAGTAATCCAAAAGATACTTAACACTGCCACATGCATGAATAGCAAATCCTATCCTTCTGCTGTTCATATCCAGCCCTGATCACCAAATGCTAGTGAGAGGATTTGCTATAGGTAACCCTGCTAGAAGAAAGGGTAACAGTCTTGATAATTTAGCACTGGGCAAAATCTGATAATTACCCATTTTACAAGTATTGTTTCCCACATATACTCATTGATTTCTACTTCAGTTTAGGACATATATTTCAATTCTAGAAGAAACAATCCACTAATTGATTTCCTTCCGTTGGAGTTGTATTAAGAAGATAATATAAATAGCTCAATATTTATATTAGAATCACTGTTATCAAAACCATGATAACAAAACCTACATTGTTTCTATTCACTATTACATCACACTTAGTACTCTCCTAACATAATTTTCATTATTACCTATGTCTCTTTATCAATTGAATTTTTCATTCCCTACCCTCCACCATCTGCATTCTCTTACTTTGACATCTGGAGAACTAATACACATAATGGGACTGAAGACATAGTTCAATCAATCAGAACTGCATTCTGAGGTAGACTTACAGTGAGAGCATCGTAGAACTGTTGACGCCAAACCAAGAACATATGCTTTCTTTCAGTTCCAATGATGTGATCAGGATCCCAGAGTAGCCGGGAAGATTCAACATTTTCCCTGCCAGGTACTTCCTCAGATATGGAATCTGCACAAGTTCAGAATTGAGAGTATCTACAAAATTAGGGTTTGTGATAAAAAAATATGGCAATCCGATAAGTCAAAGCTAATATATTCCTCCCTATTTCAAAAACTGGATAATATGCAGAGCATGATTTGAATGTTGTTTGAGTTACAGACCCGAGAATCTTTCACTGCAGATTAGTATTTAACTTGTGATGGATTTTAAATAAAGTAATATCAACGCTCTTTAATAGTGTCCTAATTTAGCAATGAAATGTTTAGACAAGATTTACTCTGACCAAGAATACTGAAAAATAAGATTTCCCCGGTGATCTGCCATGCGAAGGATCCTCACAAAAAGCAAAGGTAGAGGAAGAAGAGAAAGTACCAATGCTAGTAAATAGATAGTACTATGGCGACAAGCAATCATGACACGTAAAAACTTGAACACTACAATAGCAGCTGCACAGAAGTTACTGTTACCACCTAGGGATGCACGAGATCCTGAGTGCTTGAGCCAGACGAGGATGTTCTTGCCTTTAAGGATGATCTTGCCTTGGAAGGACTTGTATATGTATTTTCATGCATGTTTTCACTTCGAGTTATATGTTTGAGGCATATCATGCTGATTTTTGTAGCATCCGGAGGTGTTCCAAGTCTCAAACTTTGCAGGGAGGCTTGGGCAGCAGCATTTCAAAGAACCCAAAAACAGTGTGGAAATTCCACTCGGTTCATGACTTATTAAAATAATTAATTATTTTAATGAAGACCCTAAGTTTAAACTTGGGAAAATGAAATAATTAAAGGGTATTAATAAGTCGTAGTGTGAATCTTCTAGAAAACATGGATCAAGTCAAGTTTTAATCTTAGCCATTGATTAATCTTTTAATCTGGACCATTGGTTTTCCAATGGGAAGATTATAAAAGAAGGCTTGAGGGTCACTTGGGCCTGGCGGGGACCCCTTTGTCAATTTGTATGTCGACATAAGTCATAGTGTGAATCTTCTAGAAAATATGGATCAAGTCAAGTTTTAATCTTAGCCATTGATTAATCTTTTAATTTGGACCATTGGTTCTCCAACAGGAAGATTATAAAAGAAGGTTTGAGGGTCACTTGGACCTGGCGGGGACCCCTTTGTCGATTTGAATGTCGACATAGCCCAGTATTCAACAGTTGGGGAGGTTATTCTTCTAGGTGACTTCAACTCTTGCATTAGAGCCTTCCAGCTCCCTCTTCACAATCGGTTTGAGGACATGTACTGCATCTAGGAGATCGATCCAGAGTCGATGGGATTTCACAGGATGTTTGATGATGCATTGGGGCCCTTTACCACCTATGGTCGACATCTTTTACACTTGGTCAAATCTCAGGAGCTGTTGATTCTTGTAATATCCCCAAATGGGATATTTCACTAAATTTGCCTAAATTTACTTATATCTCAAAATATGCCATAAATTCAACATTTATTTAACAAAAGATTGCCATGTAAAATTAAACACACAAGTACACGCAAATCCATAACACCATAATGCAGAAATATAACTCAGCTTTATTATATTATCACTGGGGTTACAAGCTGAAATGAAAGATAGCTGAGATAAATGAAATACAACTGGCCTCAAGAAAATCTGCTGCACAGCGTGGGACTCCAAAACTGGACTGTTGCACTCCCCCTCCGGCAATAGCTACCACTGAATCTACTGAAGCTCCCGTTGAAGATCTGAATGATCCTCACTCCAATATCACTGAAGCTCTGTGAAACTTCTGAATGAAGTCTCCTCAAAGAGAGTTGGGTTTCCGTCCAACACTCACAAATCACCTGAGGGTTTCCGTCCTGGGGCTACGGCTGAAGTAGAGAACCACGTCCTCTAACCTCTCATACACAAGCAAATGATCTACTCCAAAGATATCTCCCAGTGGCCTCCTCCCTTTCTTTTATAGATCCCTTGGAGCCTTCTAGAGCATTATTTTATTCATGGAGCACTTTTCCCTTTTATTAAAATATTCCTTTTTAATGCAGAAAAGGGTAAATCGGCTACCACGCCTCCTCCGGTCACTGAAATCTGTGTCTAACTGTCCCACCATGTAGGTATTCTCGTCCTAGTTCCAATGAGCTATTACACTAAGGTGTTCCATCATGTATTCCTCTCGAAATGCCACCTTGAGCATAATCAGTTGAGTTAAGCCCATAAATAACTCAAATTTCCAAAAGTTATCGGAATGCATCGGAACGAAAGCCAAACTGCTTGGATGATGGAGTATATCGAGCGAATGCCTCCTGACACCATGAAAATGCCTCAAAACTCCTCCGAAAAGCTCCTGAGCCCACTGATAGCACCAATCTGTACATGTGACCTGTCTGCTCCTAACTCTAGAAGTCCCTCCTAGCCCTGTCATGGGTGATACCAAAAAAAGGAATATTACAGGCCTTCCGCCCCAAGATTGCTTGCCCTCAAGCAATCGAAATATGTGGGCCACTCTGTTGGCCCGCCGCAACTGAGACCCAATGCCCGGATCCCATACAAACCTCTGGGTGCTGCAATGCACCTGTGTCAAACTGCTCGGAATAGACCCCTCAATGCCGGGATCCCAAATTGATCTCTCACTATACTAGCGAACAAACAATCCTCCCAGATCCCAATGCCACCATGGCCAATCATCGCCCAAGTCCCAAGGCCCAGGCTACGCATTGCCTCTAGCTATGACTAATGCTCTGAGAGGTGAAGACCACGTCTCCTGCTGTGTTATACCTATGACGGTGTAAGCTGCCCCATCAACTGTGTACCAACTCATCACCTCTCTCCAATCCAATCCCTGACTAAATCCAATGCTGATTCTGCTCTCCTAAAACCAGGATGGGATGCTAAAGAATCTGCCCCACTGCCAACTGGAATCTGTATCATCTGTCATGTCTAAGGGCCCCTGCTCTGCTGTGCTCCCTACGAAGAATACCATACCATCAAGAGGATACCAACTCATTATCTCCCGCCAGTCCATCATGGAAGAAGAATCCAATGTAGCAACAACTGCACATGGAACATGCCCAGAGTGTTGCCGCCAACCCGTAATCAACTCCCACTGCTCTGCCCTATCTGCTAATTGAAGCTACCTGTAGAAGGAAGCCCCTCTCTCTATAATGGGCCAAAGTGGGTAAGATATGCTGCAAGCCCCATCGATGTACTCCTAGAAAGTGCTACTCACTGAAAACACTACAGCTCTGCTGACTACGTGTACATCTATCTGCGCCTCATCCCTGTGTCGACCCACAGATGGATGCTCCACCATATCCAATAGCTCCTCCCACTCCTAATCAGGAATTTCATGCTCCCGCTGTCTACTGGCCCCCTACAGAACAACCCCATCAACCTCCAACACCTCCAGAGGATATGGATCTGCAACTGCTATCACCGTACTCGATGTCTGTGCATCTGACTGCTCCTCCTCAATGGTTGACCCCAAGGTTAGCCGCATATCCATCATGGACTCAATGTGAGCCTCCATCTGGCTCTCCCCCAAAGGACTATCATGCATGATGTGCATAGTATCCTCCTCGGCTAACTCAAGCTCCATCATATGATGCTCTAGTTGAATCGTCACAAGTGACTCATCACCCAGAGTATCTCCCGTAGAGTCCCCTGACTACTCAATGCAGCTTCGGCCTACTGCCATCAACTCCGCATGACTGCTCTTGCTCCCTAGAAGCATCCTCAACTGATCCCATGGACTCATCCAAAGAAGAGTCCTCACCTTGGCATACAGAAGGAATGCCCTCCTGTTCTGCCTCCGCCACATCATCTGCATCACTCAAGCATGAGTGATCAGGTCCCCAAGGTTCTTTGCAGATGAAGCAAAGTCCCTTCCTCCTCAGCTCATTTCTGCTTCCAGATCCACCAAACTGGAGCAGCTCCTCCCTAGTCAACTGTCTCTTGAATAGCCCAATATTCTGCTCAACCAACCCTTGGGCTCTCTCGTAAGCAGCAAGTGAGACCAACTTCTCTCTCCTCCAAATGCTCAACAACCAGGTCTGCAACCCTCGGCCAATGATCTCATGGTCTCTCATACATGATGACAACATGGACTGCATGTGTGCTATGACAGTACCAGGATGATGTCTCCTAATGCTGAAGAAGCATTGGAACATCTACAGGATCAAGTCATCACACTCAAGGCCAAACATGATGACATAAGTCTTGAATGTGGCCATACCCCATAAAATCTCAAGCTTCTTCCCGAAGGTAGAGCCTGCGCTGTTGTCCAAATCCTGAAAAGTCTCTACAATCAATCTCATAATCCTACTCATAACATCATCATTGTATGTCGCTATAGGTGCAGTCAACTTCATGATGTTACAGAGAGGAGCTGCAACTGGACGTGTGACCCCTTCACAAGGTTCCTCCAAGAATTTGGGCTGTATAAGAGCAAGCATCGCAGGTTTTAGAGCCCAAATCAGTTTCTTCCCTTCCACTTCGTCTATTGTGGAAAGGAGTTCATTAAACTCTTCCAGTTTGGACAAAACTCTCCATGACATCTTCATGTGTTTCAGATTTGTCCCAAATGCAAAAATTTTGTGACCAACCCCCAATTCTTCCTGCAAATCTTTTGGCTGTCCCTTTTGAAGGATGGCATAAATGCCTCTTGAAAAGGGTCTACTGTTTGGTTTTGTTTTCCGGTCTTCTGATGCATCGTGGTTTAAGGAACCAACTTCTATTTTTATTTTCATCAATCTGTTTAGGAATTCTTCCATGGTTCAACCAGTGATGTGGTCACTATTATTTTCTGAGTTTAGTGCATTTTTCTGTGTGGTATTTTGGTGAATGGGTGACAAGATGACTTTCAGAATTTTTGACCAATTCAAGTGTAATCTTCAGTGGTGCAATCTTAAACAATAAGACTCATGGCATATACAAGTCACTTCAATATTGTCAACAAGACTATCATCCTCACATCTCTCCCTGGAGAATAATATAACTATACACTAGGTAGGCTCAGTCATTCCTATAATCACTCTGCACACTTTATTCACACGTTCTAGTAACAACAATGCAGGCTTTGACCCTCACTGGTTCGAATACAAGACAGTGACATCTTCTCACACTCAGAGGGTCAGGACAAGGGCAAGATACAAATAACTAACGTTGCTTACCACATCAGCATAGACAGAAAACTGATTACAAACTCATAAAACACTGATATAATTTGCTTTACTATCAAATATTACAAGTGAGCAAGGGATTTTGAGAACCTGGTAACTTGGATGGTCCCGATGATAGTGATAGTGTTCTGCTTCAGTTCTTAATTTCTGATATCAGTAACCTAGATGAGTGAGGTCACAAACTTCAATATTATACATGATTTAAAGGTAGCTGCCCAGAAGAGGAAATGCTTGCCAATCACACCATTTTTTTTTTTTTTTTTTGTGCACTCGCTCAACAGCACAGTTGGACTTGAAAAATGGCGGCACTGCAGAGTAATAGCCGGCTTCAACAATTTGTCCTGGACTCGTCTGCTCCCCAAAAATTTTGCTGGTGGGTCAGATCACAATCAACCGTCTCACTATTTAAATGACGACCCCGTCAATTAGAATTCCCATGACCCCATTCTTTATGCACGTCTATGTTTAATTTGTTGACCCTGCACGACTGTCAGCTTGCAAATAATGGAAATTCGGATCCACATTAAATTAATATGGCACAATCCACCATAATAATTCAGCCCCTGTGTTTGTCTAAAAAAAATTTCACACTCCATGCTCAGAACGATGAAGACATCCGAACCGTTATGTCACCAGAATAAATTGTTGTGTGAAATCCTCATTTCCATTGAAAACGGAATGTGGCCTCTTTGCAAAAGGGACTCAGCCCTTTCAGTGGCCTTGTTCCCTTAGTCCCCGCGCTAATGACTAATAACCTATCACCTCTTCATATGCCTAGGAGCTCAATTTCAGTGAGGAAATGCCACCACGGTTCCCAGAATATGTTCAAACGGGTAAATAACCTTCTGCAATTGTCCACAAGCTCAACGTATTCGGTTCAACTCTAGTGAAGAATTGTGGTCTGAACTCCACGAAATTGGATCCCCGACAATGCAAACTCCCCTCACATAATGACTCAACCTTCACGCATCATCCTTCAATGTGACCTCCCTCAAATTATCACGGTTGGCTTTTTGGTTCGGCCATGAATTACTCATGTCTACCTTCGAACAAGAAACTCGCCGACTAAGTAATTGGCAGCTTCACATTTTGAAATTGACCCCAAGAAGGTCGAGCTTAATGATCTGACCATTTCGACGTGGCTGAGGAATTTAATGAAACCCACAATTTGATTATGCGAACAATTCTCCGGAACAACTGGTTTTAATTGCGCATGGTTCTCTGCGGACATCACCCCTTTTTGGACGACAGGAATACTGCCCGTATCCACGAATGTGTCAGGTCGGATTCCTCTCACCACATAAAATAGGTGCGTTCAATTGATCGCTGTCTGTTGCATAGGGATTCCGCCTCTGTTAATATTAACGCCCTCACTCCACTGCTTGGTGTCCATACACACAGTCGTATCAAAAGTCGTCAAATAGTATACCCGTCTTCATTGATTTGAAGAATAATATATTCGGCCTCAATAAAACTATGCTTTTGACCCTTCCAAATTTCAATACACGCTCAAGGCCATATCCGTTGTCACCTTGAGTGGACCTATATTCACGGCTTCATATATATATATATATATATTTTTTTTTTTTTTTTCTTGAAATCGGTTACAACCCCCTCCTTACAATCTATTCATATGCCGCGTTCTTGGAATGATTTTGATGGTTCCACCTCCAAATAAAATTTGTTGTAATATGGCCTTCACAAGTAATGACTTCAGAATAACTTGATCTTTCTCTGCAATCTGTTTGCAGCAAAACTTTTGAAACTGAAACCTCGCAGGTAGAGCCAAGACCAATGCTTTGATACCACTGTAATATCCCCAAATGGGATATTTCACTGAATTTGCCTAAATTTACTTATATCTCAAAATATGCCATAAATTCAACATTTATTTAACAGAAGATTGTCATGTAAAATTAAACACACAAGTACATGCATATCCATAACACCATAATGCAGGAATATAACTCAGCTTTATTGTATTATCACTAGGGTTACAAGCTGAAATGAAAGATAGCTGAGATAAATGAAATACAACTGGCCTCAAGAAAATCTGTCGCACTGTTGCACTGCGCAGACCTCCAAAACCGGATTGTTGCACTCTCCCTCTGGCAACAGCTACCACTGAATCTACTGAAGCTCCCATTGAAGATCTGAATGATCCTCACTCCAAAATCACTGAAGCTCTGCGAAACTTCTGAATGAAGTCTCCTCAAAGAGAGTTGGGTTTCCGTCCAACACTCACAAATCACTCGAGGGTTTTCGTCCGGGGGCTACGGCTGAAGTAGAGAACCACGTCCTCAAACCTCTCATACACAAGCAAATGATCTACTCCAAAGATATCTCCCAATGGCCTCCTCCCTTTCTTTTTATAGATCCCTTGGAGCCTTCTAGAGCATTATTTTATTATTATTTTATTCATGGAGCACTTTTCCCTTTTATTAAAATATTCCTTTTTAATGCAGAAAAGGGTAAATCGGCTACCACGCCTCCTCCGGTCACTGAAATTTGTGTCTAACTGTCCCACCATGTAGGTATTCTCGTCCCGGTTCCAATGAGCTATTACACTAAGGTGTTCCATCATGTATTCCTCCCGGAATGCCACCTTGAGCATAATCAGCTGAGTTAAGCCCATAAATAACTCAAATTTCCGAAAGTTATCGGAATGCATCGGAACAAAAGCCAAATTGCTCGGATGATGGAGTATATCAAGCGAATGCCTCTGGACACCATGAAAACTCCTCAAAACTCCTCTGAAAAGCTCTTGAGGCCACTGATAGCACTAATCTGTACATGTGACCTGTCTGCTCCTAACTCTGGAAGTACCTCCTAGCCCTGTCATGGGTGATACCAAAAAAAGGAATATTACAATTCTTATTGGCCTCCTGTGTTTTCCAAACTCCCGCTTTTTCACATGTCGGCCTCATGATGGAGGAGCAAGCGTTGTTGATTATGTCCTCTCTAGCCAGAACCTCCTCCCCTTCATTCATCACATTTTTGTTTCCCCCTTCCCCTTAGCTGACCATGCTCTTCTTTCTTTCTCTCTTTGTGCTAACAACCCCCCCATTCTCACCCCAACTCCCCCCAAGGGCTCACCACGTACTACTTTTCGTTTTGATGAGGGTGACCTAGACATCTTCTCTTCCCACCTTCGCCAGATGCTACCCTCCATGGACCAATTCTCACTATTTGACTCCACATCGACCAAGTACAACTCTCTCTCATCCATCATTATGGATGCTTCCCTTAAGTCGTACCCCCACTCTCGTCGTGCCGCTTCCACCTCTCATAAACCCAAATCTTGCCCTATGAATCGATGGTATGATGAGGAATGGAAAGCTCTCCACCACCAGCTTCGACATGCATTCATCCATACTCACCCCTACTACCCCAATATCAAAGCCTCATATCGTCGCCTCCTCCATCACAAGAAACGTCTCTTTATCTCCTAGAGAAGACGTGACTTGTGTACCTCTCTTACTCACTCCCCTAGACACTTCTGGCGTACTGTCCTCCCCCGCCACTCTCCCCTCCCCTCTGACCTTACACCCAGTCCCTGTTCTCCCATGTGTCCACCCTCTATGACATCCCAGGGCAACCCCAGATTCAGGTGACCTCTCCGCCCTCTTTAGGTTTCATATTCTATGATATTGACATCAAAGAGACCATTTGGGTGATGAATAGCAGCAAAGCAGCAGATGAGGATGGTTTCCAGATAGAGTTCTTTAAACACGGTCTTCATGCTCTGGTTCCCTACTTGGTTGATCTCTTCAACCATGTGGTCTGTATAGGTTTCCCATCGACATGGTCTCAGCACATCATTCACCCGATACACAAATTGGGGCCCAACTCAGACCCCAACAATTATAGGACTATCATGGTGGGCCACACATTCTCCAAACTATATGCTACATCCCTCCACCTCCAAATCTCCAAGGAGCTTGAGCGGAAACAGCTTAGAGCTAGAGGATAGGCTGGATTTCAACCTGAGCACCAAACTATTGACCACATCCTTACACTTAGGGCCATAATTGAGGAGGCACGACACCGCTCTTCAAAAGTCTATTGTTGTTTTGTAGACTTTCGAAAAGCTTTTCACTCGGTCCCTAGAGAAGCATTATTCCAGAGACTCAGACATATTGGCATCTCAGAGACCCTCTTTTCAGCCATCATACGCTTATATGAGTCCGTCCTTGGTCGTCTACGCGCAGTACATGGGCTATCAGATTTTATCCGGAGCACTATTGGGGTAAAACAAGGTTGTCCCTTGTCCCCCACAATATTTGGGATCTATATTGACGAGTTGGAGTCCTTCTTGCGTGAACACATCCAAGACGGTGATGGTTGCCTTCTACATCATGTCTTGATTTCTATCTTGTTGTTTGCAGATGACGTGGTCCTTCTAGCCCCATCCCCTAATGGATTGCAGAGGCAGCTGGATGCCCTGGCCCTTTTCAGTGATCTTCGACAGTTGACAGTTAACCTAGGTAAAACCAAGGTTATGATCTTCAACACGTCGAAGGATTTCCTCTGTGACCTCCATTTCTTTTTCAGAGGAGAGGAGAATGAGATCACCAACTCATACACCTATCTGGGGGTACTATTCATAGGACCTTGCTTTAGCTTGTAGCCTGCACTCAGCCTCGAATCAACAAGGGCTATGGATCCTTGGCCCTTCTTGAGAGACAATGTTTTCGGAATCATTTTCAGGACATATTAGCCAAGATGTCACTGATGGAAAGTCTTGTTCGACCCACAGTTCTATATGGTTCGGAGGTTTGGGGTCCTAGCTTACTAGAGTCTGATTGGTCTTCTACAGAGAGAGTGTAGATAACCCTTCTTCGTCGCATCATTCGGTGCAAGCAGACAGTTCCTCAACGCATCATTCTTGCAGAGTTTGGAGCTCGCCCCTTTCGCCTTGAATCAGTGTTTGGTATCATCTCTCTTCTGCACCATGTTCGGGGTTTTGTGGATACAGCGAAGGAGCGGGACCGATATCCATACTTTGCCTACCTTTCATCAAATTCCATTGCAGTAGCAAGTCCTTCAGCTCGATCTCGATGTTGGTATGCTGGAGTCTCAGATCTCCTTGCTTCAGTTGGTATCAAGATAGACCAACTCCCTCTATTCAAGTATTCTTTGCATGCACTTGGCCACCTCCTACCAACCAAACAAGAGATGAATAAAATCATTCGAGAGGATATTTACAGGAGATATGTACAGGTTACTTGGATAAACCCTCAAGATGGGTTGCGTCTGAAGATGGCTTTCTATGCTGAGCACGTCATGTTGTTGAGAGATGGACTCATTGTTCGGCCCCATTACATGCTTCGCCATTGGATGCACGCACTTCAGATTCCCTTGGGTCAGATCAGAGTAGGTTCTCATAAACTATGGATTGAGACTAGCCATCAGATTTCACAGTTAGACAGGATTTGCCAGTTGTGCCACCTCTGAGAGACTGAGTAGGAGGAGCACTTCATCTTCCGTTGCCCCATTTACTATGAGATTCGTGGGAGATTCCATTGCTTGTTCAGAGGGATCCAGAATTTATCTAGCTTCTTTCGATACCCAGACCAGAGATGTCTAGCCTTGTACATACAAGAGACCATGAGACTTCGCACACAAATTCTCCAGCCTCCTCCTAGAGCAGATCCTATTCAGCAATTTACGTCATTTTTTACAGTGCTCTCGTCAACGAGAGGCACAAAGCGACAAGTTAATAGCATTGTTGCCTCAAACTCTAGATTAGTGTGGGCTAGAGGGGCCATCCCCCTAGCACAGGGACCCCTGAGTCATTACCGGACCAGATCTCTTACTAGCAGGCAGTTGAGATCGCCCAGTCATCAGCAACATATCACTTCTTCTCGGCAGCGGCATAATAGAGGCTCCAGATCCTCCCCTAGCCCTCCCTCGGGACAACACTCCATCTTGAGCTTTTTGCATTCGACCTAGAGTGTTAGGAGAGAGATTTAGGGGACCTTTATCTTATCCCCTCTGCACTTGGAGTCCAGGACTTTCCTCATTTTAGTTTTCAGGCATTATGTTTTTCCTGCTTTGTTTCTTATTTCTTACTCTTTATATAGGAGACCTTTTGGTACTCCTTGTATCAACATCATTGTACTCTGCAGTCCCATTGACCTACTTTTGTGGTCATTCATGGGACATTAATATAATTATCTTATCTTATCTATTTTTTATTTCTTTGCATATATAATTGTGAATGTTGCAGTTGTATTTCTTTCGATCTTTGCCGGAAGATTTTCTGAATAATAACTTATTGAAATAATAAGTAGGAGAAATAAATCTATCACTGCAACTGTTTGTAAATTTTCACATGGTATCAAAGCCAGAGATGATTAACAGAGAGGGGGCATCTATCAGTGAATGGAAATCTATTGTTGCAGCAACAACGCAGAAGGGTTCACGTAGTTCTCCAGGAGGGGGAAGAAGCACGATAGAACAAATGGATCACGATGTCTCTGTATTGGCATCCAGACTAGAGGAAGATTTTTCTTGTGTATCGAGCACTGCGTCTTCAGATGTCTGCTATATTGACAGCGGAGCCTCTGCTCACATGACGGGGGTACGGGACTGTTTTTCCGACTACCAAGAAGAGCAGATCAATTTCCATCCGCCATGAGCTACAACTCGTGGCAACACAGATGAAACAGACCTGAATGAGCTATGGCACAATAGAATGGGGCACTTGCATCATGGGGCGTTGAGAACTCTCCAGAACACTATCACTGGTGTTCCAGAAGAGCACCAAATGAGATGATGTCTGCAAGGGGTGCGTATTAGAGAAATATGCCAAGCTAGCATATCAGAGAAGCAACAATAGGGCCAAGGGTGTGTTGGATCTAATACACTCAGATATCTTTGGGTCGATGTCCACTAGAGCTCTTAGCAGTGCTGAATATTTCGTCACCTTTATTGATGACCATTCCAGGAAAACCTGGATCTACTTCTTGAAGACCAAGGATGAAGTCTTCAGTCGATTTAAAGAGTTTAAGGATCTGGTGGAAAATCTGACAAGGAAGCAGATCAAGGTGTTGCGGTCAGATAATGGTGGTGAATAGATAAAGAATTCACTGGATTCTCTGCAAGGGAAGGCATCAAAAGAGAATGGACAGCCCCATACAATCCAGAACAGAATGGTGTGGCAGACAGGAAGAACCGAACTATTCTTGAAGCAACCAAAGCTATGCTGTATGACCAAGACATCCCAAATTTCTATGGGTTGAAGCGTGTAATACATTTGTCGACATTCAGAACAAGACTCCTCACACTGCACTAGGAAAGATCACACCAGAAAGTGTTTTCACTGGTACCAAGCTTGAAGTGAGTCACTTTAGGATCTTCGGCAGTACAGCTTACTGTCATGTGCCCAGTGAGAAGAGGAAGAAGTTGGAGATGACTGCTGAAAAGGCGTATCTATTAGGATATAACGAGAATGCAAAGGCTTATCGCATCTACATTCTTGAGAGCAGGAAAGTGGTGGTGTGAAGGGATGTGAAGTTTATGGAGGAGAAGGCCTTCAAAAGATCACAAGAGCTACCTTCTGCTATGCAGTCAGAGGAAGAGCCTATGGTCCAACCCCAACAACCTGTAGCAAAAAATTCAGTGGCCTCTCCAAGGCATAGTGATCCAAAGGATATGTCTCCCAAGGATTTGCAAGAAGGAGAGCCAGTAAATCCACCGAACGAGCACGGAACTTCAACAAATTCTGAAGGATGCAGAGGACTTTGTCGGAATCCCCCGAAATGAGAAGAGATAGCGTAAGTAGCCTGAAAGGTATCAAGCCTTGGTTGCTCAAGTCGGAGAACCTTCCAGCTTTCAAGAAGCAACTTAGTACCAGGTGTGGGTTGATGCAATGGTGGAAGAGTACAGTTCCATCACGACAAATGATGTCTGGGAAGTAGTACCTAGACCTCAGGAGAGATCAGTTGTAGGGTCCAGGTGGATCTACAAGATCAAGTATGTTGCACATGGCAGCATCGAGAAATTTAAAGACAGGTTTGTGGCTAAGGGGTATGCTCATAAGGAAGGAATAGACTATGAAGAAACCTTCGCCCCAGTAGCCAAGTACACATCTATCAGGTCCGTGCTTACTGCGCAGATGGGATGGGAAATTCACCAAATGGACGTCAAGACGGCATTCTTGAATGGTGTAATAGAAGATGAAGTGTATATAGAACAACCAGAAGGCTTTGAGACACATGATCAGAAAACTCATGCGTGCAGATTGAAGAAAGCATTATATGGACTGAAGCAAGCTCCTAGAGCCTGGTATGGTCGAATTGACAACTACCTGCAGAAGATGAGATTCGTCAAGAGTGATGCAGATCCCAATCTCTACTACCTAAGAGTAGGGAGTGAGCCTTTGATACTAGTGTTGTATGTGGATGATCTGTTCTTGACAGGATCATCAAGGCTCATCATAGATTGCAAAAATAATTTGGCTGAAGAATTTGACATGAAGGATCTAGGACGGATGCACTATTTTCTAGGGTTGGAAGTTTGGCAGCAGAAAGGGGAGATCTTTCTTGTTCAAGGAAGATACACTACAGAGATTCTGAAGAGATTTCAGATGCAGGATTGTAGGCCCATGACCACTCCAATGATCACCAATTGGAGGAAAATCGACACGTCCGAAGATGATGAAGTTGATCCTACGTTGTACAAGTAGCTCATAGGGTCATTGATGTATCTGGTAAATACAAGGCCAGACATTTGTTATGCTGTTAATACCCTCAGTTAGTTCATGGTGGAACCAAAGAGGGCACATTGGGCAGCAGCCAAGCATGTTCTCAGGTACCTTTGAGGGGCAGTCAAGCTTGGATTGAAGTACACCCGTGACAATGATGTCAGGTTGAGTGGTTTCACTGATGCAGATTGGGCTGGAAGTTCAGTTGATCGGAAGAGTACCAGTGGGTATTGTTTCAGTTTGGGATCAGGAATGACTTCTTGGTGCAGTAGGAAACAAAAGTCTGTGGCACTGAGTTCAGCAGAAGCAGAGTATATGGCAACTAGCACAGCTTCGTGCGAAGCCATATGGCTTAGGAAACTGCTAGTGAATCTATTCAAGGAGAAAATGGAAGTGACCAACATCTTATGTGATAATCAGAGTTGTATAAAGCTCTCTGAGAATCCTGTGTTTCATGATAGGTCGAAACATATTGACATCCGGTGTCACTTCATCAAGGACTGTGTACAACGTGGAGCTATTCAGTTACAGTACACTCCAACAGGAGAATAGGTGGCAGACATCCTCACAAAGGCTTTGGGAAAGACAAAGTTGGTCTATTTCAGATAGAATATGGGGATGATGAAGAATCCCTTCCAGTAGCAGGAATGGAGGATTCAGTATTCAGAGGGAGCTGTGGTACAGAGGCAGCAAGTGATTGTGGCAGTGTCAAAGGCAACAGTATAGGAGGCAGCAGCGTAACAGATGGGGGGAGCAGAATCCTAAGATCAGCAGCGCAAAGGGTGCTTTAGAATCAGAGAAGCATGTAGCAGGCATATTGTTGGAACACCTTCCTCGCTAAGAGGGACTGTTGATTTTTGTAGCATCCGGAAGTGTTCCAAGTCTCAAACTTTGCAGGGAGGCTTGGACAGCAAAATTCCAAAGAATTGAAAAACAGTTTGTCGAAATTCCACTCGATTCATGACTTATTAAAATAATTAATTATTTTAATGAAGACCCTAAGTCTAAACTTAGGGAAATGAAATAATTAAAGGGTATTAATAAGTCAGAGTGTGAATCTTCTAAAAAACATGGATCAAGTCAAGTTTTAATCTAGGCCGTTGGTTCTCCAACAGGAAGACTATAAAAGAAGGCTTGAGGGTCACTTGGAAAATAAGTCGGGCATACACTCAATACCCAAAGGAGATCCATTCTGATGTAGAATTCGATCTCAGTGGGAGAGTCGCAGGGCGAGAAGTTGCAGAAGCAGAAGGAGGAGGTCAGGGGTCATCGAGATCAGGGTCGAAGGGCAACAGTGGGTCACTAGAGGCAGCTTGAGGTTGCAATGCAAAGACCCCACGCAGGCTCCACGTAGACTCATGCATTCCAGCACTGGGACTGCGCAGTGAATCACGCAAAGAGACGCAAGGGCATGCAGGGGATGTTCTGGGTGTCAGAGAATTGTCCGAGTAAGCCAAAAATTCAGTCTCAGGTGGTTTAGAATTTATTTGTCATATATTTTCCCTATAAAGATATCATTTGCTGAAGAATTAATAAAACCCTCATCTGCTGCGCCGGTTTTCTCACATTGGGTTTTTCCGAGGACAATTGTCCAAAAATAATTGTGTACATGTGATTCATTTCTGTGCTTATGTTCTCTACTGTTTATTTCTCTACATATATAATTGTGAATGTTGCAGTTGTATTTATTTCGATATTTTCCGAAAGATTTCTGAATAATAACTTATTGAAATAATAAGTAGGAGAAATAAATCTATCACTACAACTGTTTGTAAATTTTCACATATCACACATCCCAAAGGCAAATTTTGCATATTTGGAAGCATATTGGACCCTTGGTGCATTCAACTAGTAATGCATTCAAGCATGGGGAGGAGAGATCCACATTTCAGGATTAATAATCATATTTGTGATTATCTTGATGGAGGACCATAACCCTTCAAAGAGTGTGTCCCACATCTAGGCCTTCATCTAACAACCAGCCACATTTGCACACAGTTCCCACCCAAAATTCAAGCTCATTTTTGGAGGCAACCTTCTCTGCAACAGTTAAAATTATGAGCTTTCTAGTGGTAGATTTCCCATAGATGTCGACTGTTAAAATTGGACAACTAGGTCCAAACTCCGGGTTGTGCTACTCAGATGACAATCCCAATATTTTTATTGGATTCCTCTTTCGGAGAAGTGTAAGATTGATCTAAAGATCATCTTGATCGGATGAGCAGAACATGTACTTTGAATTTATTCCACTTATGTGCTAGATCGGCCTAGAATAAAATATAGACTTAAATGTCTTAAAGGACGTGTCACACACTCCCAAAGATTCCTATATATTGGAGAGACTTAGAGTTCATTTGACACACATTGTGGTGGAGGAACTCTCTCTCTTTGGATAGCGTGGGAGTTGTGATATATATGGACTGTTCTTTGTTTGGGTTGTTCTGGGGTTAAGTGTGACACGTTTGGCTGAATGACCTATTGGAGACTTTGCTGGTAGAAGCATCCTGCTGATCGCCATAACGCCACCATTCATCATCTCTGTTTTGGCTTGTCTTCTATCAATCTATTTGTATGTTCTATCTGCTTCAGTATTGTGCTCTAATCTGAAATGGCATAGAACATGTTCTAAAATTAGCATCGACTCTAGGAGCAAGAATCGAGCATCCTCTTGTTTATCATCTTTTCTTTCGCATGCTTGGAGGATGCTCAAGTCATTTAAGGTATGTTTGGTGGTTGAGTTCACACATTTGGAAGCAGCATTGAACATGTCACAAAGATTCACCTTTTGGAGCCCTTATCTACATATTTTCATTCATATTTGTTCATTGAAGGTGCATCCCACATATTATGTTGTATACCTAGGGGGAATAATATGGGGTACAAAGGGAAATACCTAAGGGAATAATGTGATGTAATAATTAGTTAGTTTAGTGAAGGATGATAAATAAATGGGTCATAGTTAATAAATAAAGTGGTCAACCCACATTATGTAAGGGACCACAAGCAGTTAGGAAATAATGTGATAAACCCATAGTATTGGAGGTATGGTTTAGAGAGACCCATGGTATTGTATGTATGAAGCCTATATAGAGACTAGAGACTCTCTATTGAGATATACCGAATATTGTTTTCTATTGGCAAGCATTGGCTTGTGGAGTGTTCTCCTTCCTTACGGAGTGATTGTATGGTGTTACCCAACCTCAGCGGTTTTGATATTAATAAAAAAGCATTTCTATTTTATATTCGGATCTCTCTTGGAAATTATTTTGGCAGTGATTTTAAAACATTTGCAGTGATATTACTAGTGGTATCAGAGCTCTTTCTTAGGCAAAGGGGAGATTATTTTTCTTTTGCAGGAATTTTTGGAAAAATAATAGTGGGCGGCAAGTTTGCAGATCATATTTGGACATATTGGTGCAAAATCTTCAAAATGTAATTTCTGATATGAATTCCTCGCAAAAAAAACCCAAATTCAAAAAAATATCGTCTGAATCAGAACCCAGACAGAGGAGATATTGCTGATTTAAAAATCAGTTATTTTCAGAAATTTTTTCTGACAGAAAATCGTCGGCGGCGAGTTGCAGGTCAGATCTAGACATATTGGGTCCGAATCTTCAAAAAGTAATTTCAGATTTGAATTCCTTGTGAAAAAGCACCCAAATTCAAAAAAAAAAAAAACATTCAAATCGAAGTCTAGATGGAGGAGATCTCACTGATTTAAAATCAGCTTCTTTTTTTTCAGAATTTTTTTTGACAAGGCAGTTGCAACGCGCATCTACATTCCCAGAGTGCCCAAATAGTGATTCCAATCACATGTGAAAATGCAGAATAGTCATTCCATTTCCACAAACATGTTATAATTAAGATTTTGAGTCATATTGACCGAGTTGTGGTCATTTTAAATTCTCGCCCAAACTACATGATTTCCTTCAAAACCTTCATACTAATTTAGGGGTTCTAGCAAGATGCATTTTACAGGAAGCAGTGATGGTCTTACTATTGAAAAATTCATAAAGGAACGCAATTCTCAATGCCAATATTTTTGGACATCCTTCCTAGGGATTTATATGAAAGATGAGGCTGATAAATGGTGGAATTCACTTGACAGTTCAGTGAGGAAACTTCCTGATCAAGAAATTGAAAAAATCATTTTGGACAAATGGTGTCATACTAGAAAGAAGAACAATAAGAAACATAAAGGGTAATTTTCTACTACTATCTCCATATTACAGGTTCATGGATGTATTTAGAAAGAGAAGATCATTGTGTCTATCAATCCTAGTTGCAAGCATAATTTATCAATATTAATTTGGCTAAAAAATTGAAAGTTCCAACAAAACATATTGACAACACACAGATTGATAATGAAGATGTTAAAATTTATAAAGATTTGAAGGTTTCTATGGATAATTATGTGTTGCATTCTGATTTTTATACTTTAGATATGGATGATGTAGATGTTGTTTTGGGATACCCTTGGATGGAATCAATTGATACTGTTAATATTATTGTGCAGAAGAAATTCCTAAAGCTCTGGTATAAAAAGAAAAAAATTACATTACAGGATATTTCCATCAGTAAATAGGTAGAGTCCAAGGAGGCTCAAGCAGAAAACTCTACAAGTACTAACACATTAGATGAGGAGTCTGTGGTGGAAATAATAATGGAAGACAAAAAACAAAAACAAGTACCACAAAAGGGCTGGACACCACTCAAGCTCCATCAGGTAGGGAATTGAAGACAACAACACCATCGGTTAAGGTTTCGGCATATAACCACCCGCACCACCCAGTAAAACAACAACTCACAAGATGGCACAGGATTAGCAACCAAGACCGAAGCAACTAGAAGACACGCAGAGAAGCGAGGCAAGCTAGCTGCAACACATATCCACATGGGCACCACAAGAACTAGTTTCCATCTCAAGCGAATGAGATAGAAAATAGACAGAGTGTTCGCCTTTCTCTTGGATGGATGGATGCGCGTGAATGGTACCTCTTACCCACCACTTCATGGGTGATATCCCTAGGAGAAATTTTTTCTCCATGATGGAGCTCAGCCGGCAGCCAGCAACCCCCAACTAACTCGTTGTGCCATTTCTGCACCACCTGAGCTAACCATGTGGTCCTTCAACCATCTGTATTGATCGTATGTTTGAAGGTGGGCCTCCCGAACCTAAAGGTATGTCTTGTCATTTGGTAATTGACGATTGGGTTTACTTATCATGGACACTTTTGGGCATGGATTGATGGGGGTATTCGACGGAAAGAGTGGGCTTAGTTTTTGCTTCTGTCCCTTTGACCCCTTTTAGATGTTACCTGTTATCGCTCCTTGCCACCTTCACCTACCTAGTCAGTGGAAAAAGTCTTCAACCCCACAAGGTGTGGTTGGTGGCAAGGATCTCAGAGAAGGGGTTGTCACACTGTTCCTGACTCTCTCCGTTTTAGCTATCTCCTAGGTTTGCTAAGGGGGGTGGTCCCTAAAGTGAAGAAACTAAGTTAAAAGGATGTGAGGTTCTAGGAGAGTGTTATAGTGAAAATGGATTACTTTTAAGGATTTATGAACAAATATGATGTGAGAAACTTGAAATAATAATGACAATCATCAACATGATAAAACCACAAACCAGTGTCTTATACAAAATTTGCTCAACATTTGAAAGCTATATATATATATATATATATATATATATATATATATATTTGCTCAAGAAGTAAAATGTAATGCTCTCAAAAATTGAAAGCAAAGTAGCCCTAAAATGCAAACAAAAGATTGCTAGCACAAGATATTGCAAGATACAAAAAATGCCTTTGAGATAATCAAATTTGGGAATCGAAACATTGAAACATATCTTGCCAAAACTCCACAATTAGTAATTAGCTTGGAAAATGTGAATAAAGAAATGTCAAATGTGAAATTAGACTTGAAACATAAAAAAAACTTGTTAGAAATTGTGCATACTGAATATTTATATAAATAAATTAAATAAAACAAGTAAAGTAAATATGATGGATAGTGCTTTTGGTTAATTTTATTATTAGTTATCTTTACAACAAGATTGCAAATGAAATCTTCAATCCTCAAACCTCACCCTCACCCAAAGATATGGATCCCACAATGAGGAGTCAATAGAGGAGTAGATGATCCTTAAGATGTCTATTCAACCAACTTATGTTGGAGGTAAAATTTTAGTGAGTGTTGATTGTCCCAATTAAATTGCTACATGCAATGTTTCAAAAGAAATAGAAATGAGATTGTGTTCATTGCAATAACAAATTAAACTTGAGAAACAAGAATGGAAATAAACTCGTGTGTTGCACCAATAAATGAAAGTAAGCAAGTTAAGTGAAATAGATTTTCTTTATGATACAATTGTTTCAAGTTAGAGATAGTGCTCCAATAGTTCCCAAAATATGTAGCATAAATGGACCAAACAATGAAATGTGTGCCTAAATAACCATGAAACAATTAAAACTTGCCCATAATATAAATTGTTCACACATAAAAGAGATTTGCTCAAGTTTGCAAATTTTGGAACTTATGCATGTTAGATTTTTTAGACACAAGATTTAGTGAATGAAATGTGGAGTGAATATGTTGTTAATTTTAAGCATGCATGTGATGGAAATAAGCATAAAAGAAACTAGAAACAAATTCAATCCACCCACAAAACGTCCTTCCTCTTCAACTGAAAAAGGGGGATGCCATGGGAAAATTTCCCAAGCTCCCTCAAGCAAAGAACTTTATTTTATTAGTGATTACAATGATTAGAAAAGATGTCTCTAATAAGGCTGCCCAAGAAATGAAAAGAAAACTTTACAAAGATAAGAGCTTGGAAAAGCTAGAATCCCCCCCCTTTGAGTAAGACAACAAATGTAAATGGGAAAACACTCTAAATCAGAAAGCTTGCAAGCCTCAAAGGCCCACGGCCTAGATAACTTGCAGCTGCCCCTATAGAGCTCACGACCTCCTTACGAAATCAGTCCTTGAGTTCCTGGAAGGTCCTACATGCAAGATTATTAGTAGTTTTTTGACACCTCTTTTTCAAACTCTTCATTGCCAAAGCTCAAACTTATGGGCTTCCAAAAAACAATCAATTATTTGCGTAAAAGAAAGCAAAATAAAACAAGATTATATTACAAACTAATGTACAAAATGCTAGCTCAAGTAATGGGACTGAACCCCCATACTTGCCCAACTTAGAAATTGCTCTTTGAAATAGCTTGTACAACTTTGGAAGCTCTAAAAAGAAATATTTTAAATTTTAAATGAAGTAGATGATCAAGTAGCCAAAGAACAAGAAAACTCCCTCTTGATCTTCCTTTGATGAAAGACTTAGGGTTAAAATTGTTGAGTCTTGGATCGCTTTGAATCTAGGAGTGAGTTGGTCTATGTGAGACTTCTCCCACGCCCAGATGGATTTCCTGCACACAATACAAATAGATCTTCCCTACACAATTGAACAAATACTAGTTTGCAAAAAAGATTAGAGCATCATAATGAATAAGATAAACCAAACATTCCTCCGAAAATGACTTGGCAAGCTTATTTCTAGAACACTACTCTAAATCAATGATACATGCAAGATAACTTGCATGTATCAATCCAAGCTAGATGGCAAATATAAACAAATACTGATCAAATATGTAAATGAATTCAAACACAATAGCAATATTATAGAAAGAAATCACCTCATAACGTCAAGAGAACATCCGCTAAATAGCCCCAAAGTCTTGATTATATTAACAAATATGCAAGTACAAAATGCAATTTCCTCAAGCCCAATAGCTCATAACATGATCCAATAAAATAGCCCATGGCTTTGTTATATAGAGAGTTGGGAGCAATTCCCAAGGACGAATGCATGTGAGAACTGAACTTGGAGCAAATCCCAAGGAAAGATAAACCAAGTTCGATGTGGAGAACACTGAGACACCCAGAGCAAATTCAAATTTCTTTTGTGCACACCACGGGAAATCGAATTCCCCATATGATCCAATGAACTCATCCATAAGCCAAACGAAGTCCTGTGCTACATCAAGTCCACCATTGCAAACTCGAGTAAACAGAAATCTTACCTGTAGATGATCTCAGTGAACTTCTACGTAGGCCTCTGAGAACTACATGTTTCCTTTGAGTAACTGCACAATCTAAGCTCAAGAATAGCGTAAATCCTTTGAGTAAAGCATTGAGTTTTGTTGCACTCCAGATAGCTCGTGAGAAGAGGTCCCCACTTGGTCTTCAGTCAATTGATCTTGTAGAATATTCCTTTTATGCTCAACTGTCTTTAATAAATTTGATTTCCCTTGTGTGTAACTGTCGCTTTGTCTCTGGGAAATTTGATTCTGATAAAATAAAAGATGAATTAATGATGCAATGTGTTCAGTCATCCTCCACATGTCTTTTGACTCAACTCTTTGACTTAGAATAATTTCCAAGTCATTTCTACGTCATTTTGTCACATAGAATAATTCATTTCTCTCTATTTTATTTAATTCTACCCTAATTAAATGCCACAATTTCCACTAAACTTTGAAAATGTGGGTTTTGAGGGTCCAAAACTCATTATTAACCCCTCAAAGTATGTCATAGTAGAAAGTTGAGGATGAGAGGTGTAATTTTGATTACTCATACCCCATCAACTTCTCTAAACAACACTTATTACAATCCAATTACAATTTTTATTGCAATTTTCGACTTGTGGGAAATCTAAAAAATTAAAAAATCACTACCTAGACCTAACCAAATTCCACGAAATTTTTTGTGTAATCTAGTATGGTAATATACATTGACTCTAAACACTAAGAATCACCCAAGGCCTCACCATCAAGTCGTACTCCGGTTTCGGGATAAAATTGGAGGAAAAAACTCAATTAATTATTAAGTCTTAGTAGGGAGATGATAATTAACCAAGTGAAAAAAAAACCTCCCAGAGAAATACTCACTTTTTGGCAAGGTCCCAAGCTACCTAGGCCTATTATAGACTCAACACTGACTCAAATTCATCATTACTAGCATCACTTATTACAATTTTCCGTAGGGCGTGGAATCTGGGTACAAGAAAAAGATGATGAGAATTAGAAGTGGAGTCAAAAAACTTTGTTGAACTGATGATATATGATGGTACAAACGTCTTCTGGTTCATCCTTTGGCATGGAGTCTTCTCATTATCATGAGGTACCACTCTAGTGGTTAACATTACCCTTGGATTTTAACCTCGTGGCATCTCCTTTACTGACCATTTGGTTTTAGTGTGGTACTACTTGGGAAACCCCGACTTTGGTTGCGTGGTCCCGCTCCCTTATTCACATATACTACTCCCCTTCCATTCACTACATCCCCATTCATCATCTCTCCCACCTGGGTCCACATAGGGTTAGTGTCCCCATTCTCTTGCCCCCACCTTGGGTGATGCAGGAAACCCTGCTATATACCCACATTCTCACCTTAAGATGCATATAAAAATGCATCCCAAATCTTTGCCCCAAATATGACTCTAAGCCTAGGCAATTTCACAACTTTTACAGGCGGAAGCTTTTTAATCTCACATCTAATGGTTATAACAACCATTACATAAGCGGAAGCTTTCTCTCATTTATAATTTATGGTTAATAACCATGCCAAACCCACTTCACTATTTCTCAATTTAACATTTGACTTTACATCTTAATCAAACCCAACATTCATATAATCAAGCCTCAAGGCTTGTCATGGCATGCGAACATTTCAATGTTGTGGATTAAACTTCAAACAAAACCCATATATCTGATATGAATATGGCTAAAACTCCTTGCCAATATTTGAATTCTGCATACCTTTTCCGACTTAGATAAAACCAAGTCTCAACATGGCATCACGTTAAAATGCTCGATTCACAAGTTATTAAAACTTCAAATCTGGCACAATCTCACCACAAGCTATGAGCTATGCATTTGACTATAACAGCCACACAAACCATCGCATTCATTTCAATTCACTTTTACTAAAAGCTTACCTTCTCCCTCGCTTGCCAACGCTGCAATTTAATGCAGTTCAAGGATCAGACAGATTTTAAAATAGAAATTCCACACCTATTTGCAAGTTAAATATCTTCAACAATTCTGAATATGTTGTGTGCCATTACTCCATTGCCAAGGTTCCGCTTCATTGGCATATAAAACATCGCTGTGATCCGATTGCCATATCCATTCTCTCTTCACGATTTCGCTGGCCTTTACTGTTTTAACAATTCTGGATTTATTTTAAATTGTGATTCCTCCAATCCTTTAGCACTTCAACTTACCAATTCCATCAATTTCATGGGACGGCTTGTATCTTCCGTTCTTGCTCTGCGTTTAACAATTCATGCTACTGGAACGCTACAATTTAACACTCTTACTCAACGTTTGAATTTAACTCATTCTCGTGGTCCCCTTCAGGCGTAAAGCAGACAGAACATTCACATCGCATTTGCTGATTAACAATGCTATTAACGCATCATCATTTCAATTGCTTGTTTGTTCACAGCTTCACTTCTATTTCTGCGCCTTTACCGAAGTTGGGCATCTCTGCAATTTCTTCCACAGTCTATTTCCTTCGCATTTTCTCTTCGGGCGTTCACTACATCTTCAGTCAAAGTTCCTTGCATAGGATTTGATCACCATCAATTTGAATGTGCCTTCGACTCTTCAGCATTGTTTGCCATCACCAACTAACAAATCCTGACCAGTGTTGGATTTGGAAGTCAGCTTCCATATAATGTCAAACTTCAAGAAGTCGACTTCATCATCGCTGTTCTTAACCTGCAATTTGAGAACTATGCCTTCGATCCACGTTTTTGTTTTCCTGCATTATCGAATTCTCATTCGATTGCATACTATTCCTTCAATGTGACACTTCGCGTATTTAGTAACACGTCCAACAACTTTCACAACGCTCTTCAATTCAACAATTTATTCAGATTCTAATCTAATCCCCATCATCGCATTCCAAAGCGGATATGCCAATGTCAACCTGAATTGAAATTCAATTTCAATCCTTTTCATGTATAATCGATCTTCCCAGTGATCAATATACCCAATATCAAACTGGAACTGAAACTCGATTTCAGTCTTTCACATGTGTAATCGATCTTACAAATGACCGATTCACCTAATATATATCTACACAGATTTATATGTAACCTTGCTTGGTTTTAAATCAAGAAATTAATTTAAACATCAACTTCCCAAATCATTTGTAGAATCTCACCTAAACTCCAGTTACAAAAATCAACTCATATGATTCTGAAAACACACTTTCATATTAACAAATGAAAATACTTACAGAAATCTTCATTCCTGGCCTGGTTTTCAGTCATTGGCCCTTTTACAATCGCTCGAAGGCTTGACAAACAAAACTTTGTTTGTTTTCTTCTAATTCCTGTCTCCTACCTCTCTTCTATTCTTCCTGATCTGTTTTGTCTTTGAGGCTTATTAATTTATACAAATTTAATTGAACCAATTTAGGTTCACATCCCTTTAATAACTCAACAAAGTCCTCAAATATCTCAACACCCCTACAATCTAGAATTTATCCCTAAAATCTTGAAACCAAATCTAACTTGGGCTTCATAATTAATTCTTAAATATCTAAAATCTAATTTCTCTCATGTTCTCCAAATCATTTGGGAACATTAACAAACCCTCACAATAATTAATTAAAATTTCTCAAAAATCCCATTAATATTTACATAAAATTAATATTTTCTCACAAACATAAGACCCCCTAAGTTTAATAAAATACAAAGTATTTTCCCGAATCTAATGCTCCTGCATCATTGGGTCAAGCTTGGAACGATGCCCCGTAGATTGAAGCAGCTAAAAAGAAAAGTAAAAGCATGAATGGCCACATTCAACAGGAAAATGTACCACAAAATGCAAAAGATGGTCGAGACAAACATAATTAGCACGTGGACAAAATCCAATACATGAGCTCTACCCCATACCCATGGCCATCACCCTGGTTCCATAGGTCCTAGATGAGCCTCCTTTATCATTCAAGAACCCATGATTGTCCCAACCCCTAAAGGGCAATGAACCACCCAACCAAGAAGGGGGTAATCATTATTATATCTTACACATCATGCTCTTGTCCTTTGAGCCCCGAGCAGTTAATCAAAGAAAAATCATAGAAGGCAAAAGGTATATAAAGAAGAGTGAAAAATAAAGACAAGGGCAACACATTTACCACGATTGCTCCCTCCTACACATTATATACCCAGGTGTGGGCTTCCCTTTTCTAGCTACCCTTGTGCCCCAATATGTGACCTAGGGTTGCCCCTCTCATTCCCTATTCAATTTCACCTCCTTATCACATGCCACCACCATTTGAGGGATGTACCTTGGACATATTATCCCCTTTAAAGGTAGAAAATACAATACATGGCTAACCCCCTTTGGAGCTTGGAGACATTAGCACATGCCAAAGCCCACTATGGAAGGGCAGGCCATTATGAAGTGTCCACTTGTTTTCCATGGTTTGTAAGCTCTTTTACTCAATTACTTTAATGACTTGTTGTACTGGAAGGCTAGGGGACGCATTGGATCTTATGCAGGATTACAGATGGTGTCTATTTGGGTTTGGTCTCCCTATACGAATGTCCTAACCTTCTAAAAGGCTACACTACATTGGCACATATAGGGTGTGTGTAGAAAGCCATGGACCTCCACAGCAGTACACAACACTCCATGGATCCCTAGAGTTGTTCAAAGATTTCTAGAGATCCACCTTTTGGACGAGGAAGATGCATTTGGTACACTATGCCCAGCTCACCCCACAGGTGCACCACACACTTGGCAAGTGTCACGGGACTTGTACGATGACATGGCAACATTCATTCCAACATCTAATCCATTACAGATGGTCTACAAGCATCTTCGACTCATATGGAGAACCATGAGGTCATTTGTGTGCCCCCACACCCACTGGGAGCACCACAGGTTTATTGTTTGGAGAACAAGGGGACACCCCATTGTCCATCACTTTTAAGGATTCTATTATCATTATGGCACTTATGGACCTCATCAAACATCTTAGAGAACCCTACGAAATGCATAGATTATTATTTGACCTCTTGAGAGGCTTATTATTTCATTTGTGAGCTAGTTTGGTGGGCTTGTCACCAAAATTCAATTAATTTGTACATTATTTTATGTTTAGGGGCTAATGTAGGCCCATTAGGTAATTTGAACTCCTAATTGGTGCATAAATAGGAGTTGGATGGATTCATTTGTATCATCACTTGGATTGGGATCTCTCTCTCATTAAAGAACTTCACTTTTTTTCCTTTGTAGATATTTTGGATGATGGATGAATTTTGATGTATGGATTGGGTTCTTTCCTATCTTGGAGCTTCTTATATTGCAAATTTGATGTTGGTTGGATATATTCTCTAACATGTAAGTGCAAGTTTAACGCTATTTTTCATTTTGTTGCATACATTGGAACCTCGCTATTATTAGGGCTAATTGATGCGTGTGTTTATTATGGAATTATGTGTCTATTTAGTTTATTTTTATGTATGGGTCATGTTGGATGAATGAATTTTCCTAGAGATCGTGTTATCTTGATAAGCCTTCACCATTTGTAACGAAATATAAATGCTTTAGTCATTTTTCTTCTCTTGCCTTTAACATTGGACGAAGTCAACTTTTGGAGCCTCCTTGAACAAGAAACAAAATATGTCTTCAAAATTCTCCTTGACTCCATATCCCCAAGAGGAATTAGACTTACAGATTATGATTATTGTTTTAATCATTTCATATACTTCCTGCATGTATATTTGAGTATATGGATGTATCTAACCTCATTCTTGAGGATCATTTGAGACGCAGGAAAGAAAAACTAGATCTGAAAAAGGTAAAGAGGCACTTGATGAAAAGGTGACAAACACTACAAGTTGCCTATGTGAAGGTGCACAGGTATTTGAATACTACAAGGTATGCATGGTATATTGTTTTAATGTTATGCTCCAACTATAGCATTGGATGGCTAGGTAAGCCCTATAGTATGTTGAAAACGTCTCCTTCGCAAATGGTGTTGAACCCTTAGTTAAACTGAGAGGGGAGGTGAATCAGTTTAATGCATTCATGGTCTTGCAAAACTTTCTTTTACACTTATTTACACCTTCATTTCATGATCAACTTAATGTATAATGGAACAACAATCTTAATAAGTGAGCAGCGAGTATTAAGCAGATTAAATACAGAATATCAACACATAATCATCATGCACATAGACAACACATATAAGTGGAAACCCATAAGGGAGAAAACCACATCTTATTATTGTTGTGATGCAAAGGCAAGCTCCAACTCCCTCTCATCGCTGATTTTCTGTAAGCTCCAACCTACAGGAGGCTACTACCTCAATTCTACAAGCTACAACTTGCAAGGAAACCCAACTCCCATCTATTTTTTGCAGGCTACAACCCACAAGAGGCTCCTAACTCAGCCAGCTACCACTGCACATCTATCAAGCTACAACTTGAAACAGAAGCACCAACTCCCATGTATTTTCTGTAGGCTACAACCCACAAGAGGCTCCTACCTCAACCAGCTACAACTGGACATCTATCAAGCTACAACTTGATATGGAAGCACCAACTTCCTCACTCTACAATAAAATCATATGCTGATTTACCTGGATATCAGCTCTATTTTCCTCCTTCTTCACTGCTATCCTTCCAACCTTTATATTTTCTTTAAATCATCTCTGGATATTCACAACTTCTCTATCTCCTCCTTCTTCTTCCACTCTCTAACCTCTTTAAGCATATTATAATAACATCATTTACAGAGATCACCTCATAGTTGTTTGCATTCCATATGGGAATATGAAATGAACAGGTATGACTCTTTACCTTCCACCTTCTCATTTTCTCGCTTAGCACATTCAAGATGTTACAATACTATGTACTCATTTCAGTATTACATTGGATTTTTGCTTTGCCTACCAAAGACTTGCCTCTGCATCACAAGAAATTTAAAAATAATAATACATTTTCAATTATAATCAGTTATTTCCTCAACCCATCAGTTTTTTTTGCTTTGTTGTGCGTTTGGCCTCTTCTGCTTGTTGTCCTTGTGTCTTTTTTGTTTCTGCCGTTTTATTTTAGCTTTGCTGCATAACTGCCCTATTTCTTCTGTTACCTGTGTCTTTTCTGGTGCGTTCCACCTTTTCATCTACCTTACTGTTGCAACACTGTTCTGCACGAGTTCCTGCTCCTTTGTTACACATTCATGCCATTCCTTTGTGACCTGCGGGGTATGGCCCACATAACACTCCCTTTATACACGCGGAGGATTACAAATCCGAGTTTTATCAACATGCATACGTTTTACAATCAAACAACGCATATATATAACATACATACGTTTAACAATCAACAGCGCATACTTTATAACATGGTGCATATAACATATACAGAAAAAGGGCTATCAGGTCCCATAGTACCTTGAACCAATTACAATTCATTGCAAACACTTGCCCGCAGGTTTCCCACTCTACCAATAGAGATAAACCATAAACCGTGCGATCTGCGTTATGTGCTCGTGCGGCTGCTGACACGTGGATTCCCTTCATTGCATCGCATCATTTGATCCTTACCGCATCGCAGCCAAAATAACATTCTTTGCGATGTCTTGAAGTTACAGCGTATTTCATGCGGGATGCGATGTTGTGCACGGTCGACACGTGTCCCTTTATTTCGCATCGCAAAAACTTTAACTTAACTTGCAGTCGCCTTCCTGCTATCCCTTAAGCATTGCGATGTGCAGTATGCAAGCGAGGTCCACGTCATCATGCCACGTCACCCTGCCATGTCACTACCACGTCACCTTGCCACGTCATCATAACTTCATGTGGGGTCAGGGCCACGTCATCTTGCCCCGTCATCACCATGCCACTGCTACATCATCACCATGCCATTGCTACATCATCTTTACGTCACTACCATGTCATCTTCCGTACTTCACATTTCACAACTTATAACAGTTTAACTTAGTGGTTAACTCTATTTCGTGCGATTTGCGATATTGCGTCATGCCACCACATGTCCCTTATCTACTTCGCATCGCAACTGCTTTAACTTACCATACGACGCCTTAACACTTAACTCTTAAATGTTGCGATTTGCAACATTGCTCCTAATGCGATTCGATCTCCATCGTCCATCTCTCGCCTTTACTTTTGCGATCTAATCCTGACTGTCCGTTTGCCTCCCTTGGAATTCTTCAAAGAATTCTCTGCCTTAGTCGATTTTTAGTTTGTTTACACTGTCCCACTCTGTGACTCTAGCTCTTGCTGCTCTCGCCGCTCTTACCTCTTCCTCCCGTCTGTCGCCTCTTCCTGCTTCTACTATGTGCAGGACCTCTGGTCCTCGCTGTGTCTAGCAAATCCGATTGCCTTCAGCTATCTCTACCTCTTTGATGGCTCTGCTGCATTCGCTGCCTCTGCTGTCTCTGCCTCTTTGTTGTCTCTGCTCCATTCGCTGCCTCCGCTGCTTCTGTTGTCTCTGCCTCTTTCCTGTCTCTGTTGCATTCGCTGCCTTTGGTGTCATCTTAGTTGCATTCCCTGCCTTGGTTGCCTTTCGCTGCCTTAACTGCCTTTGTTCTTTTGTTGTTTCTTTGCCTTAAGTAATCACGCTAAAGCTTCTCCATGCTGCTCCTTTGCCTCTTTGTTGCTTCTCTCTACTTTAGGTTATATTTCTATGGCTTCTCTTTTGCCTCTCTGTTGCCCATTGCTGCACATTGCCTGATCTGCTCCTTTGCCTTATAATCGCTGCTTCTCTGCTCTTTTACCATCAATGATAATTCTGGTGTAACTCCTTTCTAATCCTTTACCATCAATGACAATATTTCCAACAGTCTCCCCTTTGGCATTGATGGCAACACATCCACCAATACTCCAATACTTCCTCCCCATTTCATTCTGAGAAGTGTGTTTCTTCCTCTGCTTGCTTTTCAGAAGACCCTTTCTTCTTCTGCATACTTTTCCTCCCCCTTTGACATCAATGGCAAAGGGTTGCACATCTCCAAGTGTAGATTCTATCTTTGCATTTCCTCTCTCTGAGTTGTGTTTAGACCTTCTTCTTTTGACTTTATACCTTGTTGCTCCAGACTGGTACAAAAGTTGTGTTGATTTATGGTAGCATCAGATGCTTTCTAGCCTTGTAATTTTGTATATAAGCTAAGACACATGTATTCCATAAAACCCAAAAATGGTTTTGGAAAATTCCACTTAGAGATGATTTAATTAAATTAATTAATCATTTTTTAATGTTTTCCTAAGTCTAAACTTAGGGAATTTAATTAATTAAAGTATATTAATTAAATCAACTGTGAATCTTCTAGATTAAGTCATGGATCACCTCCAAGTTAATCTTAGCCCTTGATTATGTTTTAATCTCGGCCGTTGAAGAGTCAATGAAAGATTATAAGAAGGAGGGTGAGGGGCCTATGGAAAACACACTTGACACTTGAGCCATTGGGCATTTTCGAGCTGTGAGAGAGAAACACAACTTTTGATCAAGAAAAAATCACTAGGGTTGGGTTTGCTAAGTGATTTGATTCAGTGATCAAGATCCAAAGAGGGGCAGAAGTAGAGATTCGTTAGGAGGACCAAGAATGCATTTTCAGAGAGAGGAAAAGGTGACATAGATAGAGATAGCGCAGTTTTCTGAAGAAGTGATGCAGATCCTGCAGGAAATCACGCAGAAATAGCGCAGATTCTGTTGGAGTTAGTCCAGAGATAGCTAGAGGCTGGAATTTCAGAGCCAAGAGGGCCAAAATTCAACCCTAGATCAGCTAGATCAGTTGCAGAAAAAAGTGACGCAGTTCCTTCAGTTTGCCCACGTGCTTATGCACCAAACAAGCAGAAAACGCCCAGAGGCGGGCGGCCATCACTTACATTGTCAGATCAGCCGGAGATTAGCTGAGTGAGGTATATCTCACAATTTTCACCTGATTGCCTAGATTTCTCTGAAGGGTTTGCCAAATGTTGGCACCCTAGTTGTATTCAAGATTCTGCTGCATAATAAAGAAACCCTCAGATCTGCTGCATCAGTTTTCCCAAGTTGGGTTTTTCAGGGGACAATAGTCCAAAAATAGCGGTGTCTATGTGTGATTACTTGTGCTATTTTTATGTGAAGTCTACAGCATATTTTATTTTGTTATTTAACTCAAGAGAAATGTTAAATAATTGTGTTTGATTATGCAATAGAAGAAATTTAATAAGTAGCTGCAATAGGGTTCTCCACTATAGAATTTTCCCATGGTATCAAAGCTGTCAAATCCAAAGGAAGCAAGGTCAAAAAAAGGGACTGCGCAAACCAGAAGTTTCAGAAGGGACACAACGTAGGAAAAAGCACATATAAGTATGACAGACTTAGATGTCTTATCCTCTAGGTTAAAAGAGGATGATACCTACCTAGCAAGTTCAGTATCTATAGGAATCAGGTATATTGATAGCAGGGCTTCAGCTCACATGACTGTACTACGAGAATACTTCTTGAGCTATAGGGAAGATTAGATGAACTTCCAGATCACTATGGGCAATAGCACGAAGTGCACTCCAGTTGGGAGAGGACCCGTAGTGTTTCAGACGGAAACTGGAACCAGTGTAACGACTCATTCCCATGTTATAAGCAAAACAATATTAGCATGTATACGATATACGCATGTGATAGCTACACCTGCGTATATCGCATACATCGCACTAGTATACGTACCTGTTAATATCTAAGATTTCCCTAAGTTTGAAAACAAACTGAAAACCACCTTATATTTTGTCCTCGCCAAAATATGATAAAACAAAAGACAAACATCAATTAAAAATATATATATACATACATATATATATGTATACAACTAAGTATATTTATATTTAATTGGACTCCTACAAGAACATAATTAAAATATGAAGTAATTAAGTAAATATAAATATCCAAAAATAAAATTAACTTTAAATAATAATTAATTAAATTAAAAACACTTTGAGTAAGACAACCATATATGACAATTATGACCATCAATTATTCGAATGACATTTCCATATATGACAAATCAGACTCTCATTTATTTGAATGACATTTCCCTAAATGACACTCATTCCTTCATTAATGAAAATAAAATCTCGATGGAGTTGTGGCGGTGGAAATGATGTTGAGGCAGTGGAGGAATATGATGGCGGTGGAGGGGATGGTTATTTAAACAATGAAACATGAAGAGGAAGGGGGTCTTTTGTTCTTACATGAAATTGGAGGGATGATCACGGAGAGTGTTCTATGAAATGCTGCTTAATTGGTTGTTGTGATGAAATTGGCTGTTGTGATGAAATTGATAAACTGTGGAAGGGAGACTTACTGTTCTCGGAATTTTGGGCACAGGGACAGAGGAGGCGTCCTCTGGATTTGGGATTAAATCCTAAATTGGCTGGGAGGAACATTTTGATTCTGAAATCTGTTCGCTGTGCTGGGAAGAAGGATCACAGTTCCAGCAATTATCAGCTTGTTCAGTTCATCCGGCAATCATCGACTAAACTCTGGTTTGGATCTCACCGTTTCTAGGTATTTCTCTTAGCATCAACAAGTTACTATGTTTCAGCATCAGTGAGTTACTGTGTTTCAACATCAATTAGTATTATGTTTTAGCATCAGCTAGCTATTGTGTTTCAACATTAACTGGTTATTGTATTGTGAACTTAGAATTAAGTTAAACCGTGAATCTCTCATTAGATTTTATGTTTAAACCCTCTTTCAATTTAATTTCTGCTTAAATATAAGAAATCAGATAAGTATTTTATTTCAAATGATGAACAGAGACCTTACAACCAGTGTCAGGATCACGGATGTACTACATGTGCCAGGGCTTGGGATGAACCTAGTCTCAGTGTCCCAGTTGCAAGACAAAGGGTATGACGTTCACTTTACCGGAAAGAAAGTATATGTCAAGCATCCCAATTGGAAGCAAACAAAGCAGATCGGGATCAGGAGCAACAGACTATATCGGTTGCAGATCGAAACCCCGATGGCACTAATCAGTAGTAATCTTGAAGACAAGAAAGGGTTGAATGAAATTTGGCATAGAAGAATGGGGCACCTACACCATGGTGCATTAAAAATGCTCAGAGAAACAATTGATGGGGCACCTGCTCTCAGCACAGAGCATGATGATGTATGCCAAGGATGTGTACTTGGGAAGTATGCTAAGGCATCTTTTCCCAGAAGTGAAAACAGGGCAGCAAGCATTTTTGGATTGATATACTCAGATATCCGTGGACCAATGTCCACTAACACTCTCAAAGGTGGCAAATATTTTGTCACATTCATTGATGATCACTCCAGGAAGACTTACATCTACTTCATGAAAACAAAAGATGAAATCTTTGAAAAGTTCAAAGAATTCAAGGCTCTTGTTGAAAACATGATGGGGAAGAAGATCAAGACTTTGCGTTCAGATAATGGTGGGGAATACATAGATGGGGACTTCACAGATTTCTGCACAAAGGAGGGCATTAGGAGAGAGTGAACTGCACCATACAATCCAGAGCAGAATGGTGTGATAGAACATTGTAGGAGCAGCCAAGTCCATGTTGCTTGACCTTGACTTACCCCGATATTTATGGGTTGAAGCATGCAATACAACAGTGTATATCTAGAACAGAACAGCTCATAGAGCCTTGAGTAAAAGACTCCTGAGGAAGCTTTCACAAGGAAGAAACTGGAGGTAGGGCATCTTTGGATATTTGGTAGCATGGCTTACTGTCATGTACCCAGTGAGAAGAGAAGCAAACTAGATCAAACTGCAAAAATGGGGTATCTTTTAGGGTACAGTGACACCACCAAGGCATATAGAATCTATATTCCTTACAGTAGGAAGGTTGTGATAAGACGCGATGTTAAGTTCATGGAAGATACAGAATTTTAGAAATTGCGTGATATGTCGCCAGAGGATCAAACTGCAAAAGTTCCCTTGGTCCAAGAACAGCAGGAGCAGCAAGAAGAACAGACAGGAAGACAAACTGTGGTACCAAGGACAGGTACCAACATTTTCACGGAGGAAGATCAGGAAGATACTCAGTCAGAAGCGCAGATAGATCAGGAGGAAGAGTTGAGAGAGCAACCTTCCACCAGTGGACGGATCAGTAGGGAAGCTCAGCAAATACTGAGGGACGCAGAAAACTTTATTGGGACTCCCAGGGATGGGAAGAGACAACGCAGACCTCCTAACAGGTACCAGGCCTTAGTGGCTCAAGTAGAGGAAATTGTTCAGCACCAAGTATGGTTAGATGCCATGATAGAAGAGTATGCTTCTATCATGACAAATGATGTCTGGGAAGTCGTTCCCAAACCTCAGAGCAAATCAGTTGTTGGATCACGTTGGATCTACAAGATCAAATACGCTGCAGATGGCAGTGTCAAAAACTACAAGGCAAGGTTCGTGGCAAAAGGGTATGCTAAGAAGGAAGGCATTGATTATGATGAGACCTTCGCATTAGTTGCCAGATATACCTCCATCCGGACTATAGTATCTTTAGCAGCACAGATGGGATGGGAGATTCATCAAATGGATGTCAAGACAACGTTCTTCAGTGGAGAAATTGAGGAAGAGACATACATCGAACAGCCAGAGGGTTTTGAGACTCATGAAAGGAGGTCTCATGTGTGCGGATTAAAGAAAGCTCTACACAGGCTTAAGCAGGCTCCGAGAGCGTGGTATGGTCGGATAGATAGCTATTTGCAAAAGATGGGATTTGTCAAGAGTGATGCGGATCCCAATCTTTACTAATTGTTGGTAGAGGATGAGCCATTGGTACTTGTACTATATGTAGATGATCTGTTTCTTACAGGATCATCCAAGCTCATCAATGATTGCAAATGGAATCTAGAAGTTGAATTCGACATGAAGGATTTGGGGTTGATGCACTACTTCCTAGGACTGGAAGTTTGCCAAAAGGATGGAGATATCTTCATAGGACATTAGAGGTATGCCTTGGAAATTCTGAAGAGGTTCAGAATGCAGGACTGCAGACCCATGGCCACAACCATGATCACCAATTGGAAAAAGATTGATGCTTCAGAAGATATAGAGGTAGACCCCACCTTATACAGACAGCTCATTGGATCACTGATGTATCTGGTGAACACCAGACTAGACATTTGCTTTGCTGTCAACACTGTGGAACCCAAAAGAGTGCACTGGACCGCAACAGGGCACGTTCTAAGGTATGTATGGGGAACAGTTAGATACGGTATCAGATATGGCAAAGAAGAGGATGTCAAACTCAGTGGATTCACAAATGCAGATTGGGCAGGGAGCTCAATGGACAGGAAAAGTACCTCTGGGTACTATTTCAGCGTTGGCTCAAGAATGGTGTCCTGGTGCAGCAGGAAATAGAAGTCAGTAGCATTGAGCACAGCAAAAGCAGAGTACATGGCAGCTAGTACAGCTACATGCAAAGCAATCTAGCTTCGGAAACTTCTTGTGAGTCTATTCAGGAGCAGGATGGAGCCAGCTAGTGCTTACAGTGACAATCAGAGTTGTATCAAACTCTCTCAAAATCTAGTATTTCATGATTGGTCCAAACATATTGACATCCAATGTCATTTTATTAGAGACTGTGTTCAGCGTGGGGCAGTACAACTCTGGTACATTCCCACAGGCGAACAAACAACAAATATTCTCACTAAAGCTCTGGGAAGAATTAAGTTCACTCAGTTCAGAGAACAACTGGGTATGATTGAAAATCAATTTCAGTAAGAAATGGATCTGTAGCAGCAGAGCAGCAGCAGCAGCAGCGTAGTGCACAGAGAGGCAGCGCAGTGCAAAGTGGTGCTCACACAGTGCAGAGGAGTACTCACGCAGTGCAGCAACATTTTTTGTGCAGTGTTGGTGAGCAGCATCAACAGCACAACAACAAATGTTACAGAAGTCAGATCAGCAGCACATTGAGTTGTCTTGCTAGAGCACTTTCCTCGCTAAGAGGGAGTGTTGATTTATGGTAGCATCGAATGTGCTCTAGCCTTGTAATTTTGTATATAGGCTAAGACACATGTATTCCATAAAACCTAGAAATGGTTTTGGAAAATTCCACTTAGAGATGATTTAATCAAATTAATTAATCATTTTTTGATGTTTTCCTAAGTCTGAACTTAAGGAATTTGATTAATTAAAGTATATTAATTAAATCAAGTGTGAATCTTCTAGATAAAGTCATGGATCACCTCCAAGTTAATCTTAGCCCTTGATTATGTTTTGATCTCGGCCGTCGAAGAGTCAATGAAAGATTATAAGAAGGAGGGTGAGGGGCCTATGGAAATCAAACTTGACACTTGAGCCATTGGGCATTTTCGAGCTATGAGAGAGAAGCACAGCTTTTGATCAAGAACAAATCACTAGGGCTAGGTTTGCTAAGTGGTTTGATTCAGTGATCAAAATCCAGAGAGCGGCAGAAGCAGAGATTGGTCAGGAGGACCAAGAGTGCATTTTCAGAGAGAGGCAGAGGTGACGCAGATAGATACAGCACAGTTTTCTGAAGAAGTGACGCAGATCCTGTAGGAAATCACGCAGAAATAGCGCAGATTCCCTTGGAGTCAGTTCGAAGATACCTAGAGGCTGGAATTTCTGAGCCAAGAGGAGCAAAATTCAGCCCTAGATCAGCTAGATCGGTTGCAAAACAAAGTGACGCAGTTGCTTCATTTTTCCCACGCAAGCTTACACAGTCCAGCGTAGGAAATCACGCAGAGGCAGTAAGGGCATCACTTAGACTGCCAGATCAGTCGGAGATTAGCTGAGTGAGGTATATCTCACAATCTTCACCTGATTGCCTAGATTTCTCTAAAGCATTTGCCGAATGTTGGCACCCTAGTTGTATTCAAGATTCTGCTACATAATAAAGAAACCATCAAATCTGTTGCACCGGTTTTCCCAAGTTGGGTTTTTCCGGGGACAATTGTCCAAAAATAATGGTGTCTATGTTTGATTACTTGTGCTATTTTTATGTGAAGTTTGCAGCATATTTTATTTTGTTATTTAACTCAAGAGAAATGTTAAATAATTGTGTTTGATAATGCAATAGAAGAAATTTAATAAGTAGCTGCAGTTGGGTTCTCCACTTTAGAATTTTCACAAGTTGTTGGGAGAACACTTTTGAGAATCATTGAACTTGTATATACACAGTAAGTTGATACCATCCCAAAGCACAGACTCCTTGCACTTGTTTACAACTGAAAGTGATGATAAGGACACTTCATAGAACAAACTTATATAATCATACTTATATGATCAGAGATGCATCATTGGAACAATACTAAAATACTGAGAATGCTCCATACGACATATAAAGTCTGCTCAAAATATACTTCAGTCCGTATTATGGTCTTCATCTGAGATACAAATATGTAGTACCCATCTATTCAAATATGACGATGCCAATATATCTTTTATAGCTGTGGTTCACCTTTATTGCCTATTGGTGGTGATATGAGCTAGGCTGCTGACAGGGCTATTACACTTAACGGCTGAAAGGTCTTTGTCACTAATGTGAACAATGAATCAAACCAGAGCTTACAACTTATTGTGAGATTAGACAATATCCTTCAATCTAAGAGACCAAATGACTTTACTGCTTGTACAATGTACTTTCAAAACAAACCCTTGAGCCTAGATACATTCAATGTATTGGTCAGTCTCACTTATCAACTATGCAATTTTATTTATGACATAAGGGGGTATGTATGTCAATGATCAACCTCTCTTTAATGGTGAAATACCAGCAAATCCTTTTTGCTGAAGTATGCTTTAGATGAATCAATAACAGACTCTTGAGCTTAAAATGTAAGATTAACACAACTAGTCCTTCATACTTCAGATACTTTAATTGTTCTATCATGATGATCTTCAACAAAACATCTTCAAGTTGTTTATTTGAAATCTCAGCGAACAGACTTCACACACTTTTATGAATAATCTTAAGAAAGAGGCCTTGAAGATATATCTGTACTTACTTGAGGAAGGCATGCAATTATATCTAGAAATAGATATTGCTTCAATGCTCAACATACTACTTCAAGTGTAAACAAGATAATGATCCTTTTGCACTTTCATTGACCTTTTTATGCTTTAATAATGCAAATAACGCTAGGTATACTACCTTGATGTACTTCTGCCATAATACTATGATCCTGAGGACCTGTAACATACCACTGCTTCACTGATAACACTTGGTATTCTGCTGATAGGCAGGCTACTTGATCCAAGTACCAATTGATACTAATTTGATAAACTATGCAGTAATTTCACTTCATCTCGCACATGCACCCATAGTTAAGACAACCTTCATAGTTTCTACTATTGAGCTCTCCACTGTTCTTAACAGCGATCATCAATATACTGAATTTGATCTTGGCATCATTAACCTTTTGCTTATTCTGTCATTCTGGTTTAAAAGAAAGTCATTGCATATTCCTTTCTAGGACTTCTCCAGAACCATTGCTGCTCTATATACAATTCAACAGTTCTAACATAATGATCTTCGAGAAGGCATCTTCAATTTCTTTACATGGAATCTACAAGGGCAGACCACTCAGTTTTATCACTCATTTAATAGCTTTACTCCAAGGGGACCTTCTATAGATGAAAGATGGAATGATATAATGATGATAAACATTTCTCTTACTCATCCTTCTTAAATTTGTTTCATTGCTAACTCTTGTAGTGTAATGCACAGTGTGATCATCCTCTATGGATCTTTCCAGTTCTATAGCTCAAAGCCTAACTTTTGTGATTTTAATCATTCATCACTTAGTGTATTGTTGTCTTCTTAGCTTACATATTCATGGCTGATGTTCCCTCTACCACCATGGCTGCTTGCTACCTTTTCTCCTTCCATCAACCTGTTGGCTATTGAATGCTTCAGGTATTCTTCTTCCTCTATAGTTCTCTGTTAGAGGAATTGTTCTTTCCCTTTCTGAACTTTTAGTTGTTCTTATTCCATGGAGCTCTTCTTAGACTACTTTTATGGGGACTAATTATGAACTGCTCTCCCCCTGGGATGTTGCTTCTTATTTATTGTTGGCTGGATATTTGCGTTGCTTCCTAGAGCAGCTCCCCCTGAGACTATGATGGATTCATTATGTTATTGAAGTAACAGGCTCCCCCTTTCTCTTTTCCTTCCATACTTTATTGGGGTTCTTCATAATATCTGCACTTCTTTTTGATTCACAGTTTTGTCTAATTTGATTGGATTCCATCATCTGTCTAGAGTTCTTTAATATATATGGCAACTTACAGTGTTTTTCATTGTGACCAAGCTTGTGGCATGAATAACATCTTATTTTACCTAAGAAAGGTTGAGTTGATGTATGGAATTTTGTTCCCCTTTTTTAATACAATTTACATTTAACAGATTTATGTCCAAATTCATTGCATGAAAAATAGTAGCCATGGAATCGATTAGTGTACCTAGTGAAAGGTTGTCCTCTCCATTTGTTTGCTTGAGGTAGTGTTTTCATTTTCTGCATCCTTTGCTGGTTGGACTGGATTTGCTTTGTCTTACAGTATGCTGCAATATGTCTAGGTTTGAGGCAGACAAAACAAGTGATACTTCTCATGGGAGGAAAGAACCTCCTTTGACAGCTTCTGAATTTATTCAATTCATATTCAGGAGTGTATGGGCCTTTTGCAGCTGATTGTTTCTTCCTCTCATTCTCTGTCCTTTCATGTTGCTTCTTGTTTCTGTTAGTTTCTTTACAAAACATGTTCTTGATGGCTTCTACTTTTGTGGGAATCTTTTGAGTTGCTTCATTATCCTTTACCGCTTTTACAAAAGTGATATTCCTATTATCTTCTACCTTGGACTTACTTATTTCTCCTTCATAGCCTAACCCAATCTTTATGAGAGGACATTTTTAAGCATTTAGTATTTTGTCCAACTGTTCAGAGCTTTTCATTCATGGAGTGTTCATAGATAACTCCCTTTGAGCATTTTCTAGTTTCTTTCTCAAGCATACTACTTCTTCTTCCAATTTCTTTTGCTCCTGATGTTTATTTTTAATTTTTTTAAGCAGAATGTCTTCCACCTTCCTAGCCTCTTCAAGTTCCACTTTCAACTAAATGAGGTTTTCCGAATCAGGTTCTTCCTTTACATATTTCAGGAGAATATCTTCTTTTTTTCTACACTTGAGTCTAAATCTTTCTATTTCCTCCAGGGCACTCCTTAGCTCCCCGTCAAGATCTACCTCACCTTCTTCCTCATCTTCCAGAAGGAATCCTTTAGGCTCTTCCTTGGCCATCAACACAAATTCAGAGGTTCCTTCTTCATTTGAGGATTCATCTGAGCTTTCAGATGCACTACTATCTTGCTGAGCATAAAATGATTTTCTATTGACTCTCTTCCCTTTCTGCCATTTATTTATTTTGTTTTTCTTTGTCTCTTGTGGTTGGTTCTATGTTTTCTTATGAGGACATTTAGATGCACAGTGCCCCACTCTTCCACAGTTAAAAACTTAAAGCACTTAAATGGAAGTTTACCTTTGTATTTACCCATGCCTTTATCCAATCTTCTGACGAATTTGGCCTCTTCTTCATCTGAGCATGAACATGTATCTTCCTTCTCTTTCATGCACTTGTCTACCTTAAAGGTTGCCTCCCTCACATTTGACTTTCCTTGTGGAAGTCTCATCTCATAAGCTGTTAAGTTTCCAAGCAATTGGTTCATGGTCAAGGTTTCCCAATTTGTTGTTTCTTCTATGGCTGAAACCTTAGGGTTAAACCTGGATGGTAAAGATCTCAATATATTTTGCACAATTACACATTCCTTAATGGGTTCTCCTAGAGATTTCATGTTATTCACAATTTCCGCAACCTTTAAGAATAAACTGGCTATATCTTCAACTTCATTCATTTTTACAATTTCAAACTGAGCTCTATAGGTTTGCAGCTTGGCCATCTTCACCTTTTTATCTCCCTCATGGATACTTTCTAATGTACCCCATATTTCTTTGGCAGTCTTACTGTGCATTACTTTGATAAATTCTACCTCACACAGACAACTTAAGAGTGCATTCATGGCTTTTACATTAGCTATAAAATCTTGTTTGGCTTCTTTCTCTGTGTCAAAATCCTTTGGGGCACATTCTAATTCCACAACAGCCCAAACTTATATTCCTAAAGACACTATGTACGTCCTCATTCTTATTTTCCAGAAGGCATAGTTTGTGCCAATAAACAAAGGGGCTTTATTTGTTGAGCATCCTTCTAGACTAGCCATCTTGGGGACCTAGGATCTCCTTCCAGTTGTTAAACTGATACAGAAGGAACTGGCTCTGATACCAATTGTTGAACCCTTAGTTAAACTAAGAGGGGGGGTGAATCAGTTTAATGCATTCATGGTCTTGCAAAACTTTCTTTTACACTTATTTACACCTTCATTTCTTGATCAACTTAATGTATAATGGAACAACAATCTTAATAAGTGAGCAACAGGAATTAAGCAGATTAAATACATAATATCAACACATAATCACCATGCACATAGACAACACATATAAGTGGAAACCCATAAGGGAGAAAACCACATCTTATTATTTTTGTGATGCAAAGGCAAGCTCCAACTCCCTCTCACCGCCGATTTTCTGTAGGTTCCAATCTACAAGAGGCTACTACCTCAATTCTGCAAACTACAACTTGCAAGGAAGCTCCAACTCCCATCTATTTTTTGTAGGCTACAACCCACAGGAGGCTCCTACCTCAGCCAACTACAATTGCACATCTATCCAGCTACAACTTGAAACGGAAGCACCAACTCCCATGTATTTTCTGTAGGCTACAACCCACAGGAGGATCCTACCTCAACCACCTACAACTGGACATCTATCAAGCTACAACTTTATATGGAAGCACCAACTTCCTCACTCTACAATAAAACCATATGTTGATTTACCTGGATATCAACTCTGTTTTTCTCCTTCTTCACTACTGTCCTTCCAACCTTTATATCTTCTTTAAATCATCTCCGAATCTTCACAGCGTCTCTATCTACTCCTTCTTCTTCTTCCACTCTCTAGCCTCTTTAAGCATATTACAATAACATCATTTATAGAGATCACCTCATAGTTGTTTGCATTCCATATGGAAATATGAAATGAACAGGTATGACTCTTTGCCTTCCACCTTCTCATTTTCTCGCTCAGCACATTCAAGATGTCACAATACTATGTACTCATTTCAATATTACATTGGAATTTTTCTTTACCTACCGAAGACTTACCTTTGCATCACAAACAATATAAAAATAATAATACATTTTCAGTTATAATCAATTATTTACTCAACCCATCAGTTTTTTCGCTTTGCTGTGTGTTTGGCCTCTTCTGCTTCCTGTCCTTGTGTCTTTTCTGTTTCTTCCATTTTATTCTAGCTTTGCTGCATAACTGCCCTGTTTCTTCTGTTACCTGTGTCTTTTCTGCCGCGTTCAGCTTTTCATCTGCCTTACTGCTGCAACACTGTTCTGCACGAGTTCCTATTCCTTTGTTATGCGTTCATGCCATTCCTTTGTTACCTGTGGGGTATGGCCCACATAACACTTCCTTTTACGATCAAACAACGCATATATTTAGCATACATACGTTTAGCGATCAACAGCGCATACTTTATAACATGGCGCATATAACATATACGGAACAAGGGCTATCAAATCCCACATTACCTTGAACCAATCACAATTCATCGCAAACACTTGCCCATAGGTTTCCCACTCTACCAATAGCAATAAACCATAAACCGTGCGATCTGCGATATACGCACATGCGCAGTGCTAACACGTGGATTCCCTTCATTACATCGCATCGTTTCATCCTTACCACATCGCAACCAAAATAACATTCTTTGTGATGTCTTGAAGTTACAGCCTATTTCATGCGGGATGCGATGTTGCACATGGTCAACATGTATCCCTCTATTTCGCATCGAAAAAACTTTAACTTAACTTGTGGTCACCTTCCTGCTTACCCTTAAGCACTGCGATTTGCAGTATGCGAGCGAGGTCCACGTCACCCTGCCATGTCACCACCACGTCACCTTGACATGTCATCATAAATTCCTGCGATTTATGGGGTCAAGGCCACGTCATCTTGCCACGTCACTACCACATCATCACCATGTCGCTGCTATGTCATCTTTAAATCACTGCCATGTCATATTTACGTCACTACCACGTCATCTTCCGTACTTCGCATTTCACAAATTATAACCGTTTAACTTAGTGGTTAACTCTATTTCGTGCAATTTGCGATATTGCGTCATGCCACCACGTGTCCCTTATCTACTTCGCATCACAACTGCTTTAACTTACCATGTGACGCCTTAACATTTAACTCTTAAATGTTGCGATTTGCGACACTGCTCCTGATGTGATTTGATCTCCACTGCCCATCTCTCGCCTTTACTTTTGCAATCTAATCCTGACCGTCCATTCGCCTCCCTTCGAATTATTCAAAGAATTCTCTTCCTTTGTTGATTTTTCGTTTGTTTACACTGTTCCACTCTGTGACTCCGGCTCTTGTTGTTCTCGCCTCTACCTCTCGGCTCTCGCCTCTTCCTCTCGTCTGTCGCCTCTTCCTGCTTCTGCTATGTGCAGGATCTCTAGTCCTCGCTATGTCTAGCAAATCCAATTGCCTTCAGCTGTCTCTTCCTCTTTGTTGTCTCTGCTCCATTCGCTGCCTGTGCTGCATTCGCTGCCTCTGCTATCTCTACCTCTTCGCTGTCTCTGCTCTATTTGCTGCCTCAGCTGTCTCTGTTCCATTCGCTGCTTGTGCCGCATTTGCCGCCTTTGTTGTCTCTCTTCCTATTTGTTGTCTCTGCTCCATTTGCTGCTTTGGTGCCATCTTAGCTGCATTCACTGCCTTAACTGCCTTTGTTCTTTTGCTGCTTCTTTGCCTTAAGTAATCACGCTAAATCTTCTCCATGCTGCTCCTTTGCCTCTTTGCTGCTTCTCTCTGCTTTAGGTTATATTTCTATGGCTACTCTTTTGTCTCTCTGCTACCCATTGCTGCACATTGCCTGATCTGCTCCTTTGCCTCATAACCGCTGCTTCTCTGCACCTTTGCCATCAATGACAATTCTGGTGTAACTCCTTTCTAATCCTTTGCCATCAATGACAATATTTCCAACAAATGGCTAATGCATGCATATGAAAGTGATTTGGATTTATGTTTCCTATGATAAGATGGTGCACCTAGTATTGAATATTTTGATCATGATGATGTTCTTGATTTTGTGAGGCTACTTATTGTTGATCTTGGATATAGTGGCATAACTTGATGTTTGGCTAACATCTATTGTTTTTGGAGATCCTGATACTGTGAAGAAGGTTAGCACCTTGACTCTAGTAAATGATACTCTTGACCCTTGATATGCAAAAGACATGTTGGATCTCTTATAGAAGGTTACCTCATTGTTATGGTATTGATAATGTTTCTTATAAGTATGATGAAAGTATGTTGACACTCTTGTTGTTTTGGTAGAGTTTTATTGAATGACCTAACTTGATCCTATTGATCATGACAAGCATGGTAACCATGATAGAACTATGAGATTGATACTCTCGATCTCTTATTAAACCGTGGTTATGTTTTTTATGTGATTAGTAAAAACTGAATGCTCTAACTTGATGGATTGACTTGACAAAAGTGCTATTGTGTTCATGATCCTTGAAATGTGATGTCTCGGTTGTTCATTGCCCCTATCTTGGGAATCTAACCCTTGATGAAAGGTCGATGTCATGATGTGATGATGTAGTAGTTGACCATGATGGATATATGTTTGATTTTATGATCTAACAGATCTATTGTTGCATGACTCTAGTAAAGATAGGTTGATGACATGAATGAAGATGAATGAGGTGGATTCTCATTCAGGGGGAGAATCTCTCCTAAAAGATTCTTACTCATATTACCATTTGTAGTATGATTTATGGGTATCTGACATTGTTGATCAACAGAGTTCTGAGTCTCACTCACTCAAAGGAAGACCCATAGGTGGGACTATGCCTGACAGACACAAAATTGAAGTTTTTTACAAGAAAACAGATATTCACATGGAGGATGTCAGTTCTATAGATATGTCGCTGAAAGATTTGAGAACAGGGAAGTTTGAATGTTTGTTATAATATGAACATGAAGATTGAACTTGAGTTTGCAGGTGACCGTGACATACATATAGATATGTCATTATGTTTACAGGAATTTGACATGATTTGGCTAATTGATATAGATGAACTATGTGATGTCTGATGATAACTTAGACATTTGGCTCAACGATTGAGATATGTCTAGGACTATAGATCTTACCATGATAGAAAATTTGGATTCGACAAGATGTCTAATGATTTGACTTGACGACAATGATATATGAGCATAGTGACTGGTATTATGATCATGGGAATGACTTGATGAAGTTTGGATTGATATTAAGTGGTTGATGACAACCTGTTGGCATGATAATAGATGATGTCATGACTTGATGAAAGCTTTACCTGTCATCTGGTCCGAAGAATTGACAATAAGATATTTATGACTTTTGATATTAGTATTGATCTAGCTTCTAAACTTTGATAAGTTGATTTAGTTGATTTGATGGTATAATAATGATTTATGAAAGGATGGGCATGATGATTAGGTAAAGTGTTATGGTTGCAGTGAGCATTGCATGAAGCAACCTCCCCCAATCCAGATAATGTCTGCATTGACAGTTATCTGATGAAGCGAGGATGATGTATTGATCCAAGCCTTTCAGAAGTGTTTCAAGGTATGAATTTGATTTTGATTTTGGTTTTTAGATATTGACGATTTACTTTTGTCAGGTAAAGAGCCTCTCATGATATAAGTTAGAGGGAGATGGCTTCTCAGGCTCAAAATGGTATATCATGTCATGATGAATCGATTTTTGAAGTTGAGAAAAGATAATCTATTGAAGAAGTATTGGAAAGAAGAAATGAAAGTCCTTGGACACCTTGATTTGAAGTTCAAGATGTTGTTGAACCTGACACAACAACCAACAGTTGATTGAAGCATCGATGTTCCGTTTAGAACATACATCTTATATATACAGTGATGTGCATAGAACCTAAGTCGATTCAGGGTTGAGTCACTTCATTCACATTGAGTTGCCACCGAAAATCCTTTGAGATGTTTGCATGAGATGATCTATTCTTGGTCTGTAATCTTCCTGCTATGATATATGACTGTATGGATATGTTGATGTTGATTATTGATGAAGATGAGCACATATGAGTGTTGCTTGAGTATGAGATCTTCCATGATGAGAAGTTTGTAGCACGAACGAGGTTGAGTATGATGTTGCTAGCATGGCTAGCTATGAAGCAGGATGAAGAAGCGTTTGAAGAGATGTTTGAGAAAGTTCTGAATATGACATTGTTACATTGCGATGACATAGAGAAGCAGAGAATCCCATATATATATATATATATATATATATATATAGTTGGGACCTAGATTCTCTCATATATTGAGATAATGCAGTTGTACGATTGTACAAGACAAGCTTAAGCTTGTGGTTGGCACCTCCTTGAGAGGGAGGATAATTCCTTTTGTGATTTATATGATTATTTATGTTCTAACATGATATTTGAGTTGATGGCCTTTATGAATAGGAGACAGCGGCTACTGATAGATTGTAATATACCCAGTTAGCAGTCAGCTAATTGGGAATATTAATTTTGACAGATTTTGGCTTTTCGTAATGTTAGGCAGAAATAATGTGGGTCTAGACCCACAAATCATATTAAAGCAAGCAAAAGTATTTTTCCTATAGTTAGAGGTAAAAATCGGGGCCTTCGTGGGGGTCAGCAGAGTCAATGAGAAGGATTTGCGTTTGGCTAAGTGGCAGCGCTGAGAGTGGCCGAGAAAGGGCAGCGTAGGAGTGGCCAGTGAGGGGGCATCACAGTCCTAGGTGGGGCCCAAGAGGAAAGTTGGGCTATTGGGGACAAAAGGGAAGAGGCAGCTCATACCTCATCATTCATTCACCTAAGTATTTTCTATCTTCTTGACTGAGCACGCTTGAGCAGGAGAGCCAAGTCTGCAATGTTGTTAAGCACAAGAGATCTTCAAGCGAAGAACGCAACCCCTTGCCTCGTGGGACTTCGAGTGTCTGCTCAGGAGAGGAAGTTCCACCATTTTGTGAGAGAGATTCAGAGCATCAACAGCAAGAGTGTGTAGTGCCTTCAGGACTGCGTAGAGGCAGCAGGGACTACGCAGTAATTCTGCAGTGTAGTCTAGAGGAAGTAACGGAAGTGTGGGAGAGAAGAGGAGTTTCACCGAAGGATTTGGAGAGGAGGCTAGCCACCTCCTATTAGGGATTTTGGCAGTGTTTCAGAGGCATTTTCCAGCAGTTTCAAACAGAAGGTCGAATTCCCCAGCAAAGCAGCGTGCCAAGCCCAAAGGGGCCATTTTCTGGGGTCGAGCTTTCTGCAAACCCTTTGCCGGTTTTTGTGGGTTTAGTGAGATGAGTCCAATGACCAATTCTCGGAATTTTATGAGCATGGGAACTAGGCCAACCAACAGTCTGAAATTAGGCAGTAGCAGTAAATTCCAGGATTGGGTAGTGCAGTGGGTCAGCCACACAGAGCATACTTCAGCAGTTGATTTGCTAGGATTAGAGTTGTTCTTCATTCCTTCTAAGCACAATATTGTACTCTTTCCTAGCAATTTAATAAAATGGCTCAGCACTGAATTTGGTCTCATTTCTTATGTACTTAATGGTGTTTTCAATTTTGTTGTAGTTACTTGTCTATTTGCACTTTTATTACTGTTAATCCCCATTTGGGGATATTACAGTGGTATTAGAGCTCATAGACTTCGCTCACCCTCTGGAGCAAGCAGTCTATGACACCAGAAGATAGACAGAACATCACCTACCGGATACAAAAGTATAGGAGCAAGGAAAGGAGGCTTGAAATCACTCTTGACCATGTTGACAGTGTTTCGGAGGTCGAAGAGAGAGAGATGGCAGAAGAGATGAGAAGGATTTTGCCCACCTTCTGAAATCGATGCAAGACCTCTCCAAGAAGATTAAGGAGATGGGTCAGAAGCTTGGAGGAGACAGTAAGCAGAGGGGAATTCAAGGGGAATTCCAGATTAGGGAAGGATATGGCACTTCACACCACTAGACCGGTCCTCACACTACGCACCAGGTTGTGCCACACACTCCACCACGCTCTACCATTCCCACATTTCTAGCCTGAGGAGCAGGAGGACAGCAAGAGTCGGAGGTGGCTCATTATGGAGCTTATTTTACGAAGTATCAATCCTACGGACCGGAGTTTGGAGAAGCCCTCACCTTCAACGAGTTTTTCCAGCTAAAGAACAACAACAGACCCAAGGGCCTGTGAAAATTTCTGAATATGCTCAAACAAAAACCCTACTGTTAAATTTCTGATTACTTCTACTTGCATTAAGTTATTAATCTAAAATCTCCAGCATTAACATCGAAGTAAATGCATTATCAGCCTACACATACAGATCTAAACTAAATAACATGCACAATGACAAAGTGACACAAAATGATTTTATGGACAACTGTCCCCAGAAAAACCCAATGCGGGAAAACCGATCTTCTGGTTGCTGGAGAGTTTTTATCATTAAGCAAAATCTAAGTACTACATATTTGAGCACCAAACTAGTTAACCCAATAGAGAAATAAAAACTACAGCTATACCTCTGTTCTGGAGACAGAAAACTGACTGATTCACACCCTCAAACAGGATTTACAAAACTCAGTCTTTTCTGGTCTACAGGAACCCCAGTGCTACTCTGAAGTCCTTTGCGTCAAGCCTTGTGCTACTCAGGAAGGGCCTGCATCACCCCAGACTGGGTTATGCTGCCCCTGCATTGCCCTGGATGGCCCTACATCAGTCCTCCTGGGACTACGTCAGCCCTTCTGGCACTGTGTCAGTCCTCCTGGCCTCCTGCTGCCTTTATGTTGCCCCTGTTGGGCTCTAGGCTACTCTGCGTAGCTACTGCCTCTAATTCCTTTGCGCTGCTTTGGACTGCTGCTTCTATGCCCTCGTTGTACTCTTGGCTTGGGCTACACCATCCCCCTCGCCAATACTGCCCCTCGCTGCAGCTGAAACACTTCCTAAATTCTTAGCAAACCATGCCCTAGAATTTCAGCTTAGCTTCAGTGCTCTGCCAGTGTGTGTGTCCTCCAACTGACCCCAAGCCCTCTTCTTATACTTTTCTAGTTGAAACATCAATGGCCGTGATCTAATCTTGAATCGAAAGCTAAGATAGAAGATGCTTGATCTGCGTGACTTAAGTCATTTTCATCACATGTTTATTTTAATTAACTTTAATCTTTTAATTTTCCTAAGTTAGACTTAGGGTCCTTAATTAAAAAGATTAATTGATTAAATATCTCTAAAACAGGATAGAATTTCTTAAAATGCTTTTTGGGTCTTGGAGATCTTGTGTACTCTAGTCCCTACACAAAGTTTGGGAGCTAGAGCACATCAGATGCTACCTCAACACCCCAAAATCTCAACACTCCCTCTTAGCGAGGAATGTGCTCTAGCAGCAATACTTCACCTTGAAGTTCTGCCCTGATCTCTGGTGTGAGTCTCTGTGCTGATGCTTGGCCTGCTGCCTTTCATCATTGCGTTGTTGCTGATTTTCTATACTACTGCCCATGACGCTGCAACCGCCACTACTACATTCGTACTGCAGCTCCCTCTCAAATTGCTGCATCGTGCTGCCAACTGCTACACTGCGACTCAGTTGCTGAGAGTAAGCAACTAAAGGACTCCTACCCAATCTTTGACAAAAAAGTCAGTTGGGCTGCATCTTCATCATTGAAGCTCCATAGGCTGCTACTCTGTGTTGTCCTGTGGAGGTTGTTGCGCAGCTGCAGCTCTGCACTGCATAAGAAAACCTCCTCTGTGTTGCCTCTGCGCTGATGTCCCCTAGATTGTTGTTGCGCTGTGTTGTCCTCCTAAAACCTCTGCGTTGTTGCAGCTCTGCACTGCGTAAGAAAGCCTACTCTGCGCTGCTGAAGTCACATCAGGTCCTCTGCATTGTTGTTGTTGCAACTGCACTGCATTGCTCCTTTTCAGCATCTAGCTCTACCTCTGCTCCATCCGTGATCTTCTGCACCCACTGCTCCACTTGTCCCGCTACTGTCTTAAGGCTCCCGTAGCTCGTATCTGATCCAAGAGTTGGGCTACTCAAGGATCTTGCCCCAATCTGTAGCTGCTATTCTACAGATCAAGATCGCCCCACTTTCATGTTTCATGAGCGCTCATGGCTATGTCATCCTCAGAGCCATCGCCTGCTACAGTAGCCTTGGAACTAGAAGCTTCCATTTCCTTTTTCTTCTGAGCACAACTGCTGGCGAAATGTCCAAGTTCGTTGCACTAGAAACATTTGATCTTCAACAGATCATGCTTGTTTTTCCCTTGCTGCCTCTTTGATGCCAAGGCTGCATCTTCCTCTTCTTCCTTCTTCACTTTGCTCGAACCGGTGATGTACTGTCTTTTGGTCATCTAGCGGATTTCCTCTTGTCGAAGGATAGCCCACATGTTGTCCGAGTTCAAAAGGTACGCTCTACCCAAGGGACTTTGGACAAAAGTTTCCCAATCCTCTGTCGCTGCATTGAGAGCAGTCCACAATATGACATCGTCATCTACATTGACCCCCATGCCAGTCAGTTGATCCCGAATCGATTGTAGTCTGGATAGAAAAGGGTCGATCTCCTCTCCCTTGGCCATCATGAATAACCTCAGCTGCTTCTCCAGAAGTATCTTTCTCTGAACCGATCTTCATTCATATAATGTGGTTGCGGGTACCCACATCTCATGAGTCATTGCCTTCTCGGCTATGTGTGGTACCACTTGATCTTTTACCCCCTTCCATGATGAAGCGCTTAGCATGTGTCGTTGCTTCATTATGCTCTGTCAGGAGTTTCGCATCAGTCAGTGTAGCCAAGACTTTCTCTATATGCTCCCTCAAGTCGTATGCCTCCATGACTACTAGGATTCTGGCCTTCCAGATTGCAAAGTTGGACAGGTCGTCCAGCCTATCCTGATCACACAGTCCATGTGGCGCCATCTGCTTAGAAGTTTGTTGGAACTAATCCTCCTCTTTATACTAGAGACTTAGATCTAGGTTCCTTGGTGAGAAAGGCACCCTCTGCTCCCTCTAACAATTGACTCCCTCCTTTGGAAGTTTTCCAAACAAAACGAATCAGCTCTCTTCGATCCTATGATTGATCTACAGATCTCTTTGGCAGGAAATCTTCTGAGAAGTTGTTCTCCTCCTGCTCTTTGTCAACTTAGCTTAGGCTAAATTTTGCACCAACAGAATCTTCACCCCACCAACAACTACTGAAGGTCTGCAGCTTCAGCTTCCGAATCACGGCACTCTGCACAGCAATCAGCCTTTGGACTGCGTCACCCTGGTTGGCCTCTACGTGAGCAGACTGGCCTAGTGCAGCCTCTGCGCAGCGACTATGCAGCGTAGGCTACTCCTGTGTCCCTGTGGAAGGCTCTGCGTTATCTCTGCATCAACCCCTGCTTGGCCCTAGCTACCTTTGCATCCTTCTGCAGCTGTGCTGCCCTCTCTGGATTATCTGTTGTTGCTGCTACTTTCTACAACACAAATTCTTCAACCTTCCTGCTAGAGATTCAGCTAGATCTGCAATCATTCTGATACCATGTGAAAAATTTTGAATATGCTCAAACAGAAACCCTACTGTTAAATTTATGATTACTTCTCCTACTTAAATTAAGTTATAAATCTGAAATCTTCAGCATTAACATCGAAGTAAACACATTAACAGCCTACACATACAAATCTAAACTGATTAACATGCACAATGACAAAGTGACACATAAGGATTTTCTGGACAACTGTCCCCGGAAAACCCAATGTGAGAAAAACCAGCCTTCTGGCTGCAGGAGGATTTTTATTATTAAGCAGAATCTAAGTACAACAGATCTGGGCACTAAACTAGTTAACCCAACAGAGAAATAAAAACTACAGCTATATTTTTGTTCTAGAGATAGAAAATTGACTGATTCACACTCTCAAACGGGATTTACAAAACTCAGTCTTTTCCAATCTGCAGAAAACCCAGCGCTGCTCTGGAAGGGCCTGCTTCAACCTTGACTGGGTTACGCTGCCCCTGCACTACCCTGGATGGCCCTGCGTCAGTCCTCCTGGGACTATGTCAGCCCTCCTGGCACTGCATCAGCCCTCCTGGCCCCCTGTCGCCTATGCATTGCTCCTGTTGGGCTATAGGCTGCTCTGCGTAGTTGATGCCTCTGCTTCTCTGCCCTCGTTGTACTCTTGGCATGGGACTACACCATCCCCCTCGTTAATACTGCCCCTCGCTACAGCTAAAACACTTCTGGAATTCTTAGTAAACCACACCCTAAAATTTTAGCCTAGCTTCAGTGCTCTGCCAGTGTATGTGTCCTCCAACTAATGCCAAGCCCTCTTCTTATACTTTTCTCGTTGAAGCATCAACGGTCGTGATCTAATCTTGAATCGACAGCTAAGATTAGAAGATGCTTGATCCACATGACTTAATTCATTTTCATCACATGTTTAATTTAATTAACTTTCATCTTTTCATTTTCCTAAGTTAGACTTAGGGTCCTTAATTAAAAAGATTAATTAATTAAATATCTGTTAAACAAGATGGAATTTCTTAAAACGCTTTCTGGGTCTTGGAGATCTTATGTACTCTAGTCCCACCACAAAGTTTGGGAGCTAGAGCACATCTGATGCTACCTCAACACCCCAAAATATCAACAAGGCCAAGCTAGAGGAGGAGTGTGCACGCAGGGGAGTGACCTGCAGCGTACCGTGGGAAGGCTTTTTCTGCCAAATTTTGATGGGTCATCGAAGAGTTCAGCCAAAGCAAGGGTGGAGAAGCTAGACATCTATTTCCAACTTAACCAGATGACAGAGGTGGAGGCCATCAAGGTGGCTACGCTGCACTTGGAGGGAGAAGCCCATGACTGGTGGTTTCATGGGATGACTACACTGGGTCACTCAGGGGTGATAGCGTATGATGACTTCACTAGGAGGGTGCTGGAGAGATTTGATCAGAGGGATCTAGATGAGCACTTTGGGGAGTTGACCAAGCTCAAGCAGGGAGGGAATCCTGCAACCTACATCTCAGAGTTCTTGAGGTTATCAGTGATGGTTCTGGATCTGTCAAAACCCAGGAGGATCTTTATGTTTATAGATGGCCTGGTAGAGCCATTGCGTGGGCTAGTGAGGTCAACTCGACACACTACGCTACAGGACGCAGTTGGGTGGACCCGAGACTTGCAGGATGCATTATCAAGGACTAGGATCCCCATACCCAACAAACCGGCCTTCCAGCAAAGAGGAAGGGACACAAGAGCTCCACCCCTAAGAGAAAACCAGGTGCGGGGGCCATTAGATGATAATACCCGGAGAGATCCGAGGAGGAAGAAGCTCAGCTTCACATGCCAGGAGCCATGGGCATCGGGTCACAGGTGTGCCATAGGAAAGGCACACTACATTGAGGTCTACTTAGATAGTGAGGGAGAGGAGGAGACACTCTTCGAGATGGGAGGAGATGACATCGCAACTGTGTTGAAAAGTATAACTAGGTCGGTCTTCATGTTGACTATGTAATTATGAATTTATGTAAAGTAGAAGACAAAGATAATAAAATGTATTTTGTACTTGCCTCATGAGTTTCATGAGCAAGAGCTTATTATAGGTTAGTAGACTTCTTCTTGATCTCTAACTAGGTTTTTGTCTTCTAGATATAAATGTAACATGTGTCATATGTATATGAAGCATCTAGTCTAAGAAATGCTCCAAGACCTAGTCAAAGAAAACGTGGACCAATGGCTTATTTCAGCTCTACATCAATGTTGAAAAATCAATCTATTATGATGTGTTACAAGTCGGCCTTCAACCAAGTGATAAGTCAGCCTACATGCCATAGTGCTAGTCGGCCTAAAAGACAGTGAGTATGTCTATATTTATATACCTAGTCTGTGGCTCTTTTGATAAGGAATAACTCGGCAATCTCTGAAAACAGTTTACGAATTCTTGTAAGATTCAATACGAATGTGTTGAGATGGGCTTTCAGTGCGAAGTTAAAAGATTTTGAAAATAGTGTGGATCTATTGTTCGGTCATCTTTGAAGCAGATTGCGGATAGTATAGTATGAAGCAAATTGCGCATAGTATGAAATAGATAACGAATCGTCTAAGGAAGATTGTGAATGCCTGAAACAAGTCTGCGGATTGTTCTAAAGAAGATGCGGATATCTGTGATTTCAGCTAGGGTATAAAGTTCGGAATATAGAAAGAGGCTTGTATTAATATGTGGATAGATCTATAACAGAACTCAAGGATCAGTTCAGTTTGAATGCGGATTACAAGTCTGAACCAATGCGGGGTTAATGAAGTGTGAGATATATCATAGCATCTCTCAGTATGATGTATTCTGAAGTGTATGCGAAGTCAATGCAGCAGATGACTAAATTACTGCGATGCGAGAAAGGAAGGTAAATATTCCTGATCTCAATACATAAAAGAGGCAGTATATCCCTATGAAGAATATTTCAAAGACATGTGAAGAGAAAGGGTCTCGAGTGACCTTGATAGAAACTAGTAACTGAGAAAGATTGACCTAGAGATCAAGCTCTCTAGTGTTGGTGCAGGACAGTGCAGATTGGTATAGAAAAGATTAGCGTTGGAGGTCAACTAAGAAACAGTGACAAGGTCTTTGATGCATATATAGGTCAAGGGTCTAAGTCTGGGTCATGGTACTTGTCATTTAAAGATTTATAAGAAGAATTTCTGGTGGGTTTTCCTCTCCAAGAGGGAGAGGTTTTGCCCTGGCTCTAGGAGCCTAATTTGTGTGTCTCGTGTATTTTGATAATTGACTTAATGAAAGATTAACTAAGCTAAAAAAGAGAAGACACAAGTAATCCAAGTAAGCTCACAAGTAATTATCAAGAAGAGAATTTTATATTAATCTCCAACCCTCCAAATTCTCAACATGGTATCAGAGCTAAGGTGCTGCAGAACTCAACGGCTGCTTGACAAAGAGACACTCCAGGAAGCAAAAAAAAAAAAAAATCAAAGTTTGGGAAAAGAGTCAAATCAGTTTGCAAGGAAGACTCTCAAGATCTTCATCTCATTCAAAGGATCATATTTTCAAGAAAATAATCTTTGCCATCAAAGATTTACATTCAAGACAGTGGTAGAAGAGACATCATCTTTTAAAGACATCCTTTACCATCAAGGATCCAAGATCATCTAGATTGAAGTTTTCTATCTAAGAAGAAGCTCCTAATTTCTTCATCAAGGAAGCTTCTAAAGGAGATAGTCACTTACTCAAGTAAGTATCTATGACTTTATCTAAATCTATCAAAATGTCTTCTTTGCAAAGAAAGCATCAAACTAGTTAGGGTTTTCAAACTTTCCTGCATGGAAGTCAAGGACAATGAAGTCATGCCAAATACATGAAAGGAGATATAAGAGCCCAAAGGATTCTTGCAAAATTCATAAAAGACTCCCTCATCTTCGAGGTATCGAATATAGAATCATCAAATGGAATATATGAGAAATTGGTGGAGCTATTCTCTGTGAGTATTGTAGGAGAAGAAATTTCTCTGAGATCATCTGCAGGAACTGGGAGAAGTAATGTCTGACACTGAGATGACTAAAGCGGTGTTGAAAGCTCTGCCAGATGAATAGGAAAACTTAACTTCAGGTTTATACGGGAAGAAAGGAGCCACACCATTTCACGATTTAAGGTCTCTATGTAAAATAGAGGAACCAAGATTGAAAGCCAAAGGTGTTACATGATCAAGTAAAGGGAATCAAGCCATTGAAGCCACGCCAAGGAAGAAAGGAAGATTCGGTAAGTTTGGTCCTCGGAATAGTATGGACAATGCACGATGCTTTGGATGTGATAAACTTGGGCATTATAAAATAGATTGTCCTATATTTGAAAAGGACAAGAGAAATTGGGAAGAAGCCCATGTCTCATAAATGAGAGAAGAACCTGATGCAAAGAAATCTAAGAAAGAAGAAGCGAGGGATCTCCACCATGATTAAGATCATCTTCTCATTTAAGTGATTTCTTTGGTTCTATGATAGAAAGCAGTGTAGCATCCTAATCAAAGCATGGTAGGAGTTCTTGGTAAAACAGCTCCTGGAAAACCTCTCTGATAACTATACTGATGGAAGGCATTCATCAAGATCAAGGGTCAACATGAAAAATAGAATTTTGGGATGTGATGACATATTGATGGAGCAGGCCAAGGGAATGGAGCTCTTCATTCTAGTAAAACTGCGGAAGGATGACTTAAATGAAAAAGGTATGAGGTATGTATATATTTATATGCCGACACTGGATGCTGTGAAGTCATGTCATATGGTTGCAAGTAATAGACTTCTACATTTAGAAGTATGATCTATGAAAGAGGATCTCTCGGTGCACCAACAGATGAACTCAACATTATGTATATCCTCATGGAATATGAGGTAGCTGTATATGGACAAGGAATTGGAAAATGTGTAAGTTCCTGGAAATGAAGAATGTACAGAAAGGAAGAGATCATAAAATGCAACCATGTCAAGAGGCAATTATCATCCGGAAACCAAGAAGATGTGACTAGGAGATCTCCTGGGAGGATATGTAGACTCTGACAGAAGTCTGGTAAAGAAGAAGAACCTTGACAAAACATATCATTAGGAGATGTGTCAATCTGAATAAAGGATGTCGATGCCTACAGTAAGATGTCATGATGGAAGATCATCACTGAAGTAACTTTTGTTTCAAAAGTTCATATGTATATGTTTATCTGGATGAATTTGTGTAGGGCTGCTAATCATGAGTAAGGATGTATGATCCTTGAAGATGATTCAAAGGAAAGCAGCATGGAATAACGGTGGACCAAATGAGAAAGACTGATGAATCACTTTCTGATAGTGGACATGACTCATGAATGAAAGTGATGGATGATCTATGCCCTATGAAACCAAAAGTTGAAGATTCCTCAATATCGAAATCCATGACATCAAGGGGAGGAATTCTTCATGAGTAGCTGGATTGCTGCTACAGGACCCTGGTTGAGAGGGAGCTTGGTGGTAAGTTTCTTGCTTGGAAGAAACTTGAAGTATGTCCTTCCTATGTTAAGAGGGAGTGACGTATGTGATTCTCTATTGCATGTGTCATGCACTAGACCAGGACTAACAGTCATAAGTCTTAGTGAAGGCCATGTGAAGAGAATGGACAGACACATCATTCTGGTCTTCACCTGGAAGACAGAATGGAGGATTGGGTAATCATCTGGATTCGATACTCTTTGAGAATGAGATAGGGCATTCAAGATAAAAGTACTCATGGACTGATATTCTTTGAGGGTTGGCTACCCAAGAGAAGAATAGTCCAAGAAGGTCATACTCTGGGAACACCTAGGTGGGGTATGTACCTTGGAGAGACAATGACTATGGTGTCTATTAGTCATGTGTTTTGCCAACATTGTAGCCCATTGTCTCGTTGAGAGATGGGGCTGTTAGTCAAGGCCTTGAAATAGGACAATGCTGGTTGATATGATGCTATACAGATGTGATTACCAATCCAATTCTTCTTATGAGATTCTTCAATTTGAAAGTAACCATGTACCTATACAAATATCTCCCTAGTTAAGAGGGAGTGTTGAAAAGTGTAACTAGGTCGATCTTCATGTTGACTATGTAATTATGAATTTATGTAAAGTAGAAGACAAAGATAATAAAATGTATTTTGTACTTGCCTCATGAGTTTCATGAGCAAGAGCTTATTATAGGTTAGTAGACTTATTGTTGATGTCTAACTAGGTTTTTGTCTTCTAGAAATAAATAAATGTAATATGTGTCATGTGTATATGAAGCATCTAGTCTAAGAAAGGCTTAAAGATCTATTCAAAGAAAACATGAACCAATGGCATATTTCAGCTCTACATCAACGTTGAAAAATCAAGCTATTATGATGTGTTACAAGTCGGCCTTCAATCAAGTGATAAGTCAGCCTACATGCCAAAGCGTTGGTTAGCCTAAAAGATGGTAAGTATGTCTATATTTATATACCTGGTCTGTGGCTCCTTTGATAAGGAATAACTCGGTAATCTCTGAAAACAGTTTACGGATGCTTGTAAGATTCAGTACGAATATATTGAGATGGGCTTTCAGTGTGAAGTTTAAAGATTTTGAAAATAGTGTGGATCTGTTGTTCGGTCATCTTTGAAGTAGATTGCGGATAGTATAGTAGGAAGCAAATTGCGTATAGTATGAAGCAGATATCGAATCGTCTAAGGAAGATTGTGAATGCCAGAAATAAGTCTGCGGACTGTTCTAAAGAAGATGCGGATATCTATGATTTCAGCTAGGGTATAAAGTTTCGAATATAGAAAGAGGCATGTATAAATATGCGGATAGATCTACAACAGAACTCAAGGATCAATTCAGATTGAATGTGGATTATAAGTCTGAACTATTGCGAGGTTAGTGAAGTGTGAGATATATCACAACATCTCTCAGTATGATGTATTCTGAAGTGTATGTGAAATCAAGGCAGTAGATGACTAAATTACTGTGATGTGAGAAAGGAAGGAAGGTGATTTACCTTCCTGATCTCAATGCATAAAAGATGCAGTATATCCTGTGAAGAAGTTTTCAAAGACATGTGAAGAGAAAGGGTCTCGTCTGACCTTGATAGAAACTAGTAACAGAGAAAGATTGACCTAGAGATCAAGCTCTCTAGTGTTGGTAAAGGACAGTGCAGATTGGAATAGAAAAGATCAGCGTTGGAGGTCAACTAAGAAACAGTGACAAGGTCTTGGATGCATATATAGGTCAAGGGTCTAAGTTTAGGTCATGGTACTTGTCATTTGAAGATTTATAAGAAGAATTTCTGGTGGGTTTTCCTCTCCAAGAGGGAGACTTTTTGTAACGACCCATTCCTAATTGATAAGTAAAATAACATTAGTGAGTATACAACATACGCATATGATAGCTACACATGCATATATCACATACCCCGCACTAGTATTAAGACTGCCTAAGTAAGAATAACGAATTGAATATTACTATATATTTTATCTCGCCATGATATAACGAAATATCAACAGGATACCTAACACATATACCGCTCTATCTGCATATGCATGGGAGAGTGTTATTTAAGAAAATCAGATTATAATTTAGTTACAAATTATATATGGGTGAACCAATAAAGTAATAATATAATTAATTAAGATAAAAACAAACATAATACAAATTAAATTCAAATTAAGACCTTACATAAAGCCATCACATCTACGTATCTAGATAAGGATTCAATATGGATATTTCATGCACTTAACCCCAAAACCTTATCTCTAAGTTAAATATCTCCTTAAATGAACATAATATCTCCTTAAATGCATACCCACCCTCATAAATGAGACAATATCTACGGGAGTTGAGGGCAGTGGAGAAAATTAATATAAGGGAAAGGGATGTGAAGGAGGGGGGGGACGGTCTTTGGAGGAAAAATTATGCATTCCGTCAAAAGGAAAGATTGAAGGATACTATCAGCACTGGAAGGGAGTTTCACCGTTCTTGGGATTCTGGGCACGAGGGTAGAAGAGTGATCTTCTGGATTTAGGATTGTTCCTAGATCGGCTGGGAGGATTATATTGTTTCGGTGAATTGTTCCACTGTCCACAGCGTCACAAGAGGAGAACCACCATTAAAACCATCAGCTACATTCCAGGTATTTCTTTTATGTATAGAATAGTTTCTTAATTAAATTTTACTGTTGTTGAATTGCATTACTGCTGAAATATATGTTTAGATTAACATTCCTCAAATGAAATTACTGTGTATGGAACCTTACATATGGTATCATAGGGCTAGTTCAAACCCTTTTCGACCTAGTAGGCCCTGAAATTTTTGCAAAATTCCAGTCTATAGCATGAAAATTAACAAATAAATAAGTGGGGTTATTATTACTTTTTCCGGTTAAATATTGTTCTATCATTCTATTTCAAAAGCTCTCAGAAGTTACTTTGAAGCTGGCCCATAGTTGGTAAAATCTTCAGTGTTTTAAATCTCTAAAAACCTTATTAAAAGAAGAGACAGTTTTTCAAATTAACATAGACTGGGAACCATTGCAGAAACTTTTGAGAAATCCTTTACATACTAGTATGGATTATTTATACTAGCCCTTATCCTTAAGCTTGTAGTATAAACAGCGAGCTATCAAATGCTACTCAGCTCTCTTTTGCTGGTCATCTATAGCCTTAACTGCAGTTGACAGTATGACTGGGTTTAACTCTTTCCTTGCTGGAAGGATTATCTTCAGCTCATTTTGAACATTTTAAATAAGGGCCCAGGATTCGGCCCTTCTTCAAAATTCAATTTGGATTTTGACTTGCAAACCCTTGAAAAATAGGCAAATCTCCGATGCTTTCATAATACATATTGATAGCAGCTTTAATATGGATAGAACTCCATGTTTGCAGATTCTCTAGTTGACGTAGAATCCGGCTTCCTAAGGTCAGTCCTGACTTTTGAGTGCAGACATTTTCTTTTTCTTCCAAATACCTCCGCCCTGATCTTAGCTCCACGGATTCTGATCTCTGGTATCTGGATTTGTTTCTTTTTCAAACTCAGATTTCTAAACTGGAGCCGATCCTTAGCTCCATAAATTGTTGTGCCAAAATAGAAGCTACATGCTGTTGTATCATCATTTCAATTCGTGCCAGCAGCAATGCCATAGCTTGTATCTCTTTGTTGTTGTTTTTAACAAGCCTGTGAGCTGCATACCTTCATAGCACAATCAAAGGCATGAAATATTAATAACGAAACATGTTTGGTTCCATGAAAACCACTGGGTTGGATGAAAACGAATACCTCAAATAAAAAGCATTAATACTTTCTTTTCAATTCAACTGATAATACTCCATTCAAAATCCCATACAAAGGAAGGGGAAGAAAAATTTTAGAGTGTAACTGTAAAGTAATAAACCCATCAACAGTTTCCAGAAATTTTCAGTTGGCTTTAAAAAAAAAAAAAGATCGACGAGAAAAAGAAGCATTCTTCAATAGATTATAGAAGCAGACAAGCATTGATTTAGCTTGCATCTTCTTGTATTGAATGGGGAAAGCCTTGATAATTTGGTAAATTTTTGTCCATTAACAATGATCAAGTCTAAGACCAACAACATTTCCTTCTTTCATTCGTAAAATACGTTTTATCTTGCACTAGAAAACTTAAAATTACAACCAGACATCCAACATCAGGCTAAAACATGAAATTGCCCCCTCACCGAGCAAGGTTTGCATGTCAAATTTACACGAGTTGTGTAGGGTTCCATCATAACATCGTAGCATGCTGCGTCAGAAGCCATATTGCCCAGTAGAAGATTTCACTTCCTTGATGATAAAAGAATTTCCAGCAGTGTCATAACCATTAATATCTGACAAGGTTGGCACACTGTATAAATGTAGAAGTTCTAGCTTAGACTTGCGCAATAAACCTCTTCTCGGTAAACCCATCCAAATCTTTACCTGGTCATGTGGATTACACGGAAGTGTGAAACCAAAGTCAAGTAATAAATCTGCATTGTCATTTCGTATGACATTCGGTGCACGTATTTAATCAAGAGCAACAACGAATTTCAAAGAGAACTTGAATTACTCACAGGATTTATTGCGTGGATCAGTCTTAAGACTGAAAACATGAGTCGGTCAGTGCCTTCGTATGTACAAGAAGCCAGCATTTTATTTTTCTAAGTCCTTTAGTATAGCACAGAATCAGTTTTGTAGCGTAGGGAAACACCTGGACATCGCTTGGCCACCTAAGTTTCAAGGGATTCGCTGTCAATTCAAAAATCGTGGGTAGCAGAGGTAAAGCCAGCTACCGAATGGGACATACCCTGTTGTTGCGTTGTCTAAAGTCGACGCCACAGCTGATCACGGCTTATTTTTTTGTTTATCTGATCGCGGGAAAATAAATAGAAATTAGAATATAGTTTAAAATGCCATCACCGTGTCATCGTTGAAAAACGCCGTCATTTATATTATTTAAAACCATTGCTTGTAAACGCCATCGCTGGGACCTTGCCTTATAAACCGCACATGATATATTATGTATAGTATGGTTTAAATGAACGCCGGAGCATATGATATATTATGTATCATGGTTTAAATTTTAACCATTATTCGTGTGCTATACAAAATAAATTATACGCATAGGTTCGTTGTAATATGCGGTTGGTAAAATATATAATTAGGTGGGGTCGGGTTTGAACCCCGGACCTCCGCCCCACAGAACACTCTCCTAAATGCTACGCCACAGTCGAACACTCTCCTAAACGCTATGCCACAGGTCCGCAGAAATATCCGCGCTTATATTTTTAATGTGCTTTGAAAATATATATATATATATATATATATATGTGACGGGGTCAAGGTCCGGGTTTAAACTCGTGACCTCCCCCACGCCTCCACCGACGGCTTTGGCGGGTTGCAAATTATAAACATATTTAAAAAAAGCCGATTTATCATATGCCAGTTATGAATATAAGTGTAAAGTTGAGTTTTGCAAATTATAAACATATTTAAAAGCCGATTTATCATATGCCAGTTATGAATATAAGTGTAAAGTCAAGTTTTGCAAATTATAAACATATTTAAAAGCCGATTTATCATATGCCAGTTATGAATATAAGTGTAAAGTCGAGTTTTGCAAATTATAAACATATTTAAAAGCCGAGTTATCATATGCCAGTTATGAATATAAGTGTAAAGTCGAGTTTTGCAAATTATAAACATATTTAAAAAAAAAAAAAACCGAGTTATCATATGCCAATTAGGAATATAAATTGTAAAGTCAAATTTATATCGTACGAGATTATAATAAATTATATTGTAACACAGAAATTATATATATATAATGTGAAATTATAATATATTTGTATAAAATATATATATATATATATATATATATTTTTTCCCAGCAATAATATTCATGGTCTATGTACCTAAGTGATAAGTCTGTCATCCAACTAAATGTTTCTTTTGGGACACATTGAATACATTTATTTAAGTCTATACTAAATACTAAACACATTTAGTATTATTTAATAATACTAAGGTGAATGCGATACTTTATCTTATCGATTAACATTCATTAGAACGCTTAGTGTTACTCAAATACTATATTAGTAGTATTTTATCATTACAATAAGTTAAGAATGTTGACATGACACCTTTCTACGTGGATAGTTACAACTTTCATTTGAATTATTTATTCTAGGATATTAATGAGAGGTGAATAAAAATTTTTGATATAGTGTGAATTATAATATGTTGTTAAAAAAATAAAAAATAAAAAAAACTTAGGGAGAGTCAAGGGTGAAGAAAATTAATATTCAAGTATTAGTTTTAGTCATAAGTAGCTGAAATCATTAAATCCCTTCTATCACTGCATCAGGGAATAAAACATTCTAAACAATTTTTCGAACCGACACTTTGATCTATGATAAACCCTGCATTTCACTTTAGAGTTAGTACACATAAAATACCCTGCATAGGACAAGGAGGTCGTGTTGCCACCCTCCTTGACCTCGGTACCAGTAAGACCTGCCTGCAGGTAAAATAGAAAAAGAACTATACCCATATGCCAGCTCAAATCTTACGAAAATTATATTTTGTCAGTCTGAAAATTTACCCACTCATGAATTTATTATGTATTTCAGGAAAAATTACCATGTTCAACACGTACCAAAGGCGGCAGCATCAACGAAATGCCTCACCGCCACCTCCACCTTCACCATCGCCATCACCACCATCAAGATCGCCGTCAACACCGGTTGCTCCACCCGATCTCACCACTGTGATGAGCTCATTAGAAGCCATTATGGAAACCTTAAAAGGGTTGTAGTCGACCAAGAACAAGGAGGAACGATGTCATTCAGAAGAAAGACATTCAGAAAGGCCTAAGCATTTTGATGACAAACCTCACAGAGAAGATATTTCACGGGAACTGCAAAAGATTAAACTCCCGGAATTCTCTAGAGGAAGAGCTGGAGAACATGTCGAAGCATGGTTGGAAGGGATGATCAGATGATTCGCATTAAGAGAATATTCTTCAACTTTTAAAACAAAGATTGATGTATTCCAACTCAGAGAGAATGCTCTGATTTGGTGGGGAAATATGGAAAAACCACTGCATCTTACTTCAGATACCGTTCCTTGGGAGTTGTTTGTGGACCGATTCCGTGCGAAATACTTACAGTCTTTCTTTCAAGAGCAGCAAGCTGGAGCCTTCCATACTCTAACCCAAGGTGGTAAAACAGTGGAAAAATACGAGATAAAGTTCATGGAACTTGTAAAATATGTTCCTTATCTAGACACGGATGAACGCCAGGCCGAGCGTTTCGTATTTGGATTAAATCCTCAGATCCGAGCCATGGTAAGAATGTGGAAACCACCAACAGTGGCAGAAGCGGTTGAATGTGCTCGTTATGCAGAAGAACATCTGGGGATTAAAAGGGATTTCAGGCCGGCTGAATCAATACCGGAGGCATTTACAGGAAAGACTCCCGGAAATTTTTTCCGAAGAAATAACTCGAGACCACCTCCTTATGGTAACAGATTTACCCCAAGAGGAGTGGGGGCAGGAGCTCCCAGGACCATAAATGCAATAGCTTCCGGGTCCTCAAACATCAGTACTTGGAGGTCTCGAGGGACTGGTAATCGGGGAAGGAATGGGAGAGGAAGCAGCACCAGGGGACAGAGTTCTTGGTCGGGGATTTCTCAGTCAAACACAAAAGGACCAACCCGAGTGGACTGTTGGAGATGTGGAGGACCTCATCTTCGACGTGATTGTCCGGAGAACTCTCGGCAAACAGGAAAAGAACCATCATCAGATGCACAAAGCAATCATAGAATCCATGTTGTCGTCAACAACAACCAAGCAGCGCATCAATCCACAGTAGTGGAATCTTCAGGTACAATCAACGGAATAAAATTCAAAATCTTATTTGACACTGGAGCTACTGATAGTTTTATTTCATCTTATGCATTGAATAAATGTGGGTTGGCAGCCTGCAAACAGGACGATTTTAGACAGGTAGAAATGGCTTCAAGAGACCTTCAATCGGTAGAATTAAGTGTGGAGGATTACAAAGTTGATCTAGGAGTCTGTTTGACCAAACTAAAAGTATATGTCACAGCCCTAGGAACTTACGACCTGGTGATAGGAATGGATTAGTTAGAGTCTCATCGAGCATGGGTAGATTGTTCCAGGAAAACAATACTTTGCGTAAATGATATGGGTGAGACAATCCAAATTCAAGGTATTAAGAGAAAAGTATCCTTGTGTTTCATCTCAGCCATGCAAATGAAGCGGTGTTTAAAGAAGGGTTGTCAAATGTATGCTGTTCAAGAGGTAAGCAATGGAAAATGGCCTTCCTTATATCAGTATCCGATTCTATCAAAATTTCTGGATGTTTTTCCAAAGGAATTACCTGGACTGCCTCCTCGGAGAGAGCTAGATCTCACCATTGAATTGAAACCTGGTACGAAACCTATATCTAAAACTCCTTACCGAATGACTGCCTCGGAACTTCAAGAACTGCAAATACAGATGAAAGAACTGTTAGATGTAGGGCACATTCGACCCAGTGTTTCACCATGGGGTGCTCCTATAATCTTTGTCAAGAAGAAAGATGGATCATTACGATTGTGTGTGGACTATCGAGATTTGAACCGAGCCACAGTAAAGAATAGGTATCCAATGTCTCGCATTGACGACCTTTTCGATCAAATGAAAGGAGCTACAATATTTTCAAAGATCGATCTGCGATCGGGTTATCATCAACTCAGGATTAGCGAGAGCGATGTTTCTAAGACTGCATTCCGAACTCGTTTTGGGCATTATGAATTCATTGTGGTGCCATTTGGGTTGACCAATGCACCTGCAGTGTTCATGAACCTTATGAATAGCGTTCTCTGCAAATATCTCGACAAATTTGTACAAATTTTCCTCGACGATATTCTCATTTACTCCAAGAATGAGAAAGAACATGAAGAGCACCTTCGAATAGTGTTATCTTGTCTCAGGGAACACAAGTTATATGGAAAATTATCCAAATGCGCTTTCTTTCAGAAAGAAATCCATTACTTAGGTCATATCATATCTGGCGAAGGAATCTCTGTAGATCCTGAAAAGGTAAATACCATCAGGGAGTGGCTGATACCTAAGAATGCACATGAAGTGCGTAGTTTTATGGGTTTAGTAGGTTACTATCGAAGGTTTGTGGAGGGATTTTTCAAAATTGCAAAGTCGATCACAAACCTCTAGCGCAAAGGCGTTAAGTATGAATGGACTGAGGAGTGTGATAAAGCTTTTTCTGAACTTAAACAATTATTGACTAGTGCACCGATTTTGCGAGTACCGGATATGGATAAAAACTTTACTGTGTGTACCAACGCATCTAAGCAAGGGTTAGGCGCAGTATTAATGCAGGAAGGAGGCGTAATAGCATATGCTTTGAGAAAATTAAAAACACATGAAGAACTTTATGCTACGCATGATTTGGAGTTAGCCGCGGTGGTCTTAGCTTTAAAGATGTGGAGACATTACTTGGTGGGGAGAAACTTTGTGCTTAAAAGTGACCACCAAAGTTTGCAGTATTTATTCACCCAGAGAGACTTGAATGCAAGACAAAGACGATGGAGTGAAATCCTAAGCGAATACGATTTTGCGATTTCATATATCAAGGAGAAGGAGAATGTTGTAGCAGATGCATTAAGTAGAAGACCTCGAATCTTCTCCCTCGTACCTATCAGGGTGAACTTGAGAAATCAAGTGCTTGAACATCTTGTAAGAGATAGTTGGTACCTAAAAGTAAGGTCGGGACACGAAAGCAACCATTCGAAGGAACCTAAGTTCGAAGGGTATGATTTGGAAGAGGACGGAATTCTACGATTTCACGGAAGGATGTATATACCAGATAGTGGGGATCTCCGAAACACCATCTTGAAGGAAGCACACCGGGCAGTATATTGTGCACATCCTGGGGTAAAGAAGATGTATGCTGACACTAAGAGACTCTTCTTCTGGTCAGGCATGAAAAACGACATTGTCCAATTTGTCGCTAGGTGTCTTGAATGTCAACAGGTAAAAGCTGATCATCGTCACCCAACAGGTCTCTTACAACCTCACGACATCCCTATGACCAAATGGGAGATAATTTCTATGGATTTTATTGTTGGGCTGCCTCTTACACAACAAAAGCATAATGTCATTCTGGTTGTGGTGGATAGATTAACAAAAAGCGCCCATTTCATCCCAGTAAGAGATACTTATGAAGTCGCTGATGTAGCACAGGTATTCATAAATGAAATTATCAAATTTCATAGAGTACCTAAGAAAATCATATCTGACAAAGATCCTCAGTTCACATCAAGGTTCTGGAACTGTATGCAGTCGGCCTTGGGAACTCAGTTAAATTTGAGTACCGCATATCATCCTGAGACCGATGGACAGACAGAAAGGGTAAATCAAGTACTCGAGGATATGCTAAGGATGTATGTTATGGACGAACAGTCACGCTGGGAAAAGTACCTACCCTTGATAGAATTTGCTTACAACAATAGCTATCACAGTTCAATCGGGATGCCGACATTTGAAGCATTATATGGAAGACCTTGCAAAATGTCGTTGAGTTGGGACAGGTTAGAAGATCGAATAATCGTTGGACCAGACTTGATCCAAGAGATGGAGGATCAGGTAAAACTAATTAGACAACGGTTAAAAGAGGCTCAGGATAGACAGAAAATTTATGCGGACACTCACAGGACAGATAGAAGCTATGTGGTAGGAGATCAGGTTTTCATCCGCATCAGACCAAATAAGAGCACCATTCGGTTTGGGAGGGGGACAAAATTATCCCCCCGGTTTATAGGACCGTTTGAAGTCCTGGAAAAAGTTGGACCTGTCGCTTATCGTCTTGCACTGCCACCCCACCTACACAAAATTCATAATGTATTTCATGTATCTGCCTTACGACACTATATTGCTGATAAATCTCATGACCTTCAATGGAAGGAACTGCAGGTATCGGACGAGGGAACCCTAACGGTCGAACCATTACGTATTCTGGAACGTAGGGTTCAACAGCTCAGGAACCGCCGGATAGACCAAGTGAAAGTCCAGTGGGACAAGTATAGTCCTGGATCAGCGACTTGGGAGGATGCTAAGACTTTTTGCCAGAATTACCCCAGCTTATGCTAAATTTTGAGAACTGAAAACTTTTATGTATATGACTGCTCTATTTTGACACTTGAAATTTTGAAATACTATGTAAAGATGAGTTTTTACTTTACTAGTACATGGATACCCATAAAGATAGAATGCTACTTCACTTTACTGATACAAGATATATGTTGTTTGTTTAGAATTTACTGGTGCATGGACACCGATATGCAATATGTCGTTTAAATTAACATTGCAAGAATATGAAATCATAGATTAAACATTATAGATGAAACAATCTATCAATTTATTTCATTTCATTTCAAATATGATTGAAGGAAAGGACATAGAAGAGTAACTACATTTTAAATATGAAAATACATATTGGTATATAGATTGAAAATAGTTAAAAACAAATGTATCATAGATGGAACATATATGAACTAAACGGAAGCAGTATCTAAACAAAAAACATTGTATTAAACATATCGATACATACATGGACAAATGTTTTAAACCAAGTATGATATATAAGCTCTAGGATCAATATCATAGATAGCAATATATTTGGAATATGTAGAGATTGTTATATGGGTAACAATTTGTTATGAACCATATAGATACATATGTTGTAATATGTGTACGAGTGTTTACATTGCAGATTGTGTACCAGTGATTACTTCGCAGAACACAGGTTACCGAAACAATAGACGTGATGACAGAATCCCCAGAACGTTGAGACTCCATGTGATTCCATGATAGGGTGTTGACCCTGGTTCTACTGGGAGGGGTGGAGGTGTTGCCCACCGTTTATCCTCCAATACCTGGAGTCATGGGAGGACTGTGCGAGTCACGCTCCCCTAGACGTGTGATGATGACTGCCGGATGCCTACAAGCATGTCAGGTCGATGTAATCGACGCTGATATCCTTAAGGTCTATGAATGGATCAGTAAAACTGATGCCATGTCATATTCCTGTAGAGGACGAATAGGATGGGAGTGGAAGAGATTATGAAGGATAGGATGATTTTAGAATAGTCTGTAGATGCGGTTGAGATGAGAAGTAACAAATAAATTACAAAAAAAAAAAAACATGCATATTCAAACGGAATTCAATCTTAAAATACAAACCTTCTCGCATGTGCCCTAATCTCTAAAAACATAATTCTTGATATGAGTATATGAAGCCCTAACTTCGAGACAGTTTTTCTGAAGGGAGGAAGTATGTAACGACCCATTCCTAATTGATAAGTAAAATAACATTAGCGAGTATACGACATACGCATATGATAGCTACACATGCCTATATTGCATACCCCGCACTAGTATTAAGACTGCCTAAGTAAGAATAACGAATTGAATATTACTATATATTTTATCTCGCCATGATATAACGAAATATCAACAGGATACCTAACACGTATACCGCTCTATCTGCATATGCATGGGAGAGTGTTATTTAAGAAAATCAAATTATAATTTAGTTAAAAATTATATATGGGTGAACCAATAAAGTAATAATATAATTAATTAAGATAAAAACAAACATAATACAAATTAAATTCAAATTAAAACCTTACATAAAGCCATCACATCTACGTATCTAGATAAGGATTCAATATGGATATTTCATGCACTTAACCCCAAAACCTTATCTCTAAGTTAAATATCTCCTTAAATGAACATAATATCTCCATAAATGCATACCCACACTCATAAATGAGATAATATCTACAGGAGTTGAGGGCGGTGGAGAAAATTAATATAAGGGAAAGGGATGTGAAGGAGGGGGGGGACGGTCTTTGGAGGAAAAATTCTGCATTCTATCAAAAGGAAAGATTGAAGGATACTATCAACACTGGAAGGGAGTTTCACCATTCTTGGGATTCTGGGCACGGGGGTAGAAGAGTGATCTTCTGGATTTAGGATTGTTCCTAGATCGGCTGGGAGGATTATATTGTTTCGGTGAACTGTTCCACTGTCCACAGCGTCACAAGAGGAGAACCACCATTAAAACCATCAGCTGCGTTCTAGGTATTTCTTTTATGTATAGAATAGTTTTTTAATTAAATTTTACTGTTGATTCTCATTGAATTGCATTACTGCTAAAATATATGTTTAGATTAACATTCCTCAAATGAAATGATTGTGTATTGAAACTTACACTTTTTGCCCTAGCTCTAGGAGCCTAATTTGTGTGTCTCATGCATTTTGATAATTGACTTGATGAAAGATTAACTAAGCTAAAGAAGAGAAGACACAAGTAATCCAAGTAAGCTCACAAGTAATTATCAAGAAGAGAATTTTGTATTAATCTCCAACGCTCCAAATTCTCAACAAGCTGGACTAGGGGAAGGTCCTCCACCGCCACCTCCTCTAGCAGCAAGAGGGTCAGCATTTGCAACCACAGGAGGGGTCCTTGCATCTTTACGGGCGATACCAAAGTACTTAACATTGAGGGTTCGGGGGACAGTTCAGGGACAGTGTGTCTCAGTGCTAGTGCTAGTGGACAGTGGAGCCACACACAACTTCATAGATGCCCAGATGGTTCAGAGGCAAGGTATCCAGACAGAGGGGTTTGATGAATTCTCTGTACTAGTTCTAGGAGCTAGAACCATGCAGTGTGTGCGGTATGTTATAGCTTTGACGGTGACCTTGGGGACATACTTGGTGACCAACCATTTCTTTGTGGTCGACATTCCAGACACCAACATGGTGTTGGGGGTCCAGTGGTTCATAACCCTTCGTAGAGTCACTACCGATTGGCAGAAGTTGAAGATGGAGTTCCTAGATAAGAAGAGCGAGAAACAGATGATGCTTAGGGGCATGCATACATACCCCCCTCGGACAGTTTCTTCACATAAGGATGGAGGCAGACTTCAGGCGGGGAGACATAGAGTGGGCAATTGACCTGAGGATTCCAGAGGTAGATGGTACAACTTGAACCACACACCCCGATGTACAGGCCATCCTAGACCGTTACTCCACGGTTTTGGGGGACATTCCACCAGGGCAGCCACCCGACAGGGGGTTTGAGCACACTATCAAGTTGGAGCCCATCATTCAGGTTGTGATGACCACCCTCTATAGGCATCCCAAGGCCTACAAGGACGAGATTGAGAGGGTTATTCATGAGCTCTTGGCATTGGGTCACATCACGCCCAACACCAGTCCTTTCGCTTCTTTTGTTGTTCTTGGTGAAGAAGAAGAATGGGACGCTAAAGATGTTCATAAACTACAGGGCCTTGAACAAGAAAAGCATGAAGAACCGCTACCCCATCCCCAGGATCGATGAGCTAATGGATGAACTAAGGGGATCAAAGTTCTTCTCCAAGATTGATCTGAGGTCGGTGTATCATCAAATCCGGGTGAGGGGCAAGGATGTCCCCAAGGCTGCGTTTCGATGTCACTATGGCCATTTTGAGTTTTTGGTGATGCCCTTTGGGCTAACCAATGCTCCTGCCACTTTCCAGTCTTGCATGAACCATATCTTCTGTGGCCATCTAAGGAAGTTTGTGCAGGTATTTTTTGACGATATTCTGATATACAATCGTACATGGGAGGAGCACTTACAACACATAGGGGCAGTACTATGTATCCTGGAGGAGCAGCAGTGCTACACCAAATTGTCCAAGTGCGAGTTCGGTTTGACATAGATGCTCTATCTGGGGCATATCATTGGGGTGGATGGGGTGAGAGTCCACAAGGAGAAGATCAAGACCATAAGGGATTGGCCAGAGCCCAAGAATGTGACTGAACTTCGAGGGTTTGTGGGAATTTTCACCTACTACATGAAGTTCGTAAAGGGCTTTTCGCACCTTGAAACAACCCTCACAGATCTAACTAAAAGGGGGGCTTTCAGTTGGACCGAGACAATGCAAGGGGCTTTTGATCGGCTCAAGCAGGTGATGAGCAGTTGTCCGGTGCTTGCTCTACCCGACTTCATGCAGCCTTTTGTGTTGGAGTGCGATGCTTCCGGGGAGGGAGTAGACACAGTACTGATGCAGTAGCTAGTAGCAATCTAAGATTGAGAAGCGCAAATCAGAGTTGGCAGCACTGCAGCAGGACAATGCAGGGTCAGTAGCATCGCAAAGGCTTCAGTGACAGTGTAGAGACTAGCAATAGTCAGCAATCGGGTTACAGATGCATCATATTGAACACAGTTGGTTCAATATAATGGACATCTCTTAGTTGCAATAGCAATAGATGAGAGACAATTATAGATTGCAGTGCAAATGCAATAGTTGGCAGCAGTATGCAGGGTCAGCAGCAGCACAAATGTAGCGCAGAATCAGAGTTGTGCAGTAGTTGGTGGGCAGTGAGGCTAGACATCAACAACGTAGCAAGAGGTGGTACAAAGTCAGAGTATTGCTATCGGGAGGGCAGCAGTACTAGAGCACATTCCTTGCTAAAAGGGAGTGTTGGTTTTTGTAGCATTGTATGTGCTCTAGCCTTGAGATTTTGCAGAGAAGCTAAGACACATGCATTCTTCAAGACCCAAAAATTATTTGGGGAAATTCCACACGGAAGTGACTTAATTAAAATAATTAATCGGTTTTTTAATATTTCCTAAGATTAAACTTAGCAAATATGATTAATTAAAGGGTATTAATTAAGTCGGGTGCAAATCTTCTAGATAAAGGCGTGGATCAAGTCCAAGATAATCTAAGCCATCGATTAAGATCTAATCCTGGTCGTTGATATGTCAACGAGAGATTATAATAAGGAGCTCGATTGGCACTTGGAGAACACACTCGAGATTTGCATAAATCGATTTCCTAGGAGATCAAATTCTCGGAGTAGCAACATTCAGTTTCCAGAGAGAGATCTAGTGATTTCGTTGCACTAAGGGGCAAACATAGTAAGACCAAAGGAAGGTATCCAGATTCAGGGAGTGCAAGGCAGAGAAGACATCGAGGGCCATAGAGAGGTTGTGCAGTGCCACGCAGAGGTAGTGCAGAACTTCAGAGGGAGTCCGTTATTTTTCTAGGAGACAGTCGAGATCTAGTGCCAGAAGTCGGTGTGTGAGTCCAAAAGGCTAGGGAGTCTAGTTTCCAATCAGCAGAAGATCAGAAGGAGGAGGTGACGCAGTTCCTAGCACTGTGACACAGTCACTGCATAGGCTGACATAATTACTGCGCAGGGTAGCTCATCCTGAGCTCGGATCAATGTCGGATCATCCGTGGATGTGTGAGATTTTCTCACTAACTCTTTTGTCAGTATTTCTCTGTATAACATAGCCAATTTGGGCATCAAACGAATTTTACTCAGATTACTATTGCATAATAATAAAACCCTCAGTTGTTGCATCGATTTTCCCAACTTGGGTTTTTCCAGGAACGATTGTCCAAAAATAAATGTGTACTTGTGTGTGTGTGTTTCTATCTTTCAACAATATTTTATGTTGTGTAGGTTGCACTGTATTTGATTTCGATATCTACTATGTAACACCGTAAATAACTTGTTCAGTAAATAACAAATAGGAGAAATCTAATTAGTTGTTGTAGTAGGATTCCGTGTAGCAGAATTTTCACAGGTGGAAATTATTATTTTAATGAATAATGTAGGCAAGTTAATTTTTATTAGATGAAGGAAAATTGTTATTTTATTGGAGAATGGAGGCAAATTAATATTTTATTGAGAAAGGAGGCAAATGACTATTTTATTCAAAATGGTGGAAAAAGTCGCCTAGTGGAAAATGGGCCCCACCAATAAAATAATAGGGAAAAAGGAGAATCTAGAAGCTAGAAGGCTAAATGCAGAATTATAAATAGAAGAGAGACTCAATTCAAATCATTTTATACTATCATTTCTATTTGGCATTGTGAAGAAGCTCAAGCGAGTTTCAAGAGTTTCAAGCAAAACTCAATAGCTAATTTCGGTGGACTTCGAGTGCCACCCCAGTTAGCTTGTTGGGAAGATTATTTCAGATCTTCCAATTCTACTTATTGTGAAAATTCCAAGATCTAACAAGATCTAATGAATCCTACTACAACAACTGAGTGTACTTCTCCTATTAACTAAATTACATTACATAATTAATTCAGATCTGAATTATTGAAGCAACTACTGAAGCAGCCTACACTAAAATTGATTCAGAAACAAGGAAACTAAACATGGAAATCATTCACACATATGACACAATTATTTTTGGACTAATCTCCTCGGAAAAACCCAATGTGGGAAAACCGGTGCAGTAGATCTGAGGTTTTTATTATTAAGCAGTAGCAATGTCTGAATACATCTCTGAATACCCTCAAGGTTTATTCAGTCACAGAGAGAAATACTAGTAGAAGAATATGTGAAAAATACCTCACTCAATCACTGAGTTTCTGGTTGACCCGGATGAAGAAGAACCTGCCCTGGGTAGGCTTTGCGCAGTCCCAGCGCTGCAACTTGCAGCCTTAGCGTCACACCTTTCCAGGCTCAACGTTCAACCCCAGCCAAGTCGTTTTTCCTCTATGGATGTTGAGGAACAGCCTCCCGATGCCACTTTCTAGATCCCGGCCTCCGAAATTGATCCACCAACAAATTCCGAAAACCCACCCTTCTGCCTTTGCGCTGCCTTTGCGGGAGCTTACGCAGTCACTACGTCAACCCCTTCCTTCCGCGTTGGATAGGCGAGATCACCTCTGCCTTTGTCTGAATGATGCTCCACCGGACTGAGAAAATCTCTCTCTAAATGTTATCTCTGCCCCTCATTGTTCATATCTATAGCTCAAATTTCTCAACAAACCACGCCCCAGAAATTTCGATCTTAGATCAATTCAATGTTTCTGTGCGTTTCCAAATGACCCTCAAGCCTTCCTTTTATAGTCTTCTCATTGACAAAGCAACGACCCAGATTAGATGTCTAATCGATGGCTAAGATTAAAACATGACTTTATCTTCGTTCTCTAGAAGATTCACTCTTTGTTTTATTAATACACTTTAATTATTTAATTTCCCTAAGTTCAGACTTAGGGTCCCCATTAAAATAATTAGTTTTAATAAAACATAAACCGAGTGGAATTTCCACAAACGGTTTCTAGGTTCTTTGGAATACAAGTGTCTAAGCGTCCACACCAAATTTGAGACTTAGAGCACTATCTGATGCTACAAAAATCAACACTCCCTTTTAGCGAGGAAAGTGCTCTAGCAATAATGTCTGCTGCATACTGCTCTGACCCTGAAGCATCCTCTGCACCACTAAAGTCCATTAGACTCTGCGTTGTTGCTGCCACTGTATTGTTGCCACGATACTACCGCTATCACTATTGCATTTGTACTGCAACTCCCTCTCAAGTGTTGCATCTGCTATGCTGCTAGCACTGCCACTACTAACACTGCATCTACATTGCAACTCAACTATTGAGAGAAATAGCTGAAAACTCACCCAAAACTGAACAAGTGTTCAGTGGATGCACCTCGATGTTGAAGAATTTGACTGTTGATAGCTATTGCATTGTCCTTCTGATGCTCTGCATTGTTGTTGCTCTGCACCGCGTAAGCATTGCGTTGCACCACTATGCACTGTTTTGTTGCTGCTACGTTGTTGCTGCCTCTGCTCTACACTGCTCCATTAATGACGCTGCTACCCACTGCACTGTCGTCTCCATCACTCCTCGGCTCCATCTGAATACTCCTCCATCCCACTACTGCTGATCATGGGCTTCCATAGCAAGGTATGATCCATGAGGTGGGCTCCTCAAGGACCCTACCCAACTGAAGTTCAAAGAACTACAACTCCATATCACCCCACTTCCTATTAGGAGAAGCGTGGGCACTCATGGCCACCTCATTCTCCTCGATTCTCGCGGCTGCAACCTTTTGGTCATGCTTGTCATCTTTGTCCCTTTTCTTTAGAGGACACTGAGATGCATAGTGGCCCATCTCGCCACATCTGAAGCACTTGACCTTTGAAGCATCACACTTCGATTTCTGTTGCGCCTGCTATTCCTTCGATGCAAGGGTTGTGTTCTCCTCTTCCTCCACAGATTTCGATCCGCTTCCACTGCTGCCATCAAGTTTGCACTTGATGAGGTCTCTCCTCTGCTCTTCCACCTGAAAAGTTACCCACAACTGCTCCCAACTAGGTAATGTTGCCCAGCCTAGTATGCTCTGGACAAACACCTACCACTCCTCCATAACACCATTAAGGGCCATCCGTACCGTGGTAGCAACTATAAGTGTAGCACCTTCTGCCGACAATTGATCACAAACCTCCTAAAAATGCATAAGGTATGAAACAACGCACTCCTCTTCCGCATCTAGATCATACGGAGCTTCTGCTCCAAGTACAACTTCTGTTGCTTGGAAGATCCCTCATATAGGTCATGCAAAGCTACCCACATATCTCTGGCAGTAATCTTGCCAGCCAAATGTGAGATAATGTGGTCCTTGACACCATCAAGGAGCAACCTCTTCGCCTTCGCCATATCAGCCTAGTACTTTTTGAGTTGATCCGAATGTATAGGTACAGCTACGACGTTCTCCACGAACGCCTTCAGATCATATTCATCTAGAAGAAACATAGCTTGTTCCTTCCAAATCATATAGTTGGAGGAGCCCTCCAACCGATCTCGATTACAAAGTTCGTGAGATGCCATATCAACCGAAATACTATCAAATCTGCTCCCTCTTTCTCCCCACTGCCCAATCCCTAGCAGGCTTAAGCACTCCCTGGTGGAGTTGTAAGTTCTACAGCTCCTCTACTGCTCAGCAACTGAGAAATGTTGATTTTCCTCAGCTAGGAAATCACCAAGGAAGAGATTCCCCAAATATGTGTCCCTATTATTCCTTCTGATGCTTTCTACCCAACAACAACTTTAGAAAACTGTGTCCCTCTGTCTTCTACATGGTGGCTCTGCGCAGCTCCCTCTGCCACAGCGAAAACTCGAACTGGATGTCCTACCTCTCTGTTGACTCACTCAAAGAGAGACAACCTCGAAGCTTCAGCCATCCTCGCTAGATCTGCGCAATCCTGCTGGGGATTCGTTCTGCTGCACTGCAGCAAAAATGGCCTTCATTTCAGAAATCAGATTCATCCTTCTTGTTTCACATCAATGCTCTGATACCATGTGAAAATTCCAAGATCTGACAAGATCTAATGAATCCTACTACAACAACTGAGTGTACTTCTCCTATTAAGTAAATTACTTTACATAATTAATTCATATCTAAATTATTGAAGCAACTACTAAAGCAGCCTACACTAAAATTGATTTAGAAACAAGGAAATCATTCACACATGACACAGTTATTTTTAGACTAATGTCCCCAGAAAAACCTAATACGAGAAAACCAGTACAGCAGATCTGAGGGTTTTATTATTAAGTAGTAGCAATGTCTGAATACATTTCTGAAAACCCTCAAGGGTTATTTAGTTACAGAGAAAAATACTGGCAGAAGAATATGTGAGAAATACCTCACTCAATCACTAAGTTTCCGATTGATCTGGATGAAGAAGAACCTGCCCTGGGGAGGTTCTGCGCAGTCCCACAGCAGCAACTTGCAGCCTATGTGTCACCCCCTTCCAGGCTCAGTGTTTAGCACCATCCAGGTCGTTTTGTCTCTGTGGATGTTGAGGAACAGCCTCCCGGTGCCACTTTCTGGATCTTGGCCTCCAAAACTGATCCACCAGCAAATTCCGAAAACCCACCCTTCTGCTTCTGTGCTGCCTCTGCATGAGCTTACGCAGTCACTGCGTCATCCTCTTCCTTCTGTGCTTACTAGGCTAGATCACTTATGCCTCTCTCTGACTGATGCTCCACCAGACTGAGAAAATCTCTCTCCGGATGCTATCTCTGCTCCTCACTGCTCAGATCTCTCCCTCGAATTTCTCAACAAACCACGCCCCAGAAATTTCGATCTGAGATCAATTCAGTGTCTCCGTGTGTCTCCAAATGACCCTCGAGCCTTCCTTTTATAATCTTCTCGTTGAAAAATCAACGGCCCAGATTAGATGTCTAATCGATGGGTAAGATTAAAAAATGACTTGATCTTCGTTCTCTAGAAGATTCACACTCTGTTTTATTAATACACTTTAATTATTTAATTTCCCTATGTTTAGACTTAGAGTCCCCATTAAAATAATTTATAAATAATTATTTTAATAAAACATGAAATGAGTGGAATTTCCACAAACAGTTTTTGGGTTCTTTGGAATACAAGTGTCTAAGCCTCCACACTAAATTTGACACTTAGAGCACTATCTCATGCTACAAAAATCAACACTTATTGTAGTTGTTGAAGCGAGTTGTTGAAGAAGAGACTCCTAGATCTAAAGGGGGAATTGTTGGGCATTGTGATTCAGTGTTTGCAAGGCTATTTTGTATCCCAAGGGCCGATATTTGAAGAAAAAGGGTGGGATATTTTGAAGAACATTGGGGTCAAGTCTCTAGCTCAATAAAGGGATGGGTTCTTTCTTCTACATCGGATTAAGCACCCTCTGAATTCTGATCCAAATTTTGATTATTAAAGGACGAGTTTTCCTTCATATGTGAGCCGCATAAATCCTTGTTCACTGCTGGTTGGGCAAGTTTACAGTGTTTTGGGGGATGAGTAAGACATATTCTCACTTCTAAAAACTACCATTATTTTCAGACTATTCATGACCATTCTTGTTGAGTGTGGGAGCTAAAATACCCTTCCTGTGCATGCAAATTTGTTGGTTAAGTCATGCTGGATCAGACCTGTTTAAGGATATTTGGGGCTGAGTTTGATGGCTGTAGCAGACATGTAAGAGGGCGTAATTTCAGTCACTTATCTCACTGCATGGGCTGAACTTGAGCATTGAAAAAAAAACACCTGTCCATGAGCCTTTAGGAGGACAGGTTATTTTTTTTAAGAACCTATGTTGCACGAAACATCTAGGAACTCAGCGTTTCAGGCCATATCTGTACCTGAAACTCTGAAACTTGGCCGAAACTCGCCCATCATGTAATCATCTATGAGAGTTAATATAGACTTGTTTTTCCTTCTAAATTGTCATCTATGGGTCTTATTCCTTTTTTTCTTGCAAAGATAATGTGTTATTCACTTATTTATTTATATATATACATATATGATGTTTTGGCTGACGTTTCAACCGACGTTTCCATTTTTGGGGGGTGACGTTTCTAAACTTACCTGTTTCGGAAACTCCAAAACGTTTCGGTGTTTCGTGCAACTTAGTTGAGAACACAATACTCAATGGAAGGGAAAGCTAGCTGATATATACAAATATATCCACACTCAGTTCAGATCTGATATAAACACTACCCTTGCTGATGATATTGTATTTATGGGCATATTGCTCATGTAATTTGAGAGAGACAAGTGGCTGTACCTTTCACTGTTCTTGGGCCTGATATTTGTGGAGTTGAAAGCATTCTATCATGCACAAGTGTACTCCTGGAACAGAGTTCAAACATGAGAAATGTAGCATCAATTTGCTGAAGCAAATCCCAGGTTCTTTATTCCTATTGTATTGGACAGCCATCTTATCAGTTCAGAAATTTAAATATATATATATATTTTTTGCTGAATACTTCTAATTTGAGAAAGTTACCTCTTTGACTGATATGTAATGCATTTTATGGTCTCTCTCTCTCTCTCTGAATTTAATATAAACTGTGTCTTGTTATTGGGAGGAATTTAGGAGTATTATCTTGGCACTGTCTATCTTTGCATAGTCTGAAATTTATTAAAAATATAACTACAATCATCCACCCACAAACTACTTGATGAAACTTCACAAGGACCATCACAAGAAAAATCAGAAAGTTGGTGTGATCTCACCAACAGATGAACTCAACATTATGTATATCCTCATGGAATATGAGGTGGCTGTATATGAACGAGGAATTGGAAACGTGTAAGTTCCTGGGAATGAAGAATGTGCAGAAAGGAAGAGATCACAAAATGAAACCATGTCAAGAGGCAGTTATCATCCAGAAACCAAGAAGATGTGACTAGGAGATCTCCTAGAAGGATATGTAGACTCTGACAGAAGTCTGGTAAAGAAGAAGACCCTTGACAAAACATATCATTAGGAGATGTGTCAATCTGAATAAAGGATGTCGATGCCTACAGTAAGATGTCATGGTGAAAGATCATCACTGAGGTAACTTTTGTTTCAAAAGTTAATATGTATATGTTTATCTGGATGAATTTGTGTAGGGCTGCTAATCATGAGTAAGGATGTATGATCCTTGAAGATGATTCGAAGGAAAGCAACATGGAATAACGGTGGACCAGATGAGAAAGACTGATGAATCACTTCCTGATAGTGGACATGATTCGTGAATGAAAGTGATGGATGATTTGTGCCTTATGAAGCCAAAAGTTGAAGATTCCTCAATAACGAAACCCATGACATCGAGGGGAGGAATTCTTCATGAGTAGCAGGATTGCTGCTGCAGGACCCTAGTTGAGAGGGAGCCTGGTGGTAAGTTTCTTGCTTGGAAGAAACTTGAAGTATGTCCTCCCTGTGTTAAGAGGGAGTGGCGTATGTGATTCTCTATTACATGTGTCATGCACTAGACTAGGACTAACAGTCGTAAGTCTTAGTAAAGGCCATATGAAGAGAATGAATAGACACATCATTCTGGTGTTCACCTGGAAGACAAAATGGAGGATTGGGTAATCATCTGGATTCAATACTCTTTGAGAATGAGATAGGGCATTCAAGATAAGAGTAGTCATGGACCAATATTCTTTGAGGGCTGGCTACCCAAGAGAAGAATAGTCCAAGAAGGTCATACTCTGGGAACACCTAGGTGGAGTATGTACCTTGGAGAGACAATGACTATGGTGTCTATTAGTCATGTGTCTCGCAAGCATTGTAGCCCATTGTCTCGTTGAGAGATGGGGCTATTAGTCAAGGCCTTGCACTAGGACAATGTTGGTTGATATGATGCTATACAAATGTGATTACCAATCCGATTCTTCTTATGAGATTCTTCAGTTTGAAAGTAACCATGTACCTGTATGAATACCTCCCTAGTTAAGAGGGAGTGTTGAAAAGTGTAACTAGGTCGATCTTCATGTTGACTATGTAATTATGAATTTATGTAAAGTAGAAGACAAAGATAATAAAATGTATTTTGTACTTGCCTCATGAGTTTCATGAGCAAGAGCTTATTATAGGTTAGTAGACTTATTCTTGATGTCTAACTAGGTTTTTGTCTTCTAGATATAAATAAATGTAATATGTGTCATGTGTATATGAAGCATCTAGTCATAGAAATGCTCCAAGACCTAGTCAAAGAAAATATGAACCAATGGCTTATTTCAGCTCTACATCAACGTTGAAAAATCAAGCTATTATGATGTGTTACAAGTCGGCCTTCAGTCAAGTGATAAGTCGGCCTACATCCCAAAGTGTTGGTCGGCCTAAAAGACAGTAAGTATGTCTATATTTATATACCTGGTCTACGGCTCCTTTGATAAGGAATAACTCGGCAATCTCTGAAAACAGTTTACAGATACCTGTAAGATTCAATATGAATATATTGAGATGGGCTTTCAGTGCGAAGTTTAAAGATTTTGAAAATAGTACGGATCTGTTGTTCGATCATCTTTGAAGCAAATTGTGGATAGTATAGTATGAAGCAAATTGCGTATAGTATGAAGCAGATATCGGATCATCTACGGAAGATTGCGAGTGCCAAAAACAAGTCTGCAGACTGTTCTGAAGAAGATGTGGATATCTGTGATTTCAGCTAGGGTATAAAGTTCCGAATATAGAAAGAGGCCTGTATAAATATGCGGATAGATCTATAACAGAACTCAAGGATCAGTTCAGTTTGAATGCGGATTACAAGTCTGAACTAGTGCGAGGTTAATGAAGTGTGAGATATATCACAGCATCTCTCAGTATGATATATTCTGAAGTCTATGCGAAGTCAAGGCAATAGATGACTAAATTACTGTGATGCGAGAAAGGCAGGAAGGTGATTTACCTTCCTAATCTCAATGCATAAAAGAGGCAGTATATCCCTGTGAAGAAGTTTTCAAAGATATGTGAAGAGAAAGGGTCTTGAGTGGCCTTGATAGAAACTAGTAACTGAGAAAGTTTGACCTAGAGATCAAGCTCTCTAGTGTTGGTGTAGGACAGTGCAGATTGGTATAGAAAAGATCTGCGTTGGAGATCAACAAAGAAACAGTGACAAGGTCTTGGATGCATATATAGGTCAAGGGTCTAAGTTTGGGTCATTGTACTTGTCATTTGAAGATTTATAAGAAGAATTTCTGGTGGGTTTTCCTCTCCAAGAGGGAGACTTTTTGCCCTGGCTCTAGGAGCCTAATTTGTGTGTCTCGTGTATTTTGATAATTGACTTGATGAAAGATTAACTAAGCTAAACAAGAGAAGACACAAGTAATCCAAGTAAGCTCACAAGTAATTATCAAGAAGATAATTTTGTATTAATCTCCAGCCCTCCAAATTCTCAACAAGCTGGACCAGGGGAAGGTCCTCCACTGCCACCTCCTCTAGCAGCAGGAGGGTTAGCGTTTGCAACAATAGGAGGGGTCCTTGCATCTTTGCGGGGGATACCCAAGTACTTAACGTTGAGGGTTCGGGGGACAGTTTAGGGACAGTGTGTCTCAGTGCTAGTGGACAGTGGAGCCACACACAACTTCATAGATGCCCAGATGGTGCAGAGGTGGGGTATCCAGACAAAGGGGTTTGATGGATTCTCTGTACTAGTTCTGGGAGCTAGAACCATGCAGTGTGTGCGGTATGTTCTAGCTTTGACGGTGACCTTGGGGACATACTCGGTGACCAACCATTTCTTTGTGGTCAACATTCTGGACACCAACATGGTGTTGGGGGTCCAGTGGTTCATAACCCTTGGTAGAGTCACTACCGATTGGCAGAAGTTGGAGATGGAGTTCCTGGATAAGAAGAGCAGGAAACAGGTGATGCTTAAGGGCATGCATACATACCCCCCTCGGACAGTTTCTTCACATAGGATGGAGGCAGGCTTCAGGCGGGAAGACATAGAGTGGGCAATTGAGTTGAGGATTCCAGAGGTAGATGGTACAGCTCGAACCACGCACCCCGATGTGCAGGCCATCCTAGACCGTTACTCCAAGGTTTTTTGGGACATTCCACCAGGGATAGCCACCCGACAAGGGGTTTGAGCACACTATCGAGTTGGAGCCCAACATTCAGGTTGTGATCACCACCCTCTATAGGCATCCCAAGGCCTACAAGGACGAAATTGAGAGGGTTATTCATGAGCTCTTGGCATTTGGTCACATCAGACCCAACACCAGTCCTTTTGCTTCTTCTGTTATTCCTGGTGAAGAAGAAGGATGGGACGCTGAGGATGTGCATAAACTAAAGGGCCCTGAACAAGAAAACCATGAAGAACTGCTACCCCATCCCCAGGATCAATGAGCTAATGGATGAACTAAGGGGATCGAAGTTCTTCTCCAAGATTGATCTGAGGTCGGCGTACCATCAAATCCGGGTGCGGGACAAGGATGTCCCCAAGACTGCATTTCGATGTCACTATGGCCATTTTGAGTTTTTGGTGATGCCCCTTGGCCTGACCAATGCTCCTGCGACTTTCCAGTCTTGCATGAACTATATCTTCCATGGCCAACTAAGGAAGTTTGTGCTAGTATTTTTTGACGATATTCTAATATACAGCCGCACATGGGAGGAGCACTTAGAACACATAGGAGCAATACTGTGTATCCTGGAGGAGCAGCAGTTCTACGCCAAATTGTCCAAGTACAAGTTCGGTTTGACAGAGATGCTCTATTTGGGGCATATCGTTGGGGTGGATGGAGTGAGAGTCCACAAGGAGAAGATCAAGACCATAAGGGATTGGCCAAAGCCCAAGAATGTGACAGAACTTCGGGGGTTTGTGGGAATTTTCACCTACTACGGGAAGTTTGTAAAGGGCTTTTCGCAGCTTGCAGCACCGCTCACAGATCTAACTAAAAAGGGGGCTTTCAGTTGGACCGAGACAATGCAAGGGGCTTTTGATCGGCTCAAGCAGGTGATGAGCAGTTGTCCAGTGCTTGCTCTACCTAACTTCACGCAGCCTTTTGTGTTGGAGTGCGATGCTTCCAGGGAGGGAGTAGGCGCAGTACTGATGCAGTAGCTAGTAGCAGTCTAAGATCGAGAAGCACAAATCAGAGTTGGCAGCAGTGCAGCAAGACAATGCAAAGTTAGTAGTATCGCAGAGGCTTCAGTGACAGTGCAGAGACTACCAGTAGTCAAGAATCGAGTAACAGATGCATTAGACTGAACACAGTTGGTTCAATATGATGGACATCTCTCAGTTGCAATAGCAGCGCATGAGAGCAATTGCAAATGTTGCAGTGGTAGCAGCAACAGAGTTGCAGTGCAGATGTGGTAGTTGGCAGCAGTATTCAGGGTCAGCAGCAGCACAAATGTAGCACAAAATCAGAGTTGTGCAATAGTTGGTGGGCAGTGAGGCTAGACATCAGCAGCACAGCAAGAGGTGGTACAGAGTCAGAGTATTGCTATCGGGAGGGCAGCAGCACTAGAGCACATTCCTTGCTAAGATGGAGTGTTGATTTCTGTAGCATCGTATGTGCTCTAGCCTTGAGATTTTGCAAAGAAGCTAAGACACATGCATTCTCCAAGACCTAGAAATTGTTTGGGGAAATTCCACATGGAAGTGACTTAATTAAAATAATTAATTAGTTTTTAATATTTCCTAAGATTAAACTTAGGAAATATGATTAATTAAAGGGTATTAATTAAGTCGAGTGCGAATCTTCTAGATAAAGGCGTGGATCGAGTCTAAGATAATCTAAGCCATCGATTAAGATCTAACCCTGGTCGTTGATATGTCAACGAGAGATTATAATAAGAAGCTCGATTGGCACTTGGAGAACACACTCGAGATTTGCATAAATCGATTTTGCTAGGAGATCGAATTCTCAGAGTACCAGTGCTGAGTTTCCAGAGAGAGATCCAGTGATTTCATTGCACTAAGGGGCAAACATAGTAAGACCAAAGGAAGGTATCCAGATTCAGGGAGTGCAAGGCAAAGAAGACATCGAGAGCCAGAGAGAGGTTGTGCAGTGCCACGCAAAGGCAATGCAGAGCTTCAAAGGGAGTTCGCTACTTTTCTAGGAGACATTCAAGATCTAGTGCCAGAAGTCGGGGTGTGAGTCCAAAAGGCCAGGGAGTCTAGTTTCCAGTCAGCAAAAGATCAGAAGGAGGAGGTGACGCATTTCCTAGCACTGTGACACAGTGACTGCGTAGGTTGACGCAGTTACTGCGCAGGGCAGCTCATCCTGAGCCCAGATCAATGTCGGATCGTCTGTGGATGTGTGAGATTTTCTCACTAACTCTTTTGTCAGTATTTCTCTGTATAGAATAGCTAGTTTGGGCATCCAACGAATTGTACTCAGATTACTATTACATAATAATAAAACCCTCAGTTGTTGCATCGATTTTCCCAACTTGGGTTTTTCCAGGAACGATTGTCCAAAAATAAAGGTGTACTTGTGTGTGTGTGTGTGTGTGTTTCTACCTTTCAACAATATTTTATGTTGTGTAGGTTGCACTATATTTGATTTCGATATTTACTATGTAACACCGTAAATAATTTGTTCGATAAATAACAAATAGGAGAAATCTAATCAGTTGTTGTAGTAGGATTCTGAGTAGTGGAATTTTCACAGGTGAAAATTATTATTTTAATGAATAATGTAGGCAAGTTAATATTTTAATGGATGAAGGAAAATTGTTATTTTATTGGAGAATGAAGGCAAATTAATATTTTATTGAGAAAGGAGGCAAATGACTATTTTATTCAAAATGGTGGCAAAAAGTCACCTAGTGGAAAATGGGCCCCACCAATAAAATAATAGAGAAAAAGGAGAATCTAGAAGCTAGGAGGCTAAATGCAAAATTATAAATAGAAGAGAGACTCAATTGCAAATCATTTTATACTATCATTTCTATTTGGCATTGTGAAGGAGCTCAAGCGAGTTTCCAGAGTTTCAAGCGAAACTCAATAGCTAATTTCGATGGACTTCGAGTGCCACCCCAATTAGCTTGTTGGGAAGATTATTTCAGATCTTCCAATTCTGGTTATTGTGAAAATTGCAAGATCTAATAAGATCTAATGAACTGCAACAACTAAGTGTACTTCTCCTATTAAGTAAATTACATCACATAATTAATTCAGATCTGAATTATTGAAGTAATTACTGAAGCAAGCTACACTAAAATTGATTCAGAAACAAGGAAACTAGACATGGAAATCATTCACACATATGACACAATTATTTTTGGACTAATGTCCCCTGAAAAACCCAATGCGTGAAAACCGGCGCAGCAGATTTGAGATTTTTATTACTAAGCAATAGCAATGCCTGAATACATCTCTGAATACCCTCAAGGGTTATTCAGTCACAGAGAGAAATACTAGTAGAAGAATATGTGAGAAATATCTCACTCAATCACTGAGTTTCTGGTTGATCCAGATGAAGAAGAACTTGCCCTAGGTAGGCTTTGCGCAGTCCCAGTGCTACAACTTGCAGCCTCTGCGTCACCCCTTTCCAAGCTCAATGTTATGTAAATTTTATTAATTATTAATTAGATTTAGTTATCTTAGGTTATTAATGTGGAAGGGCATGATCAAAGATCATGCCTCTTCGCCAAGGGACACCTTGAGGCTATATTTAAAGCCTAGGCGATCCCTCATTGTAATCATCTTTTCATCTATCATCAATAACAATATATATTTATCAGTTTACTAGAGTTTTTACACTCCATTGGTATCGGAGCGGTTGCTCTTCGGGATCTGTGTGATCACCCAAGGAATTAAGGAATTTCAAGAATTCCAGATTGCAGATTTTTTTACCAAGTGCTTGTGGACAGCAACCTTGGTTTAAAAAAATAAAAATAAAATTTGTGCAGATTTTTACCCAACCCTCTCGCTCCCACTCTGCGTTCCCTCACAGCCCTCTGCTTTCCCTTAAAAAACTTCCCAACCCCCTCACGTAAAAAAAATAAATAAATAATTTTTATTTTTTTTACAAACCAACCCTCTCCCCTTTCACACTCAACGCTTACCCCCCTTCACATTCAACGCTTACGTCCCTCACTCCCTTCCCATCGCACAAACATTCCCATTCCTCTCGGCCTTTCACATCTCCCCTGCTCCACCCATCGGCCAACTCTTTCACCAGCCGTCCACTCATCTACTGCTGACGTATTGCTTACGCACTGTGTAAATTTGATACATTTGTAAAATCTAATCAGTCTCTAGAGATATATCAGCGCGTATCTTTACAGAGAATTCGAAGTTGTGTTCTTAAATCGCTGATACGATACAGTGGTCAGCCGCACAACGCTGTAAAATTCAAGTCGTGAGACATTCTATGCTAATTTGCTGAAAACCCAAGTTGTAACAAGCACCCACACCATAGCGCCAACACTTCCGCCTCCACAATCTACGTTCCGCCTCCGCAGTCACTCATTTCTCTCCCGCCGTCTATCGCTGCCCCACCACAGCCGCAGATAAAACCATTTCTGCCAGCAAAAAAAAATTACGTTTTCACGTTTGAAGTAGCCTTCTCTCGACTAGATAAGGTCGATTCCCTCTGTAACCGATCTCCAAAACCTGGTTCGTTCGAAACCCAATACCCATCTTCAATAACCCTGATCATATTGCCAAAGGGGTTTCACCGTCAGCGGTTTGGTTTGACGATTTCACACAATGTCTGGAACAAAATAACATCCTAAAATTTTCAGACATCGCAGCAACATCACTCATGGTTTCTTCTCGGAGATTTCTGCACGAATTGCTTAACTCATTTTGCAGAACTCGAACCCACTTGAACAGTGATTCATCTGCGTTACATGCATTCCGGTTATTAAATCGTGAAACAGTGTGTCCGTTCTTGAGAAGTGAAAATCGATTTTAAAAAAAAAAAATTATATATATAATAGATTCAATTTTATAAACATTGAAATTAAAATTGATATATAAATTTTAATTTAGAATTATATATATATAAGTGTAAACGCGAACGTGCAGCATCCGAATCGGCAGCCACCACAACATTTGACTACATCTCGATTTTTTCCGCTAACCGAGCAGTCGAGCACACCGGGTCGTCGATCTGCCGCCACCGTAACCGTCCGACAACGCTATCATTGTGTCGGATTACCACATCCGTTAGAAAAAACGATTGGGGAATCGAAAAACTCTTCATTTTCATTGTCATTCCACATTGTGTCAAGGGTTTCGTGGTGTGGTTAGCAAAATCCAAGAAACATTGTAACAATCACTGCAAATTCACAACGCATCCGTACAATTTGCGACAACCTTGGTGCAATCGCTTTAATAATTGGCAATCAGAACCATCCGTATAGTGCCAATTAACTGGAAAACGCTAGGAGGTGGAAAAGGGCACGACTATTCATTGAAATTGTTGGTGTAAGGTTATAAAGTCAAATTTATTTAAAAGGGGTTTAAGAGGAAGCATTATACGACTATTCGATGCAAGGGTTGTGTTCTCCTCTTCCTCCACGGATTTCGATTCACTTCCACTGCTGCCATCAAGTTTGCACTTGATGAGGTCTCTCCTCAGCTCTTCCACCTGAGAAGTTGCCCACAACTGCTCCCAACTAGTAATGTTGCCCAGTCCAATATGCTCTAAACAAACGCCTACCACTCCTCCGTAACACCATTAAGGGGCATCCGTACCATGGTCGCAGCTGTAAGTGTAGCACCTTCTGCCGACAGTTGATCACAAACCTCCTGAAACTGCATAAGGTATGAAACCATGCACTCCTCTTCCGCATCTGGATCATACGGAGCTTCTGCTCCAAGTACAACTTCTGTTGCTTGGATGATCCCTCATATAGGTCATGCAAAGCTACCCATATATCTCTGGCAGTATTCTTTCCAGCCAAATGTGAGACAATGCAATCCTTGACACCATCAAGGAGCAACCTCTTTGCCTTCGCCATATCAGCCCAGTACTTTTTGAGTTGATCCAGATGTATAGGTACAGCTACCACATTCTCCACGTACGCCTTCAAATCATATTCATCTAGAAGAAACATAGCTTGTTCCTTCCAAATCATATAGTTGGAGGAGCCCTCCAACCGATCTTGATCACGAAGTCCATGAGATGCCGCATCAACCGAAATACTGTTGAATCTGCTCCCTCTTCCTCCCCACTACGCAATCCCTAGTAGGCTTATGCACTCCCTGGTGGAGTTGTAAGTTCTGCAGCTTCTCTACTGCTCAGCAGCTGAGAAATGTTGATTTTCCTCGGCTAGGATATCACTGAGGAAGAAATTCCCCAAATATGTGTCCCTCTTATTCCTTCTGACGCTTTCTGCCCAACAACAACCTCAGAAAACTACGTCCCTCTGTCTTCTGCGTGGATGCTCTGCGCAGCTCCCTCTGCCACAGCAAAAGCTCGAACTAGATGTCCTACTTCTTTGTTGACTCACTCAAAGAGAGACAACCTCGAAGCTTCAGCGATCCTCGCTAGATCTGTGCAATCCCGCTGGGGATTCGTTCTGCTGCACTACAACAAAAATGGCCTTCATTTTAGAAATTAGATTCATCCTTCTTGTTCCACATCAATGCTCTGATAGCATGTGAAAATTCCAAGATCTGTCAAGATCTAATGAATCCTATTGCAACACCTGAGTGTACTTCTCCTATTAAGTAAATTACATTACATAATTAATTCATATCTGAATTATTGAAGCAACTACTAAAGCATCCTACACTAAAATTGAATCAGAAACAAGGAAACTAGACAAGGAAATCATTCACATATGACACAGTTATTTTTACACTAATGTCCCCAAAAAAACCCAATGCGAGAAAACCAGTACAACAGATCTGAGGGTTTTATTATTAAGCAGTAGCAATGTTTGAATACATTTCTAAATACCCTCAAGGGTTATTCAGTTATAGAGTGAAAAACTGGTAGAAGAATATGTGAGAAATACCTCACTCAATCACTAAGTTTCCGGCTGATCCGGATGAAGAAGAACCTGCCCTGGGGAGGCTCTACGCAATCCCAGCACTGCAACTTGCAGCCTATGCATCACCCCCTTCCAGGCTCAGCATTCAACACCATCCAAGTCATTTTGCCTCTGTGGATGTTGAGGAACAACCTCCCGGTGCCACTTTCTGGATCTTGGCCTCCGAAACTAATCCCCCAGCAAATTCCGAAAACCCTTCCTTCTACTTCTGCGCTGCCTCTGCATGAGCTTACGCAGTCACTGCGTCATCCCCTTCCTTCTGTGCTTACTAGGCTAGATCACCTATGCCTCTCTTTGACTGATGCTCCACCGGACTGAGAAAATCTCTCTCCAGATGCTATCTCTGCTCCTCACTGCTCAGATCTCTACCTCGAATTTCTCAGCAAACCACGCCCCAGAAATTTCAATCTTAGATCAATTCAGTGTCTCTCTGTGTTTCCAAATGAACCTCAAGCCTTCCTTTTATAATCTTCTCGTTGAAAAATCAACGGCCCAGATTAGATGTCTAATTAATGGGTAAGATTAAAAATGACTTGATCTTCATTCTCTAGAAGATTCACACTCTGTCTTATTAATACACTTTAATTATTTAATTTCCCTAGGTTTAGACTTAAAGTCCCCATTAAAATAATTAATTATTTTAATAAAACATGAACCGAGTGGAATTTCCACAAACAGTTTCTGGGTTCTTTGGAATACAACTGTCTAAGCCTCCATACCAAATTTGACACTTAGAGCACTATCTGATGCTACAAAAATCAACACTTATTATAGGTGTTGAAGCGAGTTGTTGAAGAAGAGACTCCTAGATCTAAAGGGGGAATTGTTGGGGATTGTGATTCAGTGTTTGCAAGGCTATTCTGTATCCCAAGGGCCAATATTTGAAGAAAAACAGTGGGATATTTTGAAGAACATTGGGGTCAAGTCTCTAGCTCAATAAAGGGATGGGTTCTTTCTTCTACATCGGATTAAGCACCCTCTGAATTCTGATCCAAATTTTGATTATTAAAGGACGAGTTTTCCTTCATATGTGAGCCGCATAAATCCTTGTTCACTGCTGGTTGGGCGTATCGCTGGTGGGTGCAAGTTTACAGTGTTTTGGGGGATGAGTAAGACATATTCTCACTTCTAGAAACTACCATTATTTTCAGACTATTCATGACCATTCTTGTTGAGTGTGGGAGCTAAAATACCCTTCCTGTGCATGCAAATTTGTTAGTTAAGTCATGCTGGATCAGACCTGTTTAAGGATATTTGGGGCTGAGTTTGATGGCTGTAGCAGACATGTAAGAGGGCGTAATTTCAGTCACTTATCTCACTGCATGGGCTGAACTTGAGCATTGAAAAAAAAACACCTGTCCGTGAGCCTTTAGGAGGACAGGTTATCTTTTTTAAGAACCTATGTTGCACGAAACATCTAGGAACTCAGCATTTCAGGCCATACCCGTACCTGAAACTCTGAAACTTGGCCGAAACTCGACCATCATGTAATCATCTATGAGAGTTAATATAGACTTGTTTTTCCTTCTAAATTGTCATCTATGGGTCTTATTCCCTTTTTTCTTGCAAAGATAATGTGTTATTCACTTATTTATTTATATATATACATATATGATGTTTTGGCTGACGTTTCGACTGACATTTCCATTTTTGGGGGGTGACGTTTCTAAACTTACCTGTTTCGGAAACTCCAAAACGTTTCGGCGTTTCGTGCAACTTAGTTGAGAACACAATACTCAATGGAAGGAAAAGCTAGCTGATATATACAAATATATCCACACTCAGTTCAGATCTGATATAAACACTACCCTTGCTGATGATATCGTATTTCTTGACATATTTCTCATGTAATTTGAGGGAGACAAGTGGCTGTACCTTTCACTGTTCTTGGGCCTGATATTTGTGGAGTTGAAAGCATTCTATCATGCACAAGTGTACTCCTGGAGCAGAGTTCAAACATGAGAAGTGTAGCATCAATTTGCTGAAGCAAATCTCAGGTTCTTTATTCCTATTGTATTGGACAACCATCTTATCAGTTCAGAAATTTAAATATATATATATATATATATAATTTGCTGAATACTTCTAATTTGAGAAAGTTACCTCTTTGACTGATATGTAATGCATTTTATGGTCTCTCTCTCTCTCTCTCTCTGAATTTAATATAAACTGTGTCATGTTATTGGGAGGAATTTGGGAGTATTATCTTGGCACTGTCTATCTTTGCATAGTCTGAAATTTATTAAAAATATAACTACAATCATCCACCCACAAACTACTTGATGAAACTTCACAATGACCATCACAAGAAAAATCAGAAAGTTGGTGTGAAATTTGAGATGGAACAATACAGTCACGCTGCATATCCCCTTTATTTATTGTATAAATTTGAGTCGTAAAAATAACTCACCCATTTTCTCAAAGTCCTTTCCAGACATGAACACTTTTAAACAGTGAGTGTATTTAGCATTAATATCATAAGGTTCAAGATATGTGTAAGCTAGACATGGAAAAAAAATGTTGAACCTCAACAAAAAATATTATTAAAAAAAAAAAATGAACTTCTTACTAGACATATCATTGTGTATTGAGAAGATATCGACAGCAGAATCTGAAGGCATGCAGTCAGATAAAACAGAGTCAGAATACTCTTCATGATTTCCATCTTGGCGGCAACCATTTGTAGTATCAACAGGCACCCAAGCTGCTGGCCTCTCTTGTCTTGGCCTTGAAACGAAAATTTGGATAAGAAGATAATGTAACAAGCTAAGAGTTCTTTCTCAGAAGTCAATGTTTTCATCAACACTACTTTTGTACAGATAACTCATTATCGCAAAGAATACCAAGTTCCAACTAATTCATCCAAATGAAATCACTTTCTATCATGCGATAATATAGAAATGTTATATTCAAAGGAAATATACTTTTTTATGTATAAGTTATTCATATTTTGGAAGAGCTAAAGAATGAGCTCATTATTGGGATTTAGTTACATACAAGGGAATCGCAACACAGCGCCACCCTTTGTCTTGTCCATACGCATGTAACATTAGTAAGCCAAACTGTATTATAGTCAATCCAGCCTCCCAAATAGTCACCACATTCGGAGTCCACACCTATATAATTCCCACAAGGTTGTTTAGATTTCAATCTATTAAACAATTTATTGCTTAAAAAACCTGGTTATTACTTCTGTTTCTTGTAAAAGATACTTCTTATACAGAAAATATTTACATCAGCAGCAAAAAAAAATGGAAAACACAAGGGTATATACAATGAACTTCATATCCTTTTCTTTAGAGCAATTTAAACAGCGATAAAATCAGAATAAGAGGCATCATGTAACAATTTGGCATCCTTAATCAGTGATGCTCCTTTTGCCAAGAGTTGCATATGTACCTCAGTTCTACATATTTGACAAAAGGAAGCTTAAGAACTGACCATTTTCAAAAACATATTTGCAGCAGAGCTGCCAAAGAACATATAGAGTAGAAACTCTCAAACAATGCTAAATAGAGTCAATACCAACCAAGGAATCATGAATCACACATCTGAAATCTCCCAACAAAACTGTATTCCAATGCAAATCTCCCTGCAGAATGCTTGCCAATTAAGATTGAACTCGTTTCCAACAAGATCCCCCAAACAGGTATTCCAAATAAATGTGCTTCATTAATTCCAACTTTGAGTATGAGAGGCAGATGCCATCAAAAAGGCCACTTTTGGCCAAATGAGCTTTGGAAGGGATCACCAAGCAAGCAAAGATACAGAATTTATAGGAAACTATTATTCATCAGACACTATGCAACCTCTAAATCCAACAGCTCTCAGCATCCACTAAAATTCATTGAACATTAAGTAATAAGAACAGCAACCAGCACATGTCGCTGATGCAGAGTGGAGCACAATCTATGAAAATCATGCTGGGTCAAAGGGCGCCCAAAACACCACTCCCAGTCTTGCCAAAAGGGACCAATCATATCAATATTCAGCTTCAAAAGATCCTCTTGAGGAATGAGCCAAATGATCTCCACAAAATTGGGTCAATCTGCAAAGTACAGTGCAAACTCTCAAGCAACTAAAAACCAATCCACTGTACAAGAAATAGCATCCCAAAACTCCCTCCAAAAGTAAATCTTTTTCCTACTTTGCCTCCTTGCTTGAAAGCGTGGAAGGTCAGATATGCAGGTACCTTCCTACTGCTAAGTCCAGATTGGCCTTCTAGCCAAATCCCATCCAGATATGTTTCCTGACATTTTCCAACAAACCAAACCTGCCATTGTACTCCAAGCTCGCCAAATAGCTTTGAAAATGAAGGACCCTGAAATCTAGAAAGTATAAGGAAAAGATATGATATCACATAAGGAAAATAAACTCTTTAAAAATATGTTGAGCTAAAAGTAAACTTTGTCACATCAAAACCTGCCAAGGAGATGAGCCCTCCAAATCAGTGTGGAAAAAGTCGGGAAAAAATCGCGACTTTTTCAAAAAGTCCCGATTTTTTCAAGACGCCGATTAAATCAGCCGACTTTTTCCCGATTTTTTAAAATTTGAAAAAGTCCCGATAAAATCGTTATATTCCCGATTTTTTCCCGATTCGATCGAAAAAGTCGTGAAAGTGATTATAAGAGCCGGAAATTTCGATTTTTATGTGTTATTTTGTTTTGTTTGTCCGCCCGCCCGCGTCGCGTTTAACACTGTGGAGCAGTTGCTGTGGTCCGTGGAGACTCGACAGTCCAGCAAGAGGGTTTAAACTTTAACTGTTAACATTTTATTCACGGATTACTTCTTTGCGTTGGGAGGGAGCTGAAGATTCATCATTCAAGTTTCAACACTGCAGCTCGAGCTTGCAGATTGGGTGCCACCAGGGTTTGCTGCTCAGTGCTGCCGCCAGGTAAGTTAAAAACATTTGCGGCTTGCCATCTTCATAATCGAATCATCGATTTCTGTTGGATATACATTCTGTATTTCTAGTCCATAAAAGAATGGATATACATTCTGTAGATGCCGTTAGCATTGCGTGATGGATCAGTGTAATTATCCTCGATGAAAACACTCAAAACACTGCCCTATATCCTTCACATACAGAATCTCAAGAAACTGTGGATAGATATCGTCCATAATGAGCCAAATAACATTAAAGTCCAAATAATTACATCATGAATTCAAAAATATATCTATCCAACAGTCTTCAAACCGTTCCAACATTTACATTAGCAAAATAGGATAAAATATATTTGTCCACGGATAAAAAATAGCAGTCTTCAAGAATAGTTCCAGCATTTGGCAACGTCAACTAGCATATCGTGCAGACTAAAAATGGATGATCTTTGAGAGCCTGGGAAATCACAGTAGCTACAGCATTCCCATAACCTCTATTGGACCTCTACACTTAGTGCCCAGTCTACTATTTAGTGATTTTAATTTTTAATTTATGTGATGGGCAATTTTTAATTTTTTTTTTAATTTTTGTTTTGTGCCCAGGTTCAAACATCAAAAAGTTTCAAACAAAATGCTAAGGAATTTGGATCCTTTCTGGCAGTATGGTGAACCTGATTCTATACCCGAAACTGGAGGACTCAATAGAATGTATTTGTCTTGCAAGTTGTGTGGAAAGCATATGTCAGGGGGTATCGCCAGATTAAAATGCCATATAGGGCAAAATGTAGAACTTTGCCCAAATCCGGGTCCAGAAATGATCCGACAGGCCATTAAAGCCTTGATGGAAAAAGAAGATGGCAAAGACACCAGGGCAGTAATAAAAAGGCAACTTGTAGGGAGCTCAACACAGGGGGTAAGTGAGAGTGCTTCTTCTGGTTCAGCATTACAAAGCCCCTACCTTTGCACAATTGAGAGGGCCTCTTCTTCAAGAGGAAAAGAATGATTGCACTGCTAGACTGGAGGAGTTTAGGGCATCTTGGGAACACACTGGATGCACAGTCATGTCAGATGGTTGGACTGACCAGAAGGGTAGGACCCTTCTTAACTTCTTGGTTAGTTGTCCCAAGGGGACAATGTTTATAAAATCTGTTGACGCATCTGCACACATTAAAGATGCGCGTTTATTATGTGAGTTGTTGGACATCTTCATTCAGGAAATAGGCCCACAGAATGTTGTCCAAGTCATAACGGACAACGCTGCAAATTATGTTGCAGCTGGCAGGTTGCTTATGGAGAGGTATCCTACCCCGTTTTGGACACCTTGTGCTGCTCATTGTATTGACTTGATGTTGGAGGATATAGGTAAGATTCCTATGGTGAGACATATTGTTGAATCATCCAAGAGCATAACAAAATTTATTTACAATCATACATCTGTGCTTAGCTTGATGAGAAGATTCACCAACAACAAAGAGTTGGTGCGTCCTGCGATAACACGCTTTGCCACTACTTTCATATCTCTTCAGTCTCTGTTGAATTCTATGTGGGACGTGAAGAGCATGTTTCTTTCACAGGATTGGCGTGAGTTATCTATTAGCCGCAAACCAGAGGGAGAGGGCATATGCAGACTTGTTTCATATGATCAGGGGTTTTGGGCAAGAGTAGAGGAGGTGTGTGCCATTTCAGAACCTTTGGTAAGGGTTCTTCGGTTGGTTGATGGAGAGAAGCCCGCAATGGGCTACTTGTATGAGGCCATGGATAGGGCCAAAGAAGCCATTCGTGCTTATTATGAAGATAAGGGAGATGAGGGGTTAGAGAAACAACAAGTCATATGGAGAGTGATTGATGACCGATGGAACAATACCCTCCATCGCCCCATTCATGCTGCAGGTATCTACTTCAACCCCGCATTTTCTTACTCCTGTGGTTTTAGATTTGATGCCGAGGTGATGGATGGATTCTTCACATGTGTTGAGAGGATGGTGGTATCCGAGCAAGAACGTGAAGAAATTTCCAAAGAAATGGAAATATATAGGATGGCTGGTGGCACATTTGGTTTTACCATGGCTATTAGGACGACCAAAATGCCAGGTAAGCTTCAGTTTGTTTCAAGTTTCAACTTTCAAATTTAATAATTCATTGTCTCTTCATAATTTTTGCTTCTCATTTTTATTTTAACTTGTAGATGCTTGGTGGACAAGCTATGGTGGTAGAGTACCCCATCTCCAAAAGCTTGCCATCCGAGTGCTCAGCCAGACATGCAGATCCTCTGGGTGTGAGCGCAAATGGAGTGTCTTTGACAAAATACATAGCAAAAAGCGCAACAGGTAAAAAAATTTCAAATTAAATTTTTGAAATAATTTGATTATTTTTACTATATAAATTTTCCAAGTACTAATTTATAATCTATGACCCTTTTACAGATTGGAATCCCAACATCTCAATGACATGGTGTATGTCTACTACAATCTTCGATTGTGGATGAGACAAATTCAGAAAACTCCTGATATGGATGCCATTTCATTGGACAATATTGATACCACTGCTGCATGGAGGGTCGAGACTGAGAAGCCGGTCATGGAATCGACCCCTGATTGGTTAGATGTGGATCCAGAGGCATTAGTGCCAGAGGAGGAAGCAGATACACAGCAGGAGGAGCCAGTGGTAGAGGAGGAGGAGCAGAGTCAGGAGGCAGAGCAGGAGGAGGATGTGGAGGAGGAGGTGACACCATCTAGGATGGGCAGTAGCAGTGGCAGCGTCAGTGGTAGAGCACAAAGGCCACCTATTTTTTTTGCTTCTAGAGGACGACTGGGTCCATCTGTATCCCGAGGGGTAGAGCCTTCTTCCTCTAGAGGAAAAGGCAAAGCCATTCCCTATTCCCGTAAAAGGGGCAGGGGATCTTCATCTTAGTGACTTACTTTATGACATGGAGATGACTCATGATATACATAAATATATTTTTTGTTGATATTTTGACTCTTGAGACTGAGACTCAAGATTCAGGACTCGATTCACTATTTTGATATGTGATGTAGCACTAGACTTCATATACATATTATATATTAGCTTTCTTTACATGTTTATGTGGAAATGCATTTATTTGATGTTGTGGATACTTTAGATGCTAAAAAAATTGAAAAATTTTGAATAATTTTGTATTTTTTTAATTTTGCCGACTTTTTCGAAAAAGTCCCGACTTTGCCGACTTTTTCAACTTTTTTACCCTTGCCGATTTAATCCTGACTCCGACTTTTTCCACATTGCTCCAAATAACTAACCACCCACAAAACAGCCAAAATGTTTCCCTAGGTTGCAATAGCCGACATTAGATCTCTAATCAACGGCTAAGATTATAACATGGCTTGATCTCCGCCTTCTAGATCATTTTCACTCATGTTTTATTAATGTCCTTTAATTATTTAATTTCCCTAATTTAGACTTAGGGTCTCCATTAAAATAATTAATTATTTTAATAAAACATCAACCAGTGGAATTTTCACAAACGGTTTCTAGGTTCTTTGGAATACCCGTGTCTAAGCCTCTCCACCAAATTTGGGGCTTAGAGCACTTTTCGATGCTACAAAAATCAACACCTTGCAGCCCTCAACTAGCTCGTTATGCCATTTCTCTGCCACCTGAGCCAGTCGTGTGGTCCCTCACCCATCTGTATTGATTGTATGTTTGAAGGTGGGCCTTCCGAACCTAAAGGTATGTCTTGTCATTTGGTAATTGAGCATTGGGTTTACTTATCATGGATACTTTTGGGCATGGATTGATGGGGGGATTTGGCGGAAAGAGTGGGCTTAGTGTGTGCCTTTGTACCCTTGACCTTTTTTGGATGTTACCCTTGGATTTTAGTCCCGTGGGATCTCCTTTACTGACCATTTGGTTTTAGGGTGGTACTACTTGGGAAACCCCGGCTTTGGTTGTGTGGTCCTGCTCCCTTATCCACATATACCACTCCCCTTCCATTCACTACACCCCCATTCATCATCTCAATTCTCTCCTGCCTAGGTCCACATTTCCTCAATGGGTCCACATAGGGTTAGCCTCCCCATTCCCTTGCCCCCACCTTAGGTCAGGCTTGGAAGGATGCCCCGGAGGTTGAAGCCGCTAAAAAAGAAAAGTAAAAGCATAGACATCCACATTCAACAGGAAAATGTACCACAAATGCAAAAGAAGGTAGGGACAAAGAATAATTAGCACGTGGGCAAAAGCCAATACATGAGCTCCACCCCATACCCATGGCCATCACCCTGGTTCTATAGGCCCTAGATGAGCCTCCTTTATCATTCAAGAACCCATGATTGTACCAACCCCTGAAGTGCGATGAACAACCCTACCAAAAAGGGGGTAATCATTGTTATATCTCACACATCATGCTCTTATCCTTGGAGCCCCAAGAAATTAATCAAAAAAAAATTATAAAAAGAATAAGGCATATAAAGAAGGGTGGAAAAATCAAGGTCGTGGCACCTCATGTGCCATGATTGCTCCCTCCTAGATGTTACATACCCAGGTATGGGCTTCCCTTTCTCTAGCTACCCTTATGCCCTGATATGTGGCCCAGGATTGCCCCCATCATTCCCTATTCCATTTCAACTCTTTATTATATGACACCACCATTTGAGGTATATACCTTGGACATATTATCCCCTCTAAAGGTAGAAACCACATAACAAGGTGCCTCGCTAACCCCCTTCGGAGCTTGGAGACATTAACACATACCAAAGCCCACTATGGAAGGGCATGCCATTATGAAGTGTCCACTTGTTGTCCATGGTTTGTAAGCTCTTTTACCCGATTACTTTAATGACTAGTTAGCTAGGGGATGCATTGGATCTTTGCAAGATTGCAGATGGTGTTCATTTGGGTTTGGTCTCCCTATACGGCATCCTAACCCTCCAGAGAGCTACATTGGCACATATAGGGTGTGTGTAGAGAGCCATGGGCCTCCACAACAGTAGACAACACTCCATGGATCCCCGGAGATGTTCATAGATTGCTAGAGATCCACCTTTTGCATGAGGAAGATGCATTTGGTGCACTATGCCCAGCAGGCCCCTCAAGTGCACCACACACTTGGCAGGTGTCTCAGGCCATGTACGATGACATGGAAGCATTCAATCCATCATTTGAGCCCTTACAAATGGTCTACAAGCATTTTTGACTCTTATGGAGACCCATGAGGTCATTGGTGTGCCCTCACACCCACTGGGGGCACCACAGGTTTATTGTTTAGATAACAAGGGGCCACCCCCTTGTCCACCACTTTTGAGGATCCTATTCATCATTATGGCACTTATGGACTGCATCAAGCCTCTTGGAGAGCCCTACGATGTGCATAGATTATTATTTGACCTCTTGAGAGGCTTATTATTTTATTTGCAAGCTAGTTTGGTGGGCTTGTCACCAAAAGTTAGCTAATTTGCACATTATTTTATGTTTAGGGGCTAATGTGTGAAAATTTCTGAATTTACTAAACAGAATTCCTACAGCAATAATTTGATTTACTTCTCCTAATTGTTTTATTAACTTAATAAGTTAATTTTCTAAACAATACATAAAAAAACATCGAAGTAAATATGCCTACACAAATATACAGATCAAGTATTGAACAAATAAGCACATTCGACAAAGGACACAAAATTTTTTGAACAAATGTCCCTGGAAAAACCCAATGCGGGAAAACCGATGCAGTAGCTCTTGAGGGTTTTTATTGTTATGCAGATTTCTGAATACAAACTAGGGTACCAGTAGTGGTTTACCCAATAGAGAAAATCCCGATAGAAGTACGTCTATCTCTGGAGACAGATATTATGGTTGATTCAACCTGAGAATGAAGAACCCCACAGGTGCCTATGCAGTCCCCAGTAAGCTCTGTGTTGATACTGCGTCACCCTTCAGTGCGGTTGTGTCACCCTTCTGGATCTGATGAATACGAGCCCGATCTAGCCCACTAAAACCCCAGCGCTGCCTCTGATGGCTCTGCGTCAACTCCTCTAAGCCTGCGTCACCCCTCTAGGCCTGCATGAGCCTCTGTGCTGGCTTGGCATGAGCCTGGCTGGGCCTGCGTCACCCCTCCTGTGCCTGCGTTGATCCTCTGGTGTTGATCTGCCTCTCTGCTATTGTATTCTCGGCCTTGGATCAGAAATCCCACTGCCGAACTACCCCTCGCTACATTGCAAACTCACTCAAAAATTCTCAGCAAACCACGCCCAAGAATTTCAACTTAGCTAATGTGCTGCTACTCTGTGTTTTTTCTCCAACTGACCCCAAGCCTTCCTTTAACACTTTTACAGTTGACGAATCAATGGTCGTGATCTAATCTCTAATCGACGGCTAAGATTAGAAAAGACTTGATCCTCGTTACTTAGAACATTTTCACCCACATGTCTAAATTAATTCACTTTAATTATTTAATTTCCCTAAGTTAGACTTAGGGTCTCCATTAAAATAATTAATTATTTGAATAACTTGAGCTCTGGGTGGAATTTCTCCAAACGATTTTTGGGTCTTGGAGATCTAATGCATTCTAGCCCCTCCACAAAGTTTTGGAGCTAGAGCACATTCGATGCTACCCGAAAATCAACACTCCCTCTTAGCGACGAATGTGCTCTAGCAACACTTCAATCCAAAGTTATTACTCTAATCCACAGCATCGATCCCCTGCGTTGTTGATGCTCGGCCTATTGCCCCTCATCCATTGCGTTGTTGCCTTCTGTACTGCAGCCCATGACTCTGCCACAATCACTGCCTCATTTGTATTGCAGCTCCCTCTCAAATATTGCATCATGTTGCCCATAGCACTGCCACTGCTAACTGTTGCATTGCAACTCAATTGCTGAGAAGTAAGCAACTGAAGGACATCAACCAAAATCCTGACAGATAAGTCAGTCTCAGTGCACCTCGATACTGAAGCACCCTCTGCTGCTAATCTGCGCTGACCCTCTAGAGAGAGTTATCCAACAGATCCAGAAGGGTGACGCAGCCACACTGAAGGGTGACGTCGTCTCAACGCAAAGCTTGCTGGGGACTGCGTAGGCACCTCTCTCTGAGGATCGGACACTAGCTCCAAAAATAGAAGAAAAGAGAGATCATCGCCTTAGAAATAAGCCACTTCGAGGGAGCAACCTCCTTTACATGTCAGAGAGAGAGTTATGATGATTTTCCCACAGTCACCTCTTTGAGATGAAATTCAAGAGCCTAAAAAAACCCTAACTTCCACAAATCATTTCTCCGAAATTATTGTGAACCAAGATCTGAAATTTTTACACGAAGTTCCTCAGGATTTCAGCGTCTCGTGGTAAAAATTTCAGCTTTTGAACCTTCGTAGAACAAAAGTTATAGCGAAAATGCCATGATGACCTATTTGGAGCAGCGAAACCCTAGAATCCAAGGCTCTGATACCAAATGTTATGAAACCAGCTCCAAAAATAGAAGAAAAGAAAGATCAACGCCTTAGAAATAAGCCACTTCGAGGGGGCAAACTCCTTTACATTACATAAATGAACAATTCTTGAATGATACAAATGACAAAACCTCCTTTCTATATATAGGAGTCCATGGGATCACAATATAATCTTAGCGTAACAATAATAATGTAAGGGCACAATAATAACAATATAGGGGTTACAGGGGTACAACAATAACAATAAGGGGGCTACACTAACAATAATAAGGGACTACACTAGTAATATAGGGACCTAACACACTGAAACCCCAGCACTACCTCTGATGGCTCTCCGAAAGCTCCTCTAGGCCTACGTTACCCCTCTGGGCCTGTGTGAGCCTCTACACTGGCAGGGCCTGCGTCACCCCTCCTGGGCCTGCGCTGCTCCTCTAGTGCTAATCTGCCTCTCTGTTATTGTATTCTCTGACTTGGATTAGAAATTCCACTGCCGAACTGCCCCTCGTTGCACTGCAAGCTCACTCAAAATTTCTCAACAAACTGCATCCAGAATTTCGACTTAGCTCAAGTGCTGCTACTCTGTGTTTTTTCTCCAACTGACCCCAAGCCTTCCTTTAATACTTTTCCAGTTGATGAATCAGCGTTCATGATCTAATCTCTAACCAATGGCTAATATAAGAAAAGGCTCGATCCTCGTTACTTAGAACATTATCACCCACATGTCTAAATTAATTCACTTTAATTATTTAATTACCCTAAGTTAGGCTTAGGGTCTCCATTAAAATAATTAATTATTTGAATAACTTGAGCTCCGGGTGGAATTTCTTCAAACGATTTCTGGATCTTAGAGATCTCATGTATTCTAGCCCCTCCACAAAGTTTAAGTGCTAGAGTACATCCGATGCTACCCAAAAATCAACATAATGTAGGCCCATTAGGTAATTTGAACTCCTAATGAGTGTATAAATAGTTGGATGGATTCATTTTGAATCATCACTTGGATTTGGATCATTCTCTCATTAGAGAACTTCGCACTTTTTCCTTAATGGATATTTTTGGATAATGGATGAATTTTGATGTATGGATTGGGTTCTTCTTATCTTGGAGCTTCTTATATTGCAAATGTGTTGCTGGTTGGATATATTCTCTACATGTAAGTGCAATTTTAACTTTATTTTCTTTCATTTTGCTGCATACATTGGTTATGAGATTTTCACTATTTTAGGGCTAATTGCTCCATGCATTTACGACATCAATGTGGAATTATGTTTCTATTTAGCTTATCTCTATTTATGGGCCATGTTTGATGAATGAATTGTCCTAGATATCATATTATCTCAATAAGCCTCTTCCATTTGCAATGAAGTATAAATGCTTTTAAGGTAACTTTTCTTCTCTTGTCCTTAACATTGGACATAGTTGACTTTGAAAGCCTCCTTGAACAAGAAACAAAGTCCATCTTAATAATTCTCCTTGACTCCATATCCCCAAGAGGAATTAGGCACTGATCCATCAAAGGGTGGTCATTTAAACAATATTATTTCACCATTTCCTCCCTCTTCTAGGTCTAGCCATGTCATGCCACCTAGGGCATCAATTTCTCGGCAAACTAGCCCTAGAAAAACTTCGATCTCCTAGACCTTACTGCGTTGGTGTGTCCTCAAGGTCTCCTCCGAATTTGAAAATATTCTGCCGGTGGGATTCTAGGATATGCCAAGCCCTAGGCCTAAGATCAAATTTTTCCCTAGTGTTCCCAAGGCTAATACCTCGTAGGATCAATTTGACATCTTTAGGTGAAAATTCTTGTTTGATCCTTTCCCCTTGCCTTGGTCAGGTTATGAATATCATCGATTGTTAGATTTCATCCCCTTAACCTGGGTTAGGTCCACTTGGCCCCATGTGGTCCCATTTCTTATCAAAGACAATTCATCAAGGGCAACTCTAGAATCCAAATCCTATAAGGATTTTAGGGATTGGGAAACTACTTTTCAAGTCATATTCCTTTAACCTAAACCTCAAATCGTCACCTCTTTTCCCTAGAAAGTCTTGTACCTTGCTTAAAGAGCAAGCAAGCTCCATTCTTAATCATATCCTAGGGAAAGGGTTTTTAAGGTCACTTCACATCTATTTGTTGATCCATCCTTTATAACTGACTTCCTAATTACCGGGTCTTCTCCCATGGATGAAAGTCCGTAAAGAGCAAGGAGTCTTAGTTGTGGTGACAATGGGCAAAGTCTCCGTCGTTGCCCTTGACCTAGCAATTGCCCTCTTAGGAGTCCCTTTAGGTCCCCTGTTGGTTTAAGTAGTAACAAGTTCCACACAACTTGTTTTTCATTCTATTGCATTCTGATAATTCCCATAAAACAAGGTTATTATTGATCCTAACTCAATTAATTACGCTTAAGGTGGCATTCCGTGAGGAATAGTTGATGGAACAACTTAGTGTAATAGCTTGTTGGAAACGAAATGAGAAGATCTACAAAATGGGATGTTGAGAAGTGACTTGCAGTGACCTGGGGTGGTATTGACCCTTATCACCTGTCACACACTTCTATAAGTTAGTGAGAAAAGCCTTTAACCCCACAAGGCGTGGTTGGTGGAAAGGAACTTAGAGAAGGGGTTGTCACCTATTCCCAACTTTCTTTTTTCAAGCTATCTCCTAGGTTAGCTAAGGGGGGTGGTCTCTAAATGGAAAACTAAGAAGATTTCTAAGAGATGTTAAATTAGGATTACTTGAGATTGTGAGAAAATAAAATGAGCAATATAAAATGAAATAAACTTTAATAACCATCAACACATGAGATAATGATTAGCATATATGAAACCAGTACCTTCAAATATTGCTTTTAAGAATAAATAATACTTGCTCAAAATAAAATGAAGTGTTTCAAATTGAAACACAAGTATGTGAAAATTCTATAATGTAGAATTCTATTGCAACTACTAATTATATTTCTTTTATTGCATTCTCAGCACAATTATTTAACATTTTACTATGTTAAATATCAAAATAAAATATGCTGCAGACTTCACAATAAATAAACAACATGAAACAAATAGCACAAGTATTCACACATAGACACTGTTATTTTTGGACAATTGTCCCCGAAAAAACCCGACTCGAGAAAACCGGTGCAGTAGATATGAGGGTTTCTTTATTATGCAGAAATTCCGAGTAAAAATGTGTAATTGTAATTATCAACCAATCACCTAAAGAAATCTAATGAGAATGGGCTAATGAGACACTTCTCACTTCACCATGAAGTTCCAGCACTGACATGCATCCACACTAAGTGGCTCTGCATGATTTCTGTGCAGTGACTGCGTCCTCCACGCTGTCACTGTGTCACTGTTGTTGCTGCTTGTTGTGACTACGTCGGTGCTTACTACTGGGTGAGACAAGAGTTTCCTTCCCTTCCAGAAATGCCCTCCAGATATTGGATGAACCCTCAGCTGCCTCTCCAACTCAAAATCGAAACTCCTTCTGCTGCTCTGCATTGGACCAACGTAACTGCTGCTTGGCTATCTCTGCACTGATGTTGTGGCTCCCTTCTCTCTTCTCTCCCTGTACTCTCTCTTCTTCAGAAACTCCCCCTCTTGGAGGTTTTCCCTTCCCTCTCTGCAATCGAGAATCACTTCGATTCTTCCTTCGGCTGAAGAAATCGATCTTTGGATTCTTTCTCCGTCTGATGTGTGTTTTCCATAGGCCCCTCACCCTCCTTATAATCCTTCATTGACCCCTCAACGGCCAAGATTAAAACATAATCAAGGGCTAGGATTAACTTGGAGTTAATTCATGACTTTATCTAGAAGATTCACACTTGGTTTAACTAATACCCTTTAATTAATCAGTTTCTCTAAGTTTAGACTTAGGAAAACATTAAAAAAAAATTAATTATTTTAATTAAACCATCTCTAAGTGGAATTTTCTAAAATCCTGTTTGGGTATTATGGAATACATGTGTCTTAGCTTGTATACAAAGTTACACGGCTAGAGCACATCTGATGCTACCATAAATCAACACTCCCTCTTAGCGAGGAAAGTGCTCTAGCAAGGCAACCCATAGTGCTGCACTGATTTCTGTAACGTCTGTTGTTGTGTTGTTGATGTTGCTCATCAAAACTGCACACAAATATGTTGCCTCTGTACTGCTGTTGACTTTGCATGCTACTGCCAACTACTACTGTACTACAACTCCCTCATGCAACTGCGCTGAAGATCCATTGGCCACCGAAATGGATTTTCAGTCATACCCAATTGTTCTCTGAACTGAGTGAACTTAATCCTCCCCAGAGCCTTAGTGAGTATATCTGTTGTCTATTCTCCTGTGGGAATGTGCTGGAGTTGTACTGCCCCACGCTGAACACAGTCTCTAATAAAATGACACCTGATGTCAATATGTTTGGACTGATCATGAAATACTGGATTTTCAGAGAGTTTGATACAACTCTGGTTGTCACAATAAATGCAAGTCGGCTTCACCCTGCTCCTAAATAGACTCACAAGACGTTTTTGAAGCCAAATGGCTTTGCATGTAGCTGTACTAGCTGCCATATACTCTGCCTTAGATATGCTCAATGCTACTGACTTCTATTTCCTGCTGCACCAGGACACCATTCTTGATCCAACACTAAAACAGTACCTAGAGGTACTTTTCCTGTCCACTGAGCTTCCTACCCAATCCGCGTCTATGAATCCACTGAGCCTGACGTCCTCTCCTCGGCCATACCTTATACCAAATCTATTTGTTCCTCGTACATACCTCAACACGTGCCTCGCTAATGCCCAGTGCACTCTTTTGGGTTCCACCATGAACTAACTAAGAGTGTTGACAGCAAAGCAAATGTCTGGTCTGGTGTTAACCAGATACATCAATGACCTAATGAGCTGTCTATATAAGGTGGGGTCTACTTTTGCATCTTCTGATGCATCTATCTTTTTCCAATTGGTGATCATGGCAGTAGCCATGGGCCTGCAATCCTGCACTCTGAACCTCTTCAGAATTTCCAAGGCATACCTCTCCTGCCCCATGAAGATATCACCATCCTTCTGACAGACTTCGAATCCTAAGAAGTAATGCATCAACCCCAAATCCTTCATATCGAATTCTACTTCTAGATTCCATTTGCAATCCTTGATGAGCCTAGATGATCCTGTGAGGAACAGATCATCTACATATAGTACTAATACCAATAGCTCATCCTCTACCAGCAAATAGTAAAGATTGGGATCTGCATCACTCTTGACAAACCCCAACTTTTTCAAATAGCTATCTATTCGACCATACCATGCTCTCAGAGCCTACTTGAGCCCGTATAGGGATTTCTTCAATCTGCATACATGAGACTTCATTTCATGAGTCTCAAATCCCTCTGGTTGTTCGATATATACCTCTTCCTTAATTTCTCCATTCAAGAACATTGTCTGGACATCTATTTGATGAATCTCCCATCCCATCTGCGCTGCTAAGGATACAACAGTCCGGATGGAGGTATATAGGGCAACTGGTGCGAATGTCTCCTCATATTCAATGCCTTCCTTCTGAGCATACCCTTTTGCCACGAACCTTGCCTTATATTTCTCTACGCTTCCATCTGGAGCGTATTTGATCTTGTAGATCCATCGTGATCCAACAACTGATCTATTCTGAGGTCTGGGCACAACTTCCCAGACATCATTTGTCATGATAGAAGCATACTCCTCTATCATGGCATCTACCCATACCTAGTGCTGAACAACTTCCTCAAAGCTGGAAGATTCCTGTACCTAGGCAACCAAAGCCTGGTACCTGTCAGGAGGTCTACGCTGCCTCTTCCCATTTCTAGGAGTCCCAATAAAGTTTTCTACGTCCCTTAGTATCTGATAAGCCTCTCTGCTAATCCGACCACTGCTGGAAGGTTGCTCTCTCAACTCTTCCTCTCGATCTGGTTGTTCCTCAGACTGAGTCTCCTCCTAATCTTCTGTGAAAATGTTAGTACCTGTACCAGATACCAACGTCTCTCTTTCTGTCTGATCTTCTTGGTGCCCCTGCTGCTCTTGAACTAAAGGGACTTCTGCAGTTTGATCCTCTGCCGGCATATCATGCAATTTCTGGAAAGCTCTATCCTCCATGAACTTGACATCGCGTCTTATCACATCCTTCCTGTTGCTAGGAATATAGATCCTATATGCCTTGGAGGTTTCACTGTATCCTACAAAATACCCCATCTTTGCAGTCTAATCAAGCTTGCATCTCTTCTCACTTGGTACATGACAGTATGCCTTGTTACCAAATATCCGAAGGTGCCCTACCTCTGGTTTCTTCCCTATGGAAACCTCTTCAGGAGTCTTCTTCCTCAATGCTCTATGAGGAGTCCTGTTCTTGATGTATGTTGCCGTGTTGCAGGCTTCGACCCATAAATACCTAGGCAAATCAAGGTCGAATAACATGGCCTTGGTTGCACCTACAATTATCCTGTTTTTCCGTTCTGCCACACCTTCTTTTCGGAATTGTATGGCGCAATCCACTCCCTCCTGATGCCCTCCTTTGCGCAGAAATCTGTGAAGTCTCCATCTATGTATTCTCCACCATTATCTGAACGCAACGTCTTGATTTTCTTCCCCATCATATTTACAACAAGAGCTTTGAATTCCTTCAACTTTTCAAAGACTTCATCTTTAGTCTTTAGGAAGTAGATCCAGGTCTTCCTAGAGTGATCATCGATGAATGTGACAAAATATTTGCCACCCTTGAGAGCATTAATGGACATTGGTCCACAGATATCTGAGTGTATCAATCCCAATATGCTTGTTGCTCGGTTTTCACTTCTGGGAAAGGTTGCCTTAGCATACTTCCCAAGTACACATCCTCGGCATACATCATCATGCTCCGTACTAAGAACAGGTGCCCCATCAACTGTTTCTCTGAGTATATTCAATGCACCATGGTGCAAGTGTCCCATTCTTCTATGCCAAGTGTCCCTTTCTTGTCTTCAAGATTACTATTGATTAGTGCCATTGGAGACTCAAGTTGCAACCTGTATAGTCTATTGCTTCTAACTCCAATCTGCCTTGTTTGCTTCCAAGTAGGATGCTTGACATATACCTTCTTCGTGGTAAAGTGTATGTCATACCCTTTGTCCTGCAACTGGGATACTGAGATTAAATTCATCCCAAGCCCTGGCACATGTATTACATTTGTGACCTTGACACTGGTTCTGGCTTCTGTCTGAAACACTACGGCTCCTCTCCCAACTGGAGTGCATTTCGTGCTATTCCCCATAATGATTTGGAAGTTCATCGGCTCCTCCCTACAGCTCGAGAAATATTCTCGTACTCCAGTCATATGAGTTGAAGCCCCGCTATCAATATACCAGGTTCCTGCAGATGCTGAACTTGACAAGCATGCACAATCCTCTTCTAACCTAGAGGATAAAACTAGTGTTGCGAAGCGATTTTTACCGCATGGCAATTAAATCGCCGATTTTATCATTTTTTTAAAAATCGCCAAAAAATCGTCAAAAAATCACCAAGAATTTTTCCAAAATGAAAAAATCGTGATAAAAATCGTAAAAATCACGATAAAATCGAAAAAATCGTAAAAAATCATGGATGCTTTATATGCTTGAAAAATTTGAAAAAAAAAATATTTTTTTAGTGTTTCCAATCTTTTGCCGATCTTTATCGATGTTTCCAGATTTTTACGATTTTTTCATTTTTTGAACTCTTGCCGATTTTTTCCCGATCGCGATTTTCACAACAATGGATAAAACATCTAAGTTTGCCATGCTTATCTGTGCTCTCTTTTCTCTGTGTTGCGTCCCTTCTAAAGCTTCTGGTTTGCGTAGTTTCCTTTCTGACCCTGCTTCCTTTGGATCTGACAGCTCTGATACCAAGTGAAAATTCTATAATGTAGAATTCTACTGCAACTACTGATTATATTTCTTCTATTGCATTCTCAACATAATTATTTAACATTTTACTATGTGAAATATCAAAATAAAATATGCTGCAAACTTCACGATAAATAAACAACATGAAAGAAATAGCACAAGTATTCACACATAGACACCATTATTTTTGGACAATTGTCCCCGGAAAAACCGAACTCAGGAAAACGGTGGAGCAAATATGAGGGTTTCTTTATTATGCAGAAATTCTGAGTACAAATGTGTGATTGTAATTATCAACCAATCACCTGAAGAAATCTGATGACAATGGGCTAATGAGACACTTCTCACTTCACCATGAAGTTCCGACACTAACCTGCACCCACACTGTGTGGCTCTACGTGATTTCTGCGCAGTCACTGCGTCCTCCAAGCTATCACTGTGTCACTGTTGCTGCAGCTCGTTGTGATTGCGTCGGTGCTTACTACTGGGTGAGACAAGAGTTTCCTTCCCTTCCAGAAATGCCCTTCGAATATTGGATGAACCCTCAGCTGCCTCTCCAACTCAAAATCGAAAATCCCTCTGCTGCTCTGTGTTGGCCGAGTGTAACTGTTGTTTGGCTATCTCTGCGTTGTTGTTGTGGCTCCCTTCTCTCTTCTCTCCCTGTACTCTCTCTTCTTCAGAAACTCCCCCTCCTGGAGGTTTTCCCTTCCCCTCTCTGCAATCAAGAATCACTTTGATTCTTCCTCCAGCTGAAGAAATCGATCTCTGGATTCTTTCTTCGTCCGATGTGTGTTTTCCATAGGCCCCTCACCCTCCTTATAATCCTTCGTTGACCCTTCACTGGCCAAGATTAAAACATAATCAAGAGCTAGGATTAACTTGGAGGTGATCCATGACTTTATCTAGAAGATTCACACTTGGTTTAATTAATACCCTTTAATTAATCAGTTTCCCTAAGTTTAGACTTAGGAAAACATTAAAAAATGATTAATTATTTTAATTAAACCATCTCTAAGTGGAATTTTCCAAAATCCTTTCTGGGTATTATGAAATACATGTGTCTTAGCCTGTATGCAAAGTTACACGACTGGAGCACATTTGATGCTACCATAAATCAACAAAGTAACCCTGTCAATCAAACAAAAGATGTTAGCAATATATGATACCATTACAAGATATAAAATTTGTTTTCAAGAAATGCTTTCAAAATTCATATAATCATTCACAAATTCAGAGCATGTATGAAAACATATATAGAGTGACTTGTAAAGGAGAACAATTCAAACTTTACTTGCAAGAGTGAACCAAATGATACTTGCCTAAATAAGATAATCAAATCGAAACATTTGCATCAATGACAAGTAAATGAAATCATTTGCAATTAAAATAGTAAGATGTGTTAGCATGAAGTGCACCTAAACTAAAATTTGATGCAATTATCTTGGTTGCTTTTAATCTAAAATGCCTAATCTAGATGTGACCTTTCTTCTGACTATTTTGAAACAATTCTCTTATGTGAGTTTTAGAAAGGGTCCAAGACAAAGACAACGAAGGTTATATTAATGATACCTTCCTTGGATTACCTAACACACCTGATGCCTCCGGCGCTACAAAGACTGGCTCTGACGACTTCAGATCACCGTGTTAACCGCATAACAGGGTCTATGTTCCTCAAGTTGAGGAAAGAAAGGGGTCCCTAAGAAATATATTTCAACCAAGTTTACGCTTGGAGGTAAATTGATTAAAAAAACAACTATATTAAAATGTCTAATATGTAATGCAAGGAAGATTACAAGTGTTTTGCAAAAATGGAAAAGCTTCAAGAAATGGAAATATGCTCAACAAGATAACTTAGATAGTTGTTCAAAATAATGCAAGATACATAATGCTTCATAGACATATAAGTTTGTGATTTTGAAGATAATTGTTTTGACAAATAATAACAGTAACTAACTAAAGCAATGAAGCTTGCAATTTATATGCTTGCAAAATGAGCAAATAACTTAAAATAAATGAGCATGTAAACAATGAGTCTATTGTGAGGCCAACATGAAGCAAATGGTTAAACTAACTAAATCAATTTTTGTTAATTTTGGACAACTAGGTCCAAACTCCATGTTGTACTGCTCAGATGATGATGCCAATATTTTTATTGGATTCCTCTTTCAGAGAGGTGCAAGATTGGTCTTAAGATCATCTTGATCGGATGAGCAAAACATTTATTGTGAATTTATTCCACTTATGTGCAAGGTCGACCAGAATTGTAATGTAGGCTTGAGAGCCCAACAGATGTGTCACACACCCTCACAAATGGATATAAATTGGAGAGACTTGAAGGTCATTTTATCATCATATCATCACACACATTCCTCATGATCTGATTGATTCGTTCAGCCTAGAAGATGCTTCTCTCTCCCACGCGTAAATTTGGATGATGCCGAAAATGAATGTCGTAAATCTGGATGATGCCAGAAATGGATGCCGTAAATCTGGATGATGCCAGAAATGGATGCCATGAATCTGGATGATGCCGGAAATGGATGTAGTAAATTTCGATGCCGCAAATTTGGATGATGCTGGAAATGGATGTCGTAAATCTGGATGATGCCAGAAATGGACGCCATAAATCTGGATGATGCCATAAATGGATGTCGTAAATCTGGATGATGCTAGAAATGGATGCCGTAAATCTGGATGAGGGATTCTTTTGTTGAATTATGTTGACTTCTGATGAGTTGTCTTTGAGGGCTGTGTGTGTGACACTTGGAGGGTTGGCTGACTTGAGAAAGACTTTGTTGGTTGAAGCATCCTGTTGACCGCTGTAATGCCACCATTCTTCATCTCTATTTAACAAAAGCTAAGTATATTATTGGCTTGTCTTCCATTGATCTATTGGTATGTTCTATCAGCATTTTACTTTCATGTTTATGTGATTGTTATTTGGTATTGGGCCCTAGAAGTTTGAAGTAAATTTGCATCAAGCATAGAACACTTTCAAAAATTTACATGGTATCAGAGCTGAGCTGAAGAAAAAGCCCAAGATAGTGTGGAAAGCAATCACCGAAGAAGAAGTCTTGTCAAGGACCAATGGTCTGACGATAAGTTGACTGACAAATATGATTATCATGCTTGGAAGATGTCCTTGGATTTGGCATTAGAAGATCAAGATGATCATAAGGTGTATATCGGGGTTGTGCCGAAGGAAAGCATACGAGGGGACCTTTCCCCTCAAGTGTCACAAAGACATCTGATGTCTTGCAATTGATACATTCTAACTTATCTAGTATGCTGCCCGTGACATCCTTGGGAGTGTTGAGATTTTGTGTATTTGGGGTAGCATCAGTCGTGCTCTAGCTTCCAAATTTTGTGGCGGGACTAGAGTACACTTGATCTACAAGACCCAGAAAAGGATTTGGGAAATTTCATCTGGTTTAAGAGATATTAAATTAATTAATTATTTTAATGTACTTCCTAAGTTAAAACTTAGGGAACTTAAATAATTAAAATGAATTTAATTAATCATGTGATGAAATTGTTTTAAGTCACACGGATCAAGCTTTCTTTTAATCTTAGCCATTGGTTCAAGATCTAATCATGGTCGTTGGTTTCCCAACGAGAAAAGTAAGGAAAGGCTTGGGGTCATTTGTAAACACACAGAGGCAAAGCACTGAAGCTAAGTTGAGATTCTAGGGGAGGGTTTGCTAAGAATACTCAGAAGTGTTTTAGATGCAGAGGGGAATTTAGGCCAAGGGGATGATCTGATCCCGGGGTCTAGAATCAACAAGAGGCAGAGATCAACTCAGAGAGGCAGTGCAAAAGTAGGAGAACAGTAGCAGCAGCAAAGACAATGCAATCCCTCAAGGACAGTGTGATTTTCAGTAGGAAGCCCTCAGGGGTTACGCAGAGACCTTAAGGGGCAGCGTAGAGACTGCATCACCCATTCTGGGTTACACAGAGGCTTTCAAGGGCAGCGCTGGGATTTCTAGGCCCTAATCTTGGTTGAGTTCTGTAAATCTCGTTTGAGGGTGTGGATCAATCATTATTTTGGCCCTAGATCAGCCAGTGAGTTGTAGATCTATTATTTCTCTGTCGGGTTTTCCAGATCTAGAACCCAGGCTTGTTGTATTCAGAAAATTCTTAATAATAAAACCCTCCAACAGCCAGAGACCGGTTTTCCCGCATTAGGTTTTTCCCGGGGACTATTTGTCCATAAATAACTGTGTCACTTTGTCTATGTGTGCATAAACTTGTTCTAGATCTGGATTGGTAGAGATCTGTTATGTGTTTTGCTTTGATTTTAACTTGAATTTATTTAGTTAATAACTTGTCTAAGTAGGAGGAGCATAACCAGAGTAATAGTAATAGTTTCTGAATAAAGTGTATAGATTCAGAAATTTCTACATGGTATCAAAGGAATTGCAGATCTAGGAGGGTCACCAGCAAGAATCTAAAGGATTTAGCTACAGGAAGCAGCTGGAAAAGCAGCAGAAATGCAGATCTGAAGGGACGGCGCAGTTTTCAGAGGCAAATTCACACCAAGTGAAGGGTGACATTGTCTAACGCTGTCTCCTAGCAAACCCACACAATTATTGCGTAGAGGCAGCTCAGAAACAGCGTTGGATTGGTCTGAAGCCAGCCAGTGTGATTTAGATGTAAATCTATCAGATCCAGAAAAGACTGAAGAAAAGCTGCAGAAATTTAGAAGGTACTAGTGGGGTTAAATTTCTGAAGTTTTCAGATTTTTAGCCTTAGCACAAGTGACAAAGAGCGAGAGGAGATCAGCTTCTCAAAGAGTTTCTAGCTAAAGGAAACTTACAGTTTAATCATAGGATCAAAGAAGAGTTGAATCATAATTGATTTGGTAGATTTCTAAGGAGGGAAATCAGACAAAGGGAGCAGAAGGTGTCTGTTTCACCAAGGGCCTTAGATCCATTTCTCTAGCAAAGAGAAGAGGAAGTTCTGACACAGTCTGAGCAAACGGCTCCTCATGGACTGCGTGATCAGGATAGGCTGGATGGCCTCTTAAACTTTTCGGTTTGGAAGGAAAGGATCCTGATCGTCCTTGAGGCATACAATCTTGCAGACCATGTAGAGCAAACGCTGGCCCATTAGGGGAATTTTGAGGTCTAAAATGGGCCTCCTAAGGAAAATGTACAATCAAAATTCACTTTATGAAAAACCAATCACATTTTAGGGGATCACATCATCCCTAATGGTTGAGGTGGCATTGTTGGAGTTAAAGGTACTTATTTGTCACATTTTCAATGGTGGATAAAAACTCATGGTTAACCATGGTAGTGCTCTAAGTACTTTAAAAGTCAAAGTAAAGTACTCATAATAAATGTCATTTCACACTTTTTAAATAAAAATATCTTATTGTCATTTCATATTTCTTGAAAAAAACAATGCATATCCCTATACATTTATTATATTACATTATATTATATTATTTTTATATAGCATATTAATTACATGTTATTATACAATTTAAATAATATAAATTTTAATTAATGACATATAATACAATTAAGAATTTATAAATTTATTTTTATATTTTATTTTAAGTTATTTAAGTACAAATGACAAATGCATTAGTTGTTCAATGATAATGACTTTCTCTTGAAAAGCTCATTCTTATTTATAGTCACATCAATACAATTTTTTTATTAATTTTATTTTGGTACAACTTTTGAATTGAATCTAACTATGGTTACATTGATTGTGGTGCAAAAAGTGAATTGAAAATTCATAAATATTATTTTATTGGTTTAGCTATTATTTTATTATTTCCTTAGGACGCCCATTTTAGACCTCAAAATTCCCTTAATGACACCGACAGATCCGGATCTCCTTCGGAAGCATAAGGAGGCTGTTGGGCATGCCAAGCAACTGATTATGGATGGAATCAAGGACCATATTGTACCACAGTTAGCTGAGAAGAAAACAGCGAACGAGATGTGGAAGGCCTTGATCTCCCTATATGAGGAAAAATCTGTCCAAAGAAAGATGTTGTTGGAGACACAGATGAGGTCATTCGTGATGGCCAAGGGAGAAGACATGGAGCATTTCCTCTTCAGACTACAGTCGATTAGAGATCAGTTGACTGCAACTTGTGCAAAATTGGAAGACAATGTGATGGTGAGGACTGCCCTCAATGCAGTCACGGATGAGTGGGAAACCTTTGTCCAAAGTATCTTGGGCAGAGTGAACCTCCCAGATTGGGGCAGCTTGTGGTCAGTTTCGCGTCAAGAAGAACTCCGCAGATTCACCAAGAAGCAGTATAGCTCTGGATCGAGCAAAGTGAAAAAGGAAGATGAGGAAGATGCAGCCTTGGCATCAAAGAGGCAGCCAAAGAAGAAGAAGGATCTCTCAAAGATCAAGTGCTTCCAGTGTGGTGAAATGGGACATTTTGCCAACAATTGTCCTTAGAAGAAAAAGGACAAGGAAGCATCTTCTTCCAAAGCTGTTACGGCAGATGATGGGTCGAAAAATAATGCAGCCATGAGTGCTCATGAACCACGGAGGTGGGGTGACATGGATATGTAGAGGAGCTATATAGAAGAAGGCGGGATCCTTGAGCAGCTCATCTCATGGATCACATGCGAGCTACGACAGGCTTGAGATAGTAGCGAGACAAGTGGAGCAGTGGGTGCATAGATCACAAATGAAGCAGAGGCAGATCTTCTTCCAAAGCTGTTACGGCAGATGATGGGTCGGAAGATGATGCAGCCATGAGTGCTCATGAACCACGGAGGTGGGGTGACATGGATATGTAGAGGAGCTATATAGAAGAAGGCGGGATCCTTGAGCAACTCATCTCTTGGATCACATGCGAGCTATGGCAGGCTTGAGACAGTAGCGAGACAAGTGGAGCAGTGGGTGCATAGATCACAGATGAAGCAGAGGCAGATCTGAAGACTGGGAGGAGTAGTGCAGAGCAAAGCAGCGGCAGCATAGTAGTAGCAGCACAAAGCAGAGCTACTTACGCAGTGTAGAGCTGCAGCAGCACAGAAGGCTTCAGAGGGACAGCGCAATGCAACAGCAGCATGAAGTATTTCAGCACAAGGGGATGATGTGACTTTACTAGTGCAGAGGGAGTCTGTTTACGCAGGCAGAGTTGTAGTTGTGCATCGTTCTTTAGATGCCAGCACAAATCTGTAAGTTGTGGAGCTTCAATGATGAGGATGCAACCCATCTGACTTGTCTGTCAAAGATTGGGCAGGAGATTCAGTTGTTTCTCTCAACAACTGAAGTAGCAGTGCAGCAGATCAGCAGTGGCAGTGCTATGAGCAGCACAGATGCAACATATTGACAGGGAGTTGCAGTACAGAGATTGCAGTGGCAGTGGCAGAGTCATGGGCAGCAATACAGAATGACAGCAGCAGTGCAGAGTTGAGTGGCAGTAGGCCAAGCATCAGCAACACAAAACCAGTGCCCAAAATCATGTAATGCATAGTGTGATGTATTGTTAGAGCACACCCTTGATGCTAAGAGGGAGTGTTGAGATTTTGTGTATTTGGGGTAGCATCAGTTGTGCTCTAGCTCCCAAATTTTGTGGAGGGACTAGAATACACTTGATCTACAAGACCTAGAAAAAGATTTGGGAAATTTCATCTGGTTTAGGAGATATTAAATTAATTAATTATTTTAACATATTTCCTAAATTAAAACGTAGGGAACTTAAATAATTAAAGTGAATTTAATTAAACATGTGATGAAATTGTCTTGAGTCACACGGATCAAGTTTTCTTTTAATCTTAGCCATTGATTCGAGATCTGATCATGGCCGTTGGTTTCCCAACAAGAAAAGTATAAAGGAAAGGCTTGGGGTCATTTGTAAACACACAGAGGCAGAGCACTGAAGCTAAGCTGAGATTCTAAGGTAGGGTTTGCTAAGAATACTCAGAAGTGTTTCAGCTACAGAGAGGGGAATTTAGGCGAAGGGGATGATCTGATCCCGGGGTCTAGAATCAACAAGAGGCATAGATTAGCTTAGAGAGGCAGCACAGAAGCAGGAGAGCAGCAGCAACAGAAAGGACAGTGTGATTTTCAGCAGGAAGCCCTCAAGGGTTACGCAGAGACCCTAAGGGGCAACGTAGAGACTGCGTCACCCAATCTGGGGTAACATAGTCCCTTCCGGAGCAGCGCTGAGGGTCAAAGGGGCTTCAGAGGCTAATGCGGAGGCTTTCAAGGGCAGCACTGGGGTTTCTAGGCTCTAATATTATCTGAGTTCTGTAAATCTTGTTTGACGGTGCGGATCAGTCATTATTTTGGCCCTAGATCAGCCAATGAGTTGTAGATCTATTATTTCTCTGTCGAGTTTTCCAGATCTGGAACCCAGGCTTGTTGTATTCAGAAAATTATTAATAATAAAACCCTCCAACAACCAGAGATCGGTTTTCCCGCATTGGGTTTTTCTCGGGGACTATTTGTCCAGAAATAACTGTCACTTTGTCTATGTGTGCATGAACTTTTTCTAGATCTCAATTGGTAAAGATCTATTATGTGTTTGCTTCGATTTTAACTTGAATTTATTTAGTTAATAACTTGTCTAAGCAGGAAGAGCATAACCAGATTAACAGTAATAATTTCTGCATAAAGTGTATAGATTCAGAAATTTCTACAAGGAGAATGTTCTTATTACATGACGTTTATAAATGACTTCTTGCGCAAGACCTGGATATATTTCTTGAAGAAGACGGACGAAGCATTCAAATGGTTTCGTACTTTCAAGGCCTTGGTGGAAAATCAAATAGGAAAGAAGATCAAGATTTTGAGGACTGATAATGGCAGCGAGTATGAGTCAAATGAGTTCAATGACTCTTGTAGAGAAGCTGGCATTAAGAGGGAGACCACAACCGTGTATACTTCTGAGCAAATGGCATTGCTGAAAGAAAGAATATGACCATTGTGGAAGCTACCTGTGCCATGCTATGTGAGCAAGATCTTAAGAAGGTTCTATGGGGAGAAGCTGCGAACAATGTTGTGTACGTACAAAATAGATGCCCGCATTCTGCTCTGGACTCCAAAACTTCCGAAGAAGTCTTCTCTGGTAAGAAACCTGATGTTTCTCATTTTAGAGTTTTTCGCTGTCCTGTCTACATTCATGTGCCTAAAGAAAAGAGAAGCAAGTTGGATGCTTGTGGAAAGATGGGAATGTTTGTGGGTTAAAGTGAAACTTCAAAGGCATATATAATCTATGTGCCTAGTCAAGGAGAAGTGGAGATATGCCACGATGTCACCTTCGATGAAGATGCTTCCCTCAAGAAAGTGATAAATATTCCTAGCTCCAAGGAAGACCATGATGAAAGAACAGGGAAGCAGGAAGAGCCGAAGGATGAGATGATGCTCGATGTTGAAGGACCGATGGACCCTATTGATCCACCTCCTTCAATGAAGAGAAGACCCTCATGGCTCAGGGATACTCTCAAGGATGCCGAGAGACATATGGCCCCAAGGGGGACATTCCGTGAAATCAAGAAGCTGAATAGATACCAAGGGTATCTAGCAGCCATGAGTACAATCGTACAATCTGAGCCTGGATCATTTGAAGAAGCCGTAAAGCACCAAGTTTGGAAGGATGCTATGCACGAAGAGTATGAGTCCATTATGAAGAATGATGTCTGGGATGTGGTCCCGAGACCGAAGGACAAAGCTGTTGTCACCTCAAAATGTCTCTATAAGAACAAGCATGGATCTTATGGTAGTGCTGAAAAGTACAAGGCAAGATTCATTGCCCGAGGCTTCTCTCAAAAGGAAGACATAGACTATGATGATATATTTGCACCTCTGGCCCGCTATACAACCATCTGATCTATTATTGCCCTTGCTTCCACACAAGGATGGAGTCTCTATCAGATGGATGTGAAGACCGCTTTTCTGCATGGTTCGATAAAGGAAGACGTGTATGTGGAGCAACCTCTAGGGTTTGAAGTCCAGGATAGAGACTCTCATGTATGTAGGTTGAAGAAAGCCCTCTATGGGTTGAAGCAAGCCCCCAGGGCTTGGTACGAGAGGATAGATAGCTACTTGATGAAGCTAGGCTTCACTCAAAGCAATGCTGATATGAACCTTTAATTCAAGTTTGATAGAGAAAAGCCTCTCATTCTGGTTCTCTATGTGGAAGATCTCTTCCTAACAGGTGTTGACCCTCTCATTCATCAGTGTAAGAGGGAGCTCGCTTCCAAGTTCGAGATGAAAGACCTAGGACTGATGCATTACTTCCTAGGCTTGGAGGTCTGGCAGAGACCTGGCGAGATTTTCCTCTCTCAAGGAAAATATATTGTGAAGCTACTGGAGAGATTTGGTATGGTGGACTATAAGTCCGTGTCGACACCGATAGAACTCGACTTCAAGAAGTTATGTGGAAATGTTGTTGGGCCCACATTAGGAAATCCTACTGAGTATCGTCAACTCGTACGAGCATTGATGTTCTTAGTGAACTCCCGTCTGGACGTATGCTTTGCAGTGAACACTTTGAGTCAACATATGGTTGATCCGCATCACATTCACTGGGTTGGTGCCAAGAATCTCTTGAGATATCTTCGGCGCACGATAAACCATGGGCTGAGATACACTGTCGGGAGTTTGAGACTCCATGGATATACTGATGTCGATTGGGATGGAAGTGTGGTGGATTGCAAGAGCACATCTGGATGATGCTTCACACTTGGTTTTGCTTCGATATCTTGGATAAGTAGGATGCCTGGAGTTTGAGACTCCATGGATATACTTATGTCAATTGCGTTGAAAGTGTGGTGGATTGCAAGAGCACATTTGGATGTTGCTTCACACTTGGTTTTGCGTCGATATCTTGGATAAGCAAGAAGCAAAAGTCGATGGCTTTGAGCACCGCTAAGGCTGAATACATTGCAGCGAGTATGGCCTGTTGTGTAGCTATTTGGTTGTGAAAGCTCTTCAATGAGTTGTTCGGGCATGTGCTAAATACCACTGTTATCCTTTGTGATAACTAGAGTGGGATTCGTTTGTCAGAGAATCCCCTATTCCACGATCGATCCATGCATATTGATATCAAGTAACATTTTATCCAATTTATGGTACAGTGAGGTGACATAAGGCTCGATCATATAGGAACTGATGAGCAGGTCACGGATATTCTCACTAAGCCCTTGGGGAAGGTCAAGTTCGTAACCTTCCGTGAGAATCTTGGAATCATGGAACGACCCTATTCTAAGGGTCCTTCTTGAGTTGGACGATGAGCTCTGGGAGCTCCAGGGGCTTGGGGATGGCTTCTTGGAGCTATAAGAAACCACAAGGCTAGGCTTGTCGAACCTTGTTGGTGTGCTTCCGCCCCACCGTGATGATATTGATTTGGTTCACCTCTCTTTGATCTGTGCCCCGCATGCATCCTACCCATGGAGTTTCGGACTCATGGGAAGTACCTCTCATCTTGGCCAATGAGGTCGGAAATGTGAATAGAGACCAATAGCAAGACCGATGGACGAATCGAAGATTGTCGTACTCTTTATGTCTAGGATGGCACGTGTCCAACCACTTGATCTGAGATCAATTCTAGTGAGGTTTTGGACCTCCAACTGACTTTGGGTCAGTTACACTAACTTCTAGTTAGTATATGATTCATTTGAGTCCAAATGAGGTTTCGGACTATTGAGATTTTGTGTATTTGGGGTAGCATCAGTTGTGCTCTAGCTCCCAAATTTTGTAGAGGGACTAGAGTACACTTGATCTACAAGACCCAGAAATTGACTTGGGAAATTTCATCTAGTTTAGGAGATATTAAATTAATTAATTATTTTAATGTATTTCCTAAGTTAAAACTTAGGGAATTAAATAATCAAAGTGAATTTAATTAAACATGTGATGAAATTACCTTAAGTCACACGGATCAAGCTTTCTTTTAATCTTAGCAATTGATTCAAGATCTGATCATGGTCGTTGATTTGTTAACGAGAAAAGCATAAAGGAAAGGCTTGGGGTCATTTGTAAAGACACACAGAGGCAGAGCACCGAAGCTAAGCTGAGATTCTAGGGCAAGGTTTGCGAAGAATACTCAAAAGTGTTTTAGTTGCAGAGAGAGGAATTTAGGCCAAGGGGATGATCTGATCCCGGAGTCTAGAATACACAAGAGGTAGAGATCAGCTCAAGGACAGCGGAGAAGAGGAGAGTAGTAGCAGCAGCAAGGACAGCGTGATTTTTAGCAGGAAACCCTCAGAGGGTTATGCAAAGAACCTAAGGGACAGCGTAGTGACTGCGTCACCCAGTATGGGGTAACGCAGCCTCTTCCAGAGAAGCGTTGAGGGTTTGAGGGGCTTCAGAGGCTGACGCATAGGCTTTCAGAGGTAGCGTTGGGGTTTCTAGGTCCTAATCTTGGCTGAGTTCTATAAATCTCATTTGAGGGTGTGGATCAATCATTATTTTAGCTCTAGATCAACCAATGAGTTGTAAATCTAGTATATTCTCTGTCAGGTTTTCAAAATCTGGAACCCAGATTTGTGTATTCAGAAAAATTCTTAATAATAAAACCCTCCAGCAGCCAGAGACTGGTTTTCCCGCATTGGGTTTTCCAGGGACTAATTTTCCAGAAATAACTGTGTCACTTTGTCTATGTGTGCATGAACTTGTTTTAGATCTCGATTGGTGGAGATCTGTTATGTGTTTTGCTTCGATTTTAACTTGAATTTATTCAGTTAATAACTTGTCTAAGTAGGAGGAGCATAACCATATTAACAATAATAATTTATGCATAAAGTGTAAGGATTCAAAAATTTCTACATGGTATCAGAGCAATTGTAGATCTAGGAGGGTCACTAGCCGAAGAGACTGAAGGTTCTAGCTGCAGAAAGCAGCTGGAAAAGCAACAAAAACGCAGATCTAAAGGGACGGCGCAGTTTTCAGATGCAGATTTACGCAGAGGGAAGGGTGTCACTGACTAACGTTGTCTCCTAGCAAGCCCACACAATTACTGCGTAGAGGCAACTCAGAAACAGCGTTGGTTTGTTCTGAAGCCAACCAGTGTGATTCAGATCTGAATCTGTCAGATCTAGAAAACACAGCAGAAAAGCTGCAGAAATTCAGAAGACACTGGTGGGGTTAAATTTCTAAAGTTTTTTAGATTTTTTTAGCCTTAGCACAAGTGACAAAGTGTAATATCCTGTTTCGGAGATATCTCTAAATCACAGCAAACTCTAACCAGAGATGGACTGGGAGGGCGTTTACCAGATATTTCACCTCTGACAAGAGGGTGAGATCTGGAGGCTACCTGGCATCACTCTGATGGCATCTTTATATATTTTCGGGCATTCTAGTTCTATAAATGGCTGCTCCCAGAAATACTCTCAGAATAACCAGGAAATGGCTGCTCTCTGAACTGCGTCCCAGGTGCTGGAAAACTGCCGTGTCACTGCTACTGCTGAAATGAACTGATGACTAGGAGTTGTTCCCCTTGGCGGAATGAGCTGAAAATCTAGAATCCTCCTCTACTCAGCAATCTCGGCAAAACCCAGAAATCATATCAGAAATGGCTGACCCCCAAAAAACACCCCCTTGGGGAATTACGCTGGCCTCCAAGGCTCTGCGCAGAGGCTAAATAGGAATGAATGAAATACGGCCTCAAACTCCACCAAAATCCTCCCGAAGGCAAAGGCTGATCCTCTGCTCAATCTCCCGGCTCAAAACCCCTGCAAGAATCCCACTCCGGAGCTCCTCCTAGATGGACTGCGTCCTCCCTCTCAATGACTGCGCAGTCTCTCTGAATGCACGACTCCGCAACAAAACCCAAACACCAATCCTCCCGCAAAATGCTAAAGAAACTACCTTGCCCGAGCAGGCACTCGAAGTCCCCTGGGGCTAAGGGTGACATCTCCGATCGAAGACACTCAACGCACTAAACAGTGCTGCAGAAAGGCTAAACAGCCAGCGTGCTCAAGAAGTCAAAACGACCAGCTCAATATCATCAACAACGAATGATCAAAATGAGGGGGCTCTCCTCTCCATATAGCGTTGGCCCCTCTCAAGCCTAATGCTCATCTCCTCCAATGTTGCCACGTGCCCCATCATGGCCTGCGTAGTCCCTCCATGTGTCTGCGTGGGCTCCCCCTCTGCGTGGTCTCTTGGCCCCCCTTGGTTCACTTAAGTTACAACGTTGTGCTACTAGGGAGCGAGCTTTTATTTCTAAAGTGAGCTATGTCCCCTCTACTCACTTTTTTATTTATAAATAAACTATAGAAGGAAAATTTGAGCAAAATTTAATATTCCAATTAGCCATTGCTAATTAGGAATATTACAATCTCCCCTGGCAAAATGTTGCTTGTCCTCAAGCCACTGAAGTGATGGATGCTGCAAAATCCTCTCACTCTCCCAAGTGGCATCCTCATCAGGCAAATTCTTCCATCTCACCAAGAATTCCCGGACCGTCCTGCTACGTAGCTGCCTCTCCCTGGTATCAATAATGGCCTCTGACTGCAACACCAGATGCCCCTCATCATCTGTGGGTGGTAGCTCATCCGTCGCTATCACCTGCTGCCCCAATGCCTTCTTCAGGCATGATACATGGAAAATGTTATGAATCTTGCTGCCTTGGGGCAGCTCCAACTCATATGCAACTTGTCCAACCCTACGTATCACCCTATATGGCCCATAAAAGCGGGGCTTGAGCTTCTCAGCTCCCTTCTGCTTCAATGACGACTGTCGGTATGGCTGTAATCATAGGTAGACCAAGTCCCCTACCTCAAACTGTTTCTCCACCCGACCCCGATCAGCATATAGCTTCTGCTGGTTCTACGTTGTGGCCATATTATCCTTGAGAGCTCGGAGAATTTCCTAACTCTCTTGGATCCAAATCTTGGCTCTCAGAGCCTTGCTAGCACCAAACATCACGTCAGCAAAAGACAAAGAGTGATATCCATATAAAGCGTAGAATGGAGACATACCAATGGACATGTGATGTGTAGTGTTATAGTAGTACTCCCCCAAATGCAGCCACTTCAGCCATGCTTGTTGCTGCCCACTGACATAGTTACGCAAATAGCCCTCCAGCCACTTGTTAATTATCTTCGTCTGCCCATCCGTCTGTGGGTGGTAACTGGTACTCGGTGTCAACTCTGTTCCCACCAACTGGAAAAGCTCCTGCCAAAATCCGCCCATGAAGCGGTTGTCCCTGTCACTAATGATGGTCTTAGGAAGACCATGTAGCCTGAAAACCTCTCTGAAGAACAACTTGGCCACCTGTGTTGCAGTGTAGTGTGCGGATATGGTGAAAAAATGCGCATACTTTGTCTGTCAATCAACGACGACAAAGATACAATCCTTGCCCTGCACCATGGGCAACCCTGTGATGAAGTCCATCGAAATGCTCTCCCATTTCCCCTCTGGAATGGGTAGAAGCTGCAATTATCCTGCGGGATGGCTCATCTCCCCTTTGTTCCTCTGGCAAACATCGCACTCCCTGATGCGCTGGAGTACCTCCTCCTTGAGGCCCTTCCATGAGAACCTCTCTCTAATGGCCTTGTAGGTTTTGGTAAACCCCGGATGGTCGGCCAATGGCAAATCATGTGATGCCTGAAGTATCTTCTTCTTGAGCTGAGATCCCTCAGTCAAGAAGATCCAGTCCCTGTAGTAGATGATCTCATCGACCACCCTATACCTGTCATCCGCCACCTGTCCATCCAGAACCTCACATGCAAATCTATCCTTGGAGTACTCCACTAAGAATCGAGCCCTCCAATCTGTATCCAAGCTCATAAGAGACAACGTGGCTGGTCTACGTGAAAGGGCATCTGCTACCACGTTGTTCTTACCCTTGACATACTCAATGTCAAAGTCATATGCTTGGATCTTACTGATCCACTTTTGCTGCCTCTCCAGTAGCTGCTTCTGCTCCAAAAAGAACCTGAGGCTGTTGTGATCAGTCCTCACCCTGAACCTGTTCCCCACCAAATACTGCCGGAATTTGGCCAATGCATGCATAATGGCTAACATCTCCTTGTCGTATATAGAATACAACCTCTCGTGTGGAAGGAACTTCTAGCTCTCAAAGGCTATAGGGTGTCCTCCCTGCATCAATACTGCGCCGATCCCCTCTCCCGACGCATCAAACTCCAAAACAAATGGCTGCATAAAATCCGGCAATGCAAGCACTTGGCAACTACTCATCACCTCCTTGAGCCTGTCAAAGGCTCGCTGCACTGTATCCGACCAACTGAATGCCCCCTTCTTCGTCAAATCTGTACGGGGTACAGTAAGCTGTGAGAAACTCTTGACGAACTTCCTGTAATAAGTACATATGCCAATGAATCCTCGAAGTTCCGTCACGTTCCTCGGCTCCAGCCAATCTCTAATGGCCCTGATCTTCTCCTCGTGGACTCTCACTCCGTCCACTCCAATAATGTGACCAAAATACAACATCTCCGTCATCCTAAACTCACACTTGAAGAGCTTAGCATAGGACTGTTGCTATTCCAAGATATGTAGTATTGCCTCTATATGCTAGAGATGCTCCTCCCAAGTCCTGCTGTATATAAGTATGTCATCGAAAAAGACCAATACAAACTTCCTCAGATGACTACGGAAGATATGGTTCATGGAACACTGAAAAGTAGCTGAGGCATTGGTTAGCCCGAAAGACATAACCAAAAACTCAAAGTGCCTATAATGACACCTGAAGGCGGTCTTGGGAATGTCCTGTTCCCTCACGCGAATCTGATGGTACCCTGATCTCAAATCAATCTTTGAAAAGAACTTGGCTCCTCTCAACTCATCGATCCTGGGTATAGGATACCTATTCTTCAAGGTCTTCTTGTTCAGAGCCCTGTAGTCAATACACATCCTCAAGGTGCCATCCTTCTTCTTCACCAACACCACGGAAGAAGCAAACGGACTCGTGCTCGGTCTGATGTGCCCAAGAGCCAGCAACCCCTGGATGGACTGCTCAATCTCATCCCGATAGGCTTTGGGATGCCTATAGGGGGTAGTAATCACTGAATGTATGCCCTGCTCAAGCTCAATGGTGTGCTCAAACCCTCGGTCCGGTGGCCGACCTAGTGGTATATCCCAAAACACTGTATCATACCTTTCAAGGATGGCCTATATATCAGGATGAACTACCTAACCGGTGGTCCCTGCCTCTGATGCCCACAACTCAACCGCCCACTCTATGTCTCCTTTCCGGAAATCTGCCTCCATCCGGTGAGCCGAAACAGTTTGAGGTGCATAAGTGTGCATCCCGCGGATCTTCTCATGCTTCCCGGTCTTCTTATCATCCCACTCCATCTCTAAGGCCTCCCAATCTGTGGTGACCTTCCCCAGAGTAATCAACCACTGAACACCCAGTACCACATTGGTATCCGATATGTTGACCACGAAAAAGTGGTCAGTCACGGTGTAGGTACCCATCGTCACTGCTAACTCTAGAACATACCAGGCACACTACATCGTCTGGGCTCTTGGGACCAAAACTGAAAATTCGTCGAAGCTCTCGATCGATATACCTCTCCGCTCAACCATCTGTGCATCGATGAAGTTGTGGGTTGCCCTACTGTCAACCAAAACTGATACTCGCTGGCCACGTACTGTCCCTCGTACGCGCAGCGTCAAATACTTGGGAACTCCTCGCAATGCTGCAAGGGTCCCTCCTGTGGGTGCAAAAGCTGCACCTCCTGCTCCTGGAGGTGGAGGTGGCAACTGATCCTGGGATGTCTGACTGTCTCCAGCCTCCTCGTCATCCCCCTCATCCTCTTCCCCGCTATCCTCGGAGAAGACCTCAATGAAGTGTGCTTTGCCAGCAACACACCTATGTCCTGGTGCCCATGACTCCTGACAAGTGAAGCACAACTGCTTCTTCTTCAGCTCCCTCCTAGCATCATCATCTGTCTGTGCCCGTCCTGGATTCCCCTTTGGAGGCGGAATCCTCACATCCTTCCCCTTGGGCTGGAAGCCCTGTCTCTGGGGGTAAGGTGTCTGCGTCCTGGGCAATGCATCCTGTAGATCCCGGGTCCTGCTAATAGCATCCTGGGGTGTAGCTGGTCTAGTAGATCTGACTAGACCCCGAAGTGGCTCTGCTAACCCCTCCAAAAACATATAGATCATCCGTGCTGCGGATAGATTTGGCACCATCACTGAAACCTTCAAGAAATCTGCAACGTATGTCTCTGGGCTCCCAGTCTGTTTGAGACTAGTCAGCTCAACAAAGTGCTGTTCTGGATCCCTCCGATCAAATCTCTCTATCAACCTCCTGGTAATTTCGGCATATGTCGTCACTGCAGAATGTCCGAGTGTAACCATCCCATGAAACCACCAATCCTGGGCCTCACCATCCAAGTGTAATGTTGCCACCTTGATGGCCTCCGTCTCCAACATCTGGTTAAGCTGGAAATAGATATCCAGCTTCTCCACCCAAAACTTTGTCGAACTGTTTGATGAACCATCAAACATAGGCAAATGGAATCTGCTAGATGTGCGGTGGGTATCTCCATCATGATAATGCCGGTGCCCTCTATGATGGTCGCGGGGTCTACTGTCCTGCTGGAGCTGAACAAAATCTCTGAACGAGAGAGCATCCCTGAACTCCTGCCCATAGGCCTGATACTCTGCAAAATAATCTCCCATATGTCTGGGCTCTGCCTCCTGCTGGGTTCCTGCCCCTGTGTCTGCTCCCAAGAAAGTGGGCATGGTAGAGCGTGTAGGTGCATGTGAAGCCATCGGCTGAGTAGTATCACGCTGAGCAGCACCATGCTCCGGCAAATGGTGGGATGTACCTGATCCCTCACCTACCTGGAATACCCATGGGGTCTCACGCTGTCTAGCCTCTACAGTGGTGAATCTTTGACCCATCACCTCAATCTGTCTCGCTAGATCCTGCACCAACTTGAGGAGTGCCTCCCCAAACTGTTTGGCTTCAGTATCATCTGCCATCGACTCTCTCTGCTCTGAATCTAGCACAGGCTCCTCCTTCTCTGCGTCTGTCACAGGCTCCTATTCTGTGTCCACCACCCGAACACAGTCTCCCTCTCCGTAGGTGTTTTCCAACCTACGCTCACGATCTCTGTATTTTCTGCCTCTGTAACAAATGTAGGGCCTCTTCCCCGGTGTCATAGACAACTAGCTCCACAGGCTGAGCCAGAACTATGCTCTGATACCGCGTGATCAGGATAAGCTAGATGGCCTCCCAAACTTTTCAGTTTGGAAGGCAAAGATCCTAATAGTCCTTGAGGCATACAATCTTAGAGACCATGCAGAGCAAACTCCGGCCACACTGACAGATCCGGATCTCCTTCGGAAGCATAAGGAGGTTGCTGGGCATGCCAAGCAGCTGATTATGGATGGTATCAAGGGCCATATTGTACCACACGTAGCTGAGAAGAAGACAGCTAACGAGATGTGGAAGGCCTTGACCTCCTTGTATGAGGGAAGTTTGTCCAAAGAAAGATGTTGTTGGAGACTCAGATGAGGTCATTCATGATGACCAAGGGAGAAGACATGGAGCATTTTCTCTTCAGATTGCAGTCAATCAGAGATCAGCTGACTACAACGGGTGCAACGATGGATGATGTTGTGATAGTCAAGACTGCCCTCAATGCATTCATGGATGAGTGGGAAACCTTTGTCCAAAGTATCTTGGGCAGAGCAGACCTCCCAGATTGGGACAACTTGTGGTCAATTATGCGTCAAGAAGAACTCTGCAGATTCACCAAGAGGCAGCACAGCCCTGCATTGAGTAAAGTGAAGAAGGAAGATGAGGAAGATGCAACCTTGGCATCAAAGAAGCAGCCAAAGAAGAAGAAGGATCTTTCAAAGATCAAGTGCTTCCAGTGTGGTGAAATGGAACATTTTGCTAGCAATTGTTTTGACAAGAAAAGGGACAAGGAAGCATCTTCCTCCAAAGCAGCTATGGCAGATGATGGGTCAGGAGATGATGCAGCCATGAGTGCTCATGAACCACGGAGGTGGGATGACATGGATATGTAGAGGAGCTACATGAAAGTGAGGCGGGATCCTTGAGCAACTCATCTCTTGGTTCACATGCGAGCTACAACAGCCTTAAGACAATAGCGAGACAAGTGGAGCAGTGGTTGCATAGATCACAGATGAGGCAGAGACAGAGGTAGATTTGAAGTCTAGGAGAAGCAGCGCAAAGCAAGGCAGTAGCAGCGTAGAAGCAGTAGCAGCGCAGAGGTTGATGTGACTTCAGCAGTGCAGAGCAGAGCTGCTTACGCAGTGCAGAGCTGCAATAGCGCAAAAAGCTTCAAAGGGACAGCGCAGTGCAGCAGCAGCGTGATAGATTTCAGCACAAGGAGCTAATGTGACTTTTGTAGTGTAGAGGGAGTCTGATTACGCAAGTAGAGCTGTAGGTGTGCATCATTCTTTAGATGCCAGCACAGATCTGTAGCCTATGGAGCTTCAGTGATGAGAATGCAGCTCATCTGACTTGTTTGCCAAAGATTGGGCAGGAGATTCAGTTGTTTCTCTCAACAACTGAAGTTGCAGTGCAGCAGATCAACATGGCAGTGCTATGAGCACACAGATGTAGCATATTGAGAGGGAGCTATAGTACATAGGTTGCAGTGGCAGTAGCAGAGTCATGGGCAGCAATACAAAATGGCAGCAGCAGTGCAGAGTTGAGTGGCAACAGGCCAAGCTTCAGTTGCACAAAACTAGTGCCCAAAATCATGAAATGCATAGTGTGATGTATTGCTAGAGCACACCCTTGATACTAAGAGGGAGTGTTGAGATTTTGTGTATTTGGGATAGCATCAGTTGTGCTCTAACTCCCAAATTTTGTGGAGGTACTACAGTACACTTGATCTACAAGACCCAGAAATTGATTTGGGAAATTTCATCTAGTTTAGGAGATATTAAGTTAATTAATTATTTTAATGTATTTCCTAAGTCAAAACTTAGGGAACTTAAATAATTAACGTCAATTTAATTAAACATGTGATGAAATTTTCTTAAGTCACACGGCTCGAGGTTTCTTTTAATCCTAGTCATTGATTCAAAATCTGATTATAGTCGTTGATTTGTCAATAAGAAAAGTATAAAGGAAAGGCTTGGGGCCATTTGTAAAGACACATAGACGCAGAGCACTGAAGCTAAGCTGAGATTCTAGGGCAGGGTTTGCTAAGAATACTCAGGAGTGTTTCAGCTGCAGAGAGGGGAATTTAAGCCAAGGGGATGATCTGATCCCAGGGTCTAGAATACACAAGAGGCAGAGATCAGCTCAAGGACAACGCAGAAGAGGAGAGCAGTAGTAGCAGCAAGGACAGCGCATTCCCTCCAAGGACAACGTGATTTTCAGTAGGAAACCCTCAGAGGGTTATGTAGAGACCCTAAGGGGTAGCGTAGTGACTGCGTCACCCAGCTTGGGGTAACGCAGTCTCTTCCGAAGCAACACAGAGGGTTTAAGGGGTTTCAGAGTCTGACGCAGAGGCTTTCAGGGACATCGCTGCAGTTTCTAGGTCCTAATCTTGGTTGAGTTTTGTAAATCCCGTTTTGAGGGTGTGGATCAGTCATTATTTTGGCTCTAGATCAGCCAGTGAGCTGTAGATCTAATATATTCTCTGTCGGGTTTTCCAGATCTGGAACCCAAACTTGTGTATTCAGAAAAATTCTTAATAATAAAACCCTCCAGTATCCAAATACTGGTTTTCCCGCATTGGGTTTTTCCGGGGACTAATTGTCTAGAAATAATTGTGTCAGTTTATCTCTGTGTGCATGAACTTGCTCTAGATCTGGATTGGTAGAGATATGTTGTGTTTTGCTTCGATTTTAACTTGAATTTATTCAGTTAATAACTTGTCTAAATAGGAGGAGCATAACCAGAATAATAGTAATAATTTATGCATAAAGTGTAAGGATTCAGAAATTTCTACACGGACCTCCAACTGACTTCGAGTCAGTTAAACTAACTTCGGGTTAGTATATGACTCTTTTGAGTCCAACTGAGGTTTCAGACCTCCAACAGAGTTCGGGTCAGTTAAACTAACTTCGGGTTAGTATATGACTCTTTTGAGTCCAAGTGAGGTTTCGGACCTCCAACTGACTTCGGGTCAGTTAAACTAACTTTGGGTTAGTATATGACTGTTTTGAGTCTAGTGAGGTTTCAGAGCTCCAACTGACTTCGAGTCAGTTAAACTAACTTCGGGTTAGTAATGACTCTTTTGAGTCCAAGTGAGGTTTCGGGCCTCCAACTGACTTCGGGTTAGTATATGAGTCTTTTGAGTCCAGGTGAGGTTTCGGACCTCCAACTGACTTCGGGTTAGTATATGACTCTTTGGAGTCCAAGTGAGGTTTTGGACCTCCAATTGACTTCGGGTCAATTAAACTAACTTCAGGTTAGTATGAGACTCCTATAATGACCCATTTCGTTTTATAAGCAAAAGAATATTAGCATGTATACAATGCATGCATATGGTAGCTACATATGCATACATCGCATAAACTGCACTATTATACATACCTGCTAGTATTGAAAATAGCTAAGTAGGTTAATAAGTCAATTATGAAAATAGATCTTTAACTATCTTGATATAATAAATATGTCAAGTGAGACCTTTAATAAATATCGGGGTAATATCTGAGTTAGGGTAACGAATTGAATACTGTAATGCATTTCTATCTCACCGAGATATAATGAAATATCAAGCTAGGTACTTAACACATATGCCACTCTTATATACATATGCATGGTAAAGCATTAATCAAGAAAAATATAATTAAATACAAATTATATTTAAGTGAATAAATAAAGTAATAATATAATTTGATTAAAATTATAAAGTTAATTTAATTAATTTAAAAACAAAATATAATAAATTTAATTTATGTCATTTAAAAAAACGAAGTATAATAAAGTTAATCCTAAAGTAATTAAAGCAAAATAATATCTGCATCAATGACTTAATAAATGAATCTATAATATCTCCATAAATGACTTAGTAATATCTTCATAAATGGCTTAATCGTATCTTGGTGGAGGGGATATGGTTCAGTGGATAGAAGGCTCCAAAAGGGAGGAAAAGACGAGGAGGAGATGATTCAAAGTGATAAAAAAGGAGGAATACGAATGAGGAGGGGGAGTTTTTCTTTTGCTGGTTTCTGTGCACAGAAAAAAACTATTTACTGAGGAAAGAGTGAGTTGTGTGAATTTGTTCGGAAACGAGTCTTTTATGTCATTTTAAAAAAACAAAGTATAATAAAATTAATCCTAAAATAATTAAACCAAAATAATATCTGCATCAATGACTTAATAAATGAATCTATAATATCTCCATAAATGACTTAGTAATATCATCATAAATGGCTTAATCGTATCTTGGTGGAGGGGATATGGTTCAGTGGATAAAAGGCTCTAGAAGGGAGGAAGAGACAAGGAGGCGGTGATTCAAAGTGATAAAAAGGGAGGAATACGAATGAGGATGTGGCGTTTTTCTTTTGCTAGTTTCTGCACACAAAAGAAAGCTATTCACTGAGGAAAGAGTGGGTTGTGTGAATTTGTTCAGAAACGAGTCTTCACTGTTCTTGGAATTCTGGGCATGGGGGCAGAAGAGATATCTTCTAGATCTAGGATTGCTCTGGAAAATCCTAGATTGGCTGGGAGGAAAAGATTGATTTGGTAACACGTCCGCTGCACCCACACGAAGAGCCACAGCCCAACACATCACCAAATTTGTCCCAGGTATTCTTCTGTGAATAAATTTGTTATTTATGTGAGTTAAATTTAGTGCCTGTCTCAATTCATTTTTGAATTATGCTTCAATTTTCAAGTAGGAAAATTCTAATTAAATGTCTCGGTACAGGGCTCTACAACTCCTTTGAGTCCTATAGAGGTTTCGAACCTCTAAGCTGACTTCGGGTCAGCCGAGAGTGATGTCTTTGTGACTCACCGTTTGAAATAAAAAAGCCAGCAAAGCAAGTTATGGCGGGATGACGCACAATGCTTGGATGGCACTAGTGGATGGAGTTCTCCCTAGTTGAGAGGGAGTGTTAATTTTGGGCAACTAGGTCCAAACTCCATGTTGTACTGCGCAAATGATGATGCCAATATTTTTATTGGATTCCTCTTTCGGAGAGGTGCAAGATTGATCTAGAAATCATCTTGATCAGATGAGCAAAACATTTATTTTGAATTTATTCCACTTATGTGCAAGGTCGGCCAGAATTGTAATGTAGGCTTGAGCGCCCAATAGATGTGTCACACACCCTCACAAATGGATATAAATTGGAGAGACTTGGAGGTCATTTTATCATCATATCATCACACATTCCTCATGATCTGATTGGTTCATTCAGCCTAGAAGATGCTTCTCTCTCTCCCACGCGTAAATCTGGATGATGCCGAAAATGAATGTTGTAAATCTGGATGATGTTGTAAATCTGGATGATGTCGGAAATGGATGCCGTAAATCTAGATGATGCTGAAAATGGATGCCGTAAATCTGGATGATGTCGTAAATGGATGTCATAAATCTGGATGATGCAGGAAATGGATGTCATAAATCTGGATGATGCCGGAAATGGATGTCGTAAATCTGGATGATGCCAAAAATCTAGATGCTGGAAATATGGATGATGCCGAAAATCTGGATGAGGGATTCTTTTGTTGAATTATGTTGGCTTTTGATGAGCTGTCTATGAGGGTTGTGTGTGTGACACTTGGAGGGTTGGCTGACCTGAGAAAGACTTTGTTGGTTGAAGCATCATGTTGATCGTCATAACGCCACTATTCTTCATCCCTATTTGACAAAAGTTAAGTATATTATTGGCTTGTCTTCCGTCGATCTATTGGTATGTTCTATCAGCATTTTACTTTCATGTTTATGTGATTGCTATATGGTATCAGGCCCTAGAATTTTGAAGTAAATTTGCATCAAGCATAGAACACTTTCAAAAATTTACAATTTTTCTACTTGAAATGAAATGCTTTGCATAAAATGAAATAAATTTTCTTCAGAAGTAAAATTTAAAATTGTACTCTAAAGCAAAACTTGAAGTTGCAAAGCATATAATGGAAATAAGTAGCAAAAGAAAATTTAGAAAATTGATTGTGCAAGTGAGGTTGTGTTAATTTTAAAGCATGCAAGATGAAAACTAAGAAAACAAATGCAAGATCAAACCACCCACAATTTTCTCCTTTTGGAGAAAAGAGAAAATGATGCCTTGGGTGAAAACCCAAGCTCCCACAAGAAAAAATAAACTTTTATTAGATGTTACAAGATGAGGCACCTTCCAAGAGGTCTCAGACTCTCAAGTAAAACCTCAAGAGGGGTCTTTACAATGTGTGAGGATTCTCAAGCTCTAGATCTCCTTTTTGAAAGTCAAATTCAGAAAATGAAAAAAGTACAATGAAAAAACTCTCAAGATTGAAGAAGTTAAGTGTCTCTTGATGTATCAAAGTTTGGCCTTCAAGAGTGAATGTAATGTTGCACAAGACAAGGAGCCAATCCTCCTAAATGCCCACGGCCTTGCCAAATTGCAACTCTCCTCTTTGTCCATGACCTCCTCAAAAAACCAACTTTGAAAGTGGTTGAGAGTCCCTACAAGGACAATGTTAGATTTTGTGTGATCCTTGCTTGATGCTCTTATCACCAGCACTCTACCTATGGGTTGGAAGATCAAGAAACAAATTAGTGTAGAGGGAATATGAAAACAACTAAACAAAATACAAATAATATACAAGAAACCAAATCAAGTGATGGGAGTAAAACCCATCACTTAGTTTAGCTTGCAAAAGCTCTCAAATAGCTAATATGAATCAATGAAGCACTATTTTAAAAGATTTAAATTTTAAATTGATTGCATGTATACAAATTATGCACAAACGAATCTCTTGCAAGACACTTTTTGTAAGATAAACTAAGTGAATCCAAATAACAAATGAAAGTTTCTTTGAAAGTGTTCCAAGAGTGGGTTGGTCTCCCAAAGACTTCCCCTCATGCTTGATTCGATAAAATTTCTTCTGCAATAATCAAATCAAATATTAGTCCATATAGATTTAGATAAGAAAACAATGAATTGAAACTCCTAGAAATTTATTTGAAAACAAACTACAACTTTCAAACTCTAGAGTCTACTTTCAAATCAAATGTCAATACAAGATAGCTTTGCAATAGCAAGTTTACAAGAATATATGGAAATAAAAAAGATTCAAAGCATTGAAAAGATTATACCAATAGCTCACAATGCACTATGCTCCAAAGAAAACACCCATGAATGGACCCCGAAAGTCTTTTTATTGATATTCTAGAAAAGTGTACAAAGTAGTAGCGCTTTCGCAAACGCAATAGTTAGTAAAACAATGGATACAATATGAGAGCCCATGGCTATGAAAAATTCTAAATCTGGATTCCTACTACAACAAATCTGAATTACTTCTCCTATTATTTTTCCATAGTTATTTCATTACAGTGAAATATCGAAGTAATTACTGAAGAAGTCTACACAAATAATGTTGCAGAATAAATCTAAGTGTTGAAACAAACTTAACAAAATACAATGAAAAACATCCACATTTGACACAATTAATTTTGGACTAAGTCCTCAGAGAAACCTAACTCGGGAAAACCGGTACAGCGGATCTGAGGGTTTTGAATTATTAAACAGCAGAATCTTGAGTACAACTAGGATGCCAATATCCGGCTCACCCTTCAGAGAAAATCTAGGCAACAGAAGAAATGTGAGAAATACCTCACTCTGCAAATCCCCGGCTGATCTAAACAGCGCTAATGAAGACCTTCTCTGCCTCTGCGTGATGCCTACGCTGGAACTGCATAAGCCTGTGTGGGCAAGTTGAAGAACTACGTCACCTCTCCTCTGCAACTGATCAATCGCTGATATGAAACTGAGTTTTGGCCCTCCTGGCTTAGAAACCCTAGCTTCTAGCTATCTCTGGACTGAATCAAGAAAGCACTGCATCACTTTTGCGTGATTCCCTTCAGGAACTATGTCACCCAAAAAGGTGACTGCGCTGCCTCTTCTGCGTGATTGTTGCCTCTCTTTCTAAAATCTACTCTTGGTCCTCCTAACTAGTTACTGCCTCTGCCCCTCACTGAAAACAATCACTAGATCAAAATCACTTAGCAAACCCTACCCTAGTGATTCGATCTTGATCAAAAAGTTGTGTCTCTCTCACAAGCTCGAAAATGCCAAATGCTCAAATATATGTTTTTCCATAGGCCCCTCACCCTCCTTATATTCTTTCGTTGACTCTTCAACGGCCAAGATTAAAACATAACCAAGGGCTAAGAGTAACTTCGAGGTGATCCATGACTTTATCTAGAAAATTCACACTTAGTTTAATTAATACCCTTTAATTAATCAGTTTCCCTAAGTTTAGACTTAGGAAAACATCAAAAAACAATTAATTAATTTAATTAAACCATCTCTAAGTGGAATTTTCCAAAATCCTTTCTGGGTATTATGGAATACATGTGTCTTAGCCTATATACAAAATTACAAAGCTAGAGCACATCTGATGCTACCATAAATCAACAATGGCTCCATTATATAGAGACTTGGGAGCAAATCGCAATGTAGAAGTGATTAAACAAGTGGCATGAGATGACAATCCCAAAGAGCAATTCGAATTTGTTGAATGGAACTCCAATGCCAAGTGTAAAAATCGATTTCTAGAAAGTGGACATCATTTTCTTCTTCCCCTATGTGCCAAAGTTGAATTTTATGATGGAATGACAACTGTAAATGGGTGGTAACCCATGTGTGGACAATTTCCCACAAAAATCCTCACCAAATAGTCTCCCAAATCCTCCCAAATGTGCATTAACTTCACAAATTTGAATTTCTAAGTAAGCAGCTTTCTCATTTAATGCTAGAAATTCAATTTTATTTGAGCACATGACATTTCCTTGATTTTAGGAGTCCACATCACCTTGGGACTTCACTTTAACTCCTCCATAATTTTCCACCTCATCTCCACAACATTTAGCATGTGTGGATATTTAATTTTCTCCCTTTAATTAATTTTTGGCTTAATTAACTGTTAGATTTCCCACTAAACTTACGAAAAGTGGGTTTTGGGGGTCCTAAACACATTTTTGACCCTGCAAAGTGCCATAATAGAAAGTTGAGGGTGAGAGGTGCAAATTTTATTACTCATACCCCATACAACTTCTCTATACATCACTTATTACATTACAAATACAATTTTTATTACAATTCCCACCATGTGGGAAATCTAAAAAGTTAAAAAATGACTATCTAGACCTATCCAAATTCCACGAAATTTTTTTATTGATCTAGTATGGTAATATACATCGACTCTAGACACGAGGACTTACCCAAGGCCTCACCATCAAGCCGTACTCCTCTAACCTCACTGTCTCTACCTCTCACTATCTTTGTTGCCTCACTGAAGCTTGAACACTCAAACAACTGACTAATGGCTACTCTGGAAAATCAAACTCTCCAAGTGACTCTGCTCCATTCTCCATCACCACATTGATGTCTTCTTATGTCTTCCTATTGGGACTCCAACGGCCAAAATTAAATCTTAATCGATGACTCAGATCATTTCTGGATCGATCCGTGTGAGTTTCTAAAGAATTCTCTCCTTGACTTAATTAGTTTTGATTAACTAACAATATTCCCTAAGTTTACACTAAGGAAATATTTAAAAACTGGTTAATAATCTAATTAAAGCATTTCTAGGTGGAATTTCTAGAAACAATTTATGGGTTTTGGAGATCTCATGTATTCTAGCTTCTCCACCAAATTTCGAGGCTAGAACACATCTGAAGCTACAAAAACTAACACTTTTAAAAAAGAAAAAAGGATGCCTTTGGTAGACCCAAGCTCCCACAAAAAAAAAGAGATATTTTATTATGATATTACAATGGAGTTAAAGCCTCTAAGACGATTTCCCAAAAGATTGAAGAGAATTTGTACAAGATTAAGAGCTAGAAATAGCTAAAATATCCCTCAAACAATATCAACCTCAAGGGCCAAAGAAGTCCTTCTAAAATTTGAAAATTACAATCTCCATAAAATCCCACGACCTATCCTTCTTTGCAGCTCCTTCTAGTGTCCACGGCCTCCTTAAAATAAATCTTGAATGCTTGAAAGTTCCTAGAAGAAAACTAGTCAGATTTCAATGGTCTTTCCTCAAGGAAATTGTGTCCAAACTCCAACTATGGGTTGCAAAACTAAGACAAAATTAGTGTGAAAAGAGCATGTAAGTATGATACAAAATAATATACAAAAACCAAATCAAGTGAGGGGATTGAACCCCGTCACTTGTTTACTTCGAAAAATGCTCTTGAATAGCTAAATAGATCAATGAAAGCACAAATTTTTAAAGAGTTTTAACTTTAGAAATACTTTGCTTGTATACAAGGTATGTCCAAGAAAATCCTTGCAAAATCACTTCGTAAGATGAACTATGGAATTCAAAGAACAAATGAGAATTCCTTGGAGAATGTGTCAAGAGTGGGTTGGTCCCTCCAAAGACTTCCCCTCGTGCTTGATATTTCATCCAATAAGATTTTCCTCTACAGAACTTCAATCCAACATTAGTCCCATATAGATCTAGCAAATAAGCAATGACAAGAAAACTTTAAAAATTTATTGGAAAATAGCTAGAGATTTCTACACCTAGAGCATACTCATAAATCAATTGACAATGCAAGATAGCTTTACATCAACAAATCTAAAATAGTGTATGGAAATAACATAAATCAAAGCATGAGCAAAGGAAATTACACCAATAGTAAGTCAATCATCATACTCCAATGGAACAACAACTCATGAGTGAACCCCAAAGTCTTTTATTGCAATTGAGAACAAGTGTACATAAGAGCAAAGTGTTGATTTTTGTAGCATTGGACGTGCTCTAGGCTCAAGATTTTGTAAAGAGGCTAGGATACAAGCATTCTCCAAAACCCAGAATTGTTTTGGGAAATTCCATCCAGAGATTGCTTAATTAAAATAATTAATCATTTTTTTAATGTATTCCTACGTCTAAACTTAGGAAGTGTATTAATTAAGTCGGATTTGGATCTTCTATATAAAGACGAAGATCGACTGCTAGTTAATCTTAGCCTTTGATTATCTTTTAATATTGGTTGTTGATATGTCAACGAGAGATTATAAGGAGTTCAATGGGCATTTGAAGAACACATCGAAATAGTGAGAGCAAGAGATCTAAAGATCAAATTCTCAAGAAAAGCAGCGCTGAGCTTCAGCAAAGTGATCAAGTGAATTTCTTGCAATGAGGGGTAGGGATAGTTGGTCAGAGGAAGATTTTCCTGATCCGGTGAGTGCATTGCAAAGGAGGCATCGAGAGGTCTACAGAGGCAGCGCAGTGCATCAGAGGGAATTCGTAGTTTTGCTAGGGAGCAGTCGAGATCTGGTGTCGAGAGTCGGGGTGTGAGAGCGAAGGGCCAGAGATCTGAGTTTCCATCCAGCAAACGATCAACTAGAAGGGTCACGCAGTTCCTAGAGGCAGTGACGTAGTGACTTCCAGAGACAACGTGGGGCAAGCCATCTAGAGCCCAGATCAGTGTCAGATCACCAATGACAATGTGAGATATTTTCTCACTACCTCTTTGCCAGTTGATTCTCTGTATTGAATTGCCAGTTTGGGCATCCAATGATTTGTACTCAGAAAAATACTGTTTAATAATAAAACCCTCAGCTGCTGCACCGGTTTTCCCAAGTTAGGTTTTTCTAGGGACGTTTGTCCAAAAATAACGGTGTACTTGTGTGTGTTTCTATCTTTCTTGTTCAGTGTTTTATTTTCGTAGTATTTTATGTTGTGAAGGATGCAATAGATTTTATTTCGATATTTACTGAGTAACACCGTAAATAACCTGATTGAGAAATTAACAAGTAGAAGAAATTTAATCAGTTGCTGCAGTAGGGATTCCGATTTAGGAATTTTCACATGATATCAGAGCGCAGGTGAAGCAGGAAGAGATCAGTTGCAGTCATAAGAGGGATTTCGAAAGCAGTGCGTAGGCAGCAGTTCGAAACCTCGGAGGAGTTTGCAATCCATAGCTAGGAGGGCAAATTTTCGTGGAAAATTATTTGTCTGAGTGAGTCGACAGAGAATAAGACTTTCCAGATCGAGATTTGTCAGTGACAGAGGAAGCAATGCAGCATTTTACACACAGAACAAATCTTCATCTGGGACGCAGATTTTCTGCAGAAGTTTGCTAGAGCAGAAAAGCATCAGTAGGGAAGAAGAGTGAACCGAGGGAATTCTTTCCTTAGAGAATTCCTAGCCAAGGAATTTGATTTCTCACTGCAAAGCAGCAGTAGTCGGGAGCAGATCTACTTACTCCACCAAAGAGTGCGTAGAGCCAGTCAGCAGTTGCGCAGAGGATAGAGGAGGTAGTTCGGCATTTGTTTGGCGAGATGGCATCAACTGGGTTGAGAGATCAGGATCAATTGGAGGGTGCCTCCAACTATGTGATCTGGAAGGCAAGGATCTCCTTCCTTCTAGATGAGCGCAATCTTAAAACTTATATCGATAATGTGGTAGTTGAGTCCATCGATGCAGATCAGCTTAAGGCTTTCAAGAAGGAGATGGCGAAGGCCAAGAGGTTGATCTTCGATAGAGTGAGAGATCATGTTGTATCTCACATAGAAAGCAAAGGCACAGCCAAAGAAATGTGGGATGCATTGGCCACATTATATCAAGGATCTTCCGAGCAGTAGAAGATGTACTTGGAAGAGAAGATGAGATGCACAAGGATGCAGAAGGGGGAGCACATAGGCCCCTTCCTTACGAGGCTTCAAGATGTCCAAAATCAGCGGGCGGCTGTAGGGTCAGCGCCTCAGCCTACGGAGTTTGTGAGATTAGCCCTAAACAACGTCTCAGAAGAATGGCAAATTTTCGTCCAAAGCATTCTGGGTAGAGAAAAATTGCCGGATTGGGAGAGGATATGGGTTGATCTCCAACAAGAAGAGATGAGGCATGATTTGGTGAAGAGCAACCTAGATGGCAGCAGCAGCAGTGAGACAAAGGCAGAGGTGAAGGAAGAGGAGAGTGCAGCCCTCGCATCCAAGGGGCAGCAAGAGAAGTGCAGGCGAAAGAAGGATATTTCGAAGATCAAGTGTGGTGAGATGGGCCACTTCAGTTCTTAGTGTCCTGTTCGAAAGAAGGACAAGGAGAAGGAGCAGGATAAGCAAGCTGCATCTGCAGAGATCGATAGGTTGTCCTCTAGATTAGAGGAAGCATTTGCCATGATCACCGAGATACCTCCAGGGGAGAGGTGGGGTAATTTGGTTTTGTAGCCCCAAAGAGCTACAGGATGGGCAGGATCCATGAGGAGTCCACTTCTTGCATCAATACCTTGCTACGGGAGCCCATAACAGCAGTAGTAGGATGGACTAGTGACAGCTGGTGCAGTCAGGTGCCAGAGTGACAGATGTAGTGGTTGGTAGCGTGAGACTGAGCAGCATAGTGCAGAGTTGGCGGCAGTGCAGTTAGCACAGTGCAGAGTCAGTAGGACCGCAGTGGCTTCAGTGGAAACGCAGGGATCGACAGCAGTTAGGACTCAAGTCACAAATACATCCGACTAAACACAGTTGGTTTAGTATGTTGGACATCTGTCAGTTGCAGTAGCAATAGATGAGAGGGAGTTGTGGATGTTGTTGTGGCAGCAGCAACAGAGTTGCAATGCAGATGCAAAAGTTGAGAGCAGTTCAGCAGGGTCAGCAGCAGCATGGATGTAGCAAAGATTTAAAGTAGCGCAATAGTTGATGGGCAGCAGTATTCAGACATCAGCAGTGCCGCTAGGATGGTGCAGAAGTCAGAGTGATGCTTCAGGAGATTGCAACACTAAAGCACATTCCTTGCTAAGAGGGAGCGTTGATTTTTGTAGCATGGGATGTGCTTTAGCCTCAAGATTTTGTAGAGGCTAGGACACATGCATTCTCCAAAACCCATAAATAGTTTTGAGAAATTCCATCTAGAGATGGCTTAATTAAAATAATTAATCATTTTTTTTAATGTATTCCTCAGTCTAAACCTAGGAAATGTGACTAAGTCAAGTGTATTAATTAAGTCGAATGTGAATCTTCTAGATAAAGATGAGGATCGACTCCTAGTTAATCTTAGTTTTTGATTATCCTTTAATATTGGTTGTTAATATGTCAACAAGAGATTATAAGAAGGAGCTCGATAGGCATTTGAAGAATACACCGAGATAGCAAGAGCAAGAGATCTACAGATCGAATTCTCAAGAGAAGCAGCATTGAGCATCAGGAGAGTGATCAAGTGAATTTCTTACAGTGAGGGGCAGGGATACTTGGTCAGAGGAAGATTTTCCTGAGCCGGTGAGTGCACTGTAGAGGAGGCATCGAGAGGTCCAGAGAGGTAGCGCATTGCCACACAAAGGCAGTGCAGTGCCACGTAGAGGCAGCGCAATGCTTGAGAGGGGATTCACAGTTTTGTTGGGGAGCAGTTGAGATCTAGTGCCGAGAGCTGGGGTGTGAGACCAGAGGACCAGAGATCCGAGTTTCCAATCAACAAACGATCAGCTAGAAGGGTGGCGTAGTTCCTAGAGGCTGTGACGCAGTGACTGCGCAGAGGCAACGTGGGGCAAGCCATCTAGAGCCGAATTAGTGTCGGATCGCCAGTGACAGTGTGAGATATTTTATCACTACCTCTTTGTCAGTTGATTCTCTGTATCAGATTGTTAGTTTGGGCATCCAATGATTTGTACTTAGAAAACCACTGCTTAATAATAAAACCCTTAGTTGTAGCACTGTTTTTCCCAAGTTGGGTTTTTCGAGGACGTTTGTCCAAAAATAACGGTGTAGTTGTGTGTGTTTCTATCTTTCCTGCTCAATAATATATTTCTGCAATATTTTATGTTGTGAAGGTTGCAGTAGATTTTATTTCGATATTTACTGTGTAACATCGTAAATAACTTGATTCAAAAATTAACAAGTCGAAGAAATTTAATCAATTGTAGCAGTAGGGATTCTGATTTAGGAATTTTCACATGGAGCTTCCCCATGCACAATATCTCGTAACAATGCATACAAAGTGAGAGCAAAATCTCTATTATATAGAGAAATGGAAGAAAATCCCAATGAGAAACCATGTGTCAAGTGTGATGTTGACAATCCCAAGTCTCCTTTCATGCAATTCGATTTTCCCCAAGTGGCCAATCGATTTCCTCTAGAGAGGCCCACACAATCCTTGAGGAGAACTCGTTGATGTGGAAGGTACATGTGTATGTGAGAGTGGAGTGCTAGGAAACCACTCTCCACTCATCTCTAGTGGAACTCCAAGTCTAAAGCCCACCAAATGATGACTCATCAAGCCAACTCGAATTCCTTGCTTCAATAAATGTGTTTTCCTTGAGAAACTCATTGTCCCCTCCTTGAGAATTCGATTTCTTTAGAGCACACGTTTTTTCCTTAAATCAAGGAGTCCACATCACCTTGGAACTTCACTTTGACTCCTTAATGAATTTTCACCTCATTTCCACATCATTTAGCATGTGTGGATATTTATTTTTCTCCATTTATTTAATTGTTGGCTCAACTTATTGCCATATTTTCCACTAGACTTAGGAAAAGTGGGTTTTGAGAGTCTAGAACTTATTTTTTGCCTCAAAGTGTATCATAGTAGAAAGTTGAAGGTGAGCGATGTAAATTTGAGTACACATGCCCCATACAACTTCTCTAGACATCACTTATTACATATTACATTCAGCTTTTATTCAAATTTCTGTCCTGTGGGAAATTTTAAAAATATGAAAAAATGACCCCTAGACCTAACAAAATTCCATGAAATTTTATGAGTGATCTAGTATGGTAATATATAATGAATCTAGTCACTAGGACTCACCCAAGGTCTCATTTCAAGTTGTACTCCAGCTTTAGGGTTATGCTTGGAGGAAAAAACTCAATTAATTACTAAATCCCCATAAGGATATAATAATTAACCAAGTGATAAACAACCTCCCAAAGTAAACTCACTTGATGACAAGGTCCCAAGTTACCTAGGCATGTTACATGACTTAACTCATCATAATAGCATCACTTTACATCATCCCCATAGGGCTTGTGGAATCTAGGTATAACAGAAGAAGATGAGAAGAAGAAGTAGAGTTAAAAAAACTTTGATGATATGATGAACTTGTTAGAAAATCAAAAAAGCAGAAAGATTTTCTTATGATGATAATTACTTGTAAAGTTCTTATTTACTTATTAACTTTCTTGTGTTCTTCTTTTACTTTAGTTCATCGAGCAATTACCAAAACCATAACATGAAGATCAAGAACACCAGATGTTGGCGGACAGCCAAGGCAAAACCCCTATCTAGGGGAAAACCCAGTCAACAACTCTTCATTCAATAGTTTCACGAGATAATCCAAGAATCCTTTCGACCTAGACACAAACTTCCTCCAATCACCAACTCATCCTTCCCTTCCTCTACAGATGATAACCTTCTAGTAATAACTTCGATCTTGAACTTTGACCTTGCAGCAATAAATTCGATCTAGCAATAATAACTTCGACCTGGATGTTGATTTTTCGTAGCATCGGATGTGCTTTAAGTCTCAAACTTTGTGGAGAGGCTTAGACACATGCATTACAAATAACCCAGAAATCGTTTTGGGAAATTCCACACAGAAACAGTTTTATGACAAAAATTAATTATTTTTAATAAGGACCCTATGCCTAACTTAGGAAATTAAAATAATTAATCAGTTAATGTAAATTAATTGTTGATTGGAGATATAATCTCGGTTGTTGAATTCTCAACGAGAAGGCTATAAAGGAAGACTTGAGGGTCATTTGTAACATACAACGAAAGGATCTAGTGATCGAATTTTCTGACAGAGTAGTGCTCAGATGAAATCTTTGATCTAAGTGATTCTTGATTGCAGTTGAGGGAAAGAGATAGTTTTGGCAAGAGAATCTTCTCTAGGGCCAAGGATTAGCAGCAGAGAGGCAAAGGAAGATGAAGAGGAGGTTGCGCAGAGCCCAGAGTGAGTGACGCAGCACCTAGCAATGGTCACGCAAGGCCACGCAAGCCCCACGCAGACGCGGCACAGTTCTTCAGCAGAAAGTCTGAGTTTCAGCTGGGGAAATCCATATCAGAGTCAGGAGGGCTGGATCGATTTTCCGAAAGGGACGAAAGATCACGCAGAAGGGGTGACACAGTTCCAAATCTGACCCCATGCAGAACAAAGCAGCTACTGCGCAGAGGAAGCTGGGGTTCCGTCAGTCCAACTACCGGATCAACCGGGACCTACGGAGTGAGGTATACTCACTGATTTCTTTCTCTGTAACTGATTTGTCCGGTGAGACAATCAGAGTTGTATTCAGAATAATTGTTTCTTAATAATTAAACCCTCAGATCTGCTGCACCGGTTTTCCCGCATTGGGTTTTTCCGAGGACGTTTGTCCAAAAATAACGGTGTCCTTTGTGTGTGTTATTTTTCTTGCTAAAATTTCTGTTTTCACAAATATTTTAATGGGAGAAGGTTGCTCTAGTAACTGCTTCGATATTTTAAGAAGTAATCTTTAAAGAACTTGTTAAATCATATTTGCAAATAGGAGAAGTAGTTCAACTTGTTGCAGTAGGGATTCCAGATCTAGGATCTGGTAATTTTCACATCAGAGCGTCGATTGTGAAACAAGAAGAGCAGATCCAGCGTTGAGTCGAAGGCCAAAAAGCTGCAAAAAGTAGCAATTCGAATCCCCAGAGAGATTGCGCAGTCCAGGCCTAGAGGGCTGAAATTTCCGAGAAAGATCTCTCTCTGAGTGAGTCGTCGACAGAGAGGTAAGACTTCTAGATCAGAATTTCGCCAAGGCAAACGGAGCAGCACAAAACTGGTGGGACACAGTTTCTGGAGGCATATCGTGGTTTTTCCGAGTAGAAAGTGTCAGAAGAGAAAGAAGCAGCGCAGTGAGGGAATTTTCTTCCTCAGGAAGTTCCTAGCCGCGGAATTTCAGCTTTTCCAAGATCTGAGTAGCAGATCTACGAGCTCCACAAGGAGTGCGTAAGCATGTCTAGTGCTGCACAGTGGGGGAAGAAGAGGATCAAATTCGACATTTTAGATGGCCATGGCAGCTCACAGGCTTAGAGATTAGGACCAGTTGGTGGGAGCCTCCAACTACGTGATCTAGAAGCCAAGAATCCCTTGTCTTCTAGATGAGTACGATCTCAAGCTCTTCGTGATGAACACGGTAGTTGTCGCTAAAGATCCAGATCAGTTGAAGCACTACAAGGCTGATATGATGAAGGAAAAAAGGCTGCTCCTGAATGGAGTCAAAGATCACATAGTGTCCCATATAGTCGGCAAAGATACTGCCAGGCATATGTGGGAAGCCTTGGCCATGCTATATGAGGGATCTTCCTAGCAGCGTAAGATGTATTTGGAGCAATAACTGAGGATGGCGCAGATGTGGAAAGGGCAACGTATTTTTCCATTCTTGTCGAGACTTCAGAGATTCATGACCAACTTGTAGTAGTGGGGTCTACCCCTTCTCCTACAACAATGATGAGACTAGCATTGAATGCAGTCACTGATGATTGGCAAGTATTTGTCCAGAGCATCCTGGGCAGAGCAACCTTGCGAAGCTGGGAAGAGATGTGGGTTGCTCTTCAGTAAGAAGAGCTAAGGAGAGACCTGGTCAAGTGCAAACTTGATGGCAGCAGTAGCAGTGGATTGAAGGTGAAGCAAGAGGAGGAAGAAAATGCAACCCTTGCATTCAAAGGTCAGCAGGAATAGAGGAGACGTAAGAAAGACGTCTCGAAGATCAAGTGCTTCAAGTGTGGTGAACTTGGTCACTATGCTTCCCAGTGTCCTTTGAGGCAAAAGGACAAGGACGAGAAACACAATCTGAAGGCTACAACCGCGAAGATCGATGAGGATGAGTACGCCATGAGTGTGCACGCATCTCCAGGAGGGAGATGGGGTGACATTGAGCTGTAAGTTCGCAAGAAATTTAGTTGGGCAAGATCCTTGAGGAGTCCACCTCTCGGATCATACCTTGCTACGAGTGCCCAAGATCAACAGTAGCAGGGTGGAGTTTTCAGTAGGTGCAGAGGAGTGCAGAAACGACAGATGCAGTAGTTAGCAGGGCCATCATCTGAGCAACCTAGAGCAAAGTTGTAGCAACACAGAGAGACGCAATGCAGAGCAACAACAGCGCAGTGCTTCAGAGGAACAGCGTGGGATTAGTAGAAATCAGTGTTTCAGCATCGAGATGCATCCTTGTTCAGATTTATGGATGTTTTTCAGTTGCTTTTCTCAGCAGCTGAGTTGTAGTGCAGAGTTAGCAGTGGCAGTGCTAGCAGTAGATGCAACATTTGAGAGGCAGCTGCAGTACAGATGCAGTATTGATCGTGGCAGGGTCAGTAGTAGTACAGTGCAGCGACAGCACAGAGGTTGATGGGCAGCATGTCAGACATCAGCAGCGCAGAGGGAGATGCTTTAGAGTCAGAACAGTGTGCAGTAGGGCATATATGTTAGAGCACATTCCTCACTAAGAGGGAGTGTTGATTTTTGGTAGCATCGGATGTGCTCTAAGTCTCAAACTTTGTGGAGAGGCTTAGACACATGCATTATAATTAACCCATAAATCGTTTTGGCAAATTCCACCCAGAAATAGTTTTATGAGAAAAATTAATTATTTTCAATAAGGACCCTAAGTCTAACTTAGGAAATTAAAATAATTAATCAATATTAATGTAAATTGTGGGTGAAACTTCTAGATAAAGAAGATCAAGTCTAATATAATCTTAGCCATTGATTGGAGATCTAATTTCAGCCATTGAATTCTCAACGAGAAGGCTATAAAGGAAGACTTGAGGGTCATTTGTAAGATACACCGAAAGGATCTAGTGATTGAATTTTCTAACGAAGCAGTGTTGGACAAAAACTTCGATCTAAGTTATTTTTTATTGCAGTTGAGGGGCAAAGACATTTTTGGCAAGAGAATCTTCTCCGAGACCAAGGATCAGTAGCAGAGAGGCAGAAGAAGATGAAGAGGAGGTTGCACAGAGCCCAAAGTGAGTGACGCAACACACAGCAAGGGTGACGCAGGGCCACGCAAGCCCCATGCAGAGGCAGCGCAATTCTTTAGCAAAAAGTCCGAGTTTCAGTAGGGAAAATCCAGATAAAAGCCAGGAGGGTTGGATCGATTTTTCGGAAGGGCTAAAAGATCACGCAGAAGGGGTGACACAGTTTCAAATTTGACCCCACGCAAGACTACGCAGCCACTGTGCAGAGGAAGTGCAGAGGGAGCTAGGGTTTCATCAATCTAGCTACCGAATCAGTCGAGACTTGCAGAGTGAGGTATACTCACTGATTTCTTTCTTTTTTCAGTATTCACTATCACTGATTTGTCCGGTGAGACAATCAGAGTTGTATCCAAAATAACTGTTGCTTAATAATAAAACCCACAGATCTATTGCACTAGTTTTCCTGCATTGGGTTTTTCTGGGGACATTTGTCCAAAAATAACGGTGTCCTGTATGTGTGTTATTTTTCTTACTCAGATTTTTGTTTTCACAAATATTTTAATGAGTGAAGGTTGCTTCAGTAACTGCTTTCATATTTTAAGAAGTAATCTTTAAATAACTTGTTAAATCAGATTTGCAAGTAGGAGAAGCAGTTCAGCTTGTTGCAGTAGGGATTCCAGATCTAGGATCTAGGAATTTTCACACTGGCAGCAACAACTGTACTTTGACCTAGATGCAGCACTTTGACCTTGAAGCAGTCCTTCGACCTTAAAGCAGCACTTTGATGGAGCAGTAACTTCGATCTTGATGCAGCAGCTTTGACCTAGCAGCAGAAATTTCGATCTTCTAGTACTAGCCCAGTAAATTCACACTTGTGAGAGAGATGACCTAGAAAACTTCAACCTTGCGATCCTCCTTCTCCCGCAACTTCACACTTTTCTACTGCCTCTTCTTGGATATCGAACTTGTGAGTCAATGTCCAAATGAATCGAACTTGTGAGTCAATGTCCAAATGAATCGAACTGCACTACATATATAGCCTATTCTGGAGTTCAAATTACCATCATGTAGGCCAACTTGAACAGGTAAGGGCCGACTTGGTGTGGAGGTGACAAATTACATATTTCACTCAAAAATAGTTCTTTTTACAAGATTCAAAAGCCCAAGAAGGGTCTTATTAAATGTACAATGTCTCTAATGACTGAGTATAAATCCTAGAAGTCCTCAATGGGGACTTTGGTCTAAAACATGATGACCCAAGCATGAAACCCATGCTTTAATAAGTCATAATAATAATAATAAATTTTTATTTTTCATTATTTTGACAAATACATTTCATTATGACTCAAATACAATCATGAAGACCGAACCTAGTTACATTCTTCAACATAACTCTGATAGTACATGAAGCCTCTAATACATTCTTGGGCATGGATTCTTCAAAAATCTTTGGGTACACTTCAATGGTCAACAGTAAGGAACTCATTTCAGTTAATAATCTCATCAAAGCTTTCACTCACATTTTTCATTTTATTCTAGGACTAGAAGTGCACATTTAAAATATACCTCCAAGTATAGGACCACCTTTCTCACCCAACTTGAGAAGTTTAGACCATCATTTGTGGTTAACACATGCGACCTTGCAATTCTCTTATGGACAATCCCTTGTACGAATGGAGGAACTTGGGTGATTAGAACATCATGGGAGGTACCATTAATGAGGCCATAGCCTCCTTGTGGGCCTCTCTCTACAACCTAAATTCGAGACTAACTTCAAAACAGCTGAGATTAAGGATTCACCTAGATAGGGCATGTTATCGCTCAAACTCGCAGGGGTCCTAAAAGGGGATCATTGAAGGGCAACCACTAGGTCAAGGGCAACAATGGAGCAATAGCCCATTGTCACCTCGGTTAAGGCTCCCTACTCTTTACGGACTTTCACCGATGGGAGGAGACCCGTTATAACAAGGATCACGAAATTGAATGGATCAATGATAGGGTGAGAGGCGATCCTAAAATCCTATTCACAAGAGAGACTCAAATATATGGCTTGCTTGCTTTGAAAGCAAGATGAAAGGTGACAAATTACATATTTGACTCAAAAATAGTTCTTTTTACAAGATTCAAAAGCCCAAGAAGGGTCTTATTAAATGTACAATGACTCTAATGACTCAGTATAAATCCTAAAAGTCCTCAATGGGGACTTTGGCCTAAAACATGATGACCCAATCATGAAACCCATGCTTTAATAAGTCATAATAATAATAATAAATTTTTATTTTTCATTATTTTGATAAATACATTTCATTATGACTCAAATACAATCATGAAGACCAAACCTAGTTACATTCTTCAACATAACTCTGATAGTACATGAAGCCTCTAATACATCCTTGGGCATGGATTCTTCAAAAATCTTTGGGTACACTTCAATGGTCAACAGTAAGGAACTCATTTCAGTTAATAATCTCATCAAAGTTTTCACTCACATTCTTCATTTTATTCTAGGACTAGAAGTGCGCATTTAAAATATACCTCCAAGTATAGGCTTGCTTGTAAGAAGATAGGACCACCTTTCTCACCCAACTTGAGAAGTTTAGACCATCATTTGTGGTTAACACATGTGACCTTGCAATTCTCTTGTGGACAATCCCTTGTACGAATGGAGGAACTTGGGTGGTTAGAACGTCACGGGAGGTACCATTAATGAGGCCATAGCCTCCTTGTGGGCCTCTCTCTACAACCTAAATTCGAGACTAACTTCAAAACAGTTGAGATTAAGGATTCACCTAGATAGGGCATGTTATCGCTCAAACTCGTAGGGGTCCTAAAAGGGGATCCTTGAAGGGAAACCACTAGGTCAAGGGCAACAATGGAGCAATAGCCCATTGTCACCTCGGTTAAGGCTCCCTACTCTTTACGGACTTTCACCTATGGGAGGAGACCCGTTATAACAAGGAACACAAAATTGAATGGATCAATGATAGGGTGAGAGGCAATCCTAAAATCCTATTCACAAGAGAGACTCAGATATATGGCTTGCTTGCTTTGAAAGCAAGATGAAAGGCTCTCTAGGAAGGGCTTCGGGGAATTCTAAGAGCTAGGGATTGAATATATAACTTGTCAAGAAGATTTTTAGCTCCTAAAATCCTTGTGGAAACTTGGCTTCCAAGTGGTCTTTGTAAAATTGGCTTCAATAAGTTGTGGGACCACACGGGACCAAGTGGACCTGATGTTAGGTCAAGGGAATGATGATGTGTTTGACCTACTCACAAAGGAGAAGGGGATCAAGGAAGGAATTTTCAATGAAAGGTAATGCAATGATCCTAGTGAGGATTCTAGCCTAAGGAAACCAAGGGAAAGAATCGGTCTTCAAGCTAGGGTTTGCGATATCTCAAGATCCCACCATTGGAATCTCATGAAATTTGGAGGGCTTCTTAAGGACTCACAAGCACAATTGTGAACCAAAAATCTAAGTGTTTGGATGGCTAGATTGTGAGATAATTGATGCCTTAGGTGACCTATGGAGCTAGACCTAGAAAATGGAAGGTGAGAGGAGAATAATTTGGATTAATCACCTTTTTGGTGGACCACTGCCTAGTCCTTTGGGGAGATTTTGGAGTCAAGAGTAAAATGACTATGGACATTCAATTTTCTATGTCAAGGAAGCCTCAAGACGACTTTGTATGGCACTAGGGTCGTAGCAAAAGCATCTTCAAGAACTTTATACCTCGTTTTGAAAGATTGATGGCTTATCAAGATGAAATTCAGTAAAAAAGCATCTCTAGGAATATTCTTTCATTAATACATTGCCCATACATGATTTATCACTATCTAGAAATCCAATTTCCACAATTTCGCATTAAATGGATGCAACAAATTAGCCCTATTATAGCGAAAATCCAGTAGCAATGTATGTGACAAAATATAGAAGAAAAAATAGCATTAAATGTACTTACATGTATTAAGAGTATATCCAACCATCAACAATTTTCCAATCAAGAAGCTCCAAGACAAATGAAAATAATCTGAACATCAAAATTCATTCCATGCTCCAAAAATTCGTCCTCCAAAAAGGATAGTGAAGTTCTCTAAAGAGATACAAATCCAACCAAGTGATGATACTAAAATGAATTCACATCACTTGTATTTATACACTTCTAATGAGTTTTTAGCTAATTGGGCCTACATTATCCCCTGGAGTAAAATAATGTACAAAATAACTAGCTTTTGGTGACAAGCACACCAAACTAGCTCATAAACAAAAGAGTAAGCCTTTCAAGAGGTCGAATAATCAATAATACGTGTCGTTGGGCCTTCTAAGAAGCCTGATGTGTTAGATTTTATAGCATCGAATGTGTTCTAGCCAAGGAAATTTGTAGAGAGACTAGAATACATAAGATCTCCAAAACCCAGAAATCATTTCTGGAAATTCCACCTAGAAGTGTCTCAATTAGATTATTAACCAATTTTTAAATATCTCATAAGTCTAAACTTAGGGAATATGGGTAATTAATTAGTATTAATTGAGATAAGGTGAGAATAGTCTAAAAACTCACATGGATCGACCCAAAGATAATCCTAGTCATCAATTATGTTTTAATCTTGGTCGTTGTTGCTCTAACAGGGGATTATAAGAAGAGGTCAATGTGGTGATGGAGAAATCACTTGTAGAGTTCGATTTTTTGATAGATCGATTTCCAGAGTAGCATCAGTCTGTTGTCGGAGAGGGATTCAAAGATCGAAGCAGTGAGAGAGGGGCATAGACAGTGAGATTGGAGGAGGCATTCCAGATCCAGCGAGTGGATTTGCAGAGAGGCTGAGAACCACAGAGAGGTTGACGTTGGGGCAACGCAGTAGTCTCTAGAGGCAAAATCGATTTGCTGAGAAGGAGAGACATTTTAAGTTCTATAGGCCGAGAAGGAGTCCCAAAGTGCCAGAGAAGCATCTTTCCAATCAGTAGAAAGCGTAACGACTTCATCGGAGACCAGTCTGAGGCTATACATCCAACAGGCTGGGTTCAAAGGGTCGAGTTTCTGAGAGCAGGTCATGCCAGGAGATTGCCTATGGGGTGAGGAAAATTCCTCACTAGATTTTTTCCAGTATTTTTCTCTGTAGGATTGTCATATTTTCGGCATCCAGTTGTACTCAGAATTTCTCACCGCTGCTTAATAATAAAAACCCTCAGTTGTTGCACCGATGTTCCCACATTGGGTTTTTCTGGGGACTTTTGTCCAAAAATAATTGTGTTAATTTTATGTGTGTGTGCTAGCATTTCTTCCAGCGTTTATTCTTCTGCAGTTTTAATTGTATAGGTTGCAGTGTGATTTATTCAATATTTGTCGTAGAAAACAACAAATAAATTGTTAAATAAAATTAATAATTAGGAGAGTAATTTTCAGTTGTTGCAATAGGATTCTGATTTACAATTTTCACATGGTATCAGAGCGCAGTTGATAAACCGGAGAGCTCAAAGGCGAATCTAAGGAATTTCGTTATTAAGTGTGGGCAGTAGATCGAAATTCCCAAGGGTGGCATAATCACTCTGTCAAGAGGTCGAGTTACTTGTGGAGGTTCGATTTTTCTAAGTGTGGGGCAAAAAAATTCATTCTCTCAAGATCGAGTGATTCCAAAGGCAGAGGAAGCAGGTCACTATTTTCGCTGAGCAAATCTCTAGCTGGACGCAGAAGGTTTTGCAGCAGTTTGCTAATGCAGAACCTGCGTCAGGTGGAAGAAGAGCACACACTAAATGAAAATTTCTCTCAGGGAACTTCTAGTCTCGGAAGTTTGAATTTCCAATTGTAGATCAGCAATAGCATCTAGCAGAGCCACGCATTCCAGAAGGGAGTACGAGTAGAAGAGTAGCAGCCGAGCACAAGGGAAGAGGGAGTTTTCAACATTTTTTTAGAGATAGCCACAGTAGGGCTTCGTGATCAAATCAGGTTGGACAGTGCTTTCAACTACGTCATCTAGAAGAAAAGGATCTCTTTCCTTCTGGACGAATTTGGCCTAAAGGCCTACATCGATAATGTGGTGGCGATCTCCACAGATGCAGATCAGCTAAAGGAGTACAAAAAGGAGATGGCACGGGCGAAGCGGTTGATCCTAGATGGAGTTCGAGATCATGTAGTCTCGCATATAGCTGGCAAAGACACTGCCAAGCAGATGTAGGATGCTCTCGCCACGTATCAGGGTACTTCTGAGCAGCAGAAGATGTATCTCGAGGAGAAGTTGAGGCTCATCTAGATGGAGAAAGGGGAAGGCATAAACCCCTACCTCACCAGGATTTAGGAGGTCTAAGACCAGCGAGTGGTTGTTGGGGCAGCACTTCAATCTTCAAAGCTAGTGCGATTAGTTCTCAACAACTTCTCTCAGTGGCAGGTTTTTTTCCAAAGTATATTGGGCAGAGACACGCTACCAGGATGGGACAGGATGTGGGTTGATTTGCAGCAATAGGATTTGAGACGAGCTCTTCTAAAGAGCTCCATCAGTGGTAATAGCAACAGCGGGCGGAAGACGGTGGAGGAGAACGTGGCCCTTGCATCTAAGGGACAGGGAGAGCAGAGGAAGAAGGACCTGTCAAAGGTCAAGTGCTTCATATGTGGTGAGCTAGGCCACTACAGTACCCAATGTCCTCTGAGAAAGAAGGACAAAGAGGAGAAGCAGGACTAGAAGGCACCTTCTGTAGAGATCGATAGGCTTCCCTCTAGGCTGGAGGAAGACTTCGCTATGTTCACTGATATACCTCCATGAGCAAGGTCGGGTGACTTGGTTTTGTAGCCCCAGAGTGCTATAGATGGGCAGGATCCTTGAGGATTCCACCTCTTGGATCAGTAACTAGCGATGAGGGCCTGTTGACCACTAGAGTGGCACCTGATGATAGCGAGAAGACTCCATGCCCAAGGATGAACCAGAAGACATTTGTACCATCAGATATAACCAGTTCAACAGAGTTTTTAAACTCTACTTCTACTTCTTATCATTTTCTCGTGTACCCAGATTCCACACCCTACAGGGAATTGTAATAAGTGATGCTAGTAATGATGAGTTTTGAGTCAGTATTAAGTCTGTAACAGGCCTAGGTAGCCTGAGACCTTGCCAACAAGTGAGTATTACTCTGGGAGGTTTTTTTTACTTGGTTAATTATCATCTCCCTACCAGGAGTTAATAATTAATTGAGTCTTTTCCTTCAATTTTACCCCAAAGCCAGAGTACGGCTTAATGGTGAGGCCTTGGGTGATTCCTAGTGTCTAGAGTCAATGTATATTACCATACTAGATCACACAAAAAAAATTCGTGGAATTTGATTAGGTTTAGGTAGTGATTTTTTAATATTTTAGATTTCCCGCAAGTCGAAAATTGCAATAAAAATTGTAATTGAATTGTAATAAGTGTTGCCTAAAGAAGTTGTATGGGGTATGAGTAATCAAAATTACACCTCTCACACTCAACTTTCTACTATGATGCACTTTGAGGGGTTAAAAATGTGTTTTGAACCCTCAAAACCCACTTTTCCTAAGTTTAGTGGGAAATCTGACAATTAATTAAGCCAGAAATTAAATATATGGAGAAAAATAAATATTCACACATGCTAAATGAGGTGGAAATGAAGTGGAAAATTATGGAGGAGTTAAAGTGGAGTCCCAAGGTGATGTTGACTCCTAAAATCAAGAAAAAGACATGTGCTCAAATAAAATTGAATTTCTGGCAATAAATAAGAGCTGCTTACTTGGAAATTCGGATTTGTGAAGTTAGTGCATATTTGGGAGGATTTGAGAGAATATTTGGTGAAGATTTTTGTGAGAAATTGACCCCACATGGGTTACCAACCATATACACATGTCATTCCATCATAAAATTCGAATTTGGCACATAAGGGAAGAAGAAAATGATGTCCACTTGCCAAAATTCGATTTTTACACTTGGCATTGGAGCTCCACTTACCAAATTCGAATTTGCCTTGAGATCTCCTCCCTCTCACCACTTGACATATGGTTCTTCATTGGGATTTACTCCCAACTTCCTATATAATGGAGCCATGGGTTTTCATATGAGATCATTGGATACGAGCTATTGTGCTTGCGGAAGCACTGCTACTTTGTACACTTTTCAAGAATATCAATAAAAAAACTTTGGGAGTCCATTCATAGGTGTTCTTCCTTTGGAGCATGGTGCATTTGGAGCTATTGGTATAATCTTTTCTATGCTTTGAGTTATTTCATTTTCCATGTATTCTTGTGAATTTGCTAGTGCATAGCTATCTTGTAGTAGCATTTGATTTGAAAGTAGGCTCTAGAGGTTGAAAGTTCTAGTTTATTTTCAAATAAATTTCTAGAAGTTTCAATTCATTGTTTGCTTATCTAAATATACATGGACTAATTTGTGACTTGAGCATTGTAGAAGAATTCTTTTTGGATCAAGCGTGAGGGGAAGTCTTTGGGAGACCAACCCACTCTTGAAGCACCTTCAAAGAAACTCTCATTCGTTATTTGGATTTTCATTGTTTATCTTACGAAAAGGTGTCTTGCAGGGATTCATTTGGACATAGTTTGTATGCATGCAATCATTTAAAAATATTTTACTTTTCATTGTGCTTGAGTGGATTATATTTTTCTATTTAAAGAGCTTAAGCATGGCTAGACAAAGAGGAGAGTTTATTCATCCTCTTTGACTTAGCCCTTTGTAGATTATTGTGCAATATTTTGTGATTTTCTTTGTCTAACACTTGGTTAGTTTTTTGTAGCCTTATTTTTCTAACTTGTTTTCTTGTAGCAACTTGTGAGATTCATCTTCAAGAAACTACTAACAAATTGTTGCAGGAACTTTGAGCTCTAATGTCAAACAAGGAGGACTCTCTCTTTTTCCTTTGGTCGTGGGCAATTAAGGAGCTTCCTTGAGGAAGGTTGAGTTCCTTTTGTGGCTTTTTCCCTCTCTCTTGGCCGTGAGCATTGAGGAGGCTTAGCCTCTCTTCTTCACTTGTAAAAATCTTATTTCTATTGAGCCTTGATATTGTAGAAATTTCTCATCAAGGATAAGTCTAAGACCTCAAGTTTCATTTGTAAAGGTTTTCCTTGAGCTTGTAGGAGGCTTCATAAGCTCTTACTTCTAACAACTAATAAAATTTATGATTTTGGGAGCGTGGGTTTTACCCATTGGCATCTCGATCCCTCCATTTTTGGAGAGGACTTGTGGTGTGATTTGTTGATTTTTTTAAATTGCATGCATCTCATTTAATTGGTCAATTAACACAACCATGCATTTCATTCATTTCACTAGCTATTCACTTTGATTTGCTACAAGTTTTAAGAGCATTTACTTTCATAGCAAGTTCAGATTTTTTTTATATGCAAGCATCTTTACTTGAATTTATTTAGCTTGAAATCGTACTTCAAATTTGCTTATTCTTCACCATTGAGCACACTCTACAATATTAAGTTTTATGCATCAAGTAAAACTACATTTTATTTCATGACAAGAAAATATATTTCAAGTTGAAGTTGAATTTTCATTTTCATGTTAATTTACTTTTAGAACTTACATGCCCCAAGCATCACTAAAATTTACCTCCAACTTAAGTTGGTTGAATAGACGTTTTAGGGACCTTCTACCTCTATGGACTCCTCACTGTTAGATCCAAATATTTGGGTGAGGGTGAGGTCTGAGGATTAGAGTTCAATTGTAACCTTGCTTTAGAATTAATTAATAAAATAAACCAAGAGCACTATCTCATCACATTTACTTGCAAATTTCCCAAATTTTTTGCTATCTTGATGGTTTAAAGATTCACATGCAAATATTATCTCAAAAAACATTTTAGATGCAAGCATTTTTAATTCCTTAAATTTTGCAACAAGTTTAATTCTATGGTACTTGGAAATTTGCTTACTTTTGCAACTTCATTGCATGTTGTCATTTTAATGATCATTATGCTTATGGATGATTGATATATCTTGTTTCATTGGAAACTACTCTTATTTGGTGTTGCAAATTTAATTGCATGTTGTTATCTTGGTCTAACATTTGAGTTTTTCTATCATCTCATTTACATTCTCCAAAGTAAAACACTAATTGTTTCCTTTTGAGCAAGATAGTTTCTCATGCTTTGATTCATAAATCTATTTATCTTGAGAACATTTCTGATATCTTGTGCTAACAGTCTTTTGTTTCCATTTCAGGATTAATGTGTTATCATATCTTTGAGCATTTCTTTTACTTTTGAGCACGTTATTTGTAAAGGCATTGGTTAAATGGTTTGTCATTATTTCAAAGTTGTTCATAAATGCTCATGAATCTTCAAAAGTAGTCCAATTTCACTCTAATATTCTCCTAGAAACTGAAATCTTTAACTTAGTTTTCCATTTAGGGACCACCCCCCATAGTTAACCTAGGAGATAGCTTAAACGGAGAGAGTTGGGATTAGTGTGACAGCCCCTTCTCTGAGTTCCTTGCCACCAACCACACCTTGTGGGGTTAAAGGCTTTTCCCGCTAACTGTAGGTAGGTGTAGGTGGCAAGCGATAACAAGGCCCACAGTATTTAATAGCAGGATGAATCAGTAACAGTGAATGCATTCAGATGCCAGAGTGACAGATGCAAAGACTAGTAACAGTCAGATACTGGGGAGCGCAGTGCAGAGCTGGCAGTAGTGTAGTTGGCACAATGCAGAGTCAATAGCAGTGCAGAGTCTTCAGTGGATAGTGCAAAGGCTAGTAGCAGTCAGAGACTCAGGTGACAGATGCATTATACTAATCACAGATGATTCAATATTTTGGATGTTTTTCTGTTGCAGTAGCAACAACAACAGAGTTGCAATGCAGATGCAGTGTTGGCAGTAGTTCAACAAGGTCAGCAGCAGCACAGATGCAGCATATATCAGATTTTCGCAGTAGTTGGTAGGCAGCAACATCCAGACATCAGCAACGTGACAAGATATGGTGCAGAGACATAGTGTTGCTACCCGGTGTGCAGCAATACTAGAACACACTCCTCGCTAAGAGGGAGTGTTAGTTTTTGTAGCATCAGTTGTGTTGTAGCCATGATAAATTGTGGACAGGCTAGAATACATGAGATCCCCAAAAACCAGAAATCGTTTTTGGAAATTCCACCTAGAAGTGTCTCAATTACATTATTAACCAATTTTTAAAAGTCTAAACTTAGGGAATATGGTTAATTAATCAGTAATAATTGAGATGAGGTCAAAATAGTCTAGAAACTCACACGAATCGATCCAAACATGATCCTAGCCATCGATTATGTTTTAATCTTGGTTGTTGGTGCTCCAACAGAAGATTATAAGAGGTCGATGTGGTGATGGAGAAATCACATGTAGAGTTCGATTTCTTGGCAAATCGATTTCCAGAGTAGCAGCAATCAACTGTTGTTAGAGAGGGAGTCAAAGATCGAACGAATGAGAGAGGGGCAGAGACAATGAGGCTCGATGAGGCATTCTAGATCCAGCGCGTGCATTTGCAAAGAGGCATAAGAGCCACAGAGAGACTGACGGTAGGGCAGCGTAGTAGTCTCTAGAGGCAAAATCGATTTGCTGAGAAGGAGAGACGTTTTTAGTTCTAGAGGTCGAGAAGGAGTCTCAAAGTGTCAGAGAAACATCTTTCCAGTCAACAGAAGGCAGAACGACTTCATCAGAGACCAATCTAAGGCTAGACGTCTAGCAAGCTGTGTAGAGCAACGCGGAGCCTAATGCAGAGGGTCAACGGGCCGAGTTTCTGAAGGCAGGTTGTGCCAGGAGATTTCCTGTGGGGTAAGGAAAATTCCTCACTACATTTTTTCCAGTATTTTTCTCTATAGGATTGTTAGATTTTTGGCATCCAGTTGTACTCAGAATTTTTTACTGTTGCTTAATAATAAAAACCCTCAGTTTGTTAATTTAAACATGTTCTATGCCATTTCAAATTAGGACACAAAATCCTAAAGCAGATAGAACATACCAATAGATCGATGGAACATAAGCCAAAATAGAGATAATGAATGGTGGCGTTACGGCGATCAGCAGGATGCTTCTACCAGCAAAGTCTTCAATAGGTCATTCAGCCCAGCGTGTCACACATAACCCCAGTACAACCCAGACAAAGAATACTCCACAAATATGCAGCACCAAGAACACAGCTCCATCGCCATCAAGAGAGAAGAAAATCCTCCACCCAATGTGTGTCAAATGAACTCTAAGTCTCTCCAATATATAGGAATCTTTGGGGGTGTGTGACACATCCTTTAAGACATTTAAGTCTATATTTTATTCTGGGCCGACCTAGCACATAAGTGGAATAAATTCAAAGTACATGTTCTGCTCATCTGATCGAGATGATCTTTAGATCAATCTTACACCTCTCCGAAAGAGGAATCCAATAAAAATATTGGGATCGTCATCTGAGAAGTACAACCTGGAGTTTGGACCTACTTGTCCAATTTTAACACTCCCTCTCAACTAGGGAGAACTCCGTCCACAAGTGCAATCCAAACATCGTGCGTCATCTCGTCATAACTTGCTTTGCTGGCCTCTTTATTTCAGAACAAAAGTGGGTAAGTCACAAAGACATCATACCCTGCTGACAGATTCAGCCCAGAGGTCTGAAAACTCTATAGGACTCACAAAGAGTCTCATACCAACCCGAAGTTGGCTTACCTGACCCAAAGTCAGTTGGAGGTCCGAAATCTCACTAGGGCTCAAGAGAGTCATATACTAACCTAAAGTTAGTTTCACTGACCTGAAGTCAGTTGGAGGTCCGAAACCTCACTAGGACTCGAGAGTCATATACTAACCCGAAGTTAGTTTCACTGACCCGAAGTCAGTTGGAGGTCCGAAACCTCACTAGGATTCAAGAGAGTCATATACTAACCCGAAGTTAGTTTCACTGACCCGAAGTCAATTGGAGGTCCGAAACCTCACTAGGACTCAAGAGAGTCATATACTAACCCGAAGTTAGTTTCACTGACCCGAATTCAACTGAAGGTCAAAAACCTCACTAGACTTGATCCCAGATCAAGTGGTTGGACACGTGCCATCCTAGACATAGAGAGTACGGCAATCTCCGATGCGTCCATCGGTCTTGCTATGGTCTCTATTCACTTTTCCCACCTCATTAGCCAAATGAGAGGTACTTCCCATGAGTCCGAAACTCCATGGGTAGGATGCATATGGGGCACAGATCAGAGAGAGGTAAACCATCTCAATATCATCACGGTGTGGTAGAAGCACACCAACTAGGTTCAGCAAGCCTAGCCCTATGGTTGCTTATAGCACCTAAGCTATCCCCAAAACCCCCTTGGAGCTCCCAAATCTCATCGTCCAATAGGACCCTCAAAATAGGGTCGTTCCATGATTCCAAGATTCTCACAGAAGGTTAGGAACATGACCTTCTCTAAGGGCATTGTGAGAATATCTGCGACTTGCTCATCAGTTCCTATATGATCGAGCCTTACGACGCCTCGCTGTACCATATCCCAGATAAAGTGGTACCAGCCATCAACATGCTTGGATCAATCGTGGAACCCAGGATTCTATGACAAATGAATCCCCCTCTGGTTATCACAAAGGATAACGGTGGCATCTAGCACATGCTCGAACAGCTCACTGAAGAGCTTTCGCAACTAAGTGACTTCACAACGGGTCATACATGCTGCAATGTATTCGATCTCGGCGGTGCTCAAGGCAACCGACTTTCGTTTCCTGCCCGAAGCAGATCTACTTGTGAAGTAGCATCCAAATGTGCTCTTATGATCCACCACATTGCCAGCTCAATCGCCATCAGTATATCCATGGAGTGTCATACTCCTGGCAGTGTATCTCAGCCCATGGTCTATCATGCCTCAGAGATATCTCAAGAGTTTCTTGGCACCAACCCAGTGAATGTTATGATCAACCATGTGTTGATTCAAAGTGTTCACTGCACAACATACGTCCAGATGGGTGTTCACTAAGAACATCAAGGCCCCTACGATTTGACGATACTCAGTAGGATTTGTTAACATGGGCCCAGCAACACTGCCGCTCAACTTCTTGAAGTTGAGCTCCATCGATGTCGACACAGACTTGCAGTCCATCATGCTAAATCTTTCCAGAGGCTTCACAATGTGTTTTCCTTGAGAATGGAAGATCTCGCCAGGTCTCGAGTCCTAGGCATCAGTCCTAGGTTCTTCATCTCGAACTCAGCAGCGAGCTCCCTCTTGCACTAATGAATGAGAGGGTCAGCACTTGTCAGGAAGAGGTTGTCCATGTACAGGACCAGAATGAGAGGCCTTTCTCTATCAACCTTGTAGTAAAGGTTCAGATCAGCATTACTACGAGTGAAGCCTCGCTTCATCAGGTAGCTATCTATCCTCTCGTACCAAGCTCTGGGTGCTTGCTTCAGCCCATAGAGGGCTTTCTTCAACCTGTAAACATGGGTGTCTCGATCCTAGACATTGATCCTCAGAGGTTGTTCTACATACACCTCTTCCTTTCTTGCACCATGCCAAAAAGCAGTCTTTACATCCATCTGATGAAGATTTCGTCCTTGCGTAGCAGCAAGGGAAATAATAGATTATAGGTGCAATAATAATCAGTGCCTTCCAAGAGAAGTCTTAGGCAACACAATTTCCCATTAGATCCATGCTTGATCTTATATCAAGGTGACAACAGTTTTGTTATGTGGTCTAGGAACCATATTGCAGACATCATCTTGACATCCTTCCAGGCTTGATTCTTTACAGCTTTTTTTTTTGTTTTTTTAAATGATCCAGGCTCATATTGTACTCATGGCAGCTAGATACCCCTGGTATTTATATGACTTCTTGGTTTTCTTCCGGAATTTCCCCCTCTGAAGCCATATATATTTGAGCCAGGATCTTCTTACGTTCAGCAATGATATTAACTCAGGAGCATATACAGTTGAATTCTGCCTCTTCATGCCAGCTTCTCTTGAGAGAGAAAATATCTATTTTAAATGAGGGCATCCCAGACACCAACTTGGAAAGGAGTCTTATTCTCCCACAGTCAAAGCCATCCAAGACTCATAGCCATATCTGTCATACATCTTGTCAGGTGTCATATATTGTCATATCATGGATTACAGTGATGCTATAGCATTATTTATCACAGCCATCAAACTTCATGGTTATATATATTTCCATATGCCTCTGAAGATATCACAGATCAAGATAGATTCTACCATATGTCACTGACCATATCTTCCTATACATTAAGAACAAATAAAATGACTTACTTGCTGAAGATGCACTCCACTTACATCCCTTTGGCCTCCGTCCTTGATGTACCAGGCAGATCTCACAGAGAATATTGCTACTTTACACTCAGCCCATCAATTTCCTCAGTCAATGTTGTTCTTACTGCCTGTACATATTCTGCAACTTATCACAGCTACTGCTCATAGCTACAATATATGTTGCAACCAACACTCAAACTGTCTCAGGCCTCCTGTATTCTGAACATTGTCCCTTGTAGTGAGTGCATAACCCGCATCACCATCATCACTACCATGCATTCGTTTTATCAGTTTCTCACTGGCCCTTCTTGCCTTTGTAGTTTTATTCAAAGCATCTCCAGTTGCCATAAACTGTTGTACATGAGCTTTTTGTCTCTCCCGAAGCTGCTTATATGTTCCTTTGCTCGATGGATCTGTTCTTAATTTGTTGTTGCCATTGCTTCTGCCTTGAGCATATGAACAACCATCTGGAGAGGAAGCATCCATATTTCTGTTGTTTTCACATTTATATCTCAGATGTTCAGCATCAGACCTGACATCAATTTTCTCCACTGTTTTCTTGGACCTCACTCTTTGCAGTAGGAAATGCCATAACATTTCTCTCAATTTTCTCCACTGTAATGTAAATCACCATCCACTAATATATTGTTTACAATCTCACATTAAGGGCACAAGAATACAAACCATAAAATATGCCAGATAAATGTTAATACAGAACTATGCTAAACGGCGGCACTCTAGCTGTTCCATTGTGCAACAATATCTCATATATAACATAACTCAATTTTATATTTAAGACATGAGGCCACTGTATATATGTACATACAAATATTCAGAGAGTAAGCCACAAGGATTTAGATCCACTGTAATACCATGCGATGCCATAAGATGCTGAAGGTATGCCATGTGATGCCATACGATGCTATGAGATGCCATGAGATGCTCAGATATGTGCGAGAGCCATAACAAAATTCATTGAGCTACAGAGCGAGTGTCAAAACAAAACGTGGTGCCATGCGATATCATATGGCACTATTTGATATACGATGCCAAACCAACTCCTGTATGAACACAAACACCGAACTGCCACATGGAAGTTATGCCTTTTGAAAAATCTGAGTTGTAGATTTCGAATAGTTACGGGAACGGGATGAAGTGCGGCTTTTAAAAAAAAAAAAATTCCACCCCTTTGAACAAAAACTTTTTACAAAAGAAGCTTGAGAAGGAGACTTGAACCCAAAACCTCTATTCTCATAAACTAACCCCTCACCAAGTGAGATAGTAAAAGGATCACGTTATTGTTTGAAAGGAGGAAGGAGTTTTTTTTTCTCTTTGGTGTGCGTGCCTTTTCCTGCACAAAAAAACACAAATACCGAGCAAAAAAAAAAGAAATGCAAAGCCTTACGGCAGAGTGTTAGATTTTCGGTTAGCCTTACGGCAGAGTGTTAGATTTTTCACTATTTCTGATTTCTCGAGATCGCACAAAGACGCGGGGAAAGAGCATACATAGCAAAAAAAATCATTTTTCCTATTTCTGATTTGCCGAGATCGCACGCAGCACACAGCAAATAACATACACAGAGAAGAGGGTATAGATCTGGCAAATAAATAAAACCTAAAAACAGAAAATAAAAAAAGGGAATCGAAATAGTCAGAACTATTAACAAATATAACTGCAAAACAGAGGCTTTATACCTCCAGATCTAAACTGTCATAACTTGGGCAGCCGGAAACCTTTTCGCATGAAACGAAAGGCGTTCCTCACTGTAACAGACACCCCGGACACAACCGAGCAGTTCTCCAAACCCAAAAATGTTTAGAAATAGCAGATCTACAAAACAGCATTCGCATGCAGTCAAACCGGCTTCGCATTTTGATCAACAACGGACGCAGCCCTCAAAATAGCTCTGATACCATATACGAATTTACAGGGTAAGTTCCGTAGATCAAGAACCAAAGGTCACCACTCTCAAACAGATCACAAATCAGTACACTAGTATAATCACGTCGTTAAAACCCTCAAAGAGGGAGACAATCCACGGCCTGAGCCAACGCGGCCACTTCAGGAAATTTATTAATATAAAAAAAAAAGTTACATATGTTTCTCTCATAAACGGTTACCGGACAAATGACCCTCCATGCTCTTTAAATAGAGATCATGGACCAATCGGGTGTTAAGCCACGAATCAAGTGTCGTTAATACCAAGGTGAGAGATAACTGTCGGATTATACATTACAAATGTACATGGTAAAGAAACACACTTTACCTAACTCTACACTAGACTAAGTTATTCTTAAATATTTCCTATGTGTCGGAATATCCTAACAGACCATTTGGATGTCCTAGAGGGTTGTGTGACATTGCTAGTTGGCTGACCATATTGAGACTTTGCTAGTTGAAGCATCATGTTGACCGCCGCAACGCACCAACACACTTATATATTTCTCGCTTGTCTTTTGTCGATCTACTGGTATGTTCTATCAGCATTTTACTTTATTGTTTATGTGATAGTTGTCTAATATTGGAAATAAAAGTAAAGTTACATCAAGCATAGAACATCTACATAAATTTACATGGAATCGGAGCTGAGGTGAAGACAAAGCCCTAATTTGTAGAAATCACCGAAGAAGAGGATGGGTTCTTCAAACTACAATGGCTTTAAGGCTGTTGACAAATTGACTGGGAAGGATGACTTCCATGCTTGGAAGATGAAATTGGATCTTAATTTGGAAGACCAAGATTTCATGGACTATGTGCAGGGTAAAATCCAAGAGCCTCCATCCACTGCAACTGTTGCTGCCAAAACAAAGTATAAGAAGGGGGAAATCAAAGCAAAGTTGAAGATCAAGGACTCAATTCACAAGAGTCTGGTTGCCTACATCTATGAGCTGGGCACATCTAAAGAGACGTATGATAAGTTGGTCCACATGTTCAAGGCCAACAATTCGAATCAAGTCCTATTCTTCAAGAACCACTTGAAGAATCTGAAGAAAGGCAGGGATGAGTCTATTCAATCATATCTTCTGAAGCTGACCGAGATCAGGAATAATCTGTTGGCCATTGGGGAGACAATAGCTGATCGAGAGATGGTACTCACCGCACTTGGAGGTCTCTCATTCGAATGGCAAGTATTCAACACTACCATTCTCAATAATAATGTCATACCTGATTTTGACGAAGTATTATCGAGATGCGTACAAGAAGAAACAAGGATGAAGGAATATGAAAATGAAGGAAATGTTGCCTTCGCTGCTCATTCTAGAAAGAAGAACTTTGGTGGTCCAAGGAACAAAGGAAGAGCAGGGGGCCAAGGAAAGAAGGGCAAGTGTTACACTTGTCACAAGTCAAGTCACTATGCTAGAGAATGCCCTTTCAAGAAGGATTCTCCCGATGATGATGACAAAAACAACAACTGCGGGAATGAAATCAAAGAAACAACAGGTTCAAGGGGAAAAGGAAGGCTCCCTCCAATGGAAATGATCAACCTTTCAAAAGGTCGAGAAATTCCAGGTATAAGGAATCAAATGTTGTTGATAAAAGAAATAAATTCATTCTTGTATTTGCCCTCTCTGCTGCATCTCCACCCGACACTATGGATATCTGGTTGATAGATGTGGTGCCTCAAGGCACATCACTCGATTCAAGGAAGCACTCTCTAATATGGTTGAGAAGGATACTAATCTGGAAATTATCCTTGGAGATAATGCCACATATCCTGTGAAAAGGACAGGGACTATGACCCTCCACTTGTCTCAAGGTCAAGTCCTCTGCTTGCAGGATGTACTCTATGTACCTAATTTGAAGAAGAACCTTGTGCCTATATCGGCCATGGAAGATAAAGGTTTCAATGTGGCATTCATTGATGGGAAGGTGCGCATGTGGAAGAAGAGTTTCAAGGAAGCTATCACGATTGGGTTCAGAGTTGATACACTCTACTAGGTTGGACGAAGTCCACTGAGAGCGATGACGTGCGATACTATCCGACAGACTGAACTATGGCACTGGAGGTTTGGACACCTTCACTACAAGGCCCTTCCCGAAGCAAGGAAGGTGGTGACGAGGATGTCTGAGTTCTCAAATAATCATGAAGGTGTATGTCAGGGTTGTGCCGAAGGAAAGCATACAAGGGGACCTTTCCCCTAAAGTGTCACAAATACATCTGATGTCTTGCAATTGATACATTCTGATCTATCTGGGATGCTGCCTATGACATCCTTGGGAGGATGTTCTTATTATATGACATTCATAGATGACTTCTCTCGCAAAACCTGGATATACTTCTTGAAGAAGAAGGATGAGGCTTTCATGTGGTTCCATACCTTCAAAGCCTTGGTGGAAAATCTGAAAAGGAAGAAGATCAAGATATTGAGGACCGATAATGGCACGAAATATGTTATGAACGAGTTCAAGAACTTTTGCAAAGAAGCTGGCATCAAGAGGGAGACCACAATGTATGTGGGTTACAGTGAAACTACGAAGGCCTATAGAGTCTATGTGCCTGGTCAAAGGGAAGTGGATATATGCCACGATGTTACCTTTGACGAAGATGCTTCCCTGAGGAAAGTAGTCAATCTTCCGAGATCTGAGAAAGATCATGAGGTAAGGCCTGGAAATCAAGAAGAACCAAAATATGAGACGATGCCCGATGTTGAAGGACCAATGGACCCGATTGATCCACCTCCTTCACTGGGGAAGAGACGATCATGGCTCAGGGACACTCTAGAAGATGCCGAGGGACATATGGCCCCAAAGGGGGACATTCCGTGAAAGCAAGAAGGTGAATAGATACCAAGGGTATCTAGTAGCCATGAGTACTATTGTACAATCTGACCCTAGATCTTTTGAGGAAACCGTAAAGCATCAAGTCTAGAAGGATGCTCTGCACGAAGAGTATGAGTCCATATTGAAGAATGATGTCTAGGATGTGGTTCCAAGACCAGAGGACAAAGCAGTTGTCACCTCGAAATGGCTCTACAAGATCAAGCATGGATCTGATGGAAGTGCTGAAAAGTTCAAGGCAAGATTCGTTGCCCGTGGCTTCTCTCAAAAGGGAGGCATAGACTATGATGACATATTTGCACCTGTGGCCCGACATACCACCATCCGATCTATCATAGCCCTCGTCGGCTACGCAAGGATGGGAGTCTTCACCGACGTTGATCCGAAGACCGCATTGCAGGTGCGATAAAGGCAGGGAGCAACCTTCCGGTTCGAAGTCCGAGATCAAGACACCCATGTTCCATGTTGAACAGAAACCTCTATGGGTCGAAGGGCACCCTTGGTACGAGAGTGATAGATATCTACCGATGAAGTTGGGCTTCCACCGTAGTAATGTTGATCCCAACTCCTTACTTCAAGGTTGATAGAGAGAAGCCTCTCATTCTGGTGCTGTATGTGGACGACCTCTTCCTGACAGGTGCTGACCCTCTCATTCATCAGTGCAAGAGGGAGCTCGCTGCTAAGTTCGAGATGAAGGACCTAGGACTAATGCATTACTTCCTAGGCCTGGAGGTCTGGAAGAGACCTGGCGAGATTTTCCTTTCTCAAGGAAAATACATTGTGAGACTTTTGGAAAGATTTGGTATGGTGGACTGTAAGTTTGTGTCGACACCGATGGAGCTCAACTTTAAGAAGTTGAGTGGCAGCACTGCTGGGCCCGTGTTAGCAAATCCTACTGAGTATCGTCAAATCGTAGGGGCCCTGATGTTCTTAGTGAACACCCGTCCAGACACATGTTTTGCAGTGAACACTTTGAATCAATAGATGGTTGAGCCTCATCACACTCACTGGGTTGGTGCCAAGAATCTTCTGAGATATCTTCGGGGCACGATAAACCATGGGCTGAGATACACTGCTGGGAGCGTGACACTCCTTGGATATACTGATGTCAATTGGGCTGGCAGTGTGGTGGATCGTAAAAGCACATCGAGATGTTGCTTCACACTTGGATCTGCTTCGATATCATGGATGACCAGGAAGCAAAAGTCGATGGCTTTGAGCACCGTGGAGGTCGAATACATTGAAACGAGTATGGCCCGTTGTGAAGCAGTTTGGTTGCGAAAGCTCTTCAGTGAGTTGTTCGGGCATGTGTTAGATACTGTCGTGATACTCTGTGATAACCAGAGTGGGATTCGGTTGTCTGAGAATCCCGTGTTCCACAATCAATCCAAGCATATTGGTATCATGTAGCACTTTATTCGAGATATGGTACAGCGAGGTGTCGTATGGCACGATCATATAGGAACTGATGAGCAGGTCGCGGATATTCTCACAAAGCCACTGGGGAAGGTCAAGTTCCTAACCTTCCGTGAGAGTCTTGGTATCGTGGAACGACCCTATGCTGAGGGTCCTGTTGGACGATGAGCTCTAGGAGCTCTGGGGAGCTTTGGGGATAGAACAGGGCTAGGCTTGCTGAACCTTGTTGGTGTGCTTCTGCCCCACCATTGTGATGATTGAGTTGGTTCACCTCTCATTATCTGTGCCCCGTATGCATCCTACCCATTGAGTTCAGGGCCCATGGGAATTACCTCTCATTTGGCCAATGAGGTGGGAAAAGTTAGAGACTAGTAGCAAAGACTGATGGATGCATCAGAGAATGTCGTACTCTCTATCTAGGATGGCACAGTCCAACCACTTGATCTGGGATCAGGTCTAGTGAGGTTTCGGACCTCCTATTGACTTTGGGTTGGTATGAGACTCTTTGTGAGTCTTATAGAGGTTTTGGACCTCTGCGCTGAATCTATCAGCCGGGAATGATGTCTTTGTGACTGACCCACTTCTGTTCTGAAATAAAGGAGCCAGCAAAGCAAGTTACGGCTAGATGACGCACAATGTTTGGATTGCATAGGTGGATGGAGTTCTCCCTAGTTGAGAGGGGGTGTTAATTTTGGACAACTAGGTCCAAACTCCATGTTGTGATGCTCAGATGAAGATACCAATATTTTTGTTGGATTCCTCTTTCGGAGAGGTGCAAGATCGATCTAAAGATCATCTTGATCTGATGAGCAGAACATTTATTTTGAATTTATTCAAGATATGTGCAGGTCGGCCTTAAGGTTTTGTGCCCCAGCAGTTGTGTCACACACCCTCTCTGATGGATATATATTGGTCAACATTGGAGGACATTTTCACTCATCTCATCCTCACACATTTCTCTCTCCTCATATGATTTGTTCGATGTCCTTGGTGGCTCTTCTCTCCACACGTGGGAAATTTCCAGCAGCAGCACATTTCTGATTTCGGTCTAGGGTTTCTGCAGCAAACTTTGACCAATGTTGACTTTGGTCAACGCAAGGTCAAATCAACCCGAAACTCTCCCAAAATTTCGATTTTCCTAATCCGCATTTTCTAGCACTATTCCTGAGGCAAAACGTTGACTTTGACTTTTTCAACGTTGACCTAGCTGTTTTCGTTGTTTGTGTTGACCATTGACTTTTTGGGTTGACTTTTGAGTTGGCCATTTGGCTGTCCTAGAGGGTTGTGTGACATTGCTGGTTGGCTGACCATATTGAGACTTTGCTGGTTGAAGCATCCTGTTGACCATTGTAACGCACCAACACTTACATATTTCTGGCTTGTCTTCTGTCGATCTACTCGTATGTTCTATCAACATTTTACTTTGTTGTTTATGTGATTGCTGTCTGATATTGGGAGTAAAAGTAAAGTTGCATCAAGCATAGAACATCTACACAAATTTACAGATCTAAATTTATTTAATGATCAGATTGATGCTCTAACCATTTAAATGCTAAACACTCTACAACTCACACATTGCAACACCATTCATTGATTACACGTGTTTGAGGATTGATTTTGGCATTATATCTGGGCGTTCATTTTCTTTATTGTTCACACATATTGAAACACTGGTATAAATCCCTCAACGACCTACAGGAAATGATAAAGCAATTTTGATTGAATTTTGTGGCTTGAAATCTGTCCTAATATAGAGAATACCTCAAAGTTTAATGGTTTGAATCTACTTAATGTTCTACAATCCAGGCTCTTGGAATAAATATGTGGTCTAATGGCTTATGATTGTGAAACTTAAAAAGGGAACTGTATAACGTGTTTCAAGTTCACAGTCATCTGAATTTCTCAATTTCTAGAATAATAGTATTATTAGAAATGTCAGTGATTTTTCTCCAAAGAAACTTTGCTAAGAAAACACCAAGAAGTTTTGAATTTTAATGATCATTCCATCATTAAAGTATGTTTTCCCTTAGAAAAAGTTAAGCTGGTGCTGCTGGTCGATGGAAATATTCTACAAGGTAGCAACATCTCTAAGTGAAATTTCTTTGAGAAGCATAATGATGATAGTTTAATGATGATACTTGATTGATCCAAATTATAGAAAATTACATTTTGAAATCCTTATTCTTCCACAATACGTATATACAAATAATAGAATGTTCAAGTCCATTACAAGTTTAAAAAAACGTTACCATAAACACACTAGAGATAAGCAAGGATTGGATGTAGCATTTAGCTACATATAAGCACAAATCTATACAAATATGGCTAAAAACTAGACTCTTAAATTGCTAGCTCAATCTCACCAATTAATTAATCCTTTATAAAAGCATCCACAATGCTAAATCATACATTTGACTATACTATATTAATCATGAAATCAAGCAAACATAACAAAAAAACTATGTGTCCAAAAATCAAAATTAAGATGATGTAAATGGAAGATTCTATTAAAACAAGTGTAGAGTTGCAATAACTATGACACTATGTAGCCCAAGGGATTAGCTCAAACAGTTGTTGTCAATGTCGTCAGGCATTTGGCTAGTTCCATGCCAGTAAATGCTTGGTTTGAATACCCCTGGATTAGGCACACCAGTGCACAACAAGTTTACTAAGGATGCCATCCATGAATGTGGGGAAGCAACCCTTGGGTTTCCCTACAACATTTTCCTGGGTTAAGAAATCAATAATACTATCAACTATAAATCAGCCAACTTTTCCATTGTAAATGCAACATGGAAGTAGTACTACTCAATTACCTCTATTATTATGTAAAGCCAAACATATGCCCAGAAAGACCATGTAAGTTCAACCAACCATACTCCTAAATCTGAGATTTTTTTTACTGTGCCTGCTCTCGGAACTACTACACAAATGGCATGGATAGGGTAGAGGTCAAATGCAGCAGAACCCACGAGTGTTGCAGGACCCAAACCTACAAAACAGGAAAAATAAACAAGCAGGCCTTAAGTAAACGTTCAAATTTGATAGCAATTCAAAGAATCTAACATAGGACACATAAACTCCCTATATAATGTTAGTACTTTAGATCCTTCGATCAGTTTACATTTAAGAAACGAAATCACATTTGTGTCTCTAGGCATCTTAGCAAATGTCTAACAAAAAGTGGAAGAAGGTTAAACTTGAGCACAGTAAGCTTCAGACTACCAAATTTGAGAACACGTGATCCAGTGGCAATGACACCAACAAACTAAAACAAACACTCTAGACAATGTAGAATTAAAATAACCAAGTATGAGGAAAGATAAAGGGCAGTGCTCTCACTAGAAATTGTTGTCAATATAATTAAAAAATTGATTATCTTGTTAATGTTTGGAATACAAATAGAAATAAATTGTACATGTTAAAACTAATAAACCTTGACACATGAAAGCAAATAAGATAATATTAATTGAATGCATATAACACTTTGCACTTCTGCACTTATTCAAGCACTTGTAGTAAAACCAACATGTCCACCTGTTAATTATTCCACCTATTCAACCTATCGTACTTATTATGACAAATCACTTCAAGGTAGAATAAAAGGAAGATATACATATACATCTATGTATGAGAAGTTAGAACTCATAGTCATGAACTGGACAACTAGCTCATACACTTGGATGTTTTCTTTAAGGCACAACAATAAAACAAGAATGTCAATGATAACAAGAATGTTGCTGTGGGAAACCTTCAACAATCAACCCGATATGATAAAAGTGCTATCATGTGGGCTGTGGGTGAAACCTGAAAAAAAAAACGACAATTCTTGAGATAAGAGGTAATAATTGTTGAACTACACTAATGAATTCCACCAGCACATCATCAAAGCTAAAACCTCCAAAAGATGAAACATCATGTTCACAAACACTAGTGGCCTCCATACATTGATTTAGAGGAAATAGACAAGTTTTGTTATGGACCAAATTACCCAATGAACATCGATTAACAACAATTTCAATAATGTTGTGCCTAGAACAAGAGAATGAGCGACTAATAAGCCACTTGGAGGAGCCAACATCAGTTACAAAATATCCATATGCATGATATGAGATGATTATTCAAATGGATCTCTAGGCTGATCTAACTATAATTAATGTAATAATAATGAATGTGGGTTAGGACCTCTTACCACACCATACAATACAAGTGGAACCTTGATAGGTCACCCACTATCACATTAGAGACCTACCCTGCCTCTTTAGGCCGACTCTCCTCTAGCTTTGGGCGAGACTGCCCTTAAGATCACTAGAGCATAAACTATTAGGAGCAAGGTGATATCACATGTAACCCCAGTGATTGAATTGGATTTTAGAAAAAGGGGAAATAGTGGTTATGGGGGGATGTGAATGTTAATTTTTTAGTAGCTCAAACAGGTGTTCTAGTCTTTATTGATGTCTAAGAGGCTAAGGAACATAGGAGGATAATTATCTTCAAGACCATAAAAATTTTCCAAAGAAAATGCCTTAATTAGTTAATTAGACAATTATAAATATTTTCCTAAGTTTAACTTAGGAAAATTGGTTAAGTAAATCAGATTAATTTTGGCAAACCAATTTAGCTCTAGATACTTCTGGAAAAGTCACTTGATGGGGTCAACATGACCTTAGCCATCGATTGGGATTATATCGCGGTCGTTGATTTGCCAACGAGAGATTATAAGATAAATTGATGTGTCAGGTGGAGACATCATCACAAGGAGTCTGAATCACCCAGTCTGCAGTGATAGCAATGGCACAGTTTGAGTGAGGGACACACCAGCGGAAAGGTTTCAAAGAGATTGAGGAGAGAATTTCCAAAGAAATTGGAAATTCTCCACAAAGATTCCAGCATTTTGAAAGGAGGCTGAAATATTCTAAAAGAGGAAGGTTGATTCTGCTAGTGCGCATTGCCAGTTTGCCCACTGCGAGTTGCAGAGGCTATAGTTCGATTTCTAGTCTCAGAGTTAGCTACCAAAGGAGGTGCAAGTGGCTTCAGAGTGTTGCAGGAGGTAGTATATTTGCTGGAAATTATTTTCGGAGGCTGAGAGAATTCCCAGAGCAGGTGGTGCAAATTTTCCAATCACCAATGCGAGCAGTAGGAGGAGGTGTGAATAGCCAAAGGGAGGCCGAATTGTTTTTGTAGAAGGAAACTGGCATTTCCAGTTCGATTTTGCCAGTAGGAGTGGAGAAAATTATTTGTCGAAGCTTTGCCATTGAGAGGCAAACAGATTGTATTTCTCAATTTTTTTGAAGACTAATAATAAAACTCTCATCTGCAGAGAACTGGTTTTCTCCACACCAGGGTTTTTCTAGGGACAATTTGTCCAAAGATACTGGTGTTAATTATTTTGTGTGTGCGCGTTATTTCTTAGTTCGTGTTATTATTTGTGAAAATTGCAATAGTGATTTATTCATTATTTGCAGTGATTAATTTTTGAAGACAACTAATCGGCATAGATAGAAGAATAAATTCCAGTTGCTGCAATAAGGAAATTTCACATGGTATTAGAGCTGATAATGTTGATTTCTAGTAGCATCAGATGTGCTCTAAGTCTCAAATTCTGCAAGGAGGCTTGGACACCTGTATTCCAAAATACCCAGAAATTATTTTGGGAAATTCCACCTGGATGAGGTCTTAATAAATAATTAATTATTTTTAATGGAAGCCTAACTCTAAACTTAGGAAATTAAAATAATTAGTGTATTAATAGAACTAGGTGTGAAACTTCTATATAAAGATGGATATCGAGTCAATATGATATGAGCCATTGATTAGAATCTAATATGGGTCGTTGATTTCTCAATGAGAAGATTATAAGGACGTCGATTAGCAATTGGAAAACACATCGAGCAGGATCTAGAGATTGATTTCTCAAGTGAGCAGCGTAGAGCAACCGTGACAGATCATTGAGGAGATTCTTGCAGTGAGGGGCAGAAATAATTTTCCAATTGGAGATTTTCCTGATCCGAAGAGTGCAAGACAGAGAGGGTAGAGTAGTTTGGAGAGGTAGCGCAGTGCCACGCAGAGGCAGCACAGAGCTACGCTGTGGCAGCGCAGAGCTTCAGAGGGAGTCTGTATGTCTGCTGGGGAACAGTCAGGATCTAGTGCCAGAGTCGGGGTGTGAGACCAAGAGGCCAGAGGGCTGAAGTTTCCAGCTAGCAGAAGATCAAGAGGAGGTGTAGCGCAGTCCCAACTGCAGTGATGCAGTAATTGCCTAGGAGTGATGCAATACAGCGTAGAGACAGCGCAGGGGCTCATCTCTAGTGCAGATCAGTGACAGGGTGAGATTGTTGATTTGGGGTAGCATCAGATGTGCTTTAAATCTCAAACTTTGTGGACAGGCTTAGACACATGTATTCCAGATAACCCAGAAATTGTTTGGGGAAATTACACTCAGATTGTATTTTATTAAGAAAAATCATTATTTTAAAGTAACTCACGTCTAAACTTAGGAAAATAAAATAATTAAAGTGAATTAATAGAATATGAGTTTGAATGTTCTAGAAAAAGCAGATCATGTCAAAATGCAATCTTAGTCGTTGATTGGAGATCTAATCTCAGTCGTTGAAGTCTCAACGAAAAGACTATAAAGAAGGCTTGAGGGTCATTTGGAAAAATACATCAAGAGATCAAATTTTCTAAAGTAAGCAGTGCTCAGAGGAAAACTTTGATCGAGAGATTCTCACACAGTTGAGGGGCAGAGACAGTTTTAGTTAGAGGATCTTCTCTGGGGCCAAAAATACTCAGCAAAGAGGCAGAGAAAGACACAAAGGAGACAGCACAATGCCTAGAGAGGGTGATGCAGGGCCACAAAGGCCACATGCAGAGGCAGCATAGTCTTCTTGAGCAATAGTCCGATATTTTCCTAGAAGATCGAGATTCTGAGCCAGGAAGGCTAGAATCAAGTTTCCTGAGAATAGATAGATCCAACAGAGAAGGTGACATAGTCCTTCAAAGGTCCCCATGCAGACCTACGCAATTAATGTGCAGAGGCAGCATAGAGGGTGTTGGGGGTTTGTTAGTTCAGCTACCGAATCAATCGGGACTTGCAGAGTGAGGTATTCTCACAATTTTTCTTCTGCCGAGTGATATTCTTTATACTGGATTGCCAGAAAGACATCCAGAGATTGTATTCAGAAATAACTGTTGCTTAATAATAAAACCCTCAGATCTGCTGCACCGGTTTTCCCGCATTGGGTTTTTCTGGGTACATTTGTCCAAAAACAACGGTGTCCTATGAGATATTCTTTTCTTTTGCTCAGTTTCTTGTTGCCGCATATCAATTTAATTAATTGAATGCTGCAGTGGTAATTACTTCTACATTTTCATTAGAACATTGTAAATAACTTGTTCATTTTAATAACAAGTAGGAGAAATAACTTCAGTTTGCTGCAGTAGGATTCCGGACTTGGAATTTTCACACGGTATCAAAGTTTGTTGAGCGTTGCAGGTGAAACAAGAAGAGCAGATCCAGCGCTGAGCAGGAGGTCGAATAGTTGCAGAAGGTAGCAGTTCGAATCCCTAGAGGGATTGCAAAGTCTAGGCCAAGAGGGATGAATTTCAGGGAAAGTCTCCCTCTAAGTGAGTCAACAGAGAGGTAGGGCTTCCAAATCGAGATTTTTCCGAGCCAAAGGGAGCAACGCAGAGTCTTAGCATAGAGCTGGTGAGATGCAGTGTTTTCTGTAGGCAATTTGTTGGGCAGAAAGTCGTCAAAAGAGAGAGAAGAAGCACAGTGAAGGAATTTTCTTCCTCAAGGAATTCCTAGCCGGGGAATTCTATTTTTCGAGTTCAGAGAGGCAGATCTACAGTCTCTAGCAAGGACTGCGTAAGTCAGTCAAGTGTTAAGCAGAGGAGAAAGAGAGGGAGAAGATTCGACATTTTTCTTTTTGGCAGATATGGCAGCTCATGGGCTTCGAGATCAGGACCGGTTGGAGGGAGCCTCCAACAATGTAATCTGGAAGGCGAGAATTACATGCCTTCCAGATGAATATGATCTCAAGCTTTTTGTGGCGAGTACGGTAGTTGTCCCTGCAAATCCAGATCCGCTGAAGAAGTACCAGGCTGATATGGCGAAAGCTAAAGGGCTGCTCATTGATGGAGTCAAAGATCACATGGTGTCCCACATAGCTGGCAAGGACACAGCTAGGCAAATGTCGGAAGCCTTAGCAACGCTATATGAAGGATCTTCTGAGCAGCGGAAGATGTACTTAGAGCAGAAACTGAGGATGATTCAGATGCAGAAGGGGGAGTGTATTGTTCCGTTCCTGTCTAGGCTTCAGGAAACTTGTGATCAGTTAGCAACCGTGGGGTCCACCCCTTCTACAGCAATGGTGAGACTGGCCCTTAACGGAGTCACAGAAGAATGGCAGGTTTTTGTCCAAAATATCGTGGGCAGAGCAACCTTGTCGGGCTGGGAAGAGATGTGGGTTGCTCTTCAACAAGAAGAGCTAAGGAGGGACCTAGTCAAGTGCAAACTTGACGATAGCAGCATCAGTGGGTCAAAGGCTAAGGAGGAAAAGGAAAATGCAGCCCTTGCATCCAAGGGGTAGCAGGAGCAGTAGAGACGAAAGAAGGACGTCTCGAAGATAAAATGATTTAGGTGTGGTGAACTCGGTCACTACGCAACACAGTGTCCTTTGAAAAAAAAGGACAAGGACGAGAAGCATGATCTGAAGGCTGCATCCATAAAGATCGAGGAAGATGAGTATGCCATGAGTTCCCATGCATCTCCAGGAGGGAAATGGGACGACATTAAACTGTAAGTTCGCAAGAACTTCAATTGGGCAGGATCCTTGAGGAGTCCACCTCTTGGATCATGACCTTGCTACGAGAGCCCAAGATCAGCAATAGTCGGCTGGAGGAGTTTCAGTTGGTGCAAAGGAGTGTTGGAGCGACACATGCAGTAGTTAGCAGCGTCAGAACCTGAGCAGCGCAGTGCAGAGAGACGCAGTGTAGAAGCAGCAGCAGAGCAGTGGTTAAGAGGGACAGTATGGGACTAGCAGCAATCAGAGTTTAAGCATCGACTTGTATCCAGATTGAACACTTGTTCAAATTTTGGAAGTTTTCCAGTTGCTTCTCTTAGCAACTGAGTTGCAGTGCAGAGTTAGCAGTGGCAGTGCTAACAACAGATGTAGCATTTGAGAGGGAGTTGCAGTACGGATGTAGTGTTGATCATGGCAGGGTCAGCAGCAATACAGTTGCAGCAGCAGCGCAGTAGTTGGTGGATAGCATGTCAAACATCAGCAACGCAGAGGGGGATGCTTCAAAGTCAGAGAAGTATGCAACAGGGCATATTTGCTAGAGCCCATTCCTCGCTAAGAGGGATTGTTGATTTGGGTTAGCATCGGATGTGCTCTAAGTCTCAAACTTTGTCGAGAGGCTTAGACACATGTATTCCAGATAACCCAAAAAAATTTTAGGGAAATTCCACTCGGATTGTATTTTATTAAGAAAATTGATTATTTTAAAGTGACCCTAAGTCTAAACTTAGGAAAATAAAATAATTAAAGTGAATTAATAGAATATGGGTGTGAATGTTCTAGAAAAAAACAGATCAAGTCAAGATGTAATCTTAGTCGTTGATTTGTAGAGACCCTAAATTTTCACAATTAACAATCATTAACAAAATTGATACTACGCAATCTAGAATGAACTTTTTGAAGCAGGATATATCAATTCACTATTGAATACTTACCTGGAACCGTGTTTGAAGATGTTCTTGACCCGTCATGGCTCCCGCTCCCGTTACCAAACCACCATTTTCCTCCCAGCCTATCTGGGGTCAACCTCTCCGGTCCCCAAATCCAGAAGACAAGTCTTCTAGCCCCCGTGCCCAAAACTCCAATAACAATCAAAATCACTCTATGACTATGTTAGAACTCACTGCTTTGGTCTCCCACAGTTAGAAATCATCTGACAGCATCCAGGTCAATTTTCCCACCTCACTGACCCATGCCCATCAAGTTTCCCCCCCTTCTCCTTTTATACACAAATCCTTTTTCAAGATATTTATTAAAATATCCTCTTTTAATAAATATCTTAGTCAAATCCCCTTTCAAGATATTTATTAAAATATTATCTTTTTAAAAATATCTTAGATTTATATTAAAATATTATTATTTCATAAATATCTTGGATTCCTAAAATATCTTGGATTTATTAAATATCATCATTTAATAAATATCTTGATTCCTAAAATATCTTGGATTTATTATTAAATATCATTATTTAGTAAATATCTTGGATTTTATGAAAATATCATCTTTTATTTGCATAAGTCAATGCTTTTACTTTCCTTTGAACAATGTATTAGTTATATTATTATAGTGGTAGGTATAACTTTTACCTCACAATACATTCATTATTTTCTGACGAGTTAGGTATTTACTCAATACTTCAATAATTCACTCATTACCCTATACTGAGACTTTTCATAATTGATTAGAGTATATACTAGTGTGTTACATGTGATACATGCATATGTAGCTATCATATGCATGCTAATATTTCTTTGTTCCCTATAACTTGAGTTTGGTCATTACATACACCCATCCTTCAGAAAGCTTCGTCCCGAAGTTAACTTTTATGTTGTATATCATTAATTATATAAATGATTATTATAATCATATAAGGGTGGTGTACCATAATTGAATTTTTGTTTAATGTGTGAGAACACTTTAACATTTATGTTTTGATCATTTATTGGTTTACAAATTTAGTAATCACGTCTTGCCCCAACAGAGTTCCCAAGCTATTCTAGAATCATCCTATGCTTCCTAATCTCTTCCGCTCCCATCATATCTGTCCTCTACTGGCATGATATGGCATCAGCTATACTGACCTAACCATTCATAGACCTCAAGGGTTAGAGCGTCGACTATATCGACCTGATTCCCTAGTAGGCATCTGGCAGTCATCATCACACGTCTAGGGGAGCGTGACTCGCACAGTCCTCCCATGACTCCAGGTTTTGGAGGATAAACGGTGGGAAACACCTCCACCCCTCCTAGTAGGACCAAAGTTAACACCCTATCATGGAACCTCAGTGAATCTCAATTGCTCTTGGAGTTTTGTCATCACGCGGTCGGTTTGGTAATGATACTATCTGCGATGTAAACACTTGTCCACAAATTATAACGAATGTATCTGTATATTCAAAGCAAATTGCTACTCAAAAAACAATTTCTACTCATTCCAAATATGTTGCTATCTACGATATTGATCCTTGAGTTCATATAACATACTTGGTTATGTTTATCCAATAGGTCTGTAAATTCATTTTCACCTTAAATAGTCAAGTGTAATCACTCTTTTATTTCTATCTCATCATTTATATTGATATGTAAAATTATAGATACCATATCAATAACATAATTCATAATTTATATCAATATCCCTCTACCAACAATGTTTAAGCAAAACTTTCTTCATATTGGTATCCATGTACCAGCAATGTTTAAGCAAATAATATATTCTTACATGTCATAATACAAAATGATAGTCTTAAGTATCCATCCAAAATAAGGTAAGGTTATACAAAATAAGTTTTTAATTGCTTATAAATATAACCCACAATTATAAATGTCACATAGAATAATCGAACACGGATATACAAATAAGGGTGTAGCTACTATTTTCTATGTTATATTACTTGATTAACCTTATAAAAAGTCACAGGTTGAGACTCTAAATCTAAATGGAGGGATGCTCCAAATCTTTATGATTACATATATAGAAACTAAATGAATCGAAACAAAAGCACAAAACACTTACTGCTTAGTTGAAGCATGATCTAATTTCTTGATATAGGTTGATTAAGAACTCTAAAACATAAAATTACATATGGATCCAGCCAATCTTTTAATTCTTGTTATTTATATGTCTTTTAAGTCTAATTATCTTTGATCTGTAATCTGGATCCAAAGAGATAATAATAACATTAACTTCTTTATCATGCTATTCTAGCTCATCTTCAGCCTAAAAAAAATCTAGAAGCCATGGAGTAGGGTTTTGCAGGGCTAATCATCAGGGTTATGCTGGAGATGGAGGAAGAGTTAATTGACTACTCTAAAGATCCCTTAGTGGGAGGTTTATTTTCATTGAACGAATTTATTACTGCTTGAAAATGCATTATTCACTTTGCATTATACTTTGGTCTACTTTGTTCAAGCAAGGTTCCCTTCAAATTTCCCGAATAGACCAAGGTGTTAGAAAATCAATGTTGGATTTTACAAATATTTATGCATGCTTCTCAATTGAGGGTGCCTTTCATATTATCCAAGGTGTGACTTACATATGTGGAGGCATTTGTTTTGGTCACTTGAAGTGTTAATTTCAAGGTTTCAATATCAATTAATAACCTACATTTCAAACCAGCATATGACCATAGCCTTTTCAGATATTGTAATGATCATAGTATTTTCATTTTTATTACGTTGATTCATTTAATGCAACACATAATTCATCAATGGCATACCAACTTCTTATTCTTCACATTAATCATTTTTTTTATTAGTCCTTAGGCCTCATCTTATCACCAAATGTATCTTCTTTTCTAACGGTGTACAATTATTATTCTCAATATTTACCTTTAAGCATTTTCCCAGTTTATCACTTGTTGTTAGTAACAAATTAGGAGTGTGCACAACTCTTTATAGGTCATTGCTTTGACCCTTACCAATCATGTTGCTCATATCCTTAAGAAAATTCTTCTTGATAGAAACCATCCCTTCACTTCCTTATACCAGATATTCTTAATATTCCATGTCTACTTCAATTTAAAAAAGAATATATTATCAAATTGACTTTGTTTTCTCATCTCTAGTCATCATGGTCTTCTTTCCTTCTCTCTTAATGCATAAAATTATTACACTTGGAAATGTCATAACTATTCCCCAACTTGGGTAAGACCCTATAAATAAATTCAATAAAGTGGACATCAAATGTAATCTACTTATCATTTTAGGTTTTAACGCATCACGGGATAGAATTCCCTAATCATACTCCATGATGTCCATAATCCATGGATATAGTTAGTCACTTAAAGAAAATTTTATAATATGACTCTCCCATTAGAAGAAGAAACTATTATAGATGTTGCCATGCACATAAATTATCCTATAATTGATCAATGTTATTATAGATTCACTCTTTAATATAATGTCATTGACTTCTTATATTGCTTTGTGAAACTTCCACTCACTCACCTTTGGTACTATTTTTGTCGATTTCAATATTCTAAGTTGATTATGATAACTAACATTTATTATCATCATTAGAAGTTTCTAATTTCTTTCTTTTCCCGTCCTCCTTAGGTACTATATTGATTATATTATAATAACAATAGAGATCAAACTTTGAAATTTTCTGTTGCACTCTCTTGGTAACTATATCGTCTTTTTCTAATAGTGTGTTTACTACCTTACAGGGTGGTTTCTTACCATTTTTAACATATGTTTCATCCATTTTGTCTTTGTTTGATGTGTGTCTTTAGTGAATTATATTTGTACTCTCAATTTGATTACTCATGATTTCTCCCAACATTTCTTGAATATTACCTCAAACTAGCTTAGCCTTTTATGTGGTTGTAGCTTCACATCTAATGGTCTTGCCATAATGTCCATAGTCATGCTTTCATTACCATTCTTCCTTTCTTCAAGAGTTAACTTCTTTGGAGCAACTCCGCCAACTAATCTTTATATATGCCTAAATAATTACCAAGAATCATCTTATATAGTGTCATAATGTCCCTAATTTCTCCTTCCTAAACCACATTGTTTTCCTTTCCATCAAAATGCTATGTTGCCATATTATTTTGCTTTAGACATCGATACATCCTTACGGTTGTAAATGGCTAATTATCTATCTTAACAATGACATAATGGTTGAATATCAAAATGTCCAATTTATATTAAACTATAAAAATTTAAACCTTCGCTCTACTCCTTAAACCACTTACACATATACTTGGAAATTAATTAAAGTATTAACATAAGAAAACGGTATAAAAGATATTTGCATAAATTCATATCATCAATGGTTATAGTTATCAGCTAGTAAGATATATATATGGAAAGCTCAACGTCACTTGAAAAATGGAATGTTTCAATTGCATAAAAACAATTAGGATAGTTTCCATTCTAATGTTCAAAAGTTTTAAAAAAAAATCAATGTCTAAAGTGATGTTAATGTGCTCATTTTAATATAATAATTTGAATGTACTTCAAACTTTACTTGCACGAAATGCAAAATCTTAAACTTCATTGTGGAAAAAATTTGCAGCTGATATCCATGAGTTATCTCAACTCCTTTGTCGGATTGAATGTAAAGTAAAAGTAATGTATTAGGAATCAAGTGGGATTGAGCTTGATATATGACTTTGATACTTAGATTAGCATTAAATATCCCATCTCTTCTAATAAAATGTATCATCCTAGGGTTCATAGCTTTTGAATATCGAATTATATAATCTTTCATTTTATCATTGTTCAAAGCTTCGATTTCTTCCAAAAGATGAAAACCACTTTTCTTGTCATTGAATATTACATAACACTGAATACTTTGGGTAAATTATCAAGTATGACTCAGAGTAATACACCTCGGGTTATATTAGGGTTGTTGCTATAATTATGAAAATAAGGCGGTGATATCCAAGAAACAACACAAGATCTCGGGAAATAGTTAGAAACTAAGTTATTTCCCATTGTGATCATTCATCCTAATACTTTCAACCTAGTCTAACTAACCCCTAGATTAACTTTGTATTCCTCAACACTTAAACCTATGGACTAAAATTCTCCTGAAACCATTTCTACCTATCTGAAATCGTTTTGCTTGCAAGCTGCCAACCCACATCTATTTAATGCATATGATGAAATAAAACTATCAGTAGCACCAGTATCAAATAAAATTCTAATTTTTATTCCATTGATAGAACCTGAAGATTCCACAACAGTGGATTGATGCGCTGCCTGATTATTGTTGACTACAGCAGGGATTCTATGATTGCCTTGAGTATTTGATGACGGTTCTTTTCCTGCTCTATGTATTATATTTGACGAGACTTTTGGACAGTTACACTAAAAATGTGGTCCACCACATCCCCAACAATTAACTTGGGATGGTCCCCTTAAGTCAGATTGTATATTTCTAGACAAGGAGCTTCGTCCTCTTGTACCACTTCCTCTCCCATTTCTTCCTCTATTAGCAGTCCCTCTAGATTGCCACGAACTAGCATTTGATGATTTGGCAGCAACAATATTAATGGTCATGGGATTTCTTGCTCCTATTCCTCTCAGAGTAAACCTGTTACCATAAAGAGGTGGTCTGGAGCTACTTCCCCTGAAGAAGATCCAAGGAGTCTTCCCTGTAAATCCTGGCTGTGAGGGTTTTGTTGCCTTGATATCTCTTTTAATCCTAAATGTTCCTCTGCATATCGTGCGCATTCAACTGCTTCTGCTACTGATGATGGTTACCACATTCTAACCATAGAGCTAAAAGGAAACCATTGATTGGGCGTTTTTGGGCATTATATATTCTACTACAGTGATATGGATTAGTGGAACAGTCACCATATTAAGGGCTCGGACCTGTGGTGGACAAGGTGTTGTGGGTATTGACTCCTGTGCGAAGAGCTCGTATATGTTGTTACCAGGCTCGGTGCTATAATATCAGAACAGATGTCTTGTGGATAATTCCATGGTTATTTTTAAATGGTTGCAATCATATTGCATGCATTCTAATACGCAATTGAGAGAGGCTGCCCTTCATTTGATCAATTTGTGTCTGGAGATATGCATATGCTACACACTATTTTTCTTAATTCAAATCAAAAAATTTGGGAATCGCCTCCAAGGTTTAAAGTGAAGAGATGGAGGCAATACCAGCTTGGAAATCCATAGAAATGATTAGAATACCCTAAGATCCACAGAGTCTGAAACTGATCTCTGATACCATGTGTAGAGACCCTAAATTTTCACAATTAACAATCATTAACAAAATTGATACTACACAATCCAGAATGAACTTTTTGAAGCAAGATACATCAATTCACTATTGAATACTTACCTGGAACTATGTTTAAAGATGTTCCTGACCCGTCATGGCTCCCGCTCCTGTTATCAAATTGCCATTTTCCTCCCAACCTATCTGGGGTCAACCTCTCTGTTCCCCAGATCCAGAAGACAAATCTTCTGACCCTCATGCCCAAAACTCCAATAACAATCAAGATCACTATGTGACTCTGTTAGAACTCACTGCTTTGGTCTCCCACAGTTAGAAATCCTCTGACAGCATCCACGTTAGTTTTCCCACCTCATTGACCCATGCCCATCAAGTTTCCCCTGCTTCTCCTTTTATACACAAATCCCTTTTCAAGATATTTATTAAAATATCCTCTTTTAATAAATATCTTAGTCAAATCCCCTTTCAAGATATTTATTAAAATATCCTCTTTTTAAAAATATCTTAGATTTATATTAAAATATTAATGTTCATAAATATCTTGGATTCCTAAAATATCTTGGATTTATTAAATATCATCATTTAATAAATATCTTGGATTCCTAAAATATCTTGGATTTATTATTAAATATCATCATTTAGTAAATATCTTGGATTTTATGAAAATATCATCTTTTATTTGCATAAGTCAATGCTTTTACTTTCCTTTGAACAATATATTAGTTATATTATGATAGTGGTAGGTATAACTTTTAACTCACAATACATTCATTATTTTCTGGCGAGTTAGGTATTTACTCAATACTTCAATAATTCACTCTTTACCCTACATTGAGACTTTTCATAATTGATTAGTGCATATACTAGTGCAGTACACATGATACATGCATATGTAGCTATCATATGTAGGTCTCATATGCATGCTAATATTTCTATGTTCCCTATAACTCGAGTTGGGTCATTACATGATTGGAGATCTAATCTCGGTCATTGAAGTCTCAACGAGAAGACTATAAAGAAGGCTTGAAAGTCATTTGGAAAAATACACCAAGAGATCAAGAGATCGAATTTTTTGAAGTGAGCAGTGCTCAGAGGAAAACTTTGATCGAGAAATTTTCACGCAGTTGAAGGGCAGAGGTAGTTTTGGTCAGAGGATCTTCTCCGGGGACAAGAATACTTAGCATAGAGGTAGAGAAAGACACAGAGGAGACAACGCAGTGCCCAGAGAGGGTGACGCAAGGCCACAAAGGCCACACGCAGAGGCAGTGCAGTCTTCCTGAGCAATAGTCCAAGAATTTTCTTAGAGATCGAGATTCTAAGCCGGGAATACTGGAATCAAGTTTCCTGAGAGCAAATCGATCCAGTAGAGGAAGTGATGCAGTCCTTCAAAGGTCCCCACGCAGGCCTATGCAATTATTGCGCAAAGGCAGCGTAGAGGGTGTTGGGGGTTTGTCAGTTCAACTACCGGATCAGTCGGGACTTACAGAGTGAGGTAATCTCACAATTATTTCTTTTGCCAATTGATATTCTTTGTACTGGATTGCCAGAAAGGCATCCAGAGATTGTATTCAGAAATAACTGTTGCTTAGTAATAGAACCCTCAGATCTGTTGCACCGGTTTTCCCACATTGGGTTTTTCCATGGACATTTGCCCAAATGCAACTGTGTCCTGTGTAATATTCTTTTATTTTGCTCAGTTTCTTGTTTCCGCATATTAATTTAATTAAGTGAAGGCTACAGTAGTAATTGCTTCAGTATTTTCAGTAGAACATTGTAAATAACTTGTTCATTTTAATAACAAGTAGGAGAAGTAACTTCAGTTGGCTAAAGTTGGATTCCAAACTTGGAATTTTCACAGAGATCATCTCACTATTTTTTTGTCCAATTAGATCTCTGTATAGGATTGCCACTTTGGGCATCCGAAGAATTGTAATCAGAAATTACTGCTTAATAATACAAACCCTCAGTGGTTGCACTGGTTTTCCCTCATTGGGTTTTTCTAGGGACATTAGTCCGAAAACAATGGTGTTATATGTGTGTTTGTTTTCTTCTTGCTCAGTTCTTGTTTTTGCATATTATTTATGTAGTGGAGGTTACAGTGTGATGAATTCAGTGTTTGTCATAGAGAAACTGCAAATAAGTTGTTAAGTAAAGATTAACAATTAGGTGAATATTTTCCACTTGTTGCAATAGGATTCCAATTTTAGGAATTTTCACAGATAAGAGCATAGGGTTTGCATGAGTAAATCACCGCAGGGCAGAGGAAGAGAAAAGTTGAGAGTTTATAACCCAGTTTATATTCTTTAGATTTATTTAAGTTTCACCATATTTCCATATTTTCAAATATGGTTGTAGCAGGTCTGAGAGAACAAGATAGATCGGATGGAGCCTCCAACCTTGGCATGTGGAAAGCCAAAATGTCTTTTCTATTGGAGGAATATGGACTAAAGGAGTATGTGGAGAATGTTATAGTCGTACCAACAAATCCACAACAACTAGAAACCTATAAAAAGGAGAATGACAAACCCAAGGGGATTATCCTTGATGGTGTCAAGGACCATATAGTTCCTCATATTGCAGAAAAGGACACAACGAAGCAGATGTGGATGCAATAATAAATTTGTACCAGAATCCTATAAAAAATAGGAAATTGATTCTCAAAGAAAAGTTGAAGACCATCAAGATGCATAAGGTGAAGACGTAGTATCCTACCTCACCAAAGTTCGACTTGCCAAGGACGAGTTGGCTACAATAGGATATAAGCCAAGTGATGATGAGTTGGTGCAAGGGGCCCTGAATTGGTTTTCTAAGCAATGGGATGTATTCATCCAAGTGATCAATGGACGAGATACACTACCAGGATGGGATCGCCTATGGATTGATTTCACTCAGGATGAGCTTAGGGTCAGCTTGCTTAATGGTAGTAGCAACAGCAGTGGCAAAACTCAGAAGGTTGAGAAGGAATAGGAAAATGTAGCCCTAGCAGTAAAAGGGAAGGCGAAGAAGGGTTCCAGCAAGGGATTGGGCCCAAAAGGAGAAAAGAAGAAGAAATACTTGAGTAAGGTCAAGTACTTTGGTTGCGGTCAACTAGGACACTATGTCAACCAATGTCCAAACTAGAAGAAGGAAGAAAAGAAAGGGAAGTAGACAACGGCCTCAGCAGACATTGAGGATTTGTCTTCTAGGCTAGAGGACGAATTTTCTCTCATAACTTGTCTCACTAGCTCTACATCCATAGGTGTCTAGTATATCCACAATGGAGTTTCAACACATATAACGAGGTTGAGAATAGTTTTCCAGTTATAAGGAAGAGGAGATGGACTTCCAGATACAGATGGGAAACAAGTCTAAATGTACACCAGTTGGGAGAGGTACCATCAATATTCAGAGGGAGTTAGGCAAGAGTACCAATGTTACAGATGTGTTGCATGTGTCAGGTTCAGGCATGAACTTGATTTCGATTTTTGTACTACAAGACAAGGGATACGATGTCTAATTCGTGGGGCAGAAGGTGTACATCAAGCACTAGAGTTGGAATAAGGTCAAACAGATTGGGGTTCGAAGCAACAAGTTATATGGGTTGCAGTTCAACTCTCCAAAGGCAGTGATTAGCAACAACAATAGCAATGACATAAGAGGATTGGACATTTACATCATGGAGCACTCAAGTTGCTCAGGAAGACCATGACAGGAGTTCCATATGTTAGCATGGAAGTTCGAACACGACGAAGCGTGCAAAGGGAGCATGCTTGGGAAGTTTTCAAAAACAACATTCCCAAGGAGAAATACTAGAGCCAATGGTGTGCTTCAGTTGATACACTCAGATATATATGGCCCATTGTCTATAAAATCTCTCAAGCGTTATGAATATTTTGTAACCTTTATCGATGAATTCTCCAGGAAAACTTAGATCTATTTCTTGAAGACAAAGGACGAAGTCTTCAGTGGCTTCCAAGAGTTTAAAGCTCTTGTGGAGAACATGACAAGAAGAAATACCGAGGTGCTTCAGATGGACAATGGAGGCAAGTATACAGATAAGGACTTCATGGTGTTATGTGTGAAGGATTGCATCAGAAGGGAGTGGAAAGCTCCATACAACCCATAGAAAAATGGGGTCACAAAGCGAAAAAACAGGACGATGGTTTGGGCAACAAGGGCTATGTTATATGACTAGTATATGCCCAAGTTTTTATGGGCAGAGGCATGTAGCACAACAGTGCATATTCAGAACAGGGTTCCTCATAGAGAGTTGGGGGAGGTGACACCAGAAGAGGCTTTTACAAGGAAGAAGCCAGAGGTTGGACATTTCAAAATCTTTGGCAGTATAGCTTATTGTCATGTGCCAGATGGCAAAAGCACTGAGTTGGATTAGACTGCAGAGAAGGGTTATTTCTATAATGTCACCAATTTTTTGAGTGCGTAGATTTCATCCCTGCTTGCTTAACTATCTTCCTTAGGCTCGCAAGAGGGGAAATTACTAAGGAGTTTTGCCCAAATTTGATGATACTATATAAAAGATTAATTATAATTAATAGAAAGGGGAAATATTATTTTATTAGAAAAGGGAGGCCAAAAGTTACTTAATGGGAAGTGGCCTCCACCAATAAAATAATATTAAGAAGGGGAGTCTAGAAGCTTGGGGAAAATGCGTTGACATCTTATAAAAGGAGGGAGGAGCTCATTTGTTGAGCATTCTATCTCACCATTTCTCATTGTTATTGAAGAGAAACTCGAGCGAATTTCAAATTGAGGGTTTCGAGCGAAATCCTCTCACTAGTTTCAGTGGATGTCACTTCCACCCTAGCTAGTCTCTCCAATTTCGGTTGACAAAAGTGCCTCCCAAGTTGGATCATTTCCAGAATTATTACGAAGAATCTAACTTGGTTTGAATGCATCAATATTTCATTGCTATTGCAGGAGGACGTGTTTCAAGTTATTCTCAAGAAGGGTTTGAGTTTATCTATGAGAGAACCAAGCTTCCAAATCTAAAGATAAAACAACAAGGGACAATCATTCCACTTCTAGTTTATACCAGCTAACCAAGAGGGGCCGAATTTTTTATTATTTAGGCTCAATAAGGTCGAAATATATAGTTTGTAGCAGAGGTCAAGAATCAGCTAATAAGGTAACCGAATTGCAACAATAAATTTATATGTTGAGAAGTTGGGATAGAGAACAATACACTCATGTCAATTTTTGCTATGAGAAAGGGGTTGCACTCCATCACCAAAATAGTGGGACGATTTTGAGGGTTTGAGGCCGATTTTCCTCTACCAAGGAGGATGAGTTCACTCACTGACTTCTAGAGGTCAAGTCGAATATCTGAAGCAAAGAATGCATACAGTGTGGCGGTTGATTTCCTTTAATTAATGGTATGAGCATATTTCTGACTACCTAGGTCGAAGATCCAGTCTAAAAGGGATAAGTTTCTCTTCATCCTAGAGACAAAATCACTGTGTAATCCATGTTGATTTTCTAGTGCATTCAAGGCTAGTATAGTTTTTCAAAATTAATAACTACTTCCAATGATATATTTAGACTTCTTCTAGCATTCCAATCATAAAGCAGCTATAGATGAAAATTTTCAAGCATTCAATTTCATCAATAGAACAATAAAGATCACAATGAACAATAAACAAGAGACATCGGAAATAAGGCTTTCAACCCAGGGCAAAACCCAACCAATCTTTCCTTACGAGAGAGAAATTTTGTTCATCAATGTACACCAATATATTCCAACAAGATTCCAAAATTCTGACCTCAATAATATCCAAGTCAAACCAGTCAAAGGAGAGAGAATCTAGTCAATGCTAGTAAAAATTGTTGAAAAGTGTAACTAGGATCGGTCTTCATATTGACTATGTAATTATGTATTTATCTAAAGAAGAAGACAAAGATAATAAAATGTATTTTTGTTATGCTTGCTTCATGGGTTTCATGAGCAAGGTTTTATTATAGATCAATAGACTTCTTCTTGACGTCTATTAGGATTTGTCTTCTGATTATAAATGCATTCAAGGGTCATGTATATGAAGTGTCTAGTCAAAAACGATATGCTACAAGACCTTGTCATCTAACTGTGAAGGAATGGCTCAAGACAACGCTGGAAAATAAGCCCTCCAAGTCAACCTATGGACAATGGTAAAGTCGGCCTACAAAGCAGATCGTAGGGTCAGCCTAAAATAGGAACATTGCACTATATATTGAAGGTATTGCAGCTCATTTGATCATCAAGTTTTAGTGGATCAGTCAGAAGAAGTATGCGAACAAGTCTGAAGGGAGTTCGATGAAAAATGCGAGATAAAGCCTGTGACTAAATGTGTAGGAAGGACTGTGGCTAGTAGTAATGGGCATTCGGAAAATTCTGATATATTTGGACCACTCTATAGGAAGGCATTCGGATGGCATATTGTGATATAATGCGAAGTTAAAAGACTTAAGTTTGATGCATAGTCTATGGTTATGGTTTGATGTGGAGTCTAAGGGTTATGGTAAGAAAACTATATTTGAATTGCAGTGCGAGAAAAGAAGGAAGGTAAATCTGTGTGTTACCTTCCTAACTACAGTACGTAAAAGAAAAGTAATATATCTCAAGGGAATAAGGCTTCAAGAATATGTGAAGTAAAGGATAATGTCTCGAGTGACCTTGTCTCCAATATCTGAATAAGCGAGAAGAAGTGTTTGGGTAACCGAGACTAAATCAAGGAAGATAGACTTAGAGACCGAGTTCTCTAGTGTTGGTGCAGGACAGTGCATGTTGGTGCAAAAAAGAACGATTAGCTTTGGCGGACAAGAAAGAAGCAGTGACAAGGTCTTGGAGGCATACATAGGTCAAGGGTTTGAGTCTTGGTCATGGTACTTGTCATTTGAAAGTCTATAAGAAGAATTCCTTGCAGGTTTTCCTCTCCAAGAGGGAGAGGTTTTGGCCCTAGCTTGAAGAGCCTACATTTGTGTCTCTTGTGCTTTTGGTAATTGACTTGACAAAAAACGTAATAAACTAAGAAGAGAATACATAAGTAAAGTAAGATCACAAGTAATTATCAAGAAGAGAATTTGAATTAATCATCGCCCTAACAAATTCTCAACATGGTATCAGAGCTAAGGTGCTAAAGGAAGGGCTACTTAGCAAAGAGGCACTCAAGGAAGCAAGAATCAAAGTCAAGGTCAAAAGTTTGCATTGAAAAGTCAAATTAGTTTCAAGAAAACCTTCCATCTCATTCAAAGGGTCCACTCTTCAAGAAAATAATATTTGCCATCAAAGATTTATATTCAAGACATTGTTGGAAGAGACATCATCTTTTGGAAACATCCTTTGTCATCAAGGATTCAAGATCACCTACATTGGAGAATTTAATCTAAGAAGAAGTTACTGACTTCATCTTCATGATCATCAAGGAAGCTGCTGGAAGGAGAAAATCACTTTACTCAAGTAAGTATCTATGACCTTATCTAAATCTGTCAATATGAATTATTGTATAGAGAGCAACAAATTGGTTGGGTCACTAAACTTTAATACATGGAAGAAAAGGACAAATTTGAATCTAATTGAAAATAAAGTTATGGACTTCATCAAAGGAACTACAATTCAACCTCCAAAAGAAGACATTCTAGCATATATCAAATACATGAATGCAAGCATAAGAGCCCAAAGGATTCTTATAGAATCCATAAAAGACTCTCTCATTCCCTATGTATCAAAGCTAGAATCCTCAAAAGAAATATATGATAAATTGGTGGAACTGTTCTCGAAAGATTCTGCAAAGGAAATAATATCCCCAAGACAAAAACTATAAAAATTGAGAATGTCAAGAAAGGAAGGAATAATTACATATCTGATGGAGATTTTCGCAATACGAGATCAACTACAGAAATTGGGAGAAGTAATGTTTGATGGAGAAATACTCATTATGGTACAAAATGCTTTACTGAAAGAATGGAGAGGGTTCACTTCAAGCAGAGATGGGAGAGAAGAAGCCATGCCATTCCAAGGTCTAGGTAAGATAGAAGAATCAAGATTGAAAGCAGGATCAAGTGTAGGGAATCAAGCCTTTGCAGCCATGTCCAGGAAGAAAGGAAGATTCGGTAAATTTGGTCCTCAGAATAAGAGAAGAAATATGGACAAAGCACGATGCTTTGGATGTAATGATTTTGGGCATTATAAATGAGATTGTCCTAAATTTAGAAGGGACAAGAGGAAAAGAGAAGAAGCCCATGTCACTGATAAAAGAAAAGAACCCAATGCAAAGAAATCTAAGAAAGAAGAAAGTGAAAGATCTCTATGATCATCTTTCTCCTCAAGGGATTTCTGTTGGTTGTAAAATAATAGGAAGCAATGTATATTAATAGCATCATGATAGAAGCATGGAAGGTGTTGTTCCTTGAGAAAACAATTCTTGGCTGTGTACAAGAATCCGTGCTCAAGACATTAAAGATTATGTCACAAAATGTATATATGTGTCTTTGTTTCTTAACCCTTCAAATATTAGTAATATATTTCCCAAATATCAAATCTTTATTAGCTCTGCAATGCCATATTCCTTTTATATTGAAGTGAGTGAATGGAAGATGAAGAAAGAAAAGGATTTTAACTTGTCATGCTGCTTAAAACAGAAACTGCCATCATAAAATCCTGAAGAAGTGAAAAACAAATAAGCTAAAGGAGAGGAGCGCCCATTAAGGATTTTTAACTCTTAGATATATAAATATCAAGAGACCCGCAGCTCTAATCACTCTACTTTATTCACAGTTATGGAAATGAAATGAAAACCAAGAAAACTCTTCAACACAGATGGAATATTGGAAACTTGCAAAACCTTTTCATTCATTCAATATTGCTCAGTACAAAATTAGCCTTCAAAGGTTCAAAACTCGGAACCTTCTTTCTTCCTTAAGATGTCTTTAAATACAATCTGAACCAAAATGGTTTCAGTTATAAAACTGATTCTAACTAACTGTAACTGCTTAACTACTCTTTGTAACGGAGGTACATGCCTCGGAAACATTTCATTACATTTGCATAACTTCACTTAAAATAAAATAAAAGATGATAACTCCTAATCTAAAGGAACTGATGTTCCTGGAATAGCAGCTGACTCAATGATTACTTGCGGCTGAACGGCTACTTGTGGCTGCTTGGCTGGAAATCCTTTTTCTGTGTCAATAGAAAATTTCTTACATTCCTTCCAGAGCTTATCTTGAGTTATTGGAGCATTCTTATAACGATGATATTCTAGTGTGAAGGCAACAACATGACTGTGAGTGAGGTTACTTGTGAACAATGTCTTCACCATCCACAGCAGAAGGAAATGCCTTTGTAAGAAATTAAAATACTGTTTCTCCCTTCAATATCTATGTCTTCTCATGTCGGCCATCTGCTCTGCTTTTTGCAAATATCAATTGATCCTCATAAAATTTCCAGGACATAATCTCACCTCCCTCCCTCCAGCATGAGGGCAAACCTGTTCTTATCAACTTATCAAACGAAATATCAAATTTCTTAACCATCTCTTTAATTACCTGTAGCCGCTTCTCTGATGCCTTTAGAAGGTCATTTTTAATGATCATTTTGTTTACCTCTTTAGCATAGAAATACCTATCCAGTATCCCCATATCTTTCAACTCTTCATCTGTCTTGGCATTAATAAAATTCATGAATTTCTTGGCCCAATTTGATCTTTTGATAGCGGCTTGCTTATCCGATAACAGCTCTTTTTCATGATCTGCAACAATGTTCTTCTTCAGCAATTGCCAGGAGGGCCTTTCGCTCGTATTTAAATGATCCGTAATATCAATAAGGGATAACCAAGAGATGAATAAATATGCCAGACAGATATAGAAAATACAATGCTGAACCAGATCATGGAACAAATACACATAGAATGCCAGGAAACTGAGCCATTTTATTAATCTGAAAGTACATAGAGAGGAGTACAAGAAAATCAGAATAAATGCACCTATCCTTGCCCTAGGCAAGTGGAGGCCCTTTCAGACAAATAATGGCTGCAACAAGGACAGCATCCTAGCTGGCTGAAGACTGCTCTGAAGACTGAAGCTGGACTGCACTGGAACTATGAGCTGAAGACCAAAAGATAGCTGATATCAATACTCCAAACCCTCACCAATGAAAACACTGTCTCTGCTAGTGACAGCGCTGAAACAGATGTGGTGCTGGTCACCAAACCCTCCAGATGAAAAGCTCAGCTCCTCAAGGCCAAAAACGCTGCCAAGCCCTGCTCACATGACCCTGCTCATCAGATCAGCGTCCTCCCAGATGGATCAGCGTCCTATATGCTCAGATCTGCTGGATCTGAAGCCTACAATCCAGACCAAGCCCCGTCCCTCCGCGGACCGCGCTCCTCCCACGATTCATCGCTTCTCGCATCTATGCTAGATCCGACAACAGTCTTCGCATTCGTAACTCCCAAGGCGGGAGTACATGTTATTTCTTCGCATCTATGTCAGATCCGTCATATCTCCTCAGATCCGTAATCTCCCAAGCTGATCTACGTATTCTCGTATCCCCGACTCACGAAACTCGCATCCGCAACATTCGCTCGTACCTACAATTCTGCCAGTCGACCTATCAATGTGCCTTTCCTCTCCCCGTGCGCGTTTTCCTCGCTGCCGCGCGCATCTCGGGACCGCGTCCTCCCCGGAACCGTCTCACTTCCAAGGTCACCAATGCCCTTCTTTCCGGAACAAGCCCCTTTCTTTCGGTATCCGCGTTGTACCCACAAGAGACTTCTTCTCTCCACCCCTTCCCTGCCGAAGATGCTACCAAGTCCCACCGAAACTGAAGGGTGTTACTCGTAAAACAACCTTACTAGGGCGGGCACTCGAAGTCCCCCCAAGCTAAGGGTGAAACCAGAAATAACCTTACCAGGGCAGGCACTCGAAGTCCCCCGAGGCTAAGGGTGAGATCTCCGACCGGAGACACTCGGTTGCACTAAACAGTGCTGCAGACCGACTAGACAACCGGCGTGCTGAAGCAGACAGAAGTCTAGCTCTCAATATCAATATAAAATCATGCATGTCCAAATGAGGTGAGAACCCCTCCTTTTATAATGCCAAACTCCCTCCAAAACTTAACTGCGTCCTTACTCTCCTTTGACCTTCGCAGTTTACCTTGGGTCAGCCTGATGCCTCCCCATCATACTCATGTGGACCCCCAAGGCCCCCTCTCTAAGTTATAACGTCAATCTACTAGGAAAAGAACACTTTATTTATAAAGTGAGGTGACTAAAGTGAGGTGACCCTCTTATTTCTCACTTTATTTATTATTTCTAGCTAAAGCGGCAAAATAAAGCAAAAATGAAATATTCCAATTAGCAAGGCTAATTGGGAATATTACAGTCTCCCCCGGCAAAACGTTGCTTGTCCTCAAGCAACTGAAGAGATGGATGCTGTAAGATCTCCTCATCCTCCCAAGTGGCATCCTCATCCGGCAGATTCTTCCACCTCACCAAGAACTCTCTGATCTTCCTGCTCCGCAGCTGTCTCTCTCTGGTGTCAATAATGGCCTCCGGCTGTAATACCAAGTGCCCCTCATCATCTGTCGGTGGTAGTTCCCCGGTGACTGTCACGTGCTGGCCCAATGCTTTCTTCAGGCATGATACATGGAAGATGTTATGAATCCGGCTGCCTTGGGGCAGTTCCAACTCATATGCAACCTGCCCGATCCTACGTATCACCCTGTATGGTCCATAAAAGCGAGGCTTAAGCTTCTCTGCCCCCTTCTGTTTGAGCGAAGACTGTCGGTATGGCTGTAGCCGTAGGTAGACCAGGTCCCCTACCTCAAAGTGTCTCTCCACCCGACCCTTATCAGCATACAACTTCTGCTGATTCTGTGCTATGGCTATGTTGTCCTTGAGAGCTCGGAGGATGTCTTGGCTCTCTTGGATCCATAACTTGGCTCGCGGAGCCCTGCTAACACCAAACATCATGTCCACAAAAGATAGGGAATGATATCCATACAAAGCATAGAAAGGTGTCATACCGATGGACATATGGTGCGTTGTGTTGTAGCAGTACTCGCCCAAATGTAGCCATTTCAGCCATGCTCTCTGCTGCCCACTGACGTAGTTACGCAAGTAGCCCTCCAGCCACTTGTTAACTATCTCCGTCTGCCCGTCCGTCTGGGGATGATAACTAGTGCTTGGTGTCAACTCTGTCCCCACTAGTCGAAAGAGCTCCTGCCAGAATCCACCCATAAAACGGCTGTCCCTGTCGCTGACAATGGTCTTGGGTAGATCATGCAATCTGAAAACCTCCCGGAAAAACAACTCTGCCACTTGTGCCGCTGTGTGATGTGCAGAAATGGCGAAAAAGTGAGCATACTTCGTTAGCCTGTCAACCACTACGAAGATGCAGTCCTTGCCCTGCACTGTGGGCAACCCCGTGATGAAGTCCATCGAAATACTTTCCCACTTCCCCTCCGGAATGGGAAGCGGCTGCAACAACCCCGCAGGATGACTCATCTCTCCCTTGTTCCGCTGGCAAACCTCGCACTCCCTGACATGCTGGAGTACGTCCTCCTTGAGGCCCTTCCATGCAAATCTTTCCCGGATGGCCCTGTACGTCTTGGTGAACCCCTGATGGCCCGCCAATGGTGAATCATGTGAAGCCTGGAGTATCTTCTCCTTGAGCTGAGATCCCTCAGTCAAGAAGATCCTGTCCCTGTAATAGATGACCTCATCGGCCACCCTGTATCTGCTATCCGCTACCTGCCCATCCAGAACCTTGCATGCAAATCTATCTTTGGAGTACTCAACCAGTAGTCGAGCCTTCCAGTCAGCGTCCAGGCTCATGAGTGATAACGTGGCCGGTCTACGGGAAAGGGCATCAGCTACCACGTTATTCTTCCCCTTGACATACTCTATGTCAAAGTCGTAAGCCCTGACCTCGTCGATCCACCGCTCTCCCGCAACCGTTCGCTTCCGTAAAGTACTGTGTCGTTATGATCGTCCTCACCTCGAATCGCCACCCAACAGTACTCCGCCGGAATTTACGGATGCATGCATGATGGCCGCATCTCCTTCATAAATGTGGACAGCTTTCCGTGTGGAAGGAGTCGCCCGACCCAGTTCCGATGACCTCCCCGCATCAAAATCGTCCAATCCCCTCTCCTGATGCATCGCATTCTAGGACAAAGGGCTGCGTAAAATCTGGCAATGCCAACACGGGACAACTGCTCATCACCTCCTTGAGCTTATCAAAAGCTCGCTGTGCCGTATCCGACCAACTGAATGCCCCCTTCCTCGTAAGCTCCGTGAGGGGTGCAGCAAGCTGTGAGAAGCCCTTGACGAACTTCCGGTAGTAGGTGCAGATACCAATAAACCCTCGAAGTTCTGTTACATTCCGTGGCTCTGGCCAGTCCCTGATAGCCCTGATCTTCTCCTCGTGGACTCTCACCCCGTCCACTCCTATGATGTGTCCCAGATACAGCATCTCCGTCAATCCAAACTCACATTTGGAGAGCTTGGCAAAGAACTGCTGCTCCTCCAAAATGTGCAAGACCGTCTCAATGTGCTGGAGATGCTCCTCCCAAGTCTAGCTGTAGATAAGGATATCATCAAAGAAAACAAGCACAAACTTCCTCAGATGATCCCTGAAAATGTGGTTCATACAAGACTGAAAAGTAGCCGGTGCATTGGTCAACCCAAATGGCATGACCAAAAACTCAAAGTGCCCATAATGACACCTGAAAGCAGTCTTGGGAATGTCCTGTTCCCTCATGCGTATCTGATGGTACCCGGACCTCAAATCAATCTTTGAGAAGAATCGTGCTCCTCTCAACTCGTCCATCAACTCATCGATCTTGGGACTGGGCACTGCTTCTTCGTGGTCTTCTTGTTCGTGGCCCCGTAATCATGCAACACGCAATGTGTCATTCTTCTTCACCACACTCATCGAAGAAGCGAAAGGTGTCAGGAACAACAGGCCCATGGGCCAAGACACTGAATGGCCCGTTCTATCTCGTCTCGATAGGCTTTGGGATGCCTATACGGTGTGGTGATCACCGCCTGTATCCCCTGCTCCAGCTCGATCGTGTGCTCAAACCCCCGATCCGGTGGCTGTCCTGGCGGAATGTCTCCAAAAACTACTGCATATCTGTCGAGAATAGTCTGTAGATCAGGGTGCACCGTCCGTCCTGTATCTACTGCCTCCGAAGCCCGCAACTCTACCGCCCACTCTATATCTCCCTTGCGGAATGTCGCCTCCATGCTGTGTGCCGATACTGTCTGGGGTGGATATGTGTTCTGCCCTCGTATCTTCTCATGCTTCCCCGTCTTGGGATCATCCCACTCCATCTCTAGGGCCTTCCAATCCGTCGTGACTTTCCCCAGAGTAATAAGCCACTGGACCCCCAATATCACATTGGTGTCCGGAATGTCCACCACAAAGAAGTGATCGGTCAATGTATAAGTGCCCATCGTTACTGACAATTCTGGTACATATCGAGCACATGCCATGGTCTGATCTCCTGGTACCAAAACAGAAAACCCATCAAAGCTCTCCGTTGGTATGCCTCTCCGTGCGACCATCTGGGCATCAATGAAGTTGTGGGTGGCCCCACTGCCGACTAAGACCGAAACCCGCTGTCCGCGCACTGTCCCTCGTACGCGCAATGTCAGATACTTGGGGACTCCTCGTAATGCTGCTAGAGCTCCCCCAGTAGGTGCGAATGATGCCCCACCTGCATCGGGTGGCGGAGGTGGTAAGGTACTCTGCGCTGCATAACATCCTCCTGCCTCCTCATCATCCACCTCATCCTCTTCCCCGCTGCTCTCGGAGAAGACCTCTATGAAATGTGCCTTCCCTGCCGTACATTTGTGTCCCGGTGCCCACGGCTCCTGGCAAGTGAAGCATAATCGCTTCCGCCTCAGCTCTCTCCTGGCCTCATCATCAAACTGTCCTCGTCCCGGATTCGCCTTGGGAGGCGGAATCCTCGTGTCCTTACCCTTAGGCTGGAAAGCCTGTCTCTGGGGATAAGGTGGCCGAGTCCTGGGCAAGACATCCTGTAAGTCACGAGCCCTACTGATAGCATCCTGTAGTGTAGCCGGTTTGTTCGACCGGACTAGGCCACGAAGTGGCTCTGACAACCCCTCCACAAACATATAGACCATCCGAGCTGTCGATAAGTCAGGTACCATCACTGAAACCCTCAAGAAGTTTGAGATGTATGCCTCTGCACTCCCAGTCTGTCTGAGCTTGGTCAGCTCAACAAAATGCTGCTCCGGATCCCTCCTGTCAAAACGCTCCACCACTCTCCTGGTGAACTCAGCATATGTCGTCACTGTGGAATGTCCCAGTGTTGCCATCCCATGAAACCACCAGTCCTGGGCCTCACCCTCTAAATGCAATGCAGCCATCTTAATGGCCTCCCTCTCTGGCATCTGGTTAAGCTGAAAATAGATGTCCAGCTTCTCCACCCAGGACCTTGCCGTAGTCTTCTGCGAACCATCAAACATCGGCAAATGGAATTTACTCGCTGCACGGTGACTATCACGGTGGGATCCACGTCCCTTGTGTTGGTGCTGCTCCTGCTCATGGGCTTTGACGCCACATCGGTACTGGAAATAGCGCTCTAAGGGGAAAGCATCCATGAACGCCTGACCTAGGCCCTGCCATTCTGCAAAAACGGCCGCATATTGAGCTGGACCCACATCTCTTGGTGCTGTCGACCCCTCGTCCTCTACCGGAAAGGTAGGCATGGTGGGTCGCGTGGGTGCGGGATTGACCCTCTGTGCACCTCCCCGCACTCCTGTCCCTGTGTCTTCGGTTGTGAATGTGGGCATATAGGGTCTCTGCGCTGTCACAATGGGAATAGCGTCTGGTATGTAGCGAGACACGCCCGATCCTTCTCCCACCTGGAGAACCCTAGGGGGTTCTCTCTGTGCTACCTCTACAGCTGCAATCCTCTTGGTTACATCCTGTACGTGATGGATGAGTGCATCCAACTTCTCGGCTATGTCTGCCATCGGATTCCGCTGCTCTGTCTCTGGATCTGTTTCAGGTGGCTCCTGATCAGAATCACTTCCCCCAAAGAGACTCTTCCGATGGATGTAGGGGTTATCCCTGGTCGTCATAGACTGCTAGCACCACAGGCTGAGCCAGATCTATGCTCTGATACCACTGTAATATCCCCAAAGGGAAATAACCAGTAATAAACAGAAATATGCCAGACAGATATAGAAAACACAATGCTGAACCAAATCATGGAACCAATACACATAGAATGCCAGAAAACTGAGCCATTTTATTAATCTGAAAGTACATAGAGAGGAGTACAGGAAAATCAGAATAAATGCACCTATCCTTGCCCTAGGCAAGTGGAGGCCCTCTCAGACAAATGATGGCTACAACAAGGACAGCGTCCTAGCTGGCTGAGGACTGCTCTGAAGACTGAAGCTGGACTGCACTGGAACTATGAGCTGAAGACCAAAAGATAGCTGATATCAATACTCCAAACCCTCACCAATGAAAACGCTGTCTCTACTAGTGACAGCGCTGGAACAGATGTGGTGCTGGTCACCAAAACCCTCCAGATGAAAAGCTCAGCTCCTCAAGGCCAAAAGCGCTGTCCAGCCACCGCCATGACCACATGTCGAATCGGCGTCCTCCAGATGGATCGGCGTCCTATGTACCCGAATCTGCCGGATGAAGCCTACAATCCGGATACGCGTCATCCCTCCGGACTCCGTCCTCCTGCAGAGCTACGCACTCTCTCCTCGGAATGGCAGATGCGGCAATATCTCTTCGGTCTGCAACTGCAAGGGCTGGATCGATGTTATCTCCCGGTCTAAGTACTGAATCTGTAATCTCTCCTGTTGAATCTTGTAATCTCCCAAGCTGGATCCTAATGCTATCTCCCAGATCACCCTCAGGACGGATACGCAAATTTCTGCTCAGATCTACTATCTCCAAGGCTGGATCTATCAATGTGCCTTCCTCCTCACAGTACGAGCGTTTTCCCCCATCGAATCCCAGGTACACGTCCTCCGGAGAATCTCGTCCTCCTCTCGAGGCTGATCGGCGTCCTCTTTCTCCTACAGGGCAGGCGTCTCTTCTTCTCGGATGCAACGCGACCCTGCAAGAGGGCTTCTTCCTCTCCAAATCTCCACCTGAAACGGCTACCAATTCCCACTGAAACTGAAGGTTGTTACTCAGAAAATAACCTTACTAGGGCGGGCACTCGAAGTCCCCCGAAGCTAAGGGTGAAACCAGAAATAACCTTACCAGGGCAGGCACTCGAAGTCCCCCGAGGCTAGGGGTGAGATCTCCGACCGGAGACACTCGGTTGCACTAAACAGTGCTGCAGACCGACTAAACAACCGGCTTGCTGAAGCAGACAGAAGTCTAGCTCTCAATATCAATATAAAATCATGCCTGTCCAAATGAGGTGAGAACCCCACCTTTTATAGTGCTAAACTCCCTCCAAAACCTTAACTGCATCCTTCACTCTCCTTTGACCTGCGCAGTTTACCTTGGGTCAGCCTGATGCCTCCCCATCATATTCATGTGGACCCCCAAGGCCCCCTCTCTAAGTTATAACGTCAATCTACTAGGGAAAGAACACTTTATTTATAAAGTGAGGTGACTAAAGTGAGGTGATCCCTCTTATTTCTCACTTTATTTATTATTTCTAGCTAAAGCGGCAAAATAAAGCAAAAATGAAATATTCCAATTAGCAAGGCTAATTGGGAATATTAAATGATCTCGGTCCAGATGAGATCCTTAGCTTTAATAAGGGAAATATTTCCCTTCAATTTCTCCTTGAGTTCTTTGATTTCTTCCTTAGCTTTTTGTAGCTTTTGTTCGTTCTCATTTGCCTTTCCTTCCCATCCTTGCATCAACCTAAGAACTTTGGCCAATTCAAACTGGGCCTGTTTGCAATCTCTCTCCGCCATTTTTAATTCTGTGTTCAGCTGAACAACACAGCTTAATGATTGTGGCTCCTATGAAATTAAAAATCAAAAGGTACAGTACGTACAGTATGGTTTTGGATTCGATTTTGTAAGGTTATAGCGATCCTTTACCTTGTCAAGCTCCTCGTCCTTCTTTATCAATTTGTTGTCGTAGTTCCTCTTTTTCCTTTTCAACCTCGCTACTTGGTACATACAACGAATGCTCTGCAGTGGCAGCATTTATTTTTTCCATAATGAAGATATTTCGATTCTCACTCTTCATAAGTTTTTTGAATTGCGCTTTTATCATTTGGATCAACCCCAATTTTCATTATGATTTTCAATCTTCATTCGATGATTGTGCCTCAGCATTGGCTTTTCCTGCCATTTGTTTGACCACCTTAGCAAGCACTCTTCTGTCTTAATGTAGACGATGTAGTCTTATAAAATCATTGATCCATTGACACCATTTGCATGTGAAGATTCATTTTGTCCCACAAGGAGATCTTTTTCACGTCCATGACTATGTTCAACTCCTTAAAGCTACCTGAAGGTCCTAGGGACATTCCTGTCGGATGCGACAGCGCCATCTTAAACTGATCTTTCTCCAGGTCCATCACAGTCAACAGTCTGGTTTGGTCAGTAGGTATATGGTGCTCTGCTTGTGCTTCTATATTGGTCTTTATTCTTTGGTTCTTTTCTTCAATTTGTGAGAACACCTGCTTCATGGAAGGAGCCTTTTCCAAATGAAGTTCCTGTCTACTAGGAGATGAGGGGCCACCTTGTTCTTCACTGACCTGGAGAGTAAAACCAGGTAAATTGGAAGAATGATCTTCTGCTAATTTAGTCCTTTTCTCCCCTCGGGGTTCCTCATCATCGATCTCAATAACATCATCTCTTCTTCTTTTGCTCATTATTTCCAATATTGCAGGTGTTTGGATACTGATCCTTGATGAACTTGGCCCTCCTGGATTAGCCAATTTCTCTAAATCAGGTTTACTCACATGAGTAAAAGCAACATACCCATTCTAAACCATTTTTTGTGAAATAATCCCATGTGGATCATAGGCCCATTTCTCTCCCAGCCAACAGCCATGTTCCTTCCATCTATCATGATACCTCCTCGATATCTCCTCGGAAGCTTGCCTTGTGTTAACAACGAAAGGGCCTACACTCAAGGGCAACTTGCTTCCATTAATCCTTTCTTCATAGGAAGAAAATGAACTTGATCCACATTAAGACTTTGCCTTATAAATTCCAAGGCAAACAGTCCCATGGGAACAAATGTTGGAATCCTATAAGGCTCGATACTGACTCCATATAGCCTTATTTTAGAATAATCTTAAAAAACAAACCAGTCTCCATATTTACAATTAGGTCCTAATTGCAAGAACTCCTGGGCCTTTGGTAGGAAGCACGGAAGCAGAGTTCCATTAAGAAGTTTATAAGCAGTGGTCATGAAATGGTCCACAAGTTATGCGCAGAAGCAGATTCTCTTCTCTTCGACCATATCGATTCCAAAGCAAGCCATTGTTTATTTTTATTACTATCCATTATATTCAAACCAACACTCATGAATTATTTAACATTCGATATAAAAATACCTAGACATACCAATGAGGAAATACGAAATAACACATTAATGGAGAGCAATCAGTAAGGTGCCCACTTCTTGCAATTGGATGAGATCGGCTACCTGGTTTCATCACGAGAGCGAACATCCCCAGGGCTGCCTTGTCAATCTCGCAATCATCATTTCTCCCCAAAATCTCCATAATACAGCTAAGAACTGGCCTGTATTGAACATTAAATGCCTCCAAACTGAAATTTCCTGATTCGAATTGAGTCTTCTCTGGACTTGATACCAAAACGACATGCAGCAATTAAACTCCTCATTTGAAAGCTCCTCGAAATATTGAATCAACGAATCTTCAGAGAACTGTAAAGGAGAATCATCTTAAAACATAATGCGACGCATTAATTGAGTTGAAACACACTTAAAATATTTTCCCCTTGGGAATTCATAACAAAACACTTGCCGAGGTACATAGACGAAACTAACCAAGAAATAAATTTGGGAAGGACATGAGTTTTTGGGATGCAAGCAGCTAACACTCCCGAACTTTGCATAGTAGAAAACATAGGTGACTTGTCGGTGTTCAGGGTTACTTGATAATGCAAGAGAGGATGGTTTACGGATGACACGGTATCATGAACGTCTTTCTCGCTATCTAGGAGGGGACTGAGACTGGACAAACCAGACAATGATGTTCGCTTGGCCATGATTGACAAGAATTTGAAAACAATTCAAAACACTGAATAGCGCAAAGGTGTCAGGACGCGGGTTAAACAGGGCTAACAGACACAAAAAAATCATAATAGGACAGAAAAACCCTTTTTATAGATTGTGAGAATCATAATAAATGCACTGGTGACGTGGAAGAACAGCAAACAGTGAATGACAACGTGCTTGCCACCTCGACGGATGACGTAATGCGGGGGGTCTGTGAGTACGGCGGAGAATTCCTATCCATACCCCCCGCAATTAATCAGGGCCGTCGATCGTCATTTTTTAAAGATCTGACCAGTCAACTGCGGGGGGTTGGGTTTTGATAACCGCCGGGCTAATTGACCCCCCGCAATTGCATATCACAATTTTTCTTTGCGTGATTGTAACTTCCGCTCCGGAAGTTGCTCGAGCTTTATCTTTAATACAAACATATCAACCTAAGGTCAGCCCGCTCCATGTATCAAAATATAAATGGAAATATATTGCATTCCCTCTTTTTGTTTTATGCTAAAGTATAAAAACCTTATACTATAGCATATTTTCAGATCCTTATATACTTTTTTTTAAATTTTCTTTTCAAAATTTCAAAAATGAAACATAAAAAAGGATATGTAGATACTGATCCACAACAGAAGGAACACTTGGTGAAGCAGCGCTTGGAAACCTCACTAATAAACAACATTGATGGAAGGTAGTCATCAAGATCAAGGGTCATCATTCAATGATCCATATGGAAACAGGTGCTCACATTTTTCTAATGGAGTTCTCTATGTGTTCTCTGTGATTTAAACTGGCCTAATCTGAGAAGATTCTATGCTACAGAATTCTGGATTAGGATGTGATGACATATTAATGAAGCAGGTCAATGGAATGAAGTTCTTCATTCTAGTAAAATTGCTATAGGATGACTCAAAGGAAAAAGGTACGAGGTACATATATTTATATGCTGACACTGGATGTTGTGAAGTCATGACATATGGTTGCAAGTAATGGACTTCTATCTTTAGAAGAATGATCAAAGAAAAGATGATCTCTTCCATTACACAAGTTGTCACTATCAGATGAATTCAACATAATATGTCCTCATATGGAATATGAGGTGATTGTATACACTCAAGGAATTGGAAATTGGAAGTTCCTAGGAATGAAGATGTGTGGAAAAAGAAAGGAAGAGATCATGAAGTGCAACCATGTCAATAGGCGATTATCATCCAGAAACCAAGAAGATGTGACTAGGAGATCTCTTGGGAGGATATGTAAACTCTGATAGAAGTCTGGTAAAGAAGAAGACCCTTGACAAGACATATCTTTAGGAGATGTGTCAATCTGACTAGAGGATGTCGTGCCTACAGGAAGATGTCTTGGTGAAAGATCATCACTTAGGTAACTTTTGATTTAAAAGTTCATATGTATATGTTTATCTGGATGAATTTATGCAGGGTTTCCAATCATGTGAAAGGATGTAAGATCCTTGGGAGATGGTTCGAAGGAAAGCAACATGGCATAAAGGTGGACCAGATAAGGAACTACAATGAATCACTTTCTGATAGTTGACATGACTCATGGATGAAAGTGATGGATGATCTGTGCCTTATGAAGCCAAAGGTTAAAGATTCCTCAATATCGAAATCCATGACATCGAGGGGAGGAATTCTTCATGAGCAGCTGGGTGTCTCACCATTGCTGCTGCATGTCCCTGGTTGAGAGGGAGCTTGGTGATAAGTTTCCTGCATGGAAGAAACTTGAAGTATGTCCTTCCTGAGTTAAGAGGGAGTGACGTATATGATTCTCTAATAAATATTTCATGCACTAGACCAAGACTAACAGCTGTAAGTCTCAGTGAAGGCCATGTGCAGAGAATGGATAGACACATCATTTTGGTCTTCACTTGGGAAGACAAAATGGAGGATTGGGTAATCATCTAGCATTCAATACTCTTTGAGAATGTGATAGGGCATTCAAGATAAGAGTGATGGGGACGATATTCTTTGAGGGTTGGCTACCCAAGAGCAGAATAGTCCAAAAAGGTCATACTCTGGGAACACCTGGGTGGAGTATGTACCTTGGAGAGACAATGACTATGGTGTTTATAAGTCATGTGTCTCGCTAGCATTGTATCCCATTGACTCGTTGAGAGATGTTGTTGTTAGTTAAGGCCTTGCACTAGGACAATGTTAGTTGATATGATGCTATACGGTGGTGAGATTTTATTTGTGTATTTTGAGGTAGCATCAGTGTGCTCTAGCTCCCAAACTTTGTGTGGAGGGACTAGAGTACAACTTTTGAATCTACAAGACCCATAAATGGTTGGGCAAATTTCATACGGTTTGGGAGATATTATATTGAGTGAGTATTTAATGTATTTCCTAAGTTAAAACTTAGGAAAATAAAATAATTAAAGTGAATTTAATTAAACATGTGATGAAATTATCTTAAGTCACACGGATCAAGCTTTCTTTTAATCTAAGCCATTGATTAAAGATTTAATCTTGGTTGTTGATTTGTCAATGAAAAAAGTATAAGGAAAGGCTTGGGGCCATTTGTAAAACACACATGGAGGCAGAGCACTGAATCTAAGCTGAGATTCTAGGGCGGGGTTTGCTAAGAATCCTCAAAAGTGTTCCAGTTGCAGAGAGGGGAATTTAAACCAAGGGGATGATCTGATCCCGAGGTCTAGAATACACAAGAAGCAGAGAAGAGATCAGCAAGGACAGCAGCGACAAAGGCAGCAGCAACAGCATCTTTCAGGGGCAGCGCTGGGGTTTCTAGGCCTAGATCTAGCTGAGTTCTATAAATCCCGTTTGAGGGAGTGGATCAGTCAGTATTTTTGGTCTTAGATCAGCCAGGAGCTGCAGATCTAGAGTTTTCTCTGTAGGTTTTTCCAGATCTGGAAACCAGAGTTGTGTGTTCAGAAATATTCTTAATAATAGAACCCTCTAGCAGTCAGAGACCGGTTTTCCCACATTGGGTTTTTCCGAGGACAGTGTGTCCAGAAATAACTGTGTCACTGTGTCTATGTGTGCATATGCTTATTCTAGATCTGAATTGGTAGAGATCTGTTATGTGTTTTGCTTTGATGTTAACTTGAATTTATTCAAGTAATAACTTGTATAAGTAGGAGACGCTTAACCAAATTAACAGTAATAATTTCTGCATAAGAATTAAGATTCAGAAATTTCTACATGGTATCAGAGCGATTGCAGATCTGAAGGGGCAACGCAGTTGACAAGACGAGAAAATCTGACATGAACCAAGGGAAGGGTTGTTCATGCAACCAAAAGGACTCACACAATCCTCCAGAGCATGCAGAAATGCAGAGGGAACATGACATGAAAGTGTTGGCATCCAGACTAGAGGAGGATCTTGCATGTGTGTCAACCACAGCTCCTCCTGATGTTTGGTATATGGACAGTGGAGCATCTGCTCACATGACGGGGGTTTGAGAATGTTTTTTGAGTTATCAAGAGGACAGATGAATTTCCAAATAACTATGGGAAACAAAGGAAAATGTACCCCCAACGGGAGAGGTACCGTAACTTTTTAGACGAATGATGGCCACAAGATTCGAGCCACGAATGTTCTGCATGTACAAGGGTTGGGGATGAACTTACTCTCGGTGTCTCAACTTCAAAACAAGTGCTATGATGTATACTTTATTCAAGACAAAGTATATGTCAAACATCCTAACTAGAGTAAAAAGGCACAAATTGGAGTAAGGAGTCACAAGTTGTATAAGCCTCAGCTTGAATCTCTAGTGGCCCTGATCGGCAGTACAGACGACAGAGATCTGAATGAGTTATGGCACAGAAGGATGGGGTATCTACATCATGGAGCCTTGGGGATTCTCAAAAATACTGTCATAGGGGCTCTTGAACTCGGCACAAAGAAAAACGATATTTGCAAAGGATGCGTACTAGGGAAGTATGCTAAGGCAGCGTTTCCAAGGAGCAGCAGTAGAGCCAAAGGTGTATTAGAGTTAATACACTCTGACATCTACGGTCTGATGTCTACAACAGCTCTTAGTGGGGCAAAATATTTTGCCACCTTCATTGATGATTATTCCAGGAAAACTTGGATCTATTTTCTGAAGACCAAAGATGAAGTCTTTAATCGGTTTAAAGATTTCAAAGCATTGGTGAACTCTACAGGAAAGAAGATCAAGAATTTAAGGTCAGATAATGGTGGAGAATATATCGATAAAGACTTCACAAATTTCTGTGCGCAGGAAGGCATCAAGAGAGAGTGGACAGCTCCCTACAGTCTAGAACAAAATGAAGTTGCAAAACGGAAGAATCGGACCATAATAGAAGCTGCAAGGGCAATGTTGTACGACCAGGAAATGCCTAAATTCTTATGGGCAGATGCCTGCAACACAGCAGTCTATATTTAGAACAGAGTTCCAAATAGGGCTTTGGGGAAGGTGACTCCCGAAAGTGTGTTCACAAGCAGCAAGCCTAAAGTGAGCCACATCAGGATATTCGGCAGCATAGCATACTGCCATGTTCTAGAGGAAAAGAGGAAAAAACTGGATCAAACTGCAGAAAAGAGTTTTCTGATGGGCTACAATGAGAATGCAAAGGCATACCACATCTATATTCCAGAGAGCAAGAAAGTCGTCGTAAGAAGGGATGTAAAATTCCTTGAAGAAAGAGCCTTTAGGAAATCTCGAGAGATGGCCACAGATACGCAGATTGAGGAAGATCCACTGGTACAGCCTCAACGACCTCTGGAGGAGAGGTCTAGTGCCTCTCCTAGGCACATTTGTTCTGAAGGAAGCTCCTCCGACGAAGAACAAGAAGAAGAACAAGTGAGACCCCCACCACTGATGGGAGACCGAACAGAGAACTCCAACAGATTCTTAGAGAGGCAGAAGGATTTGTTGGAACACCTAGAGAAGGGAAGAGGATAAGGAAACAACCTGACAAATATCAAGCACTGGTAGCTCAGGTTGGAGAGCCCTCTACCTTTCGGGAAGCAGCTCAGCATCAGGTATGGGTAGATGCCATGGTGGAGGAGTATAGCTCCATCATGACAAATAATGTCTGGGAAGTAGTCCCTAGACCACAGGACAGATCTGTTGTAGGATCCAGGTAGATCTACAAGATCAAATATGCTGCAAAGGGTAGCATAGAGAAATTCAAAGCAAGATTTGTAGCAAAGGGGTTTGCCCAGAAAGAAGGCATTGACTATGAAGAAACCTTTACTCCTGTAGCACGGTACACTTCTATCAGATCCATTATCTCTTTGGCAGCGCAGATGGGATGGGAGATTCACCAGATGGATGTCAAGACTGCGTTCTTGAACGGTGTGATAGAGGAAGAAGTGTACATGGAGCAGCTAGAGGGCTTCGAGACACATGAGCAGAAGACTCATGTTTGCAGACTTAAGAAAGCCTTGTATGGCTTAAAACAAGCCCCCAGGGCATGGTATGGTCAGATTGATGGCTACTTGCAGAAGATGGGGTTCATCAAGAGTGACGCAGATCCCAACTTATACTACTTGAGAGTAGGAGATGAGCCACTTATTCTTGTTTTGTATGTGGATCACTTGTTTTTGATTGGGTCATCCAAGCTCATCATGGACTGCAAAGAGAATATGGCAATGGAATTTGACATGAAGGACCTGGGACGGATGCACTATTTTCTTGGGTTAAAAGTTTGGCAGCATGAAGGGGAAATTTTCCTAGGGCAAGGAAGATACACAACAAAGATTCTGAAAAGATTCCAGATGGAAGATTGTAGACCCATGGCCACGCCAATGATCACTAACTGGAAGAAGATAGACACATCAGAGGATGATGAGGCTAATCCCACCTTGTACATACAGCTCATCGGGTCATTGATGTATCTAGTCAATACAAGACCAGACATCTACTATGCAGTGAATACCCTCAGTCAGTTCATGGTGGAACCAAGGAGGGCTCACTGGGCAGTAGCGAAACATATTCTCATATACTTAAGAGGGATAGTCTAGTATGGGCTAAAGTACACAAAGGAAAATGAAATTCAGTTAAGTGGGTTCACAGATGCAGACTGGGCTGGAAGCACAGTAGATCGGAAAAGTACCAGCGAGTACTGTTTCAGTCTCGGATTAGGAATGACCTCCTAGTGTAGTAGGAAACAAAAGTTTGTAGCACTAAGCTCAGCCGAGGCAAAGCACATGGCAGCAAGCATGGCTTCGTGTGAGGCCATATGGCTCCGCAAATTAATTTTGAACATACTTAAGAAACGAATAGAGCTGACGAAGATCATGTGTGATAATCAAAGTTGCATCAAGCTCTCTGAGAATCCTGTGTTTCATGACCGATTGAAGCACATTGACATTCAGTGTCACTTTATCCGAGACTATGTTCAGAAGGGAGTAGTACAGTTACGATACACTCTTACAGGTGAACAAGTAGCAGACATTCTCACAAAGGCTCTGAATAAGGTTAAGTTCACTTACTTCAGAGAGAAGATGGGAATGATCGAGAACCCCTCCCACTAGAGGAAAGGGTGGTCTTCTGAAGAAGAGGGAGCTGCAATACAGTGGTTGCAGTGGCAGTGACAGAGTCATGGGCAGAAGTCCAGAATGGCAGTAGAAGTGCAGAGTTGAGTGGCAGGAGGCCAAGCTTCAACAGCACAAAACCTGTGCCCAAAATCATGTAATGCATGAGTGTGATGTATTGCTAGAGGACACCCTTGATGCTAAGAGGGAGTGTTGAGATTTTGTGTATTTGGGGTAGCATCAGATGTGCTCTAGCTGCCAAACTCTGTGGAGGGACTAGAGTACACTAGATCTACAAGACCCATAAATGGATTTGGGAAATTTCATCTGGTTTAGGAGATATTAAATTAATTAATTATTTTAATGTATTTCCTAAGTTAAAACTTAGGAAAATAAAATAATTAAAGTGAATTTAATTAAACATGTGATGAAATTATCTTAAGTCACACGGATCAAGCTTTCTTTAAATCTTAGCCATTGATTAAAGATTTAATCTTAGCCGTTGATTTGTCAACGAGAAAAGTATAAAGGAAAGGCTTGGGATCATTTGTAAAATACACATGGAGGAAGAGCATTGAAGCGAAGTTGAGATTCTAGGGCGGGGTTTGCTAAGAATTCTCAGAAGTGTTTCAGTTGCAGAGAGGGGAATTTAGACCATGGGGATGATCTGATCCCGGGGTCTAGAATACACAAGAAGTAGAGAAAAGATCAGCAAGGACAGCCCAGAGAAAGGAAGCAGTGGTAGCAGCAGACGACAGCAGCAGCAGTGTCTTTCATGGGCAGTGCTGGGGTTTCTAGGCCTAGATCTGGCTGAGTTTTGTAAATCCCGTTTGAGGGGATGGATCGGTTAGTATTTTTGGTCTTAGATCAGCCAGGAGCTGCAGATCTAGAGCTTTCTCTGTAGGTTTTTCCAGATCTGGAAACCAGAGTTGTGTATTCATAAATATTCTTAATAATAGAACCCTCCAGCAGCCAGAGACCGGTTTTCCCATGTTGGGTTTTTCCAGGGACAGTTTGTCCAGAAATAACTGTGACACTATGTCTATGTGTGCATATGCTTATTCTAAATCTGAATTGGTAGCGATCCGTTATTTGTTTTGCTTTGATGTTAACTTGAATTTATTCATTTAAAGATCTGAATTGGTAGAGATCTGTTATGTGTTTTGCTTTGATGTTAACTTGAATTTATTCATTTGATAAACGTTTCTACATACAGAGGCGATTGCCAATCTGATTCTTCTTATGAGATTGTTTAGTTTGAAAGTGACCATGTACCTGCATGAATACCTCCCTACTTAAGAGGGAGTGTTGAAAAGTGTAACTAGGATCGGTCTTCATATTGACTATGTATTTATGTATTTATGTAAAGAAGAAGACAAAGATAATAAAATGTACTTTTGTTATGCTTGCTTCATGAGTTTCATCGGCAAGGTTTTATTATAGGTCAATAGACTTCTTCTTGATGTCTATTAGGATTTGCATTCTAATTATAAATGTATTCAAGAGTTATGTATATGAAGTGTCCAGTCAAAAAGGATATGCTCCAAGACCTTGTCATCTAACTGTGAAGGAATGGCTCAAGACAGCCCTCATTAACACTGGAAAATAAGCCCTCCAAGTCGACCTATGTACAGTGGTAAAATCGGCCTACAAAGCAGATTGTAGGGTCGGCCTAAACAGTGAACTATATATTAAAGGTCCTGCAGCTCATTTGATCGTCAAGTTTTTGCGGATCAGTCTGAAGAAGTATACGGACAAGTCTGAAGGGAGTTCGATGAAAAATGTGAGATAAAGTATGTGAATAAATGCGTAGCAAGGACTATGGCTAGTCCATAGTAATGAGCATTCGGAAAAAGTCTGAGATATTCGGACTACTCTACAGGAAGGCATTCGGATGACATATTGTGATACAATGCGAAGTTAGAACACTGAAGTTTGATGCGTAGTCTATGGTTATGGTTTGATGTGGAGTCTAAGAGTTATGGTAAGTAAACTATATTTGAATTGTTGTGCGAGAAAAGAAGGAAGGTAAATCTGTGATTTACCTTCCTAACTACAGTACGTAAAAGAAAAGTAATATATCTCCAGGGAATAAGGCTTCAAGGATATGCGAAGTAAAGGATAAGGTCTCGAGTGACCTTGTCTCCAAAATCTGAATAAGCGAGAAGAAGTGTTTGGGTAATCAAGACTAAATCAAGGAAGATAGACTTAGAGACTGAGTTCTCTAGTGTTGGTGCAGGATAGTGCAGGTTGGTGCAGAAAAGAAGGATTAGCTTTGGAGGAAAACAAAGAAGCAGTGGCAAGGTCTTGGAGACATACATACGTCAAGGGTCTAAGTCTTGGTCATGGTACTTGTCATTTGAAAGTCTATAGGAAGAATTCCTTGTGGGTTTTCCTCTCCAAGAGGGAGAGGTTTTGGCCCGCCCTGGCTTGAAGAGCCTACATTTGTGTCTCTTGTGTTTTTGGTAATTGACTTGATGAAAAATGTAATAAGCTAAGAAGAGAATAGATAAGTAAAGTAAGATCACAAGTAATTATCAAGAAGAGAATTTGAATTAATCACCACCCTACCAAATTCTCAACAAAAATTACAGTCTGCACAGAGGGGTTGAATTTCGGCCCAAGGTAGCTAAACAAAGGGCCAAAATTTGGTCATGAAGTTGCCTAAAAAAACCAATCAACGAGCCAATCAAAACCTTCAGTCAAAGCATGCAGTCAACACCAGTCAACGAGCCAGAACAGGGACAAAATCTCAATCAAACAAAATCAAGATATCTCTACAACCTTCAGCCCACCAAGGAAGTTAAAACCTCAAGCAAACAGATGCCAAATAGTCCAAGTCAATGAAAGCAGATAAGGTTCTCCTTCAGATTCCTTCACATGAGTGAACTCGATCTCTTGTTATTTCAGATCAGATGTGATGATGTGATGTGTGTCCAAATGAGGCTCAACGAATCTTTATTTATATGATATTAAATAATGTATATATTATAATGGTGGTATCCATATTAAGTATCCCACTCGACATATTCATCATACTTTGGTGAGTTAGGTATTTACTTCACAAATCAATTCGTTACCCTATACTTCGCACGTTCAATATTGACTAGTAGGTATACTAGTGCAGTACATGTGTTGCATACATATGCAGCTATCATATGCATGCCACGTATGCGTGCTAATATTCACATTTTCTTTGTAATTCAATGGGTCATTACCAATGCTGCACAAAGCGAGGACTTTTTTTGGAAGCGGATACGCAGAAGCGTCATTTCCCAAAAATCTAGGAAGCGAAGTGTCTCGGAACCGTCTACTATATATATATATATATATATTTATATTTGCATTTATATTAGAAAAAAACATCCAAAATACCAAACTAGTTGTAGAAGATATGAAAACATGCATATTTGTATGCAAATGAATATAGATATGGCATCCATTGTACATCAATGGTTGATTATTCGAGCATCAACCATCCAGATTGTAGATTATTCTCCTCTTGTCTCGCCTTTGCCTCTACCTCGATTGTCTAGAGATATTAGTCAACATTTCCCAATTTTAATCAAACTACCTAATCCAAGCCTTAAAATATGGTGGAAAAAGCTTAACATGCTTAATCAATGATTTTGACTTGATTGAAAGGTAATTTTTTGCTAAGGCCACAACAAAGGAATTCAACAATTAACACCACGAACACTAGGGTACATGAGCACATAGAGGTCTTGGTGATCTTGATTAAATGCCAATCGCATACCCTCATACATGATATAATCTAATGAAAAGCCACAATCTCATTGATCCTGAATTCCTAAAAATTGTTAAGTCTGTTGAATTTTGAATAGGAAATGAAATTATATTTTCTCCAAATGAAGCCCAATGAGATTGGAACCACTCTCAAACATCCTAAGTCATTTCATGGGAATGTTAAAAATTTAAGTAAAAGGATGAAAACTTAAGTCAAAGAATTTTTTATTTTTATTTTTTAATTTAGAACCCCGCAGAACCGTCCATCTCCCTTTGGATCCATTGGCGATCCGCGCGGATCAGTGCTTGAACCTCCACGGATCCCTAACGGATCATTTTCCGGATTCGTGGATGGGGAATTCAGAATCGCGAATCGGGCTTGGGTTGTTCCAGATTTCCAGGAAGCGCCTCAAAACAACGAAACCGTGGATCTGATTTTTGGATCTGCAGTTCCGTTGGAGGATCGCCCAAGGATCGATACGGGACGCGGTTCCGACCTTGGATCCTTAGGGGGGGGGGGGGGAAGGATCATGCAACACTGGTCATTACAAAGAGGTCATAAATTTGCACTAATTGACTCCCTCATATAAGATCTTGACATTAATCCTAAGATCTAATACCTTGTTGAATGGTTATATCGATTAAATTGGTAATTCAAAGGGATACTGGATTTTGGAATTCCTTGTTCTTACACAATTACATTAAGATCTAAATTGCTACACATCTAATTGACATTCAAATATTTGGTTAATTGCTAATTATGCTTAAAGAACATCTAAATTTTGAGCAATTTCTTGTTGACATCCTTTTTCATTCATGTAATTGCTTATAAGAACCTTGGTTGAATGTTCTTGGTAACAAGTACTCTAACTCTCTTTCTTGCCATTATTGCCATTTTTGTTTTATGGTTGATATCTATTGTGAATATTTGGCATATTGGTGATCTTTTCTTTAAGACCATGTATCTTGTGGTTATTTTATCTCTTGGTTATCTTTGCATCTTGTGGGCACTAGTGAAATTGACCACTCCTTGTGCTTGAGATTGTCTCTTATTCAGTGATAAGTATTCTTTGTCATAAGATTCTCATAACTAAGTACTTAAGATTATAAACAATCTTACCTCAAGAACACTCTATCATCTTGCATTGCATTCTAGACCTGGACTTGCATTAATTAACTTACCTCCAAGCATAAATTTGGTTGATAGAAAGATAGGGCCACCCTTCATCTTATAGCTTGCGAAGGATAGATCCTCTCTAGTGGTTAAAACGGTGACCTTGCAGTCGTTAGAGCCATAGCCTCTGCAGCGTCAAAGGCACTGGGTACGTTAGATTTCAAGGAGAGGTATCGTTTTTCTTGCTTCACCTTGACTTCTCTCTGCCACCTACTTTAGAGACTAGCCTCAAAATAGCTAAGGATTTAGGGATTTACTTAGTTAGGCATATAATTAAAATTAACCAAGATCTTGCATTTCACCTAGATCATAGGACTTGCATCTCATATAGGATAGCTAAGCATTCCTCAAGCAGTGATTGTTCATCGGGTCATTTGGTGTTTAATTGATCTAAAGCAAGTAGTTAACTCCATACGGCATTGGCCTCACAAATAATTCAATCTAATCTCATAACTTGCTAAAATCAACCAAGTGGCTAGGCTATTCAATCGTTTCTCACGGACTTGTTGGTTGCTAGTAAATCTTGCATTGTTATCTTCCATAGGGACTACCCCCCATAGCCTGTTGTTAGGAGATAGCTAGAACGGAGAGGTCGAGGATTAGAGTGACAGCCCCTGACCTCATTCGTTCTTGCACCACGCCTGTACGATCTGCACGATAACATTTTCTGGTGCCGTTGATGGGGACCATCTTGTTCTCGGCGCTTCAACGACATTCTCTCATTTCTCATCCTTTTCATTAGCCCGTCAAGCAGCACACAACATTTTCTGGTGTCATTGTGATATTTTCCTTATCTCTTCATCTTTTCATCACCTTATCCTTTGTCCTCTCACTAATATTTTCATCTTCTCTATCTGCACCTTTAGCACCTGGATGTTTTAGTTGGTTCCCTGTTTGGGTGGCGACTCCACTTATTCATCTATTTACAAGAGCTTACTCTAGAAATCCCAGTAGTTTGGTTAACCTCGCTCTTGATCCTAAAAAGGCTCTAAGAGCTCGATTAAACAAATTACATTCTAGTAAGCATTTAGTCTTTTTGGGACAGGAAGCCCTCTCTAATATCCACTTGCTTTTCCCTGATCTTGTAAATCAGGACTTCATGGGTTATTTGGGCCTTGCAGCTTTGCCAACATTCAAGGGACTCCTCACGATCTTCCAGATGATTCTGCTATAAACATGCTTCCGATCTTCCAAGGGAACAATGCAATCAATGTTGATACTCATGTTAAAAGGTTGACCACTTTTCTGCAAAGATATGCTCATGCGACTGCATACAATCATGAGGTTGTCAGAATGAAACTCTTTGTCCTTTCATTAGAAGATGATCATTGCAATGGTTTTAGGACAAGCCTGATAATACTTGACTCCTTGCAAGCTCTTATCGGTGCATTCAAAGACAAAAGAGAGGGAATATATTTGGTCAAAGAACGTAATTCTATGAAGAAAAGGGAAAATGAGATAGTTGAAGAATCTAATCAAAGATTCAATCGTATCCTGAAAAATATGACTCGAGATTACAAGCCACCTAACAAAACAACAGTCGAGCAATATCTCGAGGCCTTTTGTGTTGACACTCAATATGAGATCAGATGTGCCAAGCCTGTCACTTTAGTTGTTGCCTAGAATGTAGCCGAGGAATTAGAAAAGGATACAAAAGCTTCGGCTAAGTCAAAGATCCATGGTTTCAAAGGAGTTCCGGTTAAATATAAGGGAAAAGAAATAAATGAGATAGAGCATGATCTCATTAAAGAGTTAACTCAAATGATTAAGGAAATGAGGGTAGAGCATGCTCGAGAAATAAGTGCCATGCAGTCTAGGCTAATTCAGATGGAATGAAATCAAGCTCAAAATATCCAGCCTAGAAACAACAATAATAATAGAGGAAACAATAATTCATGGCCAAGAAGGAATCCTCCTAATGATCAAAGACCTCCTACACCACTTGAGTCTGCTAGTGTTGTTGACCAACCTATCCCATTTTGCAAACCATGTGAAAGTTTCCATGAAGAAAGTGCATGTGATATTGCTAGATAGATCTTGGATGAAGCAACAAATGAATAGATAAATAATGTAAGTCGGAATTTTTCCAAGGAAGACCGTTGCACAGATATGATTTCTGCATCCTTCATCGTAAATAATTTCAATCACGAAAAAGATCCTATGACTCAAATCTATGGTGAAACTCCATCTCAGGAACAAATTCTAGAGATTGCTAGAAGTAAGGGTTATACTTATTAGAGGAAATGTAAAGACTAGAATAAGAATAAGCAGGTTGCATTTTAAAAATATAGATCAGGATTAAAATTCGATTGGGGTGCATGGATTAACAGTATCAAGATGTTTGTCCCAGTGCTTGAAATTCTGAAAATTCCTTATCAAAGGGTGGCTTTCTTCAAAGCCTTAGGCATGGCTCAACAGGATAATATTAACAATAATCCAAAGGACGAAGAAATTAAGTTGAAAGATCTAATCTGTTATATGACGAATGAGGAACATCAGCCTTTCTTTCTCACATTAGAAGTTAATGATCGATTTCTTCATAATTAAATGTTGGATTCCGGTGCATTAACCAATGTCATGACTAAAAAAGTTATGGATCAACTGAATTTAGGAATCTCAAGACCTTATCACAAAATTTTCTCGATGGATTCTGATAAAGATTGAAGTCCTCGGTGTAGTTAAATATTTACAAGGCTCCTTGGTTGACTATCCATACAAAATCATCACCATGGAAATAGCAATTATCGATGTGCCGGATGTATGGGGAATGCTTCTATCAAGGAAGTTTGCAACTAACTTGGGAGGATCTATTTAGATGGATTTATCACATGCCACTATTCCCACAGCAGCAGGTGGTATGGTCAGAATATACAGGGAAGTCTAAAGAAAATACCATGTTGAGAACGCAAAAAGGCCAAATAACAATCAGGGGATTGAACCACAGGGTCATCCACCACAGTAGAGGATAAATTCATTCAGCCTATATTTCAATTTTCTTCGCCTCATCTCCCATCCCATCTTCCAAGCAGAGAAATAAGGTTTCATTTGGACAGAGATGTGTAACACAGTGATGAAAGTCTTCATCAGCCAAAAAGGATCAAGATTCAACAAAGGACATCTGATAAACAACCTATTGATTTACCTATATGCAAACAAATGTTCCAGATTGTGCAACACAGATGACATCTGATGCCATTGGGCATACTTTGTATAGTATCTCTAACCATGCTCCCTTTCATTTATGTCATTAATGTTGTTTTGTGGTAGCATCGGATGTGCTCTAAGTCTCAAATTTTGTGGAGAGGCTTACACACATGCATTACAAATAACTCAGAAATCGTTTTGGGAAACTCCACCCAGAAACAGTTGTATAAGAAAAAATTAATTATTTTTAATGAGGACCCTAAGTCTAACTTAGGAAATTAAAATAATTAATCAATATTAATGTAAATTGAGGGTGAAATTTCTAGATAAAGCAGATCAAGTCTAATGTAATCTTAGCTATTGATTAAAGATCTAATCTCGGTCGTTGATTTGTCAACGAGAAGACTATAAAGAAAGGCTTGAGGGTCATTTGTATGATACACCGAAAGGATCTAGTTATCGAATTTTCAGACGGAGCAAGTGCTCGAATGAAAATTTCGATCTAAGTAATTCTTGATTGCAGTTGAGGGGCACAGACAGTTTTGGCAGAAGAATCTTCTCCAAGGCCAAGGATTAGCAGCAGAGAGGCAAAGGAAGCCGAAGAGGAGGTTGCGCAGAGGCCAAAGGGAGTGACGGAGCATCCAGAAGGGGTGACGCAGGGCCACACAGGCAACACGCAGAGGAAATGCAATTCCTCAGCAGAAAGTCTCAATTCAGCTGGGGAAACCCAGATCTGAGCCGGGAAGGGCTGGATTGATTTTCCGGAAGGGCTAAAATATCACATAGAAGGGGTGACGCAGTTCCAAATCTGACCCCATGTAGGCATACACAGCTACTACGCAGAGGCAGCGCAAAGGGAGTCGCGGTTTCGTCAGTTCAGCTACTAGATCAGCCGGGACTTGCAGAGTAAGGTATACTCACTGATTTCTTTCTCTGTCGGAATTCTCTGTAACTGATTTGTCCAAAGAGACAATCAGAGTTATATCCAAATTAATTGTTGCTTAATAAATAAAACCCTTAGATCTGTTGCACTGGTTTTCCCACATTCCGTTTTTCAGGGGACGTCTGTCCAAAAAACAACGGTGTCATGTATGTGTGTTATTTTTCTTGCTTAGTTTCTGTTTTCACAAATGTATTTTAATGGGTGAAGGTTGCTTCAATAAATGCTTCGATATTTTAAGAAGTAATCTTTTAATAACTCGTTAAATCAGATTTGCAAGTAAGAGAAGTAGTTCAACTTGTTGCAGTAGGGATTCCAAATATAGGATCTAGGAATTTCACAAGGTATCAGAGCGTGTATTGTGAAACAGGAAGAGCAAATCTAACACAGAGTCGAAGGCCCAAGAGCTGTAGAAAGCAGCAAATTGAATCCCAGAGGGATTGTGCAGTCTAGGCCAGTAGGGTTGAACTTCCAATAAGGTCTCTCTCTGAGTGAGTCGACAGAGAGGTAAGACTTCCAGATCGGAATTTTTGTCGAGACAGAGGGAACAACGCAGAGCTAGTGGGACGTAGTTTCTGCAGGCTGAGTTTGATTTTTTCGAGCAAAAAGTCGTCAGAAGAAGAAGCAACACAGTGAGAGAATTTTCTCTCTCAGGAAGTTCCTAGCCGGGGAATTTCAGTTTTTCCAAGATCTAAGCAGCAAATCTACGAGCTCCATAAGGAGTGCATAAGTCTGTCCAGCACTGCGCAGAGGGAGAAGAAGAGGAGCAGATTCGACAGTTTTGACAGCCATGGCAGCTCACATGCTTAGAGATCAAGACCAGTTGGAGGGAGCCTCCAACTACGTGATCTAGAAGGCAAGAATCTCTTGTCTTCTGGATGAGTACAATCTGAAGCATTTCGTGGATAGCACGGTAGTTGTCCCTACATATCCAAATCCGTTGAAGAAGTACAAGGTTGATATAGCAAAGGCGAAAAGGCTACTCTAGGAAGGATTCAAGGATCAGATAGTGCCCCATATAGCCGGCAAAGATACTACTAGGCAAGTGTGGGAAGCCTTGGCCATACTATATCAGGGATCCTCCGAGCAGCGAAATATGTACTTGGAGCAGCAACTAAGGATGGCCAGATGCAGAATGGGTAGTGCATTATTCCATTCCTGACTAGACTTCAGGAAATCCATGACCAACTTGCAACCATAGGGTCTACCACTTCTCTTACAATGATGGTGAGACTGGCATTGAATGGAGTCACTGATGATTGGCAGATATTTGTCCAAAGTATCCTGGGCAGGGAAACCTTGCCAGGCTGGTAAGAGATGTGGGTTGCTCTTCAAGAAGAAGAGCCAAGGAAAGACTTGGTCAAGTGAAAACTTGACAGTAGCAGTGGCAGTGGAACAACGGTGAACCAGGAGGAGGAAGATGCAGCCCTTGCATCCAAAGAACAGCAAGAGCAATGAAGACGTAAGAAAGACGTCTCGAAGATCAAGTGATTCAAGTGTGGTGAACTTGGTCACTACACTTCCCAATGTCCTTTGAGGCAAAAGGACAAGGATGAGAAGCACGATCCGAAGATTGTAGCCACGAAGATCGATGAGGATGAGTATGCTACGAGTGCTCACGCATCTCCAGGAGGGAGATGGGGAGACATTGAGTTGAAAGTTTGCAAGAACTTTAGCTGGGAAAAATCCTGGAGGAGTCCACCTCTTAGATCACAACCTTGCTATGGGTGCACATGATCAGCAATAGCAAGCTAGAGGAGTTTTCAGTAGATGCAGAGGAATGCAAAAACGAGAGATGCAGTGGTTAGCAGCGCTAACATCTGAGCAACGCAGAGCAAAGTTGCAGCGGCATAGAGGGACGCAGTGCATCAGAGGGACAACGCAGTGCATCAGAGAGACAGCGCAGTGCATCAGAGAGACAGCGCAGAGGCTAGCAGCAGTCAGTATTTCAGCATCAAGATGCATCCTGAACACTTGTTCAAAAATTTGTGGATGTTTTCAGTTGCTTCTCTCAGTGACTGAGTTGCAATGCAAAGTTAGCAGTGGCTATGCTAGCAGCTGATGCAGCGTTTCAGAGGGAGTTGCAGTATGGATACAGTGTTGATCATGGTAGGGTCAGCAGCAGTACAGTGCAGCAGCAACGCATTGGTTGGCAGACAGCATGTCAAACATCAGCAGCGTAGAGGGAGATGCTTCATAGTCAAAGCAGTGTGCAGCAGGGCATATTTGTTAGAGCACATTCCTCACTAAGAGGGAGTGTTGATTTTTGGTAGCATCAGATGTGCTCTAAGTCTCAAATATTGTGGAGAGGCTTAGACACATGCATTATAGATAACCCAGAAATCGGTTTGGAAAATTCCACCCAGAAACAGTTTTATAAGAAAAAATTAATTATTTTTAATGAGGACCCTAAGTCTGACTTAGGAAATTAAAATAATTAATCAGTATTAATGTAAATTGTGGGTGAAACTTCTAGATAAAGCATATCAAGTCTAATATAATCTTAGTCGTTGATTGGAGATCTAATCTCGGTCATTGATTTGTCAACGATAAGACTACAAAGGAAGGAATAAGGGTCATTTGTAAGATACGCCGAAAGGTTCTAGTGATCGAATATTCAGATGGAGCAAGTGCTCGAATTAAAATTTCGATCTAAGTGATTCTTGATTGCAGTTGAGGGGCAGAGACAATTTTGGCAGGAGAATCTTCTCCGGGGCCAAAGATCAGCAACAAAGAGGCAGAGGAAGTCGAAGAGAAGGCTGCATAAAGGCCAAAGGCTGGACGGCGGAAATGGAGAGATCAGCGGAAGGAGAAACGGGGAGACATTGAGCGGAGGGAAGAGGAGGATGGTCGACAACAAAGATGAAGGCGGCTGGACTAGATGCGTAGGAGCTGAAGGATGAGAAGTTAAATGCAGATTGCGTAAAGGCTGGAAGGGGAGAGGCAGGTAACAACTGAGGATGGCAGGGAATAATGCGGTGTATGCAAAAATCAAGGGCAGCGTATGGAGAAGGCAAGCGGATGGAGATTTGCTTGCAGGTCAGTGTAGAGGAAGACAGCGGTGAAGACAGAGGAATGAAGCTGGACGGCAAGGAAAAAGACATAGAGGCTTGGCAACGTTGAAGAAAGGCAGTGATTACCCAGTAAACATTAAAAAGTCCAACAAACTTAAATTCCTTCCGTCAAAATCAGCTTTTAGATGCTCCTTAAATCAAATAATATTTAGATTTGCCAACATAAGAGATTCTGAGGGTAGATCTTGCCCTCGGGAGTTAGATCCGGCTCAGATCTTAAAAAAAATTCTGAGAAAACCCTGCAACCTGCAAAACCAAAACAGATCCAAAACTATATGCACAAAAAAAATTATTAAAACCCTTACAGCCTAGAGCAAATATACAAATTTACAATGTTAATCTACAGATCGAAGGCCCTCATGGCCAAATTTAAACCCATTTCAGCACAATTTTTAGAAATTTGAAGTTTTAAAGAGAGGCACAAGTCCTAGAAGATCCTGTAAAAACACAACTTCGTAAGATAGCTTTGAGAATTTAGAAACAATGGGCTTTTTCAGAATTACGAAATCTGAGAGTCGGCTGGTCCAACTGAAGACTTCCCCAGACGCTCAAACCTTAAAAAAAAAAAATTCCCTGCACACTTAGATCTGAAATTTAGATTGATAGAGATTTAAGAAAATAAACATGAGACCTTTCAGAAAAATAGATAACTAGTTTTTCCATTAAATCAAAAATGTCATTTTATAAACCCAGAAAACTGCACAAGATACATGTATGCAGATTAATCCATGAAAGTCATCAACCATACAAATGCAAAAATAAAGTAGCAGAGTTTAGAGATAAATCACCACATAGATCTGGAAAAGGAACACCAAAGTTTGTAACCCCAAAGTCTTTATGCTTTATTCATCAAAAGAAATCACAAGAGCTTCCAAGACAAGTGCACAATCCAAACATCAGATGACGATGTCACATCAAGACCTCTAATTTATAAGACAAAATCTCCAACGGCTAGTTCGATTGATCCATGTCAAAATAATCTCGACCGTCAAAAGATTTGATTATCTTTTAATCTGGACCATCGAAATTATAAATTTGAGAAAAAACGAATTTATCATTTAATTCTATTTTAATTAACTCAAAAAAACTATTTTTGAGTTAATTACCTCAAAATTTTGACTTTGACTTAACCACCTAAGGCCAAGGGTCCAAAATTTCTTGAAATTCTCAATATTCCCTTGGCATGGGGCCTTTAAAAATTCATTTTTTAAGGACCAACGAATTTTTCCTTTGAAGAATTTTATACTCACCTAGGACCTAAAATTAATTAAATTTCTAGCTTAAAATTTTTTAATTAATTTGACCAAAAAATTTAATTAATTGACTCAGAGGGGATTTTAATTATTTTTTCTAACCCTCTTTACATAAGATAAATACATTTAAACACATGAAGGGGGAATACCCATTCGCATAGACCCTCAAATAGGTACCCAATTTTGGACTCAAAATATGATCTAGTAAACCAAGTAGCTTGTAATAAAATAATCTAGCCAACTAGCTAGGATTATTCCCAAACTACTTTTACAAAGACTCGATAGAAAACACTAGGACTCACTTAGCACCTTGATGACAAAATCCACCCTAGCTTTGGGGTGAGGCTAGAGGGAAAAACTCTGTCGATCACTTGTGTCGAAAAACACAAGTAAATCAGTAAGACAAAAAACCTCCTAGGATAAAAATCGTCACCAACATATTAGGCTTACCTAGGTTGTTACATACATGACAATCTTACTTAGATCATTTACATCATAAACATGCAAAATGGATTTACATTGTTTATAAAACTGTCGACTAATGATGGAATCTGAATGGCGCAAACACGTCGAACATGATGAATCCCATTTGAAAAAATGGGGGTGTACTGCTATGGGGTCGTTGACAAAGTGTGGTCAACAGGTTGTTCTTGTCCCATCATATTCTTTTGAAGAAATACTGCAGCTATAGTGTGTTCTGAGGCAAATGAGAAGATGAAGAAGTCTTTCGTAAAGTCGAGGCTGATTAAAACTGGCGTTTGGGTAAGTGCTTGTTTTACCAGTTCAAAGGATTGTTTTGCTTCCATAGTCCATTTTACTCCTACTTCTCTTTTTAGCATGTTTGTAATGTTTCTTAGGAGTTCAGCAAGGTTTGGAATGAACCTTCTTAGGAAGTTGATCTTTCCAATGAAAGATTGCAGCTCTTTAATGTTTCTAGGGTGACTGATTTGTAAGATACCCTCAATCCTTTTGGGGTCTATCTTAATCCCCTCTTCTGAAATGATGTGGCCTAAGAGTTTTCCTTCTTGAAAACCATACAGTGTTTTCTTAGGATTTAAAGATAGGCCATACTTCTACATTTTTCAAAGACCTTTCTCAAGTGGACTAGGTGTTCTTCATCAATTTTAGAATAGACAGTGATGTCATCAAGGTATATGACTATGAAGTATCCTATGTCTTCGGAAAAAGCTATGTCCATGGCTCTTTGAAAAGTAGCCCCCGCATTCATTAACCCAAAAGGCATTTTGACATACATGAAGGTGCCCCAAGGTGTAATGAAGGCAGTTTTGTGTTGATTACTTGGAAGTACTAGTACCTGATTGTAACCTGAAAAGCCATCAAGTAATGATATTCTTTTAGAACCTACCACCCTTTGCAGTATATGATCCATCTTAGGTAAAGGGTAGTTGTCCTTCAGGGAGGTTTTGTTCAAGTTTCTAAAGTCTATAAATAGTCTAATCTCCCCGATTTTCTTCCTAACTGACACAAGGTTTGAAACCCATTCCGAATACCTGATTGGGACTATGATCCCAGCATCATACATCTTTTGATTTCTTTCTCAACTAGAGACACTACGACGGGGTTTATTCTTCTCAATTTTTGCTTCAATGGTTTCTGATTTTCCATGAGAGGAATTTTGTGTTGAATAATGTTTGTGTCATAGGACTTAAGGTCTTCATAACCCCATGCAAAAACATCCTTGAATTCTTTGAATAGCTCAATGTATTGTTGTTTTATGTGAGGTGGCAAAGTTTTGGACGGCTTGACCATTTTGGGGTTTTCTATACTGCCTATGTTGCATTCTTCTACATCAGTCTCGGTGGTCTCCATTTTTGGCTTCCTAGCAACATCATTGAAGTCAAACAGCTCTTCTAATGGGGCAAGACCTCTTGGTAATGAATTATCTTTGCATTGCAATTCCTCAAGGTCCTTTTGATCTTCAAAAAATTCTGCCTCAAGAGGACGTTCTAGCATGTTCATATCAGCAATACAAGGCAGCTCTGTTTTGTGGATTTGTTCTTTGGCAAAACAATCTTCTTGATGGCTCAAGACTGATTTTGACAATTCAAACTTAGTTTTGGGTTGTAAGAAGTTTTCAATCTGCTTGTCATTTTCAAATACTTGCCAATAATCTATGTTATCCGAGACTGCTGGTCTGCACTTGATTTCTATTGTGTATTGTTCATTAGTATGAGGTTTTTGGCAAGTGCTGGCAGCAAAGGCAAGTTCATTAGCAAGGGTGTTTTGAGCTCTAGGGATGGAGGTAAGTTCATACTTCTCAAAAGTTTTCAAGAGATCTAAGGCAGCATTCCTATATTCTCTTAGCCTACGACTTTTGGCTGAATACTCTCCTTTGATTTGTCTAATGATCAGTTTGGAATCTCCTAGAACAGAAATTTTCTTAGCTCCTATGTTTCTTAGCAGATATAAACCAAGGAGAAGAGCCTCATACTCTGCAATATTGTTTGTGCATTGAAAATCTAGTTTGTAGGAGTGACCCTCGTTTGTGTTGTGTATCCAAATGCCAACTCCTGAACCAGCTTTACCACAAGAGCCATCAAAGCTCATGTTCCAAAGTGTTTCAAGTTCAGATTCGCCATTATGTTGTTGTTCAGGGCTGCTAGAGTTTTGGCTGTTATGTTCTTCATTTGGTGATTGATTTGACTGTTCTGGTAGGCCTGGCTCTTTCTCATTTTCATTTACTTGTTCATTAATGTCATCTTCATTGTACAATATAAATGAGTCTAGGTCTGAATGGATGGAATAGAGAGGGATGTTGTTGGGCCTATCTTGGCTGCTTACCATGTATTTCATGTGAGTTTCCCGATACAATCTCCTTGTTTGGTTAAAGACTAGGATGGTAGCATATGACATGTCCATATGGAGATTCCCTTGAAGTTTGGCTCCCCATGATCTAGATAAAAGCATGCCATACTTCGGGGGTATGTCAGCAACAACTATGTCCATGACTAGGCCCTTGGCAGGTATTTGTGCCAGAGTGATTCACAGATCCTTGATTAGACCCAAACATTTGACTCTACTTGAATCGAAGGAATACAAGTCTTTGTAAGGTTTGGTTATTTCGAGGCCTAATTTCTCCATCACTACCTTAGGCATAAGATTGTGTGAAGCACCAGAGTCTAGCATTGCATTGTGCAAGATTTTGTTATGGATGTTTAAGCTAATATCGAAAGGAGGGATAGCTCCTTTTTGGTATTTTCCCTCTACCTCAAGTCCAAACAACAACTCTGGTTTGTCATCAATCAAGTTTAGAGTGTCAGTGTCATTTCCTATGTTCAAAACTTTCAAAACTTGGGACCTATACACATCTTGAGTTACCAATTCAGTAAGAGGTATGGTTATTTTAATCTTGGCAATCTCTCCATCAAAACTAAAAGGTGTTTGTGTTTTTGGCATATTTACATCAGTTTTATCAGCCATGACTTTTTCTACAATTTTGGTTTGTTGATTTTGATTTGGAACCTTAGTCAAAAGAGTTTTTTCAGGGCCACTAGTTGATGTACTAGGGCAACTTGGGTCACCATTTTGCTAGCTAGTTTTGTCTTTGTTTTGATCATATTTCTTAGCTATGGTGTTTGTGTTGTCTACAATCTTCTTAGGAGTATTTTCAGGGGTCTTCCTAACAGCAATGTCTATCTTGTTTTTCTTTGAGGCATCTTGGTTTTTCTTACTCCTAAGGTGATACTGCCTATAAACCTCCATGATAGCATTCTCAAATCCTAATCTGTAGTCTTCGGAATCCTCATAGTTTGTTTCAGTTTGATTTGGGGAAAAAAAACCTTGTTCTTCTTCGGTGAGAAAAACATCACCCTCACTATCAGATCCTATCAAGTTTACATGGTTTTCTTCTGGTTGTTCAGTCTCACTTTTCTCTTCGTCTACATAGTTGTCTGGGAAAGGAGGCCTGATTTGTTGGTCATTGTCTCTTTATTTGTTTTGGGGAGGGTCTCTTTCGAAGTTTTCGTCCCTATTTTTGTTTTGAGGATTGGCTTGATTTTCCCTAAGAGGTGTTCTTTCATTCAAGCTGATTCTCTCCATCATTTTTTCCATTATCCTAACTAGGCTGTAAATTTTAGCATTAGAAGAACAGGTTGAGGCCAGTGTCCTCTTTGTATGTAACTCTTTTTTCTAACCTCATCCTAGCCCTCTTTTCAATCAGGTTGGCCTCTACACTCACAGCTCCCCTTTGCATGTCTTCTAAAGTTAGGGGATCTCTCTCTCTCAATTGATAGGCCATGTCTGGATCAAAACCTTCTAGAAATTTTGCTAAGGCTAGGCCTTGTGGGGATTTCATGTGTAGTGGGAGTGCATTGTAAATACTATTGAACCTAGTGCAATAGTCTTGGACACTCTCCCCGACATTTCTTTTAAGGTTGTTATACTCTGAAGGATTTGAAGATGATTTTTCTTAATCTCCCACTTGTTTATGAATGTTTGATAAAGAGAAGGGAGGTCATGTAAGCTGTTAGGAGTTAAGTTTTTGAACCATTTCTTGGTTTCTCCCCCTAAACTTTGGGCAAACATCCTCATTTGCATGGTCTCCTCTTCTACTTCCATGTAGTCAAAAGCATCATTCATGTTGTCTACATGCTATTGGGCAGTGGTAGAGTCAGCTCCAGTGAAATTAGGGATTTTGGATTGGTAGTCATTTGGAAAAGGTAGTAAAGGTTGTTGTAGTGCCAGAGGGGCAAACCATGCTGCCATGATGGGAGGTAATGGGATCCAAGGAGGATTTAGAAGGGAAGGGTTTGTGAGAGGAGGTGGATGAAGTGCAGTGGTTTGCACAGTGGATGTATTAGTGGGTGTAGCAGAAGTACTTGGACCAGCAAACTGATTTTGAACAGACTTGAAATGAAATGAGCCAAAGTGATGGAGAAGCTGAAAATCAGGAGTGGAAGGAGAAGTCTCTCTACTAAGATTTTCGTGAAAATTTGTGGGCTCAAGGTCTATCTGATCTATCCCACTTTGAGACTTAGTTCTGAATAGATTTCTTTGATGATGTAAGTCAAATTGGGTATCTTGCAAGGCTGTGAGATGTTCAGGGGCAAAACCTGCTCTATGGATTGTTCTAACACTAGTTGAATCTTCAACCCTAGAATTCTTCCACAAAATCTTCACTGGGTCATCAACTATGATAGGAGGGTTAGGGTCAGGGTGAGATCTGGGTGTTAATTCTTTGCGAAGCCAGATTTCAAACCCAAAGTGTAGAGAGGCTAATTTTTTAGGACTATTTTTTGAAAGGCAGACCTCTCTTGATGTTTACTAAACTCACACAGTGTGTGACTGGGACTTTAAACTACTTAGGACTGATTTGACACAATCCTAGAGGAGTCTATGAGAACTAGTGGAGTTTAATGGGCCTACTGTAGGTCAGTGAAGTCGCCAGGTGGATGTTTTTTTACTGTTTTGAGGATATGTACTTGTGGTCCACCACCAACAATTGACAAAAACCAATCTAGAGATGTTTTTTGGTTTTTCTGAGTCTCTTTATACAACACTAAGATTTTTAATGAGTGTCCTCCAATTGAGTCATCATTTTGCTAGGATGGTGAAACAATTAGATTCTACTCTTGGCTAATACTTGATTTTCTAAGGGTGACAGGGATTTGAGAGTTCCTAAGGGATACTTAGGATGTCACTATCTCAGAACGTCCCACCGTGATCGCCACTATGTTAGGTCCCCATAGTTTTGGCAGATTGGCAATGACCAAAAAGTCAAGGGAAACATCAAACCAATCTTTGGAGTCCTAGGACCTAACCTTCCTGGACTCAGAGAGGGCTCTCTCTATGCTTATGTAAAGGATTTAACTTGTTTGATTTTAGAGTTTGATTTTAGGCTAGTTATAGGGATTAGGTTTTGCTTGTTCGTTTGTTTGGTTGGATAGGTTGTCAAGAAGAATAGATAGAGTAAGAGAGGATCAATCCATTGGGCTATGGAGTCTGCAAAGATTTTGAAGAGTGCAAAAATAGTTCAAGGGTGTTTCATAGGGCAAGTAAACAGGGCGAAATGGATCTAAGTAGGTTTTGAGTGAGTGAAATGAACATGGAGGAGTGAATATAGTAGTTAAGGGGCAATCAAGGATCCTTTAACAAACTAATAACAAGGAGAAGCTTTCAACATGATTAGCATAGTAAAAACTTGAAGAGCAATGAAGGATTCTTCAACCAAACAATACTAAGCAGACCTTAGAGCAACAAATGAGTAAACTTAGAGAACAGTTAAGGATTCTTTGAAACTTACTTGAAAACAATTAGATTTTTGACATAACATCTCAGTAAAACTAAAGAGCACTTAAGAATTGATTAGTTAAACTTCAAGGAAGAAAACATAAAGATCGAAGGATGCAGACAAAGTAGGGTGCCAAAAAGACATATCCTACTCTAAGATTTCTATCCCATGAACAAAGAAACATAATGAAAATTGAAGAAAACGTGTACAAAAGGTGGAATACATCACCATGCAACAAAGCTTTATGAATCCTAAGAATGAGCTTAATCCACAGCTGCTCAGTCCAAAGCCATCACAAAACACCAAAGCCAATTTCACAAATAAACTCAAAGTCTATATCATATTATGCTCAGCAAACAAGCAACAAAATACAATAAGACCTCCATGCTCTATTTATCTAGCAAAGGAGGGCCAAAACCCTAATTAGGGTTTTGGAAACCATAAATACACCATAAATGTCATTTATGTCCAAAGAGGCCATGCAAGGCCTAAGGCACATAATATCTATTACAATAAATTAAATATAGCTCAAACATAACTCCTCAACCAACTCTGGATTGATTTGCCTCAAAAATCCCAAAAATATATTCCAGTGTGTTTTGTTGATTTTTTTGCAAAAGCGCAGCACAAAGGTCCAAGGGCGCAACACCTGCACTGGAAAAATAGGTCACCTTGCAACTGAATTTTCATGGCCTTCTCAATGTCAGAATGAGCTCTACGATAACTCGTTAGAAAGCTCATCAAGTCTATTTTCCAAAACTACTTTTGGTTTTCCAGTTGGACTTCATTTGCCTGTCCAAAAATCAAAACAACGAAGGCTGGTAAAGGCACAGCGCCAGCCCTGAAAACATGGCAGAAAGGTGAAATTTCAAGTGTTTTTGACCCTTTTGGAAGACCAGATCAACTCCAAATGATCTGAAATTTGGTGTGAATGTTGTACTTGACCTGACAAATCCAAAAAAGTAAACCATTTCTCCTGAGGATGCCTGTAGAAAAAGTGCAGCGCCAAGGGCGCTGCGCCCTTGGCACTTCAAATCAGCAAAAACTCAAAATTTCCAAAAAGTTCCCAAACTTTAGATTTGCCCTGCTTTTTATGTCTGGGATGTTTGTATGGAAGCATCAGCAAGAATTTCAAGGTTTTCTTAGTCTTTTTCCTCCTTGAGTGCTTGAATTTTAGCAAGGGCTCTTTTGAGCTTGGCCCTTGCAATTTGATTTCTCAAGTCATAGTGCTTGGCCATCTTTTTCTATAGGCCAAGGTCCCTTTGTGTCTTCTTTAGCTGCTTTTTTTCAACCTTATAATACTTAATGATATATTTTGCCATGCCAAGCCTTTTTTGTGGCTCCCTAATCTGTGCATCTTTGCTCTGGTGCAGCATGTTAGTGGACCTCTCTTCATTCTCATCCTCTAGGTCAATCACTTCAAACTTTTGTTTAGTTCCATGCTTACTTTTCTTATCTCCAATAGTGACCTTTTCCTTGCCTTTGTCAAGCTTCTTTGTTGATGTGGAAGGCATGGCCCCTTGCCTTTTAGAGGCAGCAAACACATGCCTAATTCCTCTTTGATATGTCAAAGGAAAAGGTTCAATATTGTTTACCTCAGTGCCATATGTCTTGTTTCTATCTTTGTAATGATCTTTGCTTGGCTCACTGACATCTTGGCTTACTTCTTCATTTGTGTCCTTCATGCTGACATCCCTGCTTTTTCCTTTGTTGCTCTCTGTAGTGCCTTTATCCTCTTCACTGCCTTCTTTATTGCCTTCAACACTGCCATGAAACTCATTGTGTTCCATATCATCACTATTTTTGTCAACACTATCAACCTCACTGTCTTTTGCACTACTCTCTACACCATCACCATTTCCACGGTGAGCTTCATTGTTTTTACTGTCCTCATGGGCATCACGACTGTTGTCATGACTGTCACTGCCTCCCTCATTACTGTTGCTTGCATCATTGCTGTGATTTTCACTGTTATCATCAGCCTCACTAACATTGTGGTCCTTGATGTCACTGTTGTCATTAGCATCATTTATATCATCCTCACTGTCTTCTTAGTTCTATGAGCTATTGCCAACCTCATCATCATCATTACCTTGGCTGCTTTCTTCATCATTTACCTCATCTTTATTGACATCTACCTCCATGTCTACTTTGCCACTTTCTTCATTTTTGCCTTCACTGTCTCCTGCACTGTTTTCATCATCATTTGTTTCTGCATCATTATCCTTATCACTGTCATGAGCCTCACTGACATTTTGGCTCTTAGTACCACTTCTATCATCACCTTCATCATCTGCCTCATTATCATCTTTGCCATTTTCTTCATTTGTATCCTCGATTCTGACATCATTGCCTTTTTCTTTGCTTGATTCTTCCTCACTGTTTTCTTCTTCTTCAATGCTTGTTTCATCATTACCCTCTTCTTCATGGTCACTTGATTGTTCATTTTCGCTTTCCTCATTGCCTGATGCATTGGGAGAGGGTGAGGAAGGAAGGTTGTCCTGAGGTGAAGGGATATATGTGGATGGTGAAGCATGCTCATCAGGAGATGATGGAGAAGTAAGGACAGGGGGATGAGATGATGAAGGCATGTTTTGCTGAGGATGAGGTTGTGGGTTTGTGAAGACCTCGTGGGCAATGAAAACCTCCCATGGAATACCCTTTTGCTCCAATTGATGCATCACAACCATCTTGATGAGAGAATGGTGAAAGAGGCTCTGCATTTGTTGTGAAGGGTCTCTTTTCTGCACAATATAAGACATCTTATCAATACTCCTGTAGAGATAGTAGGGCAAATGCAGCATCTTAACCCTAGTGAAGTGCATGAGCAATCTTATGTGGTAGGAATAAAGCCTAGAAAACCTTCCCTCACATGTGAAGTATTTCATAATGACCCTCATCATGGGTGCATACCTCTCAAGAAAATGTGAAAAAAGAAATATAGATTTATTGTAGCCTTTGTATCTGGGATTGAGGAATGGCTCATAGTGGCTTATGTCTAAGTTAGCCTATTTGAACCACTTTTCACCAACACTAGGTATTCCAGTGGCAATAGCAATGGCATCTGATGACAGCTCAAATTTTACCCCTGCTAGAGTGACTTGTTTCTCATGTAGGTTAAGGATGAAGAGCCTAGTCAGCTCAGGATGACTTTGTACCTGTTGTATTCTCTCACAAAAATGAAAACACCCCACATTTTGGAAACATGTGACAGTCATAGGAGAGGCATTAAGCTCCATTGTATTTTGAGGTTCAAACCTATTAATCCTCCCACCTCTGTGTTGATGCCTCCTAGGCACTTGACTTTCTTCTTCACTACCATTTCCTCCTCCTCTTAACATTCTAACGCCTGCTGCTTTGAAACTCTAGCTTCGCTTATGAAATGGATGTGGAAGAGGGTAATGAAATGATAATGAAAGGACAACCTTTTCCAAGTGGAGGAGTGAATGAGTGAGGGTAAGGTGTATGATTATGAGTGAGTGGCAAAATTAATGACTACACTTGCTGAGTTCTAAACAAAAACTTTGCTTGTACACACTTTGCTCTTATGTCAAATTTTGAAATGGAAAAGGGTAAGGCAAAGTCAATCTGCTTTTAGTGTAAGGGACAGAGTTTATGAGTGGATGTAATATTCCTAATTAGCAATAGCTAATTGGAATATTTGATTTTTGTATAGTTTTGCCGACTATAGTCTATTAATAAATAAAAAGTGAGAGGAGGGGTCTAACTCACTTAAATAAAATAAAGTGTTTCCCTAGTAGCACAATGTTATAACGTATGGGGAGCCATGGTGGTCCAACACCACGTAGAGGAAGGGGCCCACGTAGCCTCTAGGAGCTTCTGCGCAGTTTGTTGAGGAGCACGTGGAGGAGAGGGGGACCACGTTAGGGTTTTGGAGAGGGGCCAGCGTTATAAAAGGTGGGAAAGCCTTCTCATTTGGATTCTTGTTGTTTATGATATTGGAGCTAGACATTTTGTCTTCTTGAGCACGCTAGCTGTTTAGCCTGTCTACAGCACTGTTTAGTGCGTTGAGTGTCTCCGGTCAGAGATCTCGCCCTTAGCCCTGGGGGACTTCGAGTGCCTGCTCGGGCAAGGTTTTTCCTTCAGTCTTTAGCGAGAGATTTGGTTGGTTGTTTAGCTGAGGAGCTGGGCTTCTCTTGTGACTGCGCAGTCCTTGGGAGAGAGGACGCAGTTCTAGTTGGAGGTGTTCCGTTGCGGGGTTTTCTGCAGGAGTTTCAGTTGATATCCGGTGTGGAGGATCAGTACTTGCCAGGAGGAGGTTTCTTGAGGAGTTTGAAGCACTATTACAGCTATTATCATGTGGCAACTACGCTGAGCCTAGCAGAGGCAGCGTAATTCCTTGAGGAGGGTTTCTGTGGTGATTTTCGGAGGCTGTCCATTTTTGATATGGTTTTTGGGTTTTGTCCGGGGTGGTGAGTACAGGTGGCCTGCAGATTTTCAGCTCATTCCGGCAAGGGGATTAGCCCCTAGTTTCAGTCCATTCCAGCAGCAGTAGTTTACGGCAGTTTTCTAGCAGCTGGGACGCAATTTCTTGTAGCAGCCATTTCCTGCCTTTCTGAGAGAGTTCGTCACTTGCCTTGAGCAAGAATAGGTGCTATCATTCTGATTATCCATTGTATTTCATTATATTCTCAGATTAATAAAATGGCTTAGCATTCCCGACATTTTTATGAGTATTTGCTTTATGTTTTGTTTCTGGCATTTTCTATATTGTCGTATGCTTGTATTGTTGTCTATTTCCCTTTCGGGATATTACAGTGGTATCAGAGCATAGATCTGGCTCAGCCTGTGGAGCTAGCAGTCTATGACACCGAGGGACAAACCCTACATCTGTTACAGAGGTAGGAAATACAGAGACATTGAGCGTACGTTGGAGAACACCTACGGAGAGGGAGACTGTGTTCGTGTGGTGGACACGGATCAGGAGCAGCCTGTGACAGATACAGATCAGGAGCAGCCTGTGACAGATACCGAGCAGGAGCAGCCTGTGGTGGACGCAGAGCAGCAGGGTCCTATGGCAGACGATGAGGATGCGAGGAGATATAGGGAAACGCTCCTCAAAATAGTACAGGATCTGTCGAGACAGATGGAGACGATGGGGCAGAGGATCGCTGCTATGGAGCTTAGGCAGCGTGAAACCCCAAGGGGTTTTCAGATTGGTGAGGGATCGGGCACATCCCACCATATGCCGGAGCGTGAGACTACCCCCCTCATGGCATCGCATGTACCCACGCGATCCACTATGCCTACCTTCCTAGGAGAGGACACAGGGGCAGGAGCACAGCAGGAGCACAAGCCTGGCCACATGGATGACTATTTTGCAGAGTACCAGGCATACGAACAAGAGTTCAGAGATGCTATCTCATTCAGAGACTATGTTTAGTTCTAGCGGGATAGACCCCGCGATCATCACAGAGGGCACCGGCATCATCATGATGGAGACCACCACCGCACAGCTAGCAGATTTCATTTACCCACGTTTGATGGTTCATCAAACAGTTCGGCAAAATCTTGGGTGGAAAAGCTGGACATCTATTTCCAGCTTAATCAGATGTCGCAGACAGAGGCCATTAAGGTGGCAACATTACATTTGGATGGTGAGGCCCAGCACTGGTGGTTTCATGGGATGACGACACTCGGGCATTCTACAGTGACGACATATGTCAAGTTTACCAGGAGGGTGATAGAGCCTTTTGACCGGAGGGATCCGGAACAGCACTTTGTTGAGCTGACAAGGCTCAAGCAGATTGGGAGCCCAGAGACCTACATTGCAGATTTCTTGAGAGTTTCAGTGATAGTGCCAGATCTATCCGCAGCTCGGATGATCTACATGTTTGTGGAGGGATTAGCAAAGCCACTTCGTGGCCTAGTCAGGTCGGCTAGACCAGCCACACTCCAGGATGCTATCAGCAGGACCCGAGATTTACAGGATGTCTTACCCAGGACTCGGACACCTTATCCCCAGAGACAGGCTTTCCAGCCTAAGGGGAAGGACGTGAGGATTCCGCCTCCTAAGGGGAATCCCGGACGGATGCAGGTTGATGATGAGGCCAGGAGGGAGATGAAGAAGAAGCGGCTGCGCTTCACCTGCCAGGAGCCATGGGCACCAGGACATAGATGTGATGCTGGGAAAGCACATTTCATTGAGGTCTTCTCCGAGAGCAGCGGGGAAGAGGATGAGGAGGATGATGTGGAGGCAGGAGATTGTCATGCAGTGCAGGATACTTTATCACCTCCACCACCACCACCAGGTGGTGCGTCATTCGCACCTACTGGAGGAGCCCTAGCAGCATTGCGGGGAGTTCCCAAGTACTTGACGTTGCGCTTACGAGGGACAGTGCGTGGCCAGCGAGTCTCAGTCTTGGTCGATAGTGGGGCAACCCACAACTTCATCGATGCACAGATGGTTGAGCGGAGATGTATACAGACTGAGAGTTTTGATGGATTTTCAGTTTTGGTCCCAGGAGATCAGACCATGGTGTGTGCTCGATATGTTCCCGAGTTATCAGTGACGATGGGCACCTATACGTTGACAGATCATTTTTTTGTGGTCGACATTCCGGACACCAACATGATATTGGGTGTGCAGTGGCTTATTACTCTAGGGAAGGTCACGACAGATTGGAAGGCCCTAGAGATGGAGTGGGATGATCCCAAGACGGGGAGGCATGAGAAGATACGGGGACAGCACACATACCCGCCTCAGACTGTTTCGGCACATCGAATGGAGGCAACCTTCCGTAAGGGAGACATAGAGTGGGCAGTAGAGCTGCGGGCATCGGAGGCAGCGACTACAGGCCAGGCAGTGCACCCAGAGGTACAGACCATCCTTGACAGGTATGCCTAGTATTCAGGGATATTCCGCCAGGGCAACCACCAGATCGGGGGTTTGAGCATACCATTGAGCTGGAGCAGGGTATACAGGCAGTGATCACCACACCTTATAGGCATCCCAAGGCCTATCGAGATGAGATTGAGCGAGCTATTCAGGAGTTGCTGGCCCTTGGGCACATTCGGCCGAGCACGAGTCCTTTTGCTTCTTCTGTGGTGTTGGTGAAGAAGAAGGACGGCACATTGCAGATGTGCATTGATTACAGGGCTCTGAACAAGAAGACCCTGAAGAACAGGTACCCCATTCCCAGGATCGATGAGTTGATGGACGAGTTGAGAGGAGCACAGTTCTTCTCAAAGATTGATTTGAGATCTGGGTACCATCAGATTCGTGTGAGGGAACAGGACATTCCCAAGACCGCCTTCAGGTGTCATTATGGGCACTTCGAGTTTCTGGTTATGCCTTTTGGGCTGACCAATGCACTAGCTACCTTTCAGTCGTGCATGAACCATATCTTCCGCAGTCATCTGAGGAAGTTTGTATTGGTTTTCTTCGATGACATACTCATATACAGCAGGACATGGGAGGAGCATCTCCAACATATTGAGGCAGTGTTACGCATCTTGGAGGAGCAGCAGTTCTATGGCAAGCTCTCCAAATGTGAGTTTGGGTTGACGGAGATGTTGTACTTGGGACATATCATAGGAGTGGACAGAGTGAGAGTCCACGAGGAGAAGATTCGGGCCATCAGAGATTGGCCAGCGCCAAGAAACGTGACGGAGCTTCGAGGACTCATTGGCATTTGCACACACTACAGAAAGTTCGTCAAGGGTTTCTCACAGCTCGCTGCACCCCTCACAGATTTGACAAAGAAGGGGGCATTCAGTTAGTCAGATACAACACAGCGGGCCTTTGAAAGGCTCAAGGAGGTGATGAGTAGCTGCCCCGTGCTTGCATTTCCGGATTTCATGCAGCCATTTGTCTTGGAGTGCAATGCGTCAAGAGAGGGGATTGGCGCAGTATTGATGCAGGGTGGTCATCCTATAGCTTTTGAGAGCTGGAAGCTCCTTCCGCATGAGAGGTTGTATTCCATATACGACAAGGAGATGTTGGCCATTATGCATGCATTGGCCAAATACCGGCAGTATTTAGTGGGCAGCAGATTCAGGGTGAGATCCGATCACAAAGCCTCAGGTACTTTCTGGAGCAGAAGCAGTTGCAGGAGAGGCAGCAGTAGTGGATCAGTAAGATCCAAGCGTATGACTTTGACATTGAGTACGTCAAAGGCAAGAATAACGTGGTAGCAGATGCCCTTTCACGTAGACCGGCCACATTATCTCTTATGAGCTTGGACACAGATTGGAGGGCTCGACTGTTGGTGGAGTACTCCAAGGACAGGTTTGCATGTGACGTGTTGGATGGACAGGTAGCAGATGACAGGTACAGGGTGGTTGATGAGATTATCTATTACAGGGACAAGATCTTCTTGACTGAGGGATCTCAACTTAAGAAGAAGATACTCCATGCATCACATGATTCCCCATTGACTGGCCATCAGGGGTTTACCAAAACCTACAGGGCCATTAGAGAGAGGTTCTCATGGAAGGGCCTCAAGGAGGACGTACTCCAGCATGTCAGGGAGTGCGATGTTTGTCAGAGGAACAAGGGAGAGATGAGCCATCCCGCAGGGTTGCTGCTGCCTCTTCCCATTCCAGAGGGGAAATGGGAGAGCATATCGATGGACTTCATCACAGGGTTGCCCATGGTGCAGGGCAAGAATTGTATCTTCGTTGTCGTTGATCGACTGACGAAGTATGCGCACTTTTTCGCCATATCCGCGCACTACACAGCAGCACAGGTGGCAGAGCTGTTCTTCAAAGAGATTTTCAGGCTGCATGGTCTTCCTAAGACCATTATCAGTGACAGGGACAGCCGCTTCATGGGCGGATTCTCGCAGGAGCTTTTCTGGCTAGTGGGGACAGAGTTGACACCGAGCACTAGTTATCACCCACAGACGGATGGACAGACGGAGATAGTTAACAAGTGGCTGGAGGGCTACTTGCGCAACTATGTCAGTGGGTAGCAGCGAGCATGGCTGAAGAGGCTGCATTTGGGAGAGTATTGCTACAACACGACGCATCACATGTCCATTGGTATGTCGCCGTTCTATGCTTTGTATGGGTATCATCCTTTATCTTTTGCGGATGTGATGTTTGGTGTTAGCAGGGCTCCGAGAGCCAAGATTTGGATCCAAGAGAGTCAAGACATCCTCCGAGCTCTCAAGGATAACATAGCCACAGCGCAGAATCAGCAGAAGCTGTATGCAGATAGGGGTCGAGTGGAGAGACAGTTTGAGGTAGGAGACTTGGTCTACCTACGATTACAGCCATATCGACAGTCGTCACTAAAGCAGAAGGAGGCTAAGAAGCTCAAGCCCCGCTTTTATGGGCCGTACAGGGTGATACGCAGGATTGGACAGGTTGCATATGAGTTAGAGCTGCCCCAAGGCAGCAAGATTCATAATATTTTTCACGTATCATGCCTGAAGAAGGCATTGGGACAGCAGGTGACAGTCACGGATGAGCTACCACCCACGGATGATGAGGGGCATCTGGTGTTGCAGCCAAAGGCTATTATTGATACCAGGGAGAGGCAGCTACGGAGCAGGACGGTCCGGGAATTCTTGGTGAGGTGGAAGAATTTGCCGGATGAGGATGCCACTTGGGAGAATGAGAAGATTCTACAGCATCCATCACTTCAGTTGCTTGAGGACAAGCAACATTTTGCCGGGGGAGACTGTAATATTCCTAATTAGCAACAACTAATTGGAATATTCGATTTTTGTATAGTTTTGCCGACTATAGTCTATTAATAAATAAAAAATGAGAGGAGGGTCTAAGTCACTTAAATAAAATAAAGTGTTTCCCTAGTAGCACAACGTTATAACTTATGGTGGAGCCATGGGGGTCCAATACCACGCAGAGGAGGTGGCCCACGTAGCCTCTAGTAGCTTCTGCGCAGTTTGATGAGGAGCACGTGGAGAAGAGGGGGACCACGTTAGGGTTTTGGAGAGGGGCCAGCGTTATAAAAGGTGGGAAAGCCTTCTCATTTGGCATTCTTGTTGTTCATGATATTGGAGCTAGACATTTTGTCTTCTTGAGCATGCTCATTCCTGTCTGCCCGCAAGATCGTTTACCAACCCGACTACAGCCTCTGCCGGGAGATTCGCCCCTTAGCCCCTGGGACTTCGAGTGCTCCCCGCTTCGGCAAGGTTTTTTCCTTCCGCCTTTTGAGCGAGAGATCAGTTGGTTGTTTCGAATGGTGAGCCACGGGTTTCTAATCGCGTAGTCTCGAGACATCAATTCTAGTTGAGTGTGTTCCGCGTTGTGGTTTTCCGCCGGAGTTTCGGGCGGATATCCGATGTGGAGGATTCGCTCACAGAGGAGGTTTCGAGGAGTTTGAGGTAATTCGAGCACGACATCATGTGGCAATCCCGCCGAGCCCAGCGGCAGACAAAGCCGTAATTCCCAGGAGGGTTTTTTGTGGTGATTTCAGGCCGTCCATTTTTTTTTTATATGGAGCCGGGTTTTGTCCGGGGTGGTGAGTACAGGTGGCCTGCAGATTTTCAGCTCATTCCGGCAAGGGGATTAGCCCCTAGTTTCAGTCCATTCCACAAAGAATTCTTACTTTAGCTTAGCACTGAACGTAGCTTTGTGTGTGTACCATTTCCTATCTTTCTGAGAGATTTCTTCACTTGCCTCGAGCAAGAATAGGTGCTATCATTCTGATTATCCATTGTATTTCATTATATTCTCAGATTAATAAAATGGCTTAGCATTCCCGGCATTTTTATGAGTATTTGCTTTATGTTCTATTTCTGGCATTTTCTATATTGTCGTATGCTTGTATTGCTGTCTATTTCCCTTTCGGGATATTACAGTGGATGGAGAAGGTGAAAGCACAGCTTTGAATGAATGAGCGACTATCAACAAGGTATCTTTGGTGATCACTGGTCTCTTTATTATGCAGATGGATAGGTGCTCAAAACGATGATTTTTTTAACATGAGAATTAGGTTTTTCTTCTTAGGTCTTCAAATTTCTTCAATCATAAATCACCACATATGCTTTGAAGAAGGGCCTGACATCCACTAACCTCTCAAAGATACTTTAGAAACTTTTGATGGCAGTTTGGGAAAATTCTGAGTTGATTTGAGTGAAGGCGCTGATGTGCAGGCCCTTCTGGCAAAATGCGCATCGCGTGAACGTGCAGTCGAGCGGTCTGAACGTGGATTCGGGCAGCAAGGGCGCAGTGGCACGAGATGAACGTGGAGTCGGGGGGCTTAAACGTGCAGTGGTGTGGCCTACCGGGCCTGTTGGGTCGGGCTGAACGCGCAACGTGTGTCGGTTTTCTGCCGGGCCTGTCGATCTTCTGGGTGAATGCGCAGCGTTTGGCCAAACGCACAGCATGCACCTCCAGGCGCGCAGCGCTTTGAAAATTTGCAAAGGGTTTTCCAGCAGGGGCACAGCACCCGATTCTGAACGCGTAGCGCCGCCCTTAACGCGCAGCACCAGGTATACTTGCCCGGTTTTGACTGAAAACTCATAGTTTTTCCTCCTTGATGCCTTTGACGGTTTTTGCAAGTGAACAATGATTTGCTGAAGGGTTAGAAGAGTTTATATAGCCCTTGAAACTTTAATTCAACCATGAAACCCACTTTTCTACTGTTCTTTCAAGCCTTTGTCACTCTTTTCACCTATGCTACTTTGACCTTTTGTTTTGCAAGTTACTCAGACCATGAAGTTAAATCTTCTTTTTTCTTATTGATGTCTTTCAAAATTTCACTTTGCAGGTGACATAAAAGACATTGAAGTGGTTCCCTTTCTGCTTTTTGATAGTTGACATGTTCATCTTGACATAGCAGCAATTTAAACAAAAACTTCTCTGTCTGCATCATGATATTTAATTTGATCATTTAATCATTTTTAGGCATGACAGCTCTCTTTTGGAATCTTCACACAGTAACAATTTCAACATTTCTCTCATTTCCATTATGAGGTCTAACTCAACTCTTAGCTTCTCTGAATGACCTTTTACACTGTCTGTGGGCAGGTTTGCTCAAATGATGAGTTTGACTCCTTCTTTAATGCTAGGGGTTTGATGTGTTTGTTGTTGACACCTTTGAGATTGAAACACAAGGAAACACCTTTACAACACTCTTTTGCCAACACCATGGGATTTAAACAATGCTTTTCACCTCCTCCGGCCACTTATGATTTGTAGGTGCCTTGGAAATAGCGATTTCACCTCTCTCACTGATAGTTTTGGCATGATAGGCTGAGCTTGGCAACTTTTAGGATGCTTCCATATATCAACTTCAAAAACTTCTTTTACCTGCACCATGGATCTCAAACCTTCCTTTGTTCTTTTGACAAGACAAAACTCCCTTTGGACAGGTTTGGGATCTTTACACACAGTAACATCTTCAGAAACCCTTCTCTATTGTCATCATGGATTTCAAACCATGCCTTTCACCCTCTTTGATCATCTTACCAAAACCCTAGGTTTCTCGGATGTTTGAGAACAATTATTAGTGTTGTCTTCTAAGTTCTCTATAGCCCTTTCGAGTTCATTCATTTATGTCCAGTTCACCTCACCTTTTTCCCTATTTCATCTATAATTTTTGAAAAACTTTTCTTCATGTTTGGTTTTCTTGGTGTGCCTCCTTCATGTGATTTGCTGCATTGGATCCTTGCTTGGCACACTGCTGGCCCAATCAGACTTAGAGACCCTAATTCTTCTTGAACACAAATTGATTCCTCTCTCTTTGTTGTGAATGTCTTCATTGAGGAGCAGGCCTCTTGTCTCACCAATTTTCTGCTGATGGTCATTTTAAACACTCCTGCAGAAATGTCAAAATTCTCATTTATCACTTGCAGAACTTAAAATTGGTAGAGTGGTCTTCTTAGAAGATTTTTTGATCTTTCTTGGACAACCATGTGCTGATCTTGTTTTACATTTGAACCAGCTTCTAGCACAGGGAAAACAGAGCTTAAAACACCAATGATGACCCTACAACCTATGTAACCCTAATGACCTAGTGGGAGGATCCTTTGACCTGGTTTTTGACTGAAACTTGGTTTGGGGTCTTCAAGTGTAAAAACAGAGTTTTTGACAAATTGATGTATTGAAGATCCAAAATCCAATGTACTTGATTTATCTAAAGAGCCTACAAAGATAGTTTTGAGACCATCAATGCTTGAGGAACCTGGTGAACATGGGAAGGAACAGGCTGTTTGGTAATCCTAGATGGAAAGTGGAGGGGTGAGGCAAAGGCAAAATAGAGTGTTTAAGTTATAGGTGGGAAAATAGGATATAGATGAGTGGCACAAGCCCATGAGGGGTCTTTAAGGAGTGGTGGGTTTAACTATGGAATGTAAAAATAGTAGAATAGTGAAAATTTTGGTACAAGGATAATGAAGGCAGTGAGATTTCTAAAACTCACAATATTCAAGAATCTTGTTTTTAGAAATCTAGAACCAACATTTAGTCATCTACAGATAGTAAAAATTACTGATTACTAATAGTGGGCACATCAAATAAGGGCAAATAGGCATAAGTTTATAATATATAGATGTTACTTTACTGTACTATATATGCCATCTCTATCTTGATTCATGCACAAATATCTAAGTTTTCATATATTCCACAACTAATTTGGAATTTTGGATGTTTTATTTTAATATAAATGCAATATAATATATATATATATATATAAAATAGACACTTTTGGACACTTCGCTTCTAAGGATTTTTGGAAACGACACTTCTAATGCTTCACTTCTCGAAAACACACCTACTCCATCCCCACTTTGTGCAACAGTGAGGTCCACGCACTGCTAGAAAATGGAGAATTCAGCCCTCAGAAATGGCCCCAAGATAGCCCTACAAATTGTCACCAAAATCTCAACTCTAAGATATAGAAATGCTCTTGTACTTCTGCTCAGCTAAATCACTAAAGATGGCCCAATTAACTGCTAATTTTGAGTTACCATTGCGCTTAGGAAGTGCGCTCTATTAGTTCAATCTTTTGAAAATGTTGCCTTGTGGAAGCCCCAGAATTGACTCCCCCAAATTCCCAACTAGGGAGACACTCGAAGTTCTCTGAAACTAGTGTGGATTTCACTTGAAACCCTTGTGCTCAACAACACTCCAACCTTTGCGATGAACAACTCCAAGAGAGGCAAAATTTTGAAGTGTAATAGTCAAAAGAGGATGTGGGTTGCCTCCCTTTTGCCTTATATACTCCTGGCACATGTGTCCCTCTTAGTGCCCCCACTTTCCACTAAAATCACACTCTCTCTTTCTAAAGGTGCATATTGCTTCCTTGTGGCCCCCATTTAAGCGTGGGACCCATTTACCCATATCTTCTAAGTCCAAAAATGCCAAAATTTACCCCCAAACCTTTGCCTCTTTGCCCAAGTGACATAATTGGGCTATAGGATTGTCTTCTAGCAACTTATGTGATAGGGGATATTACAAGATTGCTTCCATCACTTTTGTGTTGTATTCTTTTGACTCATTTGCAATTGTGTCCCCAGTAACAATTGATTTTCATACTTCACGGCCAAAAGCCATAAAAAAGAATTGCATTTTGTTGTTCCATGACACATAATTTGTTCCATCAAACAATGGAGCTTTCACAACTTGATTTACATAAGATTTCATGACTGAGGAGGAGAAACCTTCTGAAGGTTTGGAGCCTTTCCTTTTTGACTTTGCCATTTGTGCTTGCAAGATCTACCTTCTAGTTGTTAGGCTATGCTTGAAGGTACTGGCTCCGATACCAATTGTTTGAAATACTGAAAGGGGGGGTGAATCAGTATTCCTTTACAATTGTTATATAATGCCAGTTAAGATCATTAATTAAACTAGAACACAAGATGTACAACAAGAAAATAATTTTATTAATAAAAATGATGAGGACTCCAATCATATTACAAACAACTAGGCTCCAACTTGTACAATAAAATTCTAACTCCTTCAAGGCTCCAACCTTGGTCTCAACGAGGCTCCAACTTATTATGAGGACTCCAATCCTCAAAGAAAATCTAGGCTCTAACCTGGTTTCCTACAAGGCTCCAACCCTGTATGAGGACTCCAATCCTCTAGGGCTCCAACCCTCTCTTATTGCTTCAATCCTTTAAGGTGGCTTCACTACTGCTTCAAGTCTTCAATAATGTTTCAACAAGACTTGAAAGATCTCTTCAACAATACATCAACAATGCTTCGAGGATGTCTCCAATACTATGTGAAAATTCAGAGACCCAAATCCTATTGCAGCAATTGATATTATTTCTTCTAATTGTTAATTCTACATAACAATTTATCTATTGTTTCCTACGACAAATATCAAAATAAATACACCGCAACCTTCACAAATAAACTGCGGAAGAAATAAAACATTGGATGAAAATGCTAGAACACACACATAAAATAACACAGTTATTTTTGGACGAAAGTCCCTGGAAAAAACCCAACTTGGGAAAACAGGTGCAGCAGCCGAGGGTTTTTACTATTATGCAACAATGAAATAATATGAGTACAACTGGATGCCCAAACTGGCAATCCTACAAAGAAGAACTGGCAAGAAAAACTAGTGAGGAAATTCCTCACTCCACGGGCGAATCCGAGCACTGACCGCAGCTCAAAATTGAGTCGTCCAAACTGCCTCTAGGAAGTCACTACGTCACTCTCACGCAGTCTCTGCGTCACCTAGCTCGGAACAGCTTCTCCTCAAGCCGTCTGGTCAGCGGTTGTATGGGAGACTAACTCTTTTGGCCTCTGGAACCTCTGCCCAACTTCCAGCACTAAATCACTGCTTCTCGCCAGCAAAAATGACTTTGCCTCTAGAGGCTATTACGCTGCCTCTGCGACACTTTTGCCTCTCTGCAAATGCACTCACTGAAACTAGAATGCCTCCTCTGGCTTCACTGTCTCTGCCCCTCTCTCACTGCTTCGATCTCACTGAACCTCTCTCCAGCAACAAACAATTGCTACTCTGGAAATCAATTTCCCAGTAAAATCGAACTGCTCAAGTGTATCTTCTCCAAGCCCCATCAACTTCTTCTTATAATCCTCAGTTGAGACTTCAACGGCCAAAATTAGATCTTAATCGATGGCTAGGATTAACTTGAAATCAATCCATGTGAGTCTCTAGAACATTCCCACCTTGACTTAATTAATTATGATTAATTAATCATATTCCCTAAGTTTCGACTTGGGAAATATTTAAAAACTCACTGATAATCTAATGAAGTCATTTATAGGCGGATGTTCCAGAAACGATTTCTGGGTTTTGGAGATCTCATGTATTCTAGCCTCTCCACAAAATTTCAAGGTTAGAACACATCCGATCGTACAAATACTAACATACGACTCCAACAATGCTTCACACCCTATTCCAATATTTACTTCAACAAATGCTTCTAGATGTCCTCCAAGGTACTACAAACTCTGGTTCAATTCAAAGTCAACTTCAGCAAAGCATAGAAAGTGTCTCCAAGGCTTTTCATGTCTTCTCGAGGAATACTTCAAAATGTCTTCAAGACTCCTCCAAAATTTCCTTCAATGATGCTTCAACAAGCTCGAAAGGATCAGCCTCAAGAACCAATTCCAATCTCTAAAAGATGCAAAGATAATTCCCTCAAATGTCTGCACCAAAAGTGTCTCAGGTCTGCTCCACAAGTGGTTGATTAAGTTTGCTCCAAGACAGAAAGACACCTTTCTGCGAGCTACAGAAAGTCACCCTTTTCTGAGGTCTGCTAGCTACAGAAAGTCACCTTTCTGCGGTCTGCGAGCTACAGAAAGTCCCCTTTCTATGAGGTCTGCAAACTACAAAAAGTCGCCTTTCTACAGTCTGCGAGCTACAGAAAGTCACCTTTCTGTGCTCTGCGAACTACAGAAAGTCGTTTTTCTCTGAGATTTGTGAGCTACAGAAAGTCCCCTTTCTCTGAAGACTGCGAGCTATAGAAATTCACTTTTCTGTCAGGTCAGCAATTCATTCAAGGGAGGGCAACAAATCCAGCATAAGATGATCTTAGAAAAACAAAGAATCACCAAAAACCAAAAGCTCAAAAACCAGATCCAAATCGAATTATTTCTTCTTGTTTGCTACTGAGTTCATGAGCTATGAACTTCACCTTAGATCGAACTCCTTATCTTCTTGTCTTGGCCGAGTTGGATGGACAAAATGGAGGAGCATAGCTTCTATTTGTACTTGTTCGACCCTGTTTTGAATGGACTCGTCTCTTGGATAAGGCCGACTTGTGTTCATGTAGGCTCATGTAGTGCCGACATCAAAACCATGTTTCTCTAACTTGTAAATTCAATATCTCATTAACAAATAGGAGTTAGAGGGCGAGTAAATACGTGGAAAGGGCTTGAAGTGCTCTACAAGCCTATGCAACAATCTTCTTGATATGGTATCTCCTTTGACATCAATAACAAATATTCTTCGAACATCGGATACCAAATGTTATGTGCCAAATAAGTCAAATAAATGTTGTAACTTGTGGGTGCTTGATTTTGTCATAACACTTGCAACATGCACAAACATTGCACACCATTCACTATACATGCATAGTTTCCAAAATAGACATCATTTAACAACCTACATCCAACGAAAAGAGGATCATGTTCAAACTTCAAAATTTGTCAATGTGCAGCCAACTTTGTCAACATAAACTCCAACTAAAGGCCCTGCCAATAATTAAATGTTAATTGCACAATTCTAGTTTTGCTAACTTCATGTTTTGAGGGATTGGATCCTTTCTAGGATCCCTTGTAATACAAGATTATTATGGTTCTTAAGGGCCTTATAATTCTAGCTATACGTAATTCTGCTTCTTGTTCACCTTGTCCTCTCAACCTCTATATTTGAGATATTGCAATGATGTATGGAACTTCAATTATACATGCTTCATAATGACTCACTGGTTGCTACATATGCTAAAATAATTTATCCAGTAGTACTTCAAAGTGGCTCCAGTATGTTACATAAACACGCAATTCATACTATATGAGTATTTGATTGATCCTCAATAAACTTAACACTAACCACAAAAATGATCAAAGTACAAGAACTATTTTGGAACTGTTTATTGGCTTTAAAAGTCTGTCATCTTTAATAAATTGACTAAACGACTGTTAAAGTATCTTTAATAGAGAAGGAGAAACTGAAACTGCAACAAGGAAAATAAATAGAAATTCAAAACAAATGGCACATATGCCATATTAGTGGCAGGGACAAGAAATTATTAAAGTTAAGTGTGATAGCAAAAGAGAAGAAGAGACCCCCAGCATATCGTCGACCAAGATTCTGAAAAGCATCAATTGTAGAAAGAGATATCTGTGGAAAGCTTGTCCCAAGAGCTAGTAAACTAATATCCGCCAATGTATAGTTCCATATCCTTTCTCTCCTGACTCTTTTAGCACCCGTTCCAGGATCCACATAAACAATCTCCCTTGTCTGTTTCACAACATTCTCCATTGAACGAAAGAAGCGAGCAGTTATGGCAGACAATCCAATAAAACAATAAGCCAAGCCCAAAACATATAGAAATGTTCGGGTGCCAATCCCAAAATTAGTTTCAAAATGAAACAAAAGGTAGCTGTCACATTTATTCTCCAACAAACTTGTTGAATTATCTGAAATGAATCTGACCATGCCGCTCAATAAAATGTGCCACCTTTTTCCATCTGATGAGCAAGATCCATTACTAGAATACATTGCAACCCCTGCAGAAACGGCTTAATCGATTAAATTCAAGAAAGAAAAAATCATCATTATTAATAAACAAATATTAAAGTAAAATCCTTTCGATAAACTTCTACGTTCAAAAGAACTATTTCATAACAAAGCAATCACAATGAATTCAACATCTAAATGGATTTTATCTACAGAAACTCTACTTTAATCATGGACTCTCAGAAAAATGAAGTATCAATAATAGCAACTAATACAACATCTAAATGGATCTTTTCTACAGAAACTTTCCTTTAATCATAGACTTCAGTGATCATTTTAAATCATCAATTGGTTCCAAGACAATTTTGTTCCAGAAAATAACATAGCCAACTTCAGAATCCTTGGCAGAAAATAAGGTAGCTAGAAACCAAATGGTCAAATACAGGTAATATCAATAACTAATGCTCTATAATTGAATATGATGATACCAGTCATCCAATTATACATCTTTACAATATACATGATAGTAAATTGGATCAAAGCATGTATAGAATTACCTCTACTTAAGAATTTTGGACTTTCATTTGGTCGCAATTGCTTTGCGTATGTCATTCATTTCTAACAACAATCAAATATTGGTTTAGGCCCTACATGATGTTAACTTCTGGGTTACTACAAAAGTATTTACCCATGCTTGGGGAGCTTCATGAGATTTGGGGCACACAGCGTGTGTTCAGCCCCAAGAAGGTCTAACATCAATTGACACATGAGAGATATTCTTTGATGAATTTGCACAATTGTGATGGCTTGCTTAGTGAATGCTTGACCTCAAATGGTCGCTAGCTTAGTGTTTTCCCTTAAATGAGGGAATTCTTTTAACATGTTGGTGGACGTCATTCATTGGAGCCCCATGAAGGATTCTCTAGCTTGGAGAGCACCCTACATGAGACGAGGAGCATTTTGCAGCTTGGAGGAGGGCATTAGGCACTAGTTGGCACACACGTTCAATGTGAATGTGCTAGAAGTAGTTCAACATATTTCAAAAATTATTTCTATTTTGTACTTCACTTAAGGAAAAAGTGAAAAAGGACTATATTGAGCTATTGAATTTAATAAAGGGTATTTCATGCATTAATGATGTTATATATAAAATGATATAAATAATGTAACCAATAAATAATGATTAGTTAATTAGTAATTAGGTTGAAGAGGCATGTCTAAATGGGACATGACCCTCCACGAACAAGCACCGGCCTAGGTATATAAGCGGGCCTCATTTGTAACATCAATCAATCGTTCTTCATACATTTTAATATAATATTTGTATCCTCAATGGATATTCTGATATTCCGAGTCTTCTGGAGTATTTAACTTGAGAAGGAACTTTGTTCACTTTATTTGGTATCAGAGTTGTTCGATCCTCTGGCCGCTCCACCGCTGCATAGAGTCGCGTTCTCTGATCTAGGTCCTTGACTGTAAAATTGTCAACATTGTTGCCATTGAAGCGTTTTGCTATCAGTGTTGGAGTTTCTCCATTTTTGCCGTGTTGTCGCACAAAATGTCTAGGCACCGCGACAACGGCTCAGAACGGGGGCTATCACTCTGATCCCCAATCTCTCTATCTAAGCTATCTCCTTGCAAGCTAAGGGAGGTAGACCCTAACAAAAATGAAGGAAAAGAACTGGTTGAAAATCAACCAATTCAGGAGACACAGCTAAAAGACCAAGTACTTGTTCAGATTAACGAGATTTTATAGATCCAATAAGATTTGAACTTTAAAACCAGTGCCTTATGGAGTCAAAATATCCCGTTATAAATTTAAGATCAAGTAATTGATATGTAACTGCTGCTATTAAAATAAATCAACCACAATGATATTCAATAAAACACCCTCACAATTACGCATTAACAATGTTTGATGAAGTTACGCAATTTATCATCACTTGAAATATTCCCAAAGTTGATTTAAACAATTAACTACCGATTTCAAGTAATTTAAAATCACAATTAAAGATAGCTCATTAAACGATCATCAAACACAGCTACGCATAAAATACTTCGAACCAACAATTTAAATTCAAAACAAAATATATCATGAGTATACCATCAAATTTAAATGCCAGATATTTCCAATATTTCCGAATTTATGATATTCCAGATAATTCCAAATCGAAAAAACAAAATTTTTCCTATAGTCAAACTTTAGATAATAAATTAAAGATCACCTTGACTATATAAAAAAAATTTAAAATTTTTTGAGAAATTTTCTAAATTTTTATATTTTTTATATTTTCTCTAAATCCAAAAAAAATATTTACAACTAAAGCTAAAGTCTAAAAATAAAAATAAAATTAAAAAATTTACATTTTTTATTTTATAATTTTTTATTTTTTATTTTTTTTATATTTTCTAAATTAAATCTAAAAGCAAAATATATACAAATAAAACTAAAACTATGGACAAAATTAAAATATAAAGTTAAATCTAAAAAATTAAACTAAGACTAAAAATCCTAAACTAACGTAAGGTTAACAAAAAAAAATCTAAAGTCTAAAACTAACGAAAACAAAACTAAAATTTTAAAAATAAAACTATAGCAAAATTAATTAAAATCTAAAACTAAAGCTAAAGCCTAAGAAAAAGAAAAAAAGTGAAAATATATATATATATATATATATATATATATATATATATATATATATATTCTTTTTTTTATTACTTTAAAACTATAAAAAATAAAATTTACAAATCTAAATTCTAAAACTAAAGTTAAAACTAAAATTAAACTAAAACTAAAAGATTTAAAACCTAAATTAAAACTAAACAAAACAAAAACTAAAAAAACACAAGAAAAAGAAAAAGAAAACTACGGCTAAAACTAACGCTAAAAAAGAAAAAATTTAAATTTAAAAAAAATGAAAAACTAAGATTAAAACAAAATTAAAATCTAAAATCTGAAACTAGAAAAAAAGAAAAAAGGAAAAGTGAAGGATACGTAAATTTTTTGTTTGTGTGTGCAGGCAGAAAGAAAATTCGTACGAAGCGGATGGTGGCCGATGGCAGAAATTGGCAGCGTGATGCACAGATCAGAAATTCGTAGAGCAGGGCAGAGATCATACAGAGGCAGAGTGAGGAAGACTAAGAAATTGATGAAGACTGTAAGGTCGTACAGATAGCCAGGGATAAAAAAAACGTTGAAGACAGATGCACAGATGCAGATCGGACATGATAAATACAAATTTGAAATTGCAGCTTTGAAATTTGTAATTGTTGCAGGAGGGAGAAAGGACGTCCGTACGGATGGCAAGAGAGCAGCCAGGAAAAATTTGAAGGACGCAAAACATGGGCCAGCAGCAAAACAGGAATATTTACCTCAGGAAGAATACAAGAAACTTCTTGCTTTCCCAACAATGAATTTTTCACCAGTATGACTCAGATCTTCAAAATATGAATTCAAATGCACCTGAGATTTATTCTTTGCAGCGAAATAACACTCAGAAACTATCCTGAGGCCAGATCTCACAATTTTCTGAAAATCTCCATGTAAAACCTGCACTAAACAAGAAACTAAAAACCAACAACCCCAGTAAAACAGAGTATGTACACAGTAAAAAGCAAACCCCAAAAAATTCTGGTGGAAAAATAAAAATGAGCGGGATTTACACTGCTAATTTACAGATTAGAGGCCCTCTTGGCCAGATTTAAAACAGTTCAGCACAATTTAGAAAATAAAAATTTACAAGAGAGGCACAAGCCCAATAAAGAACCCTGTAAAAAACGGAATTTAAGGTAAGCCCGGAGAATTAGATCCGGAGGGTTCTTCAGATCTTATCTCCTGGGAGTCAACTGGTCCAAACTAGGACTTCCCCAAACGCCCAGTTCTAAATCCGGAAAATTTCTGCAAACTTAAAGTTAAACTGTCAGATTAATAGAGAAATAGTGATAAAACATAAAATTTTCAAGAGCTAGAGATAACAGTTAGCTTGATCCAATTAATATTCTTACCCTAGATCCAGTAACCTGGGCAAGATACTTGTACCCAAAATTACTCTACAAGAGCCATTAATCAACAATCCATTAGAATAATCACCAGCAAAATATTAAGAACAAGTTTACCATAAAATGCTGAAGAAGAACACCACCATCAAAATAAAACCCCAAAGTCTTCGTTTGTATTAATATAGAAAAATATTACAAGAGAGCTTCAAGAACGAGTGCACGATCCAGAGATCGGATGATTGAAAGACTGACAAAGACCTTTAATTTATAGGATAAAATCTCCAACGGCTAGTTCAGTTGATCCATGTCAAAGTATTCTCGACCGTCGAAAAGATTTGATCGTCTTTTAATCTGGACCGTCGAAATTACAATTTTTAGGAAATTCGAATTTATCATTTAATTTATTTTTAATTAACTCAAAAATAATATTTTTTAGTTAATTACCTCAAAATTTTGACTTTGACTTAACCACCTAGGCCCAAGGGTCCAAAATTTATTGAAATTCTCAATATTCCCTTGGCCTGGAACCTTTAAAAATTTATTTTTTAAGGACCAACGAATTTTGCCTTTGAAAAATTTTAACTCATCTAAGACTTAAAATTAATTAAATTTCTGGCTTCGGATTTTTTAATTAATTTGGCCAAAAAATTTAATTAATTGATTGAGAGGGGATTTAATTATTTTTTCCAACCCTCTTTACATAAAATAAATACATTTAGACACATAAAGGGGGAATACCCATTCATATAGACCCTCAAATAGATATCCAATTCTGCGACTCAAAACATAATCTAGTAGACCAAGCAGTTTGTAATAAAATAATCTAGCCAATTAGCTAAGATTATTCCCAAACTACTTTTACAAAGACTCGATAGAAAACACTAGGACTCACTTAGCATCTTGATGACAAAATCCATCCTAGCTTTGGGGTGAAGCTGGAGGGGAAAACTCTGCCGATCACTAGTGTCGAAAAACACAAGCAAATCAATAAGACAAAAAACCTCCTAGGATAGAAATCATCACCAAAATACTAGGCTTACCTAGGTTGTTACATACATGATGGTTTTACTTAAATCATTTACATCATAAACATGCAAAATGGGTTACATTGTTTATAAAACTGTCGACTGATGATGGAATCTGAATGGCGCGAACACGTTGAACATGATGAATCCCATTTGAAAAAATGGAGGTGTACTGCTATGGGGTCGTTGACAAGGTGTGGTCAACATTTGGCTCTACTTAGGGACACGTTGCTTCATCGGAGGAATGTGAGAATCCAGAAGTTGTATCCAAGCAACATACAAAATTACATAAGTAGCGTCCATCCAAATATCATCATATAACATTAAGCACATGAAAAATAGAAGCTCTTCTTTCATTTATTATTCTACTTAACATGAAAAATAAATCTACTCTAACTGCAAAATGAAATGCTGAAATAACAAGGTGTAGGGTTAGAGATACAATACAAAGGATGCCCTGTGGCATCAGATGTGCTCAATATAGTGCATGTTGAGCATTTGTCTGCTTTCAGGCAAGTCTGTAGGTTGCTTTTCAGATGTGCCATGTCCAATCTTGCATATTGTAGGACTCTGTCTTATCCGAATGTCAAGCTGCTCTCGGCCATCAGACGAATCAAACCGCTTACTTCTTCTTTTCTGCTTTTTTCTCTTCTTCTTAGTGGGTTGTGATGTCAGTAATGAGACTTTCTTGTCCTTATCTTGAAAATGCTTGTACAAAACATTTGATGAACCTGGAGTGTGACCAATCTTATTCTGAATATACTCTGTTAAAGGTGACACATAAGCTTGGTCTTTCTTAATGCCCTTTGTAACCATAGTTAATTTTTCCTTAATGGGAAAAGTGATCTCCGTGTGATGAGATGGAAATTGCTTCAGCAAACTGGGAGGCCTATGATCTGTTGACAAATTTGACTTGGGTTGGAAATTCTGCATGTGTGATCTTTCCAATTTTTTTAACTTATTTTGAATATCAGTCATTTGATTAGAATGCTTAACATTAACAACAATAATTTCCTTCGCATGACTCTCTTCAATAGTCAACAAATTGTGTTGAAGAGACATCTAATTAGAATGATTAACTTCCATCATCTTTAACCTGTTTTCCATGACATTTATTTCCTATGCATGACTTGCTTCAATGGCATTTATCCTATTTTGAAGATTGATCTGGTTAGCTTCCATGTTTTGAATCATTTTATCATTATCTGCTTTCATGGCCATGAAGAAATTTTGCATATAGTTCATCTCCTTCTCATGATTTGATTCCATGATCATCATTTCCTTGATATGTTTTTATTCCATGGCAATTATTTTATTGGAGTGATTGAATTCCATGATTGTTATCTTTTCCTCTAAGGCCAATAACTTGCTCTGCATAGAACCAATTTCCCTGGCGTGATCCGCTATTATTTTTTCTTGATTAAGTTCCATATTCTTAATTATCTGAGCCTGGTTGGCCTCCATATTCTTGATTACCTGAACTTGATTTCGCTGTATATCCTTAACCATCTGAATCAATCCGTTAACAAGATGCTTATCGTTGTCAACACTGATTTGACAACTTGTTTCTGCTTCACCACTGTCATGGATTTGTGTTGTCGTGGTATAAGTGGATTCATCCTGAGAACTGTCTGGAAATCTCCTGCTGATAGTTGAGTTCTCTACAAGATCACTTTCATTTCTTTGCATAGTACTGGGGGCACAAGGCAAGTCAACTTGTTTTATATTTTTATCTTTAAAAGCATTGATAATGTGTTGTAAACAATAAAAATACTCCTCAGGACAATTTTGAAACCAATAGATAGCATCACCTTTTAAGGAATAACCAAATATACGTATCTTGACATCTTCATGATTATATTGTTAAGGACGACAATATTTATTTATTATAAAAGTGACTATCGCTAGATGCTCTTGAGCAATGGCTGCATTACCACCTAAGAAAAAAGGCAATTTAGGAATGGCCTCTTCCGGCATGTCATGAAAAAGTGTCATCCATGATAACCTGCTTAAAGGTTAAGTGGATGTTAGAGAAAGAAATCCGTGTTCAAGAATAGTCAAAAGGTCCTCAAGAAGCAAGCTTCTTAGCAGGAACTCTTGTAAGAAATGAAAGAATTGGAGTCGCCACTTGAACATGAAACTAATTCTAAGACAAAAGAAATAATCGAGAGTAGCAGATGGATATCAGGGGGGGGGATTTTTGTCTGGGAGTAAAATAGATGAATAAGTGGAGTCACCACCCAAACAAGAAGCCAACCGAAATGTCCAGGTGCTAAAGTTGTAAATGATGAAATGAGGAAAGATACAATGATGAAATGATGAAGTGATGAAATGACGCCAGAAAACGCTATGTCGTGTGACAGGCTAATGAATGGCGAAAGATTAGAAGATTAGAAAATGTCGTTAAGACCAAGGACAGAAAAACTCTATCCCTAGCAATGGCGCCAAAAAATGTTGTCGCACAAAATGTCTAGGCACCACGACAACAGCTTAGATCGGGGGCTGTCACTCTGATCCCCAATCTTTCTATCTAAGAGTAGATTGAATATCATTGTGGTTGATTGTTTTTCATAGCAGCAGTTACATATCAGATACTTGACTGTAATTTATAACGGGATATTTTGACTCCACAAGGCAATGGTTTTAAAGCTTCAAATCTAATTGGATCTGTAAAATCTCGTAAATCTTAACAAGTATTTGGTTGTCTAGCTGTGTCCCCTGAATTGGTTGGTCTCCAACCAATTTTCCTTCTTCATTTTCGTTAGGGTCTACCTCCCTTAGCTTGCAAGGAGACAGCTTAGATAGAGAGATTAGGGATCAAGGTGACAGCCCCCGATCTGAGCTGTTGTCGCAATGCCTAGACATTTTGTGCGACAACACGCCGGTAGGCCCTTGGCCATATTAGAAAAAAAAAAAAAATATATATATATATATATATATATATAATAAAAATATTACAGCCAATTATTAAAAAAAAAAAAAAAGACATTATTGAAAAAAAGGGGGAAATTATATAAAAACAATAACTATATTAAAAATAAAAAAAATAAAAAAAAAAGTTAAATAAAGTTATTAAAAAAAGAGAATATATAAAAACAAGGATAAAAAAAAAGGCAGTCGCAACCGTTGTCCATTGCCGTCGTCCGTAGCATTTCCAGTCGTCGCCACCCACAGGACACACACAAGTCTTCGGCATTCATTGCAGCCCTAACACAAACTCGCCATGGTCTCCGACTTCTGTGCTGGTAGAGGATAAGACAACGACGTTGTGTAGCAGCTCTCACGTTATCCCTTACCACCAACGAACCAATCGACGGTCAGTCGATTCCTATCATTGCTTCTGCCTGCAGCCACCTTATGCCCTTTAAACGCCCTTCAAGCCTCCACAACACTTCCAAGAGCCACCTTCCACAGTCAATCTCTCACCGTCTCAACAGTCCGCCACTTGACCAATTTACAGGGTAGTCCATTCACCACAGTAATCCTGTTGTTCTCATATAACATCGACATTCAATCGACCGTTATGTTATGTTCCAAATATTGCCGCCAAATCAACACAACTTTCCCCAACCATCGTTACCCATTTTGATATCTGTTAGTGTCCCGTGATCTGGCAGATTGGTAGACCAAATGACAGGGTAACATGGAACCAGTCTTTGGAGTCCTAGGACCTAGCCTTCCTGGACTTAGAGAGGGATCTCTCTATTGGGTGCAAAGGATGTGTTCTTTTTGCTTTAGGGTTTTGATTTTAAGGTAGTTGTTAAGTGTAGGATTTGTTGATTGTTTTGGTTGGTTAAGATGGTCAAGTGGAATAGGTGGAGTGAGAGTTCGTCAAAGCCATTGGGCTATGGAGTCAAATGAAAGTCAAGGGTGTCTAAATGATGAAACAGAGTGTGTTGCAGGGCCAATTTAGCAAGGTTAATGGATCCTTAAGGTGATGTATGAGGTGTAGTGAACATCAAGTTTGGGAAAAACTAAGAGGTCTTAAATATATATAGTTAAAAGTTACAACTCATGAGGTAGGGAAAACCATTAAGCTCAATGAACAATACTTAAACTGATAAATATCCAAGATAAACATTCCAGTGAAACATAGAAAGCATAAGCGCTTCTAACTTTAGAAATTCACCTTCAGATTTTGGGAAAACATATAAGATAACACAAATAACTCAATCTATGAAGAGGGAACTCTTAAACATCATATATCAAGCTATTGGGAACTCTAAAACAAGTTGGTAAGCATGGACAAAGGGCAAGATCGAACGAGACCTCTTTGACCTAACCTAGCAATCAATATTCCACAAAAAAGCTTCAAGATAGGGTTTTGAAAACTTCAAATAAGCAGGGCATACTATGAATCACACTTGTAAACTAGCATACTAACCATACATGAAACAAAAACAATTTTTGGTGGACCTAAGGAGCAATCAAGAATTCCTTAAGATAACCAAAAGAGGAAAACATCAAAGCCATAACAAACAGGAGGACTGAGGTGCCTCAAAGAGCATGTTTCAATCTATACTTTTCTGATATATAGCAACCAAGAAGAATGAAACATAATAAGAATAAGAAAACATTAACAAGTTAAGAAGACATCACCATTCACCAAGCTAAGGAATCCTGCAAACAAGCTTCTCCATCATCAAGCCAAACAAGCCATTCATCCACTTCACAAAACCAATTTATTCTCCAAGCTCATAAAACCATGTATATTGCTCTTCAAGCTCATCAAATGCCAACAAAATACATGAAGGCTTCATGCTCTATTTATGGAGCAAAGGAGGACTAAAACCCTAAATATGGTAGGAAAATGTCAAATTCAACCATAAATGTCATTTATGGCCAAGAGACCATGCAAGGCCCAAGGCACATAATATCCTAAGAAATAAATGTCAAAATAACTATTTGCACTTCATTCTAAAGTGTTCTACCTTAAAAAACTCAAAAATATCATTTTGCAATAAATGAGTGTGTTTTGTTGACTTTTGGTCGAAAACACACTTAGACAGTCTCTGTGCGCAGCGCCACTTCAATAGAAAATAGGGTCTTTTGAAACTAAGTTTTGGACCCCTTCCCGATGTCAGACTTGGCTCCGTGATGGCTCGTTGGAAAGCCTGATGAGTCTACTTTCCAGAAATACTTGAGTTTCCCAGAATGAGTGCCATTTGTCTGTCCAAAAATCCATTCTCCCAACACTACTCTGTGCGCAGCATCTCCTCCAACATAAAATAGGGTGTTTTGCAACCAAGTTTTGGACCACTTCCCGATGTCGAATTTGGCTTCGTGATGGCTCGTTGAAAAGCCTGATGAGTCTACTTTCCAAAAATGATTTTGATTTTATGAATGAATGCCATTTTCCTGTCCAAAAATCCAATCTACCAACACTGCTCTGTGCGCAGCGCCTTGCCTGAAAATGAGGCAAAATGGTCAAAATTTAGGTGTTTTTTGACCTTTTGGGGGGTCAAAACTGCTCCAAATCGTCTAAAATTTTGTGAGCAGATTGTTGATGATGAGAGGAATCCAAAAATGTAAAGTTTGCGAGCTGAGGATGCACCAAATTTGTGCGTAGCGCCAAGGGTGCTGCACACAGAGGCCTCAAAATTCCAAAAACACAAAATTTTGTTCAATTTGGCCCAAAATTTGTGGAGTGGTCCCTCAAGAGGTCTTGGACACCTGTTGAGAAGCTTCAACCAAAACTCCAAGGTTGTCATGTTCTTTTTCCCTTTTTAGGTTTTTTATCTCCATGAGGGCCTCCTTCAATTTGGCACAAGCAAGCTTGTTTGTCTTTGCATAACGCTTTGTCATCTTCCTTTGTAGGTTCAAACCATCATTTGCCTTCTTCAGCTTGGTCTCTAGGTGAATGTTTGCCCTCTCAAGCCATGACTCCTTATCAAACTCTAGGTCTCTGTCTTGCTATTTAGCTTGGTCATCAGTTTGTGGTGCATCCATGTCAACATCACTGCCATTTTGATTCTTCACTTCATCCTCATTGTGACTATGATCCTCTTGACTGTCTTCTCTGCTTTTACTTTCTGCCTCACTGTCCTCTTCCATGCTTTGTGCCTCAAGGCTTCTTTCTTGCCCATCAATGTCAAGGACATCACTATTTTCTTGCTCCTCAGACTCATCGTCATCATTACTAACTTCATTGTCCTCCATTTCCATTTGCTCTGCCTCCTCTTGACTTGTTTCATTATCACTGTTTTCCTCATTTGATGCTTCAAGAGAAGAAGAAAGAGGTCAGTCTCCTTGTGGAGAAGGCATGGGTGGAGGTGATGGACATGATCTCTGGGGGTTGATGGAGGAGTGGAGGTAAGTGGGTGTGAAGTGGAAGGCAAACTCTTCTCCCGACATAGTGACTGATTGTGTCTTTGAACAAATTGATTTTTAGCTTGTGAGAGCTTTATTAGGTCTAGGGAGGAAAAATGAGTGATGGTGAGGGCAAGCTTTTAACAAATGGAGGCAAAATGGAAGAAGTCAAGGAATGCTTTCAGAGTTTGGAAGTAGGCTTAGCTTGTATTGAGTGTATTTATGCTAATGATCACTCTCCAACTGGTAATTTCTTGCACTAGAAGGTTAAATGAAAGTTTGCCATGAAGATTAGGGTTTTTAGCCAATTTAGGTTATGGTTACTCTCCTTTGATTATAGATGCAAAAAGACCACTTGGAGGGCAAAGAGAGGTGACCACCAACCCTTTTAATCTGTGCAGGAGCCTGGGGTAAACTTTGAGGAGAAAAAGAGTGATTTTGGCCACTTCTTGGCAACCCTGGCCAAAATTCCTCTGTGCGCAGCGCCGATCCGTCTGTGCACAGCGCAATGTTATTTAACACTGGCTTTTCTCCCTTGTGCGCAACGCCCGAAAATTTTGCCAAAAATGACCAGAAAAACTCTGTTTTTCTTCCTTCAGCATTTTTTTCTCTTTTTCAGAGGCTAAATGAATTTGAAGTGGAACAAAGGCACCTTTATACCCTTTGAGAGAAATAAATCAAAGTTCTAAACCCACTTTACTATGATTTTCAATCTTTTTTCCATTTAACTTACAACCTTTTGTCTTTTGCAGGGTTTTGAATGTTCTTTCAAGGCATCTTTTCTTCTTTTGTGATGATGGCTAGCTAAGGGGAAGTAGATGTCCTTTTTATCCCCTTTTCTTTTGAAAGCCCAGGCACTTGTTCAAACTGTTCTTTGGCATATATTCGTCAAACTGAAAACCCCGTTTTTACCTCCATGGGCATTTTTTACTGTAGGTGATCTGAAATATGTATTTTGCCCTTTGTAGATTTGAAAGTGATATGTCTTTTGACAGAGATGTGTGCATCAGATTTACCATGTTTTGCACTTGGCCACTTCTGATCTTGTGCAGGTGCCAACAAAACATTTGCCTTTGGTCTTCTTAGCCTCTTTTGGAGTTTGATATCTCATTTCTTGAGCAATGAACCTGTGCTTATCATGACTTTCTCCTTTGAATACTCAACCTCATGCTTGCTTTTCTTTTGATTATTTTGGAGGCCTTTCACTGTACTTGGAAGGCTTAGGCCCTTGTACTGATACTCTTTGCCATTTTGTCTTTTTGGTGAGGTGGAATCAGTGCTTCTTTGTCAAACCCTAGAGGGCAGCTTGAATACCCCCTGAAATGCCATCTGTTGTTATGAAGGAGGCCCTATCATCATTATTTGACTTGTTTGTCATTCTTCCCAAAAAAAAAACTGATTTTGACCAATTTTTGGCAATTCTGGCCAAACTTCTCTTGTGCACAGCGCCAAAAAGTGTCAACTTGCAGACAAGTTTTGAGAACCTTCCCGAAGTCGGATTTGGGCCTGTGATACCTCGTTGGAAAGCTTAACCTGTCTACTTTCCAAATATACCATTTGTTTCTTGATTGGAGTTTATTTGCCCTGTCAAAATTTGAGTTTCCCAGGACTGGTCAAAAAGTGTTGAGTGATGGTGCAGAAATGCAGAGTGCTGGTGCAGACAACTTTTGGAGACCTTCGTTAACTCCAAATTGAGCTCATGATAGCTCATTGGAAAGCTCTTTAAGTCTAGTTGTCTTTTGACCCATCAAGCAAGTCATTTGGACACTCCAACTGTGAGAAAACCTTATTTTCCCAAGGTCACTCCAGTAGTTCAGAAATTCTCCTGGGACACCTGTGTTTTTGATATTGCTCCCAAACCATGATACCTGTGTAAAAACTGAAGGAGGTTTTTCTTCTTGGCCCTGTGATGGACAAAAACCTCTCTCACTTTTGCCAAATTCATCTATGTTTGGTCAGAAACATATTTTTAAGCAAAAATGGCCCTAGGTGTGGCAAATGACTAGGCCCTTGGAATGAATTCTTGGAAAATGATGGAGGCATGATGTTTATGAGTTGGTATGGCTTCATGATTGTTGATATGACCTACCATATGGATCTTCTGCTCTTATGCCTCTTTTCCATAGCAAACCCTAGCTTAGTTGGAAGAGGAAATTAGTGTTTGGTGTAGGGGATTTAGCACTGCCTTGTAGAGGGAGGGGAATGAAGGGGTTAAGGGTTTTCTAAATTCTTGGGGAAATTTTGAGGGATAGGGATAGATGTAAGGGAGTAGGAGAAAGTGGAATTTCAAGGATTGAGTGAGGGGAAAAGGTCCAGAAGGGCAAAACACAAGCCTAGTCTCGAAAAGTGTCAAATTGTAGCAATAGGCTAGGTTTTGTAGAAAAATAATGAGTTTGAAGGATAGGAGTGATGGGAAGTGTTTATGAAGGTATATTAAGGATAGGAGGAGATGTAAGAGCATCAGGATACAAGCCTTGTTGATGTTTAACCATGGAGGTCATGAAACCAAGAAAAATGCCCCTAAAAACCCTAGATGGACAATGGAGGAGTTAGGCAAAACAAAATAGAAGGCTGAGGCCAAAGGTGACACAATCAAAGACAAACTGAGTGACATGAGCCCATGATGGGTCTTCTGGGATGGGTGAGCTAAGCTTGACATGATGGGATGATGAAATAGTGAAAAAATTATCTTAAGGATAATGAAGGTAGTGAGATTTCTAGAACTCACAATGTTCATGAACTTTGTTTCTAGAAATCTAGAACTGATACTTAGTCATCTTCAGATAGTGAAAATTATGGATGACTAACAATATCGTCGAGTTCCTAAATCCGCAGCTGCATCCTGCTGTGCTCCGACCTGACTCAACTCGGTTCTCTATCGTGTCAACTATTGTGTTGCACACTGTCGACTCCCCATCGCATTCCATTATTTGTTGTCACTGCAACTGATCCGTTCCAACTTCCGGCAACACAGCAATTGTTTTTAACGCTCCCACCATACTTCCAACCACCATCAGTTTTATCAGCTTCTACATATAGTCTGTCCTCCCTATCGTCTTCCTGACCACCATGTTCCAACAATTCGTTGTGTTGTTCTTGCCCAATCGACCTTCCCAACCATCACACCTCCTTCCGACAACGCACCTTTCCGTTGACATCATTGCCATCATTCACATATTAAGGTCACATTTTAGTTATATGTCCATTAGCTAAGTACTAATAATTATATGTGTCCAGTTTTTAATTAATTGTATAAATAATTTAATTATATTTCTGATTAATTATATATATATATATATAATTAAAAAGAAATCAAAAGAAGGGGGTGTCATTATTATAGAAGGGAAAAAATTGAATTTCAAAAAAAAAAACAAAGAGGATATATTTTATTCAAGGCATATTGAAGAAAAGTGTGTTTTCACTTGTATAATCCATTCATTACAAAGAGATACATAAGTGTCATAGTCAAAGTATCATTTAACGAAATTATTAATGAATATAACATGGATTCCAAGACAAAAATGAAAGAAGGGAGATTTTTAGAAACCTTACCCATCGACGCTAAAGTGCTATTTAAATTTAAAGGAACCCTCGCTGGGAAGAATGTCACTATTGCTATATCACCTGCTAAAGATAAAAATTATGTTAACCCTAGAATTGCAAACCAGTTGGTGATTCCTGAGTCAAATATAATAGAAAAATAGACTTTTTTAACAAAAAAAATACGACATAAAAAGTCTACAACTAAATATTGGGGATTATACTTTTATCTCTCAATTTACCATGAAAGCCTTACTTTTTGATGATAGTGACATTGTGTTGGGTTCACCATGGATGGAAACTCTAGGATCCTTTATCCTAAATACGAAAAAAAAGTTTTTGACATTCTCCCACAAAAAGAAAAAAATAACGCTACAAGACGTTAAATTGAAGCCAAATTCAGTGATGCCTAAAGACATACAAGAAATTTCAAATGTAATTTTTCAAGAACGTAAAAAGGTGATACAAAATATGCAAAGAGAAGTTGACAAAATCACTATTGAAAAAAATGAAAAAGTTGCGTGCCTAAAAGACCATAGCGAAAAATTACTAACACAAATAAAGAAGGATAAGAAGTTGTTGGAAAGCAAGGTGCAACTTGTCGAAAATAAAGCATCGAATGTAGAAGTCCAAGTTGAAGAGGAAGAAACTGATACTAATGCAGTGAGTGTCACAACTAAAGAAGAAGACAAGCAAGTTGAAAAAATACAAACTTAGATGTTGTAGTTCAGACGATGAACATCCCAAGTGAAGGTTTTGTAACCAACTCAACAACATCATCGTTGGAAGAAAATCAAAAAGTTGTCACACACCTAATAAGGGAAAGTCAAACCAAAAAAGTTCCCTATTGACATCCAAATCACGGGAGTAGACAACTCGATCAAGCTACGTATTCAGAACGTAAACAACAAATTGATGTTCCGGAGAATACTAATGTCGGTGCAATCCACTCATGTGATCACAATTCATCACAAGTTGCCAGTCACAGCAAGATTCCACAGAAGATTGATCTAGGATGGTCTGATCCCTTCTCAGTGCGACAATTTTGTTTGTCACTTAGAGGATCATATCAACTTGTATCAACAAAGATGACTATCCCGAGAAGAGAAGACATTCGTAGCAGAAAAAGAGAGCAAGCCTTTGTTATCAACAAGCTTTGAGGACAAAGCTTTTTGAGGAGGAAGGCAATGTTATGAATAAACTGATATAAATAATGTAACCAATAAATAATGATTAGTTAATTAGTAATTAGGTTGAAGAGGCATGTCTAAATGGGACATGACCCTCCGTGAAGAGGCACCTGCCTAGGTATATAAGCGGGTCTCATTTGTAACATCAATCAATCGTTCTTCATACATTTTAATATAATATTTGTATCCTCAATGGATATTATGATATTCCAAGTCTTATGGAGTATTTAACTTGAGAAGGAACTTTGTTCACTTCAAATGACTTGGATTAATCTCAATTGTAGATCTCATCGAGAGATTGGGGATTTGACAAATTAGGGTTTCATTGAAAAGTATAAAGACATCAAGATAGAGAGCATGGACACATTTTTTCAGAAATAATGAGAAAGAGAGAGAGCAAATAAGAGGATCTAGCTATACAAAAGCTAATTTGTACAGTTTGTATAGTCATATTAAATCTGTGCAATAGGTCGTATGGAACACATATAGTCCACATAGCAAAATTGTATAGTCGTAAAGTAGTTTTTATGGTATTTTCCTTTTTTTTTCCCACAAGTCATACCTCTCCCAAGCGAGTCATACACATTGTTCAAGGTAAACTCCATAGTTTGTGTAAACCTAGTAGTTGTGTAGTTATCAAAATCACCTTTGTCAAAGGAATGGAAAGCACCCTTGTGAAAATTCCCAACACATGTGCCAACTTGGGACAACAAGATGGGCGATGCACCACTATCACCTCAATACAATTTTCCCTTCACTTTTGGCCACCTCCTAGAAGCCAAATGGGTATTCCTATTTGTTTAAGTAAACCTTTTATTGAATTAATTACCATGCAATCTTATGATTTATGTAATGTCCGCAATTTTTACATTATCTTGTGATGAGATATCGGAGGAGTGTCTAGAGCTTATGTAAGCCAAGTCATAGGAGTTGGATTACATTATTGGTGGACCCGGAGGGTTTTGAGGAGTTCTACGGGGTCCGACTAAGATCGCTTACCCATATTTAACCATCAGGATCAATTCCGCACAGTTTGCTTTTGGTTTCGTGCCATTCCAACAATTTCCGTAAAACGAAGCTATTAACGGGCATATTTTAATTAATTATGCTTAAGATGTTGTTTCGGGCCGACTACTTGGAGAAACACCTTACTGTAATGGCTCATTGGAATCGAGACAAAAAGATCTACAAGGCAGAATGATGAAAAGGGGCTTTGGGTAGCCAAAGTGACCACGGAGGCGAATTAAGCATTTTCCAGCATTAAAAGTAGCTTTAATTAATTTATAAAAGTCACTTTATTAAATAAAGAAAGGAAAAGTGCTTTTGATATTTAATTGGAGGGAAAAGGTAAGTGAGTTATAAAAAGGGAAATGAGGGGGTCTCTCCTCATTCATGCATTTGAGTTTTTGAGAAAAGAGCTCTTGGAGAGAGTTTTGAAGGAGAAGGTTAGAGTTTGGAAACCCTAGCCGCCATAGTTGGTTTCAACATTGAAACTAGACACTCTAACTGATTCAACAAGTGGAATCACTCAAATTTCACCGTCGGAATTCAAAGGAGAAAAGGATTTACAAGAGATTTGAGCAAGAAGAGGTGTTATTAGTTGAATCTCTAATTTATTATTCTTCATTTATCATCTTCTAGGTTGGAAAATGTGGGACCGAAAGATTCAAGCCCAGGTCTGAAGCTAAGCCATTGTTGAAAAAGAGAACGATTTCCACTCATTATGTTGTTCGATTCATTTGTGGTAGAGGACGAGTTGAGGAATAAAATACTGGGCCGAGTTCTGGTCACCAATGGCTCAAGTTGCCTTCTGTTTGGAAGAACAAGTTGCTACCCTCTTTGTCCGACCGAAATTTGTACTTTGAAGGTCGAGTTTCCACTATATTAGCTGAGTCGAGTTCCTTTGTCATTGTTGTCGCCCAAAGTGTACACCAAGGGCTACAACGCTCAGGGTATTAGCTTTTGTAGCATCGGATGTGTTATGGCCACGAATTTTGGTGGAGAGGCTAGAATACATGAGATCTCAAAAACCCAATAATGGTTTCTGGAAATTCCACCTAGAGATGGCTTAATTAGATTATTAACCTATTTTTTAATGTTTGCTAAGTCTAAACTTAGGAAAATTGGTTAATTAATCAAAATTAATTAAGTCAAGGTGAGAATTCTCTAGAAACTCACACAGACCGACTTCAAGATGATCATAGCCCTTGATTAAGGTTTAATCTTGGTTGTTGGAGTCACAACAGAGGATTATAAGAAGAAGTCGATGGGCACTTGGAGAAGATACACCAGAAGTTCGATTTTCTTGGCAGATCGATTTCCAAAGAGTAGCAGCAGTGGCCGAAGAACCAGAGATCAAAGCAGAGTCAGTGAGGGGTAGAGACAGTGATATGGAAAAAGTTTTCCAGATCCGAAAAGGCAGCAACTGTTGGTCTAAGGTTGTCATTGATGTCAATATGAGGATCAATATTCTTGTAAAGACCTAAAAACCCTAATGGCAAACCCTTGCAATGATATCATGCAAACTTCTTATGAAGAGGTCCTTGCTCATGATGACAAGTTCCTCTTGGTTAATAAGGATGCCATTAATGATGATGTGCTTACTCTTATGAAGAAGCCTGGAACTAGCATGATGTCAAGATGGCAAATATTCTTAAGGTGCCAAGTGTCAATCGTGTACCTTGTTTGGTAACCTAGAAGACTACACTTGATGATGTCATTTGATGAAGGTCTTGATGACATGATTGGAAACTACATGATGACTTTGTTGGATATTATTGGTGCAAAAAATGGAGAAGCATTTAATAACTACACGCTGTGCCAAACACTCCTCATTTTGTCCCAAATATTTTCTGCACTAAATTTCAAGGACAGTCAGCAAGAAAAATGTTTTTGGGGACCTTGAAGGAAGGATATCAAGACGTGCCTTTGTCCACCTTAAAGAGGACTCCTTCCTCTTTCCAACGAGCCCTCATATGCCCCAAAACTCCCCGTGGTTAGAAAGATATTGATTTTTGAAGTTGTGCAATAATTATTTTTCTTTTTGAGCCGACTTGTCCTAGCTCCTAATGTCGGTCTGCCTTAGTGATATGTCTCCTCACCTTAAACACAAAACCAGTATAAATACAAGTCGGATCTTCTCATTTTAGTCATCTATTTCGGTCAAGATCTCAGAGAATAAGAACAGAAGGATAAAGAAGGCCAAAAAGGATAGGAAAACATTGTTTGGGCAATTCATTAAGATCAGATCACTGTTTAAATCCCTGAAAGGCATATAAGGAACTCGGAACCTTGTGACAGTGAACCAGAATTATAAGGAGGCTCAGATTATGGATTAAAGGAGCTCGTGTTTGCTTTCTGAGCTTGGATCTGTGCTAGAGAGCATGGTACAGCCATTGTAAAGCTCAGATTATAGAGGCACAGAAAAGGACTTGTGGATAGTTGCCTGTCTCTTTATTTTTTTGGTTTGTGGAGATTTAAATCATCTACAGCAGTTCGGACTCTTTGAATAGTCAACAATGGTAGCTTGGATCTTCTGTTAAGGGATTGAACTATATCATTGTTAGCTCAGTTGTATTAATATATCAACAGTACAAAACTTCTACACCTGCGGTCATACAGTGCCTTGGATTTAAGCTCGTTCACTTCGAACCTGTGGTATATTTCCTCAGACATGTGGTGTATTGGCTCGGAACTATGATATGTGATCATTGTTCTAGTGACCTCGGATTGCAGTGATAAAACTTCGGACCAGTGACCCTGTTTCAGATTGAAGTCTTGCCTTTAAAGCTCGGTCCTCTGGAATTTAACCTATGAACAGCTCAGAGGACTTACCTTTGTGACAATATCACTGTGATATCACATTTGAAGAGGAAACACAACTGAGGAAACTTGTGTGGTGACACAACTGTGAAGTGGTCACTTAACTGTGGATTATCATCATTTCAGTGAACAGCTAGTGGCTGTTCTTTGAAGGTGTAGGCATTCCCAAAGCAGAACACTTGAAGATTCTACTAAAGTATACATCATTGAAGATACTCTTGGAAGCATCTTGGTCAGCTATCTTGTGAAGCAAATCTATTGACACCTCCAAGCAAGCATCCTTGAAGAGAATCCTTGGAGCCCTGCTTTCCTTTTTGGAGTCAAACCTTGAAGTTGTTGGACAACTTATTAAAGGTCTTGGAGCAGTTTATTATTGAACTCACATCTTGGGTAAGCATTATTGAAGATATCCTTGAGCATCGTTGAAGACTCCCTTGAAAAGTTCTTGAAAAAGCCTTTGAAGAGGCTTAGAGCAGGTGCAGAACTTGGGCTGCCTATTTAAGACACCTTGAAGGTCTTGGAGATATTATTGGAGACCATGATGTGTTGAAAGTCACATGAGGTGAACTTAGAGATCCAGCTTGAGTAATATGAAGAGCAGTGGTGACACCTTCTGAGAAGACAAGGTTGTCATTGATGAAGTGATTTTGAGAAGATAGTGTTGGCTAAGAGATTAACAAGGCTCATTGCAAATGTCATCAGTGTTAGTCATCCGTAATTTTTGCCTTCATAGATGACTAAATGATTTCCCTAGATTTCTAGAAACAAAGTTTTTGAACATTGTGAGTTCTAGAAATCTCACTGCCTTCAGCATCCTTAAAGATAATTTTTCACTATTTCATCTTTCCACCATGTCTAACATTGCTTACCAGTCCCAGAAAAACCATTAGTAGCTTATGTCACTCTTCTTGTCTATCTGCTTTCACCTTTGACCCAAATCCTCCGTCTTGTTTTGCCTAAAAAACCCCCACTGCTACCTAAGCCCACAAAACAAACAGCCTTGTTGTGTCTCCCAAAGTACTCTCAAACACTGATAGTCTCAAACTATCTCTGTAGACTCTTTAGATAAATCAAGTACATTGGATTTCAGATCCTCAATACATCAGTCTATCCTAAACTCTATCTTGCACTTGATAAGCCTAAGTTCTAGGTCTCAGTCCAAAAAAACCAAGTACAAGAAGGCCTCCACTAGGTCACCTAGGGTTTTCACAAAGTCATAGGATGGATTTGATGCCCTATAAACTCTGTTTTTCCTATATGAAGAAAATACATTCAAAGAAGGGGACAAGTTATTTTGTCCTAGATTCACCAAAGAGATCATTGAAGGAAGGTTTTTAGCCTAAAGCATGAATCTTGCAAGGGGACAACTGCCCTTTGCTCACATTTCTGCAAGAGGGTCAAAAAGCCATCATATTAGCAATAAGGTAAGGTAAAAGAGACTAGCACTTGATCATTTTAACAAATGACCCGCCGGAATGCCGAAGGCAGGACGGCGCAACACCAGCGCGGGCGCGAACGACCTGACGCCCGTGGGAAGGAGATGACAGCAGGAGGGTGCAGCAACCGCCAAGTGTCGAATTTTGAGAGGGTGGAAGGGCGATAGGTGGAGCACAGAGATTGGCTGGGAGCACTGTTCATCCCAGCAAAGCTCATAATAGGAACACCTTCGGCGTAAAAATAGAAAATTCACACAGCTGAAAATATAAAAGATAAACGGATATCTCACACCCATGTCCTATAATTTATCAAAATCCCTTGTAAATATAAAAGTAATTGACAAATGCGAACTGAATCTAACCCATGTCCTATAATTTATCAAAATCCCTTGTAAATATAAAAGATTTACAAAAATAATTGACAAATGCAACCTGAATCTAACCCATGTCCTATAATTTATCAAAATCCCTTGTAAATATAAAATATTTACAAAACTAATTGACAAATGCGAACTGAATCTAACCTTAACAGATTAAAAACACAACATTCATTGATGATAAGTAGATAAACACAAAAAAATACTCCAAATATGGGCGATAAACGCAAAACATACGACACATATGGGCGAAATGGGGAAGACAAACTGGATCCCACAATAACACTTGGAAACATCAAACACTACTAGTGCCTTCTTTATATTTGTTGAAAATGAAGAACATAGATTTGATTTGAGAAGACGTTGCTGTGGCATTAATCTTTCAAAATCCATATCAAAATAACACCATCCGGCAAAGCAACGCAGTACAGCTAAACACTCCTACTAGTTTGGATTCCCACATCATCTTAAACTCCTAATATGAAAATATAAACACCATCTCACTCATTTTTTCCAACAACTTCAACAAATTAAACCTCCAAAATGGCATGCTGCCCTACGTTACTAGAAAGCCATAACAACATCTAACTCTTTCAAACAACTTCAAAAAAATTAACCCTTCAAAATGGCATCCTGCCATATGTCTTTCACATTGAATATTATCAGATCATGCCAATGTCAGTTTTAATGTTACTAGAACATATGGCAGTTTGAATAATGAAAGACAAGTTCATTGAAAACATGTTCACTATGTCTGCCAAATACTCGGATGCATGCCTCCCTCGCTTGTTCTGATACATTTCTTGCAATAGATGCTTGATTTTCATCCATCATCGAACGCTTAGCTTCTTTTAAATGCTTGGCTATCATGATCAGAGTTCGAATGTCCGCCGGAACAGTGCTCTGAATGGTTTCCATGATTTCCTTTTCAGAAGGATCGCAGTTCTCCAACGTTGTGGAGAAGAACACGTTCGACTGCATTCCTGCAAAATAGGCAGACACAAAAGAAGCACGAACCCACTTCTTTTCTTCTTCCCTTTTCAACCCAAGCAAACTCCTAATAATCTCTTCCACCTTTACAAAAAGCTTTGCAAATTTTGCACATGCTGGAAGACTTTCGTCAAACGTATGCAATTGAAGAGACCTTACATCATTAATTTCCTCAATTGCTTTGCCATGCAATTTTCGGAATTCTCTGGTTATGCGACCCAGGAGTGGTGTCAGAGATAGCTCCAATTCGCATCTCTGGGACTTGCATTTGAAACCCCAACACTCGCAGTTAGCTTAGAGCTGCGGCAAGGGGACGAGAGTGTCAAAGTAGGAAATGGTTATCTCTTCTCCTCTCTGGATTGTCTTGGATGTGTGAATAAACATCGCACTTCCCACTTCCAGACGGGTTGAATTTGGCAAACAGGAATGGTTAATGAAAGATGGCAGCAACTAGAGACCTCTAAAATATTTATGGCCTGCGCAGCAAAGTCTCGCTTCGTGAGCTCCAGAGAATGAGTTTCGACTTATCACATGCCGGATACGATGAACGTCCACGTCAAAATTTTCTTTCTCCTTTCCACGAGACATTTCGTCGTCTGCTGTAAATAGATCAATAGCCGGAGCATATAAGGTGTCTGGTGGGGAAGAAACTTCTAAACTATAAAGCTGCCGAAGCAATATTTGGGATTTTCTGGCAGCGCAGACGACAGCGGTGACAAGTTCTTCATAAGAGGCCGTAAGACAATTGCACCGCTGGTTCACGTTCAAGAACATAGGCAAAGCACTCCGCGCATCCTCATAAACAACTGCGACAGCGTTGCTTACCAGCAAAATCTGCCCGGTCGCAATTTCTTGTGTTGCGTAAAGTCCTCACCCTCGGCCGTCTTTGGTCATGTGGATCTCCACAGGGCCGACGAAATCGGCGACCTCCGGAGGAGAAGAGCACCTTCCAAGTAGGTAAGCAGAGATGTCATACTCACCATCCCGGTTCTGGGCATACAAAGTCCTCGCCTGACATAAAATATCTTCTATTTGCCTGCTCCCGGGGCTTACTTTCTCCAGAAATTCACATGCTGCTGCATAGTGCCTCAACCCGACCAGAGCGCGGCCTTTCCTATAAAGCGATTTCATATGGTTGGGATCGATCCCAATGGCCTGATCAGAATCCTCAAGGGCCCGCTTGAATTCCTTCAGCTGCAGACACGTCTCTGCACGGTTGGAATACGCGTGCAGAAGACCGGTACTGGTATTCTTATTATCATTCAACACCCTCTCCTTGAGCTGAAGGAGAGTGGCGTCGATGCAATTTGTATAGTTCTCAGCCGCTGCAGCCCAATTTTTTTCTCTGAAGCACAAGTTGCCCATCTTCATCACCTCCTTCACGTTCATACGCAATAGCATCTCCTCAGTCACTAGCTTGTGTAGGTTGGTGGGGTTGTCCACGAGAATAACAATGTTACTGGCAGCGGTGCGAATAAAGTATGGCTCCTTGACGGCAACCTTGGCTCCCTTGGGATAAAGCTTATTTATGTCGGCAATCTGGGAGGGAGCCGCATCATGGATTACCAGCCTGATCGCAAGATCATCATCGTCCTCAAGTAAGGTTACGATCATGCCATCTGTAAACACTTCCGCGCACAGCGTTCCATACACCACCCGTCCATGGTGGATTTCTCCAACCTGCAACTCGGTGAAGGAAATAAGATTCAATTGTTGGAGAGGAATAGAAGAAGCTGAGCTCCCGCTTTTGTTGGGCTCTATGAAATTGGAGCGTATTAATGTCCCTCCCGCTTCTTCGGCCTCTAGCAAGCTGATGGAATGGTCGATATCGTGGAGTTGGACGAGCGCTTGCTTATCAAATCTCTCAGAAGCTGATCTCGCAAGCGAGGTCAAAAGGCAGCCTCTCGCAAGCGAGGCCATCAGGCCACCCAGCAATTTCTCCATCATCACGCTCTTGAGCAGCATGTTGATCACCATCTGCTGATTCTTCATCGGAACGCCCAAGGCGGGACGACGCGACACCAGCACGGTCGCGAACGACCTGACACGCGCGGGAAGGAGATGACAGCAGGAGGGTGCAGCAACCGCCAAGTGTCGAATTTTGAGAGGGTGGAAGGGCGATAGGTGAAGCACAGAGATTGGCTAGGAGCACTGCTCATCCCAGCAAAGCTCATAGTAGGAACACCTTCGGCATAAAAATCATCATAAGAAGACCATTCATTACAAGAAGAAAGCAGCAAGCATACGTTTGATGGGAATCAAGGTTTGCAACAGTGTTGACCAAACAAGGAATCAGTCCTAGGGTTACAAAGGCAAGGGCCTCCTCTACTTCTTCAAGTGCACATTGAAGGACTTTAGGGATGATTAGTGAGTTTTGTTGTAATATTCCTAATTAGCAATGGCTAATTGGAATATTCGATTTTGCTCAATTTTGTCGTCTATAGTTTATTAATAAATAAAAAGGTGAGTAGAGAGGGTCTAACTCACTTAGTGGAATAAAACCCACTCCCTAGTAGCACAACGTTGTGACTTAAAGGGAGCCAAGGGGGGCCAAGCACCACGTAGAGAGGGGGCCCACGTATGCACTAGGAGAGACTATGCAGATGAGGATGAGCACGTGGTAAGAGGGAGGCTACGTTGAGGAGATAAGCCTTAGGGTTTGGAGGAAGGCCAACGTTATAAAAAAGGGAGGAGCCTCCTCATTTGATTCATTCGTTGTTGATGATATTGAGCTGGTCGTTTTGACTTCTTGAGCACGCTGGTTGTTTAGCCTGTCTACAGCACTGTTTAGTGCATTGAGTGTCTTCGATCGGAGATCTCACCCTTAGCCCCGGGGGACTTTGAGTGCCTGCTCGGGCAAGGTAGTTTCTTCAGCATTTTGCGGGAGGTTTGGTGTTTGGTTTTTGTTGCGGAGCCGAGCATTCAGAGAGACTGCGCAGTCATTGAGAGGGAGGACGCAGTCCCTCTAGGAGGAGCTCCGGATTGGGATTTTTGCAGGGTTTTTGAGCCGAGAGATTGAGCAGAGGATCAGCCTTTGCCTTTGGGAGGATTTTGGTGGAGTTTGAGGCCGTATTTTATTCATTCCTATTCAACCTCTGCGCAAAGCCTTGGAGGCCAGCGTAATTCCCCAAGGGGGTGTTTTTCGGGGGTCAGCTATTTCTGATATGGTTTCTAGGTTTTGCCGAGATTGGTGAGTAGAGGAGGATTCCAGATTTTCAGCGCATTCCGACAAGAGGAACAGCCCCTAGTCATCAGTTCATTTCAGCAATAGCAGCTACACGGTAGTTTTCCAGCAGCTGGGACGCAGTTCAGAGAGCAGCCATTTCCTGTGTATTCTGAGAGTATTTCTTCACTTGCCTTGAGCAAGTTTAGGTGCCATCACTCTGATCACCTATTGTACTTCATTACATTTCTCAGTTTAATAAAATGGCTTAGCATTCTCTCTCTATATTTCTGGATGATTTATCGTACAATCTTTCTATGCTATTGTATGTCTGCTACACTGTTATCTTTATATATTTTTGGGCATTCTAGTTCTATACCACTTGGTGTGTTTATCTCATACTCTTAGACAGAGTCTGGAAAGGGCCAGCTAGCCTCCAGATTTCGTCCTCTTTTCAGAGGCGGCATATCTGGTAAACGCCCTCCCAGTCCATCTCTGGTAGGAGTTTGCCGTGTTTTAGAGATATCCCCGAAACGAGATATTACAATGGTATTAGAGCATAGTTCTGGCTCAGCCTGTGGAGCTAGTTGTCTATGACACCGGGGAAGAGGCCATATATTTGTCACATAGGCAGGAAGTACATAGATCGTGAGTGTAGGTTGGAGAACACCTACGGAGAGGGAGACTGTGTTCGGGTGGTGGACACAGAGCAGGAGGAGCTTGTGACAGATGCAGAGCAGGAGGAGCCTGTGTTAGATTCAGAGCAGAGAGAGCCGATGGCAAATGACACTGAGGCCAAACAGTTTGGGGCGGCACTCCTCAAATCGGTGCAGGATTTAGCGAGGCAGATTGAGGTGATGGGCCAGAGATTCACCGCTGTAGAGGCTAGACAGCGTGAGACCCCACGGGTATTCCAGGTAGGTGAGGGATTAGGTACATCCCACCATTTGCCGGAGCATGGTGTTGCTCAGCGTGATACTACTCAGCCGATGGCTTCACATGCACCTACACGCTCTACCATACTCACTTTCTTGGGAGCAGACACAGGGGCAGGAGCCCAGCAGGAGGCAGAGCCCGGACACATGGGCGATTATTTTGCAAAGTATCAGGCCTATGGGCAGGAGTTCAGGGATGCTCTCTCGTTCAGAGATTTTGTTCAGCTCCAGGGGGATAGTAGACCCCACTACCATCATAGAGGGCACTGGCATTATCATGATGGAGATAACCACCGCACATCTAGCAGATTCCATTTGCCTACGTTTGATGGTTCATCAAACAGTTCGGCAAAGTCTTGGGTGGAGAAGCTGGACATCTATTTCCACCTTAACCAGATGTCGGAGACAGAGACCATCAAGGTGGCGACATTGCATTTGGATGGTGAGGCCCAGGACTGGTGGTTCCATGGGATGGTTACACTCGGACATTCTACAATGACGACATATGCCAAGTTTACCAGGAGGTTGATGGAGCGATTTGACCGGAGGGATCCGAAACAACACTTTGTTGAGCTAACGAGGCTCAAGCAGACTGGGAGCCCCGAGACATACATTGCAGATTTCTTAAGGGTTTCAGTGATGGTGCTAGATCTATTCGTAGCACGGATGATCTATATGTTTGTGGAGGGATTAGCAGAGCCACTTCGGGGTCTAGTTAGATCTACTAGACCAGCTACACTCCAAGATGCTATTAGCAGGACCCGGGACTTACAGGATGCATTGCCTAGGACTCGGACACCTTACCCCCAGAGACAGGGCTTCCAACCCACGGGGAAGGATGTGAGGATTCTGCCTCCAAAGGGGAATCCAAGACGAGCACAGACAGATGATGATGCCAGGAGGGAGCTGAAGAAGAAGCGACTGTGCTTTACTTGTTAAGAGCCATGGGCACCAGCACATAGGTGTGCTACTGGAAAAGCACACTTCATTGAGGTCTTCTCCGAGGATAGCGGGGGAGAGGATGAGGAGGATGACGAGGAGGCAGGAGATAGTCAGACAGCCCAAGATCAGTTGCCACCCCCACCTTTAGGAACAGGAGGTGCAGCTTTTGCGCCCACAGGAGGGACCCTTGCAGCATTGCTAGGAGTTCCCAAGTATTTGACGCTGCACGCATGAGGGACAGTACGTGGCCAGCGAGTATCATTTTTGGTTGACAGTGGGGCAACCCACAACTTCATTGATGCACAGATGGTCGAGCGGAGGGGTATATCGACCGAGAGCTTCAATGGATTTTCAATTCTAGTCCTAGGAGCTCAGACGATGCAATGTGCCCAATATGTTTCAGAGTTAGCAGTGACGATGGGTACCTACACCATGACCGACCACTTTTTCGTGGCCAACATACTGGATACCAATGTGATATTGGGTGTTCAGTGGTTGATTACTCTGGGGAAGGTCACCACAGATTGGGAGGCCTTGGAGATGGAGTGGGATGATAAGAAGACCAGGAAGCACGAGAAGATCCGCAGGATGCACACTTACCCACCTCAAACTATTTCGGCACACTGGATGGAGGCAAATTTTCGGAAGGGAGACATAGAGTGGGCGGTTGAGTTGCGGGCATCAGAGGCAGAGACCACGGGTCAGGCAGCTCATCCTGATATACAGGCCATCCTTGACAGGTATGATGCAGTGTTTGAGGATATACCACCAGGTCGGCCACTGGACCGAGGGTTCGAGTACACCATTGAGCTTGAGCAGGGCATTCAGGCAGTGATTACTACCCCCTATAAGCATCCCAAAGCCTATCGAGATGAGATTGAGCGGGCCATCCAGGAGTTGCTGGCTCTTGGGCACATCAGACCGAGCACGAGTCCGTTTGCTTCTTCCGTGGTGTTGGTAAAGAAGAAGGACGGCACCTTGAGGATGTGTATTGACTACAGGGCCCTGAACAAGAAGACCCTGAAGAATAGGTATCCTATACCCAGGATCAATGAGTTGATGGATGAGCTGAGAGGAGCCAAGTTCCTCTCAAAGATTGATTTGAGATCAGGCTACCATCAGATTCGCGTGAGGGAACAGGCATTCCCAAGACCGCCTTCAGGTGTCATTATGGGCACTTTGAGTTTCTGGTTATGCCCTTCGGGCTAACCAATGCCCCGGCTACTTTTCAATCTTGTATGAACCATATCTTCCGCAGTCATTTGAGGAAGTTTGTATTGGTCTTTTTCGATCTCCAGCATATAGAGGCAGTATTACATATCTTGGAAGAGCAATAGTTCTATGCTAGGCTCTCCAAGTGTGTGTTTGGGATGACGGAGATGTTGTATTTGGGTCACATTATTGGAGTGGACGGAGTGAGAGTCCATGAGGAGAAGATCAGGGCCATCAGAGATTGGCCGGAGCCGAGGAACGTGACGGAACTTCGAGGATTCATTGGCATATGTACTTATTACAGGAAGTTCGTCAAGAGTTTCTCAAAGCTTGCTACACCCCTCACAGATTTGACGAAGAAGGGGGCATTCAGTTGGTCAGATACAGCGCAGCGAGCCTTTGACAGGCTCAAGGAGGTGATGAGTAGCTGCCTAGTGCTTGCATTGCCAGATTTTACGCAGCCACTTGTTTTAGAGTGTGATGTGTCGAGAGAGGGGATCGGCGCAGTATTGATGCAGGGAGGACACCCTATAGCCTTTGAGAGCCGGAAGCTCCTTCCACACGAGAGGTTGTATTCTATATACGACAAGGAGATGTTGGCCATTATGCATGCATTGGCCAAATTCCTACAGTATTTGGTGGGGAACAGGTTCAGGGTGAGGACTGATCACAACAGCCTCAGGTTCTTTTTGGAGCAAAAGCAGCTACAGGAGAGGCAGTAGAAGTGGGTCAGTAAGATCCAAGCATATGACTTTGACATTGAGTATGTCAAGGGTAAGAATAACGTGGTAGCAGATGCCCTTTCACGTAGACCAGCCACGTTATCTCTTATGAGCTTGGATACAGATTGGAGGGCTCAACTTTTAGTGGAGTACTCCAAGGACAGATTTGCATGCGAGGTTCTGGATGGACAGGTGGCGGATGACAAGTACAGGGTGGTCGATGAGATCATCTACTACAGGGACAGGATCTTCTTGACTGAGGGATCTCAGCTCAAGAAGAAGATACTTCAAGCATCACATGATTCACCATTGGCCGACCATCAGGGGTTTACCAAAACCTACAAGGCCATTAGAGAGAGGTTCTCATGGAAGGGCCTCAAGGAAGACGTACTCCAACACATCAGGGAGTGCAATGTTTGCCAGAGGAAAAAGGGGGAGTGAGCCATCCCGCAGGATTATTGCAGCCACTTCCCATTCCGGAGGGGAAATGGGAGAGTATATCGATGGACTTCATCACAGGGTTGCCCATGGTGCAGGGCAAGGATTGTATCTTTGTCGTCATTGATCGACTGACAAAGTATGCGCATTTTTTCGCCATATCCGCGCACTACACAGCAACAAAGGTGGTTGAGTTGTTCTTCAGAGAGGTTTTCAGGCTACATGGTCTTCCTAAGACCATCATCAGTGACAGGGATAGCCGCTTCATGGGCGGATTTTGGCAGGAGCTTTTCCGGTTGGTGGGGACAGAGTTGACACCGAGGACTAGTTATCACCCACAGACAGAGAGAGTTAACAAGTGGCTGGAGGGCTACTTGCATAACTATGTCAGTGGGCAGCAGCGAACATGGCTAAAGTGGCTACATTTGGGGGAGTACTGCTACAACACTACACATCACATGTCCATTGGTATGTCTCCATTCTACGCTTTATATGGATATCACTCTTTGTCTTTTGCTGACATGATGTTTGATGCTAACGAGGCTCCGAGAGCCATGATTTGGATCCAAGAGAGTCAGAATATTCTTCGAGCTCTCAAGAGGATAATATGGCCACAGCGCAGAACCAGCAGAAGCTGTATGCTAACAAAGGTCGGGTGGAGAGACAGTTTGAGGTAGGGGACTTGGTCTACCTACGATTACAGCCATACCGACAATCGTCACTGAAGCACAAGGGAGCTGAAAAGCTCAAGCCCCGCTTTTACAGGCCATACAGGGTGATACGCAGGATTGGACAGGTTGCGTATGAGTTGGAGCTGCTCCAAGGCAGCAAGATCCATAACGTTTTTCATGTATCATGCCTGAAGAAGGCACTGGGGCAGCAGGCGACAGTGACAGATGAGCTACCACCCACGAATGATGAGGGGCATTTGGTGTTACAGCCAGAGACTATTATTGATACTAGGGAGAGGCAGCTACGGAGCAGGACAGTCCGGGAATTCTTGGTGAGGTGGAAGAATTTGCCAGATGAGGATGCCACTTGGGAGAGTGAGAAGATTTTGCAGCATCCATCACTTCAGTTGCTTGAGGACAAGCAACATTTTGCCAGGGGAGACTGTAATATTCCTAATTAGCAGTGGCTAATTGGAATATTCGATTTTGCTCAATTTTGTCGTCTATAGTTTATTAATAAATAAAAAGGTGAGTAGAGAGGGTCTAACTCACTTAGTGGAATAAAACCCACTCCCTAGTAGCACAATGTTGTGACTTAAAGGGAGCCAAGGGGGGCCAAGCACCACGTAGAGAGGGGGCCCACGTATGCACTAGGAGAGACTGCGCAGATGAGGATGAGCACGTGGCAAGAGGGAGGCTACATTGAGGAGATAGGCCTTAGGGTTTGGAGGAAGGCCAACGTTATAAAAGAGGGAGGAGCCTCCTCATTTCATTCATTCGTTGTTGATGATATTGAGCTGGTCGTTTTGACTTCTTGAGCACGCTGGCTGTTTAGCCTGTCTGCAGCACTGTTTAGTGTGTTGAGTGTCTCCGGTCGGAGATCTCGCCCTTAGCCCCGGGGACTTCGAGTGCCTGCTCGGGCAAGGTAGTTTCTTCAGCATTTTGCGGGAGGTTTGGTGTTTGGTTTTTGTTGTGGAGCCGAGCATTCAGAGAGACTGCTCAGTCATTAAGAGGGAGGACGCAGTTCATCCAGGAGGAGCTCTAGATTGGGATTCTTGCAGAGGTTTTGAGCCGGGAGATTGAGCAGAGGATCAGCCTTTGCCTTTGGGAGGATTTTGGTGGAGTTTGAGGCCGTATTTCGTTCATTCCTATTCAGCCTCTGCGCAGAGCCTTGGAGGCCAGCGTAATTCCCCAAGGGGGTGTCTTTCGGGGGTCAGCCATTTCTGATATGATTTCTGGGTTTTGCCGAGATTGGTGAGTAGAGGAGGATTCCAGATTTTCAGCTCATTCCGGCAAGGGGAACAGCCCCTAGTCATCAGTTCGTTTCAGCAGTAGCAGCTACATGGCAGTTTTCCAACAGCTGGGACGCAGTTCAGAGAGCAGCCATTTCCTGTGTATTCTGAGAGTATTTCTTCACTTGCCTTGAGCAAGTTTAGGTGCCATCACTCTGATCACCTATTGTACTTCATTATATTTCTCAATTTAATAAAATGGCTTAGCATTCTCTCTCTACATTTTTGGATGATTTGTCGTACATTCTTTCTATGCCATTGTATGTCTGTTGCACTGTTATCTTTATATATTTTCGGGCATTCTAGCTCTATACCACTTGGTGTGTTTATCTCATACTCTTAGACAGAGTCTGGAAAGGGCCAAGTAGCCTCCAGATTTCGTCCTCTTTTCAGAGGCGGCATATCTGGTAAATGCCCTCCCAGTGCATCTCTAGTAGGAGTTTGCTGTGTTTTAGAGATATCCCCGAAACAGGATATTACATTTGTGAAGTCTTTGAGAACTTAGAAGACAACACTAGTTACTTTTTCCTAAGCAGCCCTAAAACCTAGGAGTTTGGCAAGGTGGACAAAGATGGTCACATGGTGACAAAGAAGTTGCCTTCATCACAGCAGAGGGTTTCAGAGTGTTTCAAGCAGCCCTCTAAGATTTGGTAGAGAGACATTGACTCCACATCATCAAAGTTTGAAATCAAAAAGCTAAAGGGATCTAAGAAGGCAGACTCAAAAACCAAGCACCCCACTTCATGAAGGGTATCAACAGAAGAGACAGTGGTCAAAAGAAGAAATTTTGCAGGCACCTGCAAGGACAGAAGTGGCCAGCAAAAGCACAAGAAATGGCTTAGACACCTCACCTTCTTCACTAACATACATCCTCTACAAACTAGGAACAGACATGTAAATGGTTTGAGGGCAGTAAGGCCTCCAAAATGTTTTCTTTATCAAAGTATATTCTGCAAAAGATAGGGTTGCCATAAAAGGACATTTCGACAGGACTGTTAAGATAAACTAACTACAGGAAAATTGATAAAGAAAAACAAGCCAAGTGTCTTTTCACAATGATTTACCCATACAAAGACTAAAAAGAGGCTATTGATGCTTATTACTAGGGTTTTCATCCTAACAGATTATTCACTATTTTTAAAAAGAAAACAAGACAGAAGGTGAATCCCAGGAAGATATGTCAAAGGATCACAACAATCTGTTGTTTGCAAACGTCAAATTGTCATAAAGAGGTTTTCATTATTCAAAATGATTTATAGGCACTTGTTTAAACTTGATAAAGGTTCTGTGAGCACAAGGGAGACATCTAGGGGCTTCTAGCAAAGAACAAATACATGTTATGCCAAAACTGCCACCTACAGGGCTAAAAGGCCACAAAGCACAGTGAGAAAAAAGTAAGGAAGATGAACCTTATAAAAATGGGTTTTGGGCATCAAAATTGTTTTTCAAAGAGGAATATGAAGTCTCCTCGATCTCTTCCACACCTCATTTACCCCTGCAAAAAGAAGCAAACCATTGGAAAGGATTTTTGAAGGTTTTTGTGCAAGTTTGAAAAAAATTTAGGCGCTATGCACCGAGGCCGGCGCTACGCACCTAGCCCTCGGCGCTGCGCACAGAGGAGGTGGTCGCAGTGTTATTTAACACTGCGTTGTGCACCTAGAACCTGGCGCTACGCACCTGGGCGAGTGCTACGCACAGGCTCAAAAAGAAGCCCGACTGCCCACCTTGGACCCGGCGCTGCGCACCGACTGGCCCTCCTCCGACCCAAGCTAACCGGCGCTGTGCTCCGACAGGCCGACCCAACCTGAATGTGCTGTCGGGTAGGCACTACGCACAGCCAGTCTTTGGCCTAATGTGCTCAAAAAAGGTCAAAACTCAAATTTCTTGCTTTCAAAGCTACAGTTTCAGCCTAGCAAGATTGGTAAATCTCTTCCTCACCCTCCAAGCAGTCTTTTCATAAACAAGGAGGACATTTAAGGCTTAAAATGACCAAACCCTGATCTCCATAAAAACAAAAAACAAAAAAAAATCATTTCATTAACCTCCTAGGGCAAGGTTTGCAACTTTGAAAGGTTGTCATAGGTTGTAAAGACATTCAGTGACAACAAACTTGCTTCTAAACTCTGGAACACCCCTTGATTGCTTCACCTTGCCCCCATTTGCCGAAGTTTGCCCTCACATTACTCAATTGCCCTCCCTAAACCTAGAGACCCTCACCAAGCTAAAAATCCTTTTACCCTAGGTCAGCCACTGTGTCTAAAGAAGAACCAGTGAGTCAGAGACAAAGTTAAAGGAAGAACAGGGAAATGACAGCAGCTAGGAAGAGGTAGAGTTTAATAAGAAAGACCAAGAGGATGATGATGGCATGAAAGTGAGTGATGAGAATAAAGCAAAAACAGAAGACAGTGGGGCAGAGGCAAAGCCTAACAAAGGAAGGGAAGATAATGACATGGAGGAGAGTGATGGCAGTGACAGTCCAAAAGAGGGGAACAATGAGAAATTGAAGCAAAACAGTGATAATAATGATATCACTAGATCAATCTCAAAGTGCAAAAAGGAGTATTGGAGAGGGACAAAATAAAAACACAAAGGACAATGGAAAAGTAATAAAGATGACAGTCAGCAAGAGAGTGCCCAGGACAGCCAAGAAAACAAGATACATAAACATGACAGTGAGCGCAATGATAAGTGCAAACAGTGACAGAATGACTAAAGGTGATAAAGGTAAAAGAACCAAGGAAGATGTTGAGGAAATGAAAGATCAGACACTAACAAGTGATGAGGTTGAAATAAAAGATGAAGAGGCAAGCAGTAATGAAGATAATAGTATTAATGGGACAGACAATGATGAGCAAGGAAATAGTCATGACAGTCATGATAGTTGTCATGACTATCATGACACTAAACAGCTTCTGGATAACCAAGGAATCCACAGTGACAATACAGAAAGTAACAGAGAAGAGAAGAGGACCTTTATGAAAAACAGAGCCAAAATGAAGCAAGTGGGGAGGGTAGTGATCAGTTTGAGAGCCAAGAAGACAGTAAAGCAAGTAAAGGAGGTAATGATAAGTTTGAAGGCCTAAATGAAAAGCAGGTAAAAGTGAGACAAAAGTTAGAAGTATGAACACCAATGAAGGAGATAGTAGTGCCAGAAACCAAGAATTCATTGAAAATTAAAGCACTCAAAGAGAGTAAAAGACCAAAAAAAACTTGGAGACATAAATCAAGATTTTTTATGGGCTTATCAAAACCCTTGAAGGACCTCTCCCCCAAGTTTGAGGCAAATTGGACAACTTCTGGTTTTTTGCCAAATTTTGACCCATAGGAGCGCAACACCCTAGGCGCTATGCACAAAATTGGTGCATCTTCAGCGCTCAAAGTTTGCATTTTTGGACTTCTCACATCACCAACAACCTACTCACCAATTTTCTAATCATTTGGAGCATTTTTACCACCTCAAAAAGTCAAAAAACTTCAAAAATTTGACCTTTCTGCCTCATTTTCAGACCAGGCGCTGCGTACAGAGCAATGTTGGGAGATTTGATTTTCGGGCATGCAAATGGCATCCACTCAATACAAATCAAGCATTTCTGGAAAGTAGACTCACCAAGCTTTCCAACGGGCCATCACAGAGCCAAATCCGGTGTCGAGAAGGGGTCCAAAACTCAGCTACAAGAGACCCCATTTTCTACTGAAGTGGTGCTATGCACAGAGGCTGCCTAGTGTGTTTTGAACCAAAAGTCAACAAAACACATTCATTTATTGCAAATAGATATTTTTGAGTTTTTTGAGGCAAATTAAGCTAGAATTAGGTGCAAATAGTTATTTTAGCATTTATTTCTTGGGATATTATGTGCCTTGGGCCTTGCATGGTCTCTTGGCCATAAATGATATTTATAACCATCTTTGCCATTTTCCTACCACATTTAGGGTTTTAGTCCTCATTTGCTCCATAAATACAGCATGAGGCCCCTATGTATTTTGTTGGCATTTGATGAGCTTGAAGAGCAATATACATGGTTTCATGAGCTTGGAGAAGAAATTGGTTTTGTGAAGTAGATGAATGGTTTGTTTGCTTGGATGATGGAGAAGCTTGTTTGCGGAATTCCATAGCTTGGTGAATGGTGATGTTTTCCTAATTTGTCTATTGTTTTCTCTATTATCATTATGTTTCATGCTTCTTAGCTGCTATTAAACAAAAAAGTATAGGTTTAGACATGTTCTTTGAGGCACCTCAGTCCCCCTGTTTGTTATAGCCTTTATGTTTTCTCTTTTGGCCATCTTAAGGAATTCTTCACTGCTCCTTAGGTCTACCAAAAATTGTTTTTGTTTTATGCATGGTTAGTATGTTAGCTTACAAGTAATATTTATGGTATGCCCTACTTATTTGAAGTTCTCAAAACCCTATCTTGAAGCCTTTCTGTGGAATATTGATGGATTAGGTTAAGAGAAAGAGGTCTCGTTCGATCTTGCCCTTTGTCCATGCTTGTCAACTTGTTTCAGAGTTCCCAATAGCTTGAAATATGATGTTTAGGAGTTCCCTCTTCATAAATTAAGTTATTTGTTTAAATCTTGTATGTTTTTCCAAAATCTGAAGATGAATTTCTAAAGTTAGGAGTTCTAATGCTTTTATGTTTCACTGGAATGTTTATCTTATATGTTTATCAGTTTGAGTATTGTTCATAGAGATCAATGGTTTGCCCTACCTCATGAGTTATGCTTCAGACTACATATGTTTAAGACCTCTTAGTCTTTTCCCCAACTTAATGTTTATTACACCATCATACATCACCTTAAGGATCCATTCACCTTGCTAAATCGGCCCTGCAACACACTCTGTTTCATCATTTAGACACTCCTGACTTTCACTTGACTCCATAGCCCAATGGCTTTGACATCCTCTCACTCCTCTTATTAGATTTGACCATCTTACCCATCCAAAACAATCAAATACCCTACACCTAATAACTAGCCCAAAATCAAAACCCTAGAGCAAAAAGAACACATCCTTTGCACCCAATAGAGAGATCCCTCTCTGAGTCTAGGAAGGCTAGGTCCTCGGACTCTAAAGCTTGGTTCCATGTTACTCTGTCATTTGGTCTGCCAATCTGCCAAATCACGAGACCCTAACAATTGGGAGCTGTGAAGAACTACTAATCTTATCTTGATGAATTGAAACTGTTGGTTGGAGCCCTAGAGGATAGGTGTCCTCAAGAAGACCAGGTTGGTGCCTGTACCAAAGATTGGGTTGGAGCCCTAGAAGTTGGAGCCTCAAAGTGACAAGGTTGGTACCTTGGGAAGATAGGGTTGGAGCCCTAGAGGTCGGAGGAGCCTCATGAAATCCAAGTTGGTGCTTGGCAAAGTGCAGGTTGGTGCCTGGAAGGATTGAAGATTGGTGTCTTTATCTAGGGTTGGAGCCCTACACATTATTGTATCGAATTTATTGTAAAGAAGAGATTAATAAAACTATTTAGTCTTATTGTTCATTTTGTGTTCTAATTATAAGTGATCTAACTGGTAAAAATAACAATTGAAAAGAAATATTGATTCATCCCCCCTTTCAGTATTTCCAACAGCAACAAGGGGTCGAGTTATTCCCAGTGAGGCAACATAGAGGACTGCGCAGTTGTTTCAGAAGAACAACTCGATTTAGCTGGAGGAAAATTCGTTTTCAGTTCCAGAGGCCGGGCAAAGGTTCCAGAGTGACGAAGAAGCGATTTCCTCAACAGATTCAGGCAGAATGGCTTCGTCGGAAGCAATTGAAAGACTAGACGTCATAGGGTTTGAGCACAGCCAACACAAAGGCCAATGCAGAGCATCTAGGAGGACAATTTTCTAAAGGAAAGTTGTGTCAAGGTTGCTTGTGGAAGAAGGGTAATACCCTTTAAATAATTTTGCCCATATTTTCTTGTTGTTTAGATTTCCAGTTGGGCATCTATAGATTGTACTCAGAATTCATTGTCAGATAGTAATAAAAACCCTCATTTGTTGCACCGGTTTTCCCAAGTTGGGGTTTTTCGAGGACATTTGTCCAAAAATAACAATGTCATTTTTATGTGTGTGCTAGTATTTTCTCAGTTTTCCACAGTTTTATTTGTAAAAATTGCAATGTGATTTATTTGATATTTGTCATAGTAGATAAATTGTTAAAATAATTAAATAAATTCCAGTTGTTGCAATAAAATTTGAAATTTGAAATTTTCACATAGTATCAGAGCGTGATTGATCAGCCAGGAAGCTCAGAAGCGAAGAGGAAAATTTCGTTGTTCAGATAGAGCAGCTGGCTGAAATTTTCTGGTGTTGCCCAATGCTTAGCAAGGCAGTACGAATTGCTGGGAAGAATTCAATTTTCAGTTGCAAAAGGTAGAAAAAGTTAGAATTTCCCAGAATAGTGATTCCTATAGGCAGAGGGAGCAGCAGCAGCTCAGTTTTTCGTTGAGTAGATTCCTTGGTTGGACGCAAAGGGTTTTGCAACTGCAAAACCTGTGTCAAGTGGAAGAGAAAAGCACACACCGCAGAGGGAAATTTTCTCTCGAGGAACTTCGAGTCTCAGCAGTTCGATTTTTCGAGGCAAATTGGCAGTAGCAGCTAACAGATCCCACACATCCCAGAAGGGAGTGCGAGTAGCAGAGTGGCAACCAAGCAAAAGCAAAGAGGGAGTTTTCGACTTGATCCAAGAGATGACTGATGAAATTTTGTATAGTTGGTGTAGCATCGGGTGTGCTCTAGCCTTGAAATTTTGTGGAGGGGCTAAGACACGCTTGAACTCCAAAACCCAGAAAGTGTTTTGTGAAATTTCAACTGGTGTTCAAGTTATTCAAATAATTAATTATTGTAAAGTATTTCCTAAATCTAAACCTAGGAAAATTAAATAATTAAAGTGAATTAATTAACACGTGCTGAAATGTTCTAAAAGACACAGATCAAGCAGTGTTTTAATCTCAATCGTTGATGAATGTTTTAATCTCGGTCGTTGATGAGATGAATGAAAAAGTAAGAGAAAGGCTTGAGGGTCAGTTGGAGACACACACAATTGCAGAACTGAGAGACTGATCTGCAATTCTAGGGCAGGGTTTGCTAAGAATTTTCGGAGGAGTTTTCTGCAGTGGGGGGTAGTATTGGCTGAGGGGATGATCTAATCCCGGAGCCAAGAGTCAGTAAGAGGCAGAGGAGAAGCAAACAAGGACAGCGCAAAGGAGCAGAGAGTAGCAGTTGCACAGTCGCTACGCAGGGCAAGGAAAGGGCAGCGCTACAGCTCTAAAGGGTTTCAGAATTACACAGAGGGTCTCCAGCACCAGCGTAAGGCCTGCGTCACCCTCTTTGGGCTTCACAGGCAGCGCTGGGGTGTCTAGGGCCAGATCTGGTCTGAGTCTTGTAAATCCCATTTGAGGGTGTGGATCAGTGAGATATTTGGTCTTGCAACAACAGGTTAGCTGCAGATTTCTTTTATTCTCTGTTGGGTTTTCCAAATTTGGAACCCAGATTTACTGTACTCAGAATCTACTTAATAAAATAAACCCTCATATCTGTTGCACCAATTTTCCCCGCTTTGGGTTTTTCCCGGGACTTATGTCCAAAAATCCATGTGTCACTTTGATTAAATGAGCGTACTATTCAGTAAATGATCTGCATGAGTAGACTACTAGTTGTGTTTACTTTGGTAATTTATGAATCTAATTTCTAAAGATAACTTGTATAATTTAAATCAAGTAGGAGAAGTAAACCATGATACTGCAGTACAATTTTCACATGGTATCAGAGCGATAGCAGATCAAGTTGAATCTCCAGCAATCAGGTGAAGAATATTTTTTCTGCAGGATAGCAGCAGAAGCAGTAGAGATCCAGAAGCGGCAGCTTGATAGCAGGAGGACGCAGATCCAGGAAGGGATAGCGCTGCAGATTCAGAAGGCCATCAGGCTTACGCAAAGCCTTCCAAGGCCAGCGTAAGGACTGTGTCACCTAGTCTGGGGTTATGCAGTCCACTTCTGAGCAACATTGAGGCTGTGTTGGGCCAGTCAATGAGACGTAGTCCAGTATTCCTTCTACTGCAGAAAGCCCTGCCAAGATCCGGAAGCAATGCTTCAGATCTTCAACAGTGCTGGTGTAGTGGAGATTTTGTCAGTGCAGAACTGTGCCTAGCTAAGTCAACAAAGGCGGGAGGGAGACAGCTACTCAGCAGATCTGAGATTCGATCAGGAGGGTGATCAGAGAGCACTGTCCGATTGTGTTTGGGTGAAAGATTTCCAGGAGGGAAATCAATGGTCAGAGAGAGCAGCTACTATAGAGGGTTTCTAATCACCAAGAAACCCAGATCCAACATTTTTTGTTGAGTGTTGCAATAGAAAGAGGGAGAGTAGTATTTGTTATGACAAATCCGAGCAAGATGGCAAGATATGGACTGAGGGATCAGGAGAGGTTGCATGTCCAACTTTGCTATCTAGAGGGCCAGAATCCTGTCAGTTCTGGATGAGTATGGTCTCAAAGATCATGCAGAAAAAATTCTAGTTGTACCAACCGATGTCGATCCTCTAAAGAAGTATGAAGAAAATCAAGCACAGACTAATCATTTAATCATGGATGGAGTCAAAGACCACGCCATACCTCATATTGCAGGAGAGAATACGGCAAATGAGATGTGGGTAGCCTTGGACACGATGTATCAAGGAGGCTCTGTGAGGATGCTTCTGGAAAATTAGATGTGGTTGTTCCAAATGATGAAGGGTGAGGAGATAGATCCATTCCTCTTCAGACTTCAGACTATCTGGGATCAACTGATTGCCATGGGTGCAAATCCAGATGAAAGGCTCCTAGTGAGAACGGCCCTAAATGCAGCCTCAGAAGATTGGAAATCGTTTGTCCAGAGCATTCTGGGAAGGGCAAGGTTACCATCATGGGCAGACATGTGGGCTATCCTCCACTAAGAGGAGATTAGGAGGATCACCAACAAGTAGAATATCAGTAGTGGAAGCGGATCAGCCAGAGGAAAGAAAGAGGAGGATGATGCAGCCCTTGCATCAAAGAAAAGGAAGCAGCAAGGGAAGAAGAAGAGGGACCTTTCCAAGGTCCGGTGCTTTAACTGTGGCGATCTTGGACACTAAGCTAGTACTTGTCCTAAGAAGGACAAAGGATCTTCTGATTCCAAGGCTACAGCAGCAAAGGATGATGATTCTGATGATGATGCAGCCATGAGTGCTCATGTACCTCGAGAGAAGAGGTGGGGTGACATGGATCTGTAGAGCATCTACAAACAGAGTGGCGGATCTTTGAGTCAGCCCTACTCTTGGATCACATACAAGCTACGGGAGCCTTAAGACGGTAACAAGATGAGTCGGGAGATGGTTGCAACAGGTCACAGTGAAGCAAAGGGCAATGATGGAGAGCTGGAGAGGGAGCAGCGTAATGCAGAGGCAGCAGTAGCGTGGAGGCAGCAGCGCATAGGGGCTAATTGGACTTCAGCAGCGCAAAGAGGCTTTGCTCACACAGTGCAGTGTTGCAACATAACAGTGGCTTCAGGAGGATAGCGTAAATCAGCAACCAGGGAGCTTCAATGATAGATGCAACTTGACTTATCTGTCAAACAGTTTGGCAGGAGTACTTTAGTTGCTTACTTCTCGGCAACTGAGTTGCAGTGCAGCAGTTAGCAGTGGTAGTGCTATGGGCAGTATGATGCAGCAAGTTGAGAGGGAGCTGCAGTGTAGATGTGGCAGTGTCAGTGGCAGTGGCATGGGTAGCAGTACAGAGAGCAGCAGTGCAGTGGATGGAGGGCAGCAGGCCAAGCATCAGCAACATAGAATCCAACTTCAAGATCTTGTAGTGCATGGTGTGGATGCATTGCTAGAGCACACTTCGTGCTAAGAGGGAGTGTTGAGATTTTGTATAGTTGGCGTAGCATCGGGTGTGCTCTAGCCCTGAAATTTTGTGGAGGGCCTAAGACACGCTTGAACTCCAAAACCCAGAAAGTGTTTTGTGAAATTTCAGCTGGTGTTCAAGTTATTCAAATAATTAATTATTTTAATGTATTTCCTAAGTCTAAACTTAGGAAAATTAAATAATTAAAGTGAATTAATTAACACGTGTTGAAATGTTCTAAAAGACACGAATCAAACAGTGTTTTAATCTCAACCGTTGATGAATGTTTTAATCTCGACTGTTGATGATATGAATGAAAAAGTATAAGAGAAAGGCTTGAGAGTCAGTCGGAGAAACACACACAGTTGCAGAACTGAGAGACTGATCTGGAATTCATGGGCAGGGTTTGCTAAGAATTTCCAGAGGAGTTTTCTGCAGTGACGGGTAGTATTGTCTAAGGGGATAGTCTGATCCCGGAGCCAAGAGTCAGTAAGAGGCAGAGGAGCAGCAAACAAGGACAGCGCAGAGGAGCAAAGAGCAGCAACAGCAGCTACATAGCTGCTGCGCAGGTGCTACGCAGGCCAAGGAATGGGCAACGTTGCAGCTCCAGAGGGTTTCAGAATTATGCAGAGGGTCTCCAGGGCCAGCGTAAGGCCCGCATCACCCTCTCTGGGGTTACGCAGTCCCTCTTTGGGTAGCGCAGTGGCACACAGAGCCTAGTAGCTCTGACACTGGGGCTTCAGGGGCAGCGCTGGGGTGTCTAGGACCAGATCCGGGCTAAGTGTTGTAAATCTCGTTTGAGGGTGTGGATCAATCAAATAGTTGGTCTTGGAACAACAGGTTAGCTACAGATTTCTTTTATTCTCTGTCGGGTTTTCCAAATCTGGAACCTAGATTAACTGTACTCAGAATCTACTTAATAAAATAAACCCTCATATCTGTTGCACCAGTTTTCCCGCTTTGGGTTTTTCCGGGGACTTATGTCCAAGAATCCATGTGTCACTTTGATTGAATGAGTGTAATATTCAGTAAACGATCTACATGTGTAGATTGTTAGTTGTGTTTACTTTGGTATTTTCTGAATCTAATTTATGAAGATAACTTGTATAATTTAAATCAAGTAGGAGAAGTAAACCATGATACTGCAGTAGAATTTTCACAATGACCACAATTGGGCTTAGAGATCATGATAGGTTGGATGGATCTTCTAACTATGTCATATGGAAGACTGGGATGTCCTTCCTTCTAGATGAATATGGCCTGAAAGCCTACATAGATAATGTTGTGGCGGTTCCTCAGGATGTTGATCAACAGAAAGAATACATGAAGGAAAAGGAAAAGGCGGAGTCGTTGATCTTAGATGGAGTCTAAGACCATATACATATAGCGGCCAAGGGAGCAGCCAAAGAAATGTGGGATGCTCTCTCTACACTATATCAGGGTACTTCCGAGCAGCGGAAGATGTTCCTGGAAGAAAAGTTGAGATGCATCAGGATGCAGAAGGGGGAAGGCATGGATCACTTCCTCACCAAGATTCAAGAGGTCCGAGACCAGCTTGCAGTTGTTGGGGCAGCGCCTCAACGATCAGAGCTAGTGAGGTTGGCACTGATGAGTGTCTCTGAGGAATGGCAAGTTTTTTTCCAAAACATATTGGGCAAAGACAAACTACCAGAATGGGACAGGATGTGGTCCGACTTATAGCAGGAGGCATTGAGACGAGCTCTACTAAAGAGCTCCATTAGTGGCAGTAGCAGTAGCGGATCGAAAAGGGTCAAGGAGGAGGAGAATGTGGCCCTCACATCAAAGGGTCCAAGTCAGGGGGAGGGGAGCAGAGCAAGAAGAAGGACCTATCTAAAGTCAAGTGCTTTAGGTGTGGCGAGTTTGGCCACTTCAGTACCCAGTGTCCTCTCTTAAAGAAGGACAGCCAGGAGAAGCAGGACTAGGCAGTTGCACATGCTGAGATAGATAGGTCATCCTCCAGGTTGGAGGAAGACTTCGCTATGATGGAAGCCATACCTCCAGGACTGAGGTGGGGTGACTTGGAATTATAGCCCCAGAGAGCTATAGATTTGGGTAGGGTCCACTGAGGAGTCCACCTCATGGATCATTACCTTGCTACAGGGGCCCACAGTATTCAATAACAGGATGGACTAGCGGCAGTTGATGCAGTCAAAACAAGAGTGACAATTGCAGACTAGTAGCAGTAAGATGCTAGGAGCGTAATGCAGTGTTGGCAACAGTGTAGAGTGGCACAGTGCAGAGTCGGCAACAATGCAAATTCCTCAGTGGCAGTGCAAAGGCTAGTAGCAATTAGGACTCAGGTGACAGATGCATCATACTGAACACAGTTGATTCAATATTTCAGACGCTTCTCAGTTGCAAATGTTGCAATTGCAGTAGTAACAGATGAGAGGGAGTTGTAGTGCAAATGCAAATTTCGCAGCAGTATTGCAGTGTCAGCAACAGCACATATGGAGCATCAGTGTTGCGCAGTGGTTGGTGGGCAGTGGCAAGCAATCACAGTGGCCAGACATCAGCAACATGACAGGAGATGGTACAAAGACAGAGTGTTGTGGCAGGGTGTGCAACACTAGAACACATTCCTCGCTAAGAGAGAGTGTTAGTTTTTGTAGCATGGGATGTGTTCTAGCCACGAATTTTCGTGGAGAGGCTAGAATAAATGAGATTTCCAAAACCCAGAAATCGTTTTTGGAAATTCCACTTAGAGATGGCTTAATTAGATTATTAACCTATTTTTTAATGTTTCCTAAGTCTAAAACTTACGAAAACTGGTTAATTAATCGGAATTAATTAAGTCAAGGTGAGAATTCTCTAGAAATTCACATGGATCGACTTCAAGATGATCCTAGTCCTTGATTAAGATTTAATCTTGGTCGTTGGAGTCACAACAGAGGATTATAATAAGTCGACGGGCACTTGGAGAAGATACACTAGAAGTTTGATTTTCTTGGCAGATCGATTTCCAGAGAGCAGCAACAGTTGTCAAAGATCCAGAGATCGAAATAGAGTCAGTGAGGGGTAAAGACAGTGATCCAGAGGAAGTTTTCCAGAACCAGAGAGGAAGCAGCAAGGGGCTGAGTTATTCCCAGTGAGGCAACGCAAAGGACTGCGTAGTTGCTTCAGAATAGCAATTCGATTTAGCTGGAGGAAAATTCGTTTTCAATTCCAGAGGTCGGGCAGAGGTTCCAAAGTGTCGAAGAAGCGATTTCCTCAGCAGACACAGGCAGAACGAATTCATCAAAAGCAATTCAGAGCCTAGAGGTCAAAGGGTCTACACAGAGCCAATGCAGAGGCTAACGCAGAGGGTCTAGGAGGATGAGTTTCTGAAGGAAAGTTGTGTCGGGGTTACATGTGGAAGAAGGGTAATTCCCTTAAATAATTTTGCCTAGATTTTCTTGTTGTTTGGATTATCAGTTGGGCATCCATATATTGCACTCAGAATTCACTGTTGCATAATAATAAAAACCCTCAGTTGTTGCACCGGTTTTCCCAAGTTGTGTTTTTCTGAGGACATTTGTCCAAAAATAACGGTGTCATTTTTATGTGTGTGCTAGTATTTTATCAGTTTCTAGCTTTCTGCAATTTTAGTGTGATTTATTTGATATTTGTCGTAGCAGATAAATTGTTAAAATAACCAACAATTAGAAAAATAAATTCCAGTTGCTGCAATAGGATTTCAGATTTGAAATTTTCACATAGGGCAAGGGTTGTCGCTTTAATCCCTGCCCACTTTGTTCAACCTATCGCCTAGGCAAGCTAAGGGGGCTAGTCCCTAAAGGATAAAAGAGTGGATGATGAAGGGAAACTTGTTGGAAACCAACAAGTTCTAGTTGATACACTTAGTTATCTTATGTGTTAGTTTTTGTAGCATCAGATGTGTTCTGGCCTCGAGATTTGGCAGAGAGGTTAGAATACATGCATTCTCCAATACCCAGAAATCATTTCTGGAAATTCCACCTAGAGACGACTAAATTAGATTAATTAGTCATAGTTATGAAATAAGATTAATTAAAAGAACTTAATCAAGTCATGGTGAGAATCTTCTAGGAAAAGACTTGGATCGAGTTCTAGTTAATCTTAGCCATTGATTAAGATTTAATCGTGGTCGTTGAAGTCTCAATGGAAAATTATAAGAAGAAACTCGATGGAGCTTGGAGAACACACTTGCAGAGTTCGATTTCACTGGAAGATCGATTTCCAAAGTAGCAGTGTTTTGTTGTCGGAGGGAGAGCTAGTGAGCTCGAAGAAGTGAAAGAGGGGCATGGATAGTAAAAGTCGGAGGAAGCTTTTCCAGTTCCGGTGAGTGCATTGCAGAGAGGCAGCGCAGAGCCACGCAAAGGCAACACAGTGCTTCAGTGGGTAATCCGTATTTTGTTGAGGAGAAGCAGTGATTTAGTGCCAGAAGCCGGAGAGAGAGATGAGGCCAGGAGGATCCATTTCCCAGACAATAGCTGGTCAGACAGCAAGACGAGAAGTAGTTCTAAGTTGTGCAATGCAATACTACGTATGATGATGCAGTGACTAAGCAGAGGCAGCAAGGAGCAGCTCAAATCAAGTTGAGGTCAGTGTTGGATCACCTCTGGAAGTGAGATTTTTCTCACTAGTTTTACTGCCAGGCATTTCCCTATATTGGTTTGTTGATTAAGCAACCATAGTTTTTTACTCAGATTTACTACTGCATAATAATCAAAACCTCGGTTGCTACACCGGTTTTCCCGAGTTGGGTTTTTCCGGGGACTTAGTCCAAAAATGACTATGTATTTTTATGGGTGTGCATCTATTCTTCCAACGTTTATTTTTCTTCAGCAGTAATTGTTTTGTGAAGGCTACAGTGTATTAGTTTCGATATTTACTGTAGCACACAGTAAATAATTTACTTAATTTATTTAACAAATAGAAGAAACAATATCAGTTGCTGCAATAGGATTTCGGGTAACGGAATTTTCACATTATGAACTTGATTATAATTAGTTTGCAAGTGTGATTAATGAACAATGTATGAAAGATCTTGATTAGATTATATTCTTAAGACACTTCAAGATTTAGTAGCTACGAGACCAGTGCCTTCAATAAAAATGCTCAAGACAAAATATACCTGCACAATGAATGGACTTATTGTGAAAATTCCGTAAACTCAGGAATCCTACTGCAGTAACTGATGGGAAGTCTTCTATTTGTTATTTACTTAACAAATTATTTACTGTGTTCTACAAGCAAATATTGAAATCCATTCACTACAGCCTACACAAATAAACTGCGAAAGAAACACAAGTGTGGAAACAAATCTGAACAAACATAGATCACACAACCATTCGACACAGTTATTTTTGGACTAATGTCCTCGGAAAAACCCAATGCGGAAAAACCGGTGCAGCAAATCTGAGGGTTTATATATTATGCAGTAAATATTTCTAAATACAAATTGGATGCCTTTATGGCTATCCTCACAGAGAATCTAACTGACAAGAAAGTTGGTGAGATTACGTCACACCCTAGCATTGGAAGCTCAACTGGCCAAAACCCCGGATGGCAAGCCCCTCACTACCTCTACGCAATCACTGTGTCACTCTGCATGAGGACTGCGTGGCTTCTGTGTTCTAACACTTTCGCTGGCTAGATCTGACCCTCTGGCCCTTTCCAAACTCACACCCCAGTTCTCCAGCACTGGATATGACTGATCCTCAGTTGATCAACAAGCTTCCTCAAGACTGCAGTCCTACCGCTACATGGCACTGCGTTGTCTCTATGTAGCTCTACGTTGTCACTGCATAGCTGCTATGCTGCCTCTGCTGGTGCTACTTTGTCTCCTCTACTTTCTATTCTCTGGCTCAGGAAACCTTCCAATCGGAACTACTGCCCCTCTCTACAAAATATCTCTAGATCGAAGTTTCTCCCTGAGCACTACTCACTAAAGAAATCGATCACTTGATCTCTCCGCCAAACGTACTTTCCAAATGACCCTTCAAGCCAATCTTATAGTCTTCTTGTTGAGACTTCAACGGCCCAGATTAGATCTCTACTCAATGACTAAGATTAACTTTTGACTTGATCCATTTGTCCTAGATCATTCTCACTCATATTCTATTAATTCACTTTAATTATTTTATCTTCCTAAGTTTAGACTTAGGGTCCCTTCAAAAATAATTAATTATTTTTATAGAATACAATCCGAGTGGAATTTCACCAAACGATTTCTGGGTTATCTGGATTCTGGATACATGTGTCTAAGCCTCTCCACAAAATTTGAGACTTAGAGCACATCCAATGCTAGTCCAAATCAACACTCCCTCTTAGCGAGGAATGTGCTCTAACAATATGCCCAGTTGCATACAGCTCTGACTCTGAAGCATCCCTCTGCGTTGTTGATGCCTGACATGTTGTCCACTAGCTCTACGCAAATGTTGCATATGTACTGCTGCTGACACTATCACTGTCAACATTGCATCTGTACTACAACTCCGTCTGAATTTTGTATTTGTGTCGTTGTTGACTCTGCCACTGCCAACTGCTACTGCGCTACATCACAGTTGCTTTCTGCAACTGAAAAACATCCAAAATTGGACAAGTATACTATGTCTCGGTGATGAAGATCTAACTGCTGCTAGCCTTTGCATTGTCCCTCTAAAGATAATACGTTGTTGTTGCTCTGCACTACGTCCCTCTGCACTGCTACAACACTGCTCAGACTCTAGCGTTGCTAACTACTGTGTTGTCACTTTTACACTCCTCTGCAACAATCCATCCCACTACTTCTGTTTTGGGCTCCCGTAGCAAGGTGATGATCCGAGAGGTTGACTCCTCAAGGATCCTGCCCAATCTTGTAGATCTTTGGGTCTACAACTCCAAATCAGCCCACTTCCCTTCTCGAGTTATATGAGCAATCATAGCAAAATCCTCCTCCTCTATCTTCGTTGCTCCAGCTTGAGGATCATGCTTCTCATCCTTATCCTTTTTTCTGAGAGGACACTATGTGGCGTAATGTCCCATCTAGCCACACCGAAAGCATTTGATCTTTGACAGATCCTTCTTCCTCCTGCGCTGCTCTGGCTGCCCCTTTGATGCAAGGGTCGCATTCTCTTCCTCCTTCTTGATCTTCGAACTGCTGCTGCTGCCGCCCTTAAGTTGACACTTAAGTAAGTCTCTTTGCATCTCTTCTTGTTGAAGAGTTGCCCACATTGACACCCAGTCCAGCAAGTTCTCTCTTCCCAAGATGCTCTGAACAAAAACTTTATAATCCTCGGACACTGAGTTGAGAGCCAATCTGACCATCTCTGTGGCCTTACGAGCTGCTCCTACGACTGTTACACAGCATTTTGTCACCGTCCCTGCAATCCCCATCCTGCACATTGGAGGAATATTTTTGTGACTTCTGTGTAGTGTCATACCTTACAAAAAGTGTCATTGCATCCCTTGCCATGAGAAGAACATTTCCTCTGTTGAACATTCCTGGAACAGACTATCAAAAACATATGATTTTGGGTCGGCGCTGGCAAGCAGCTATGGCCTCGCGCCTATAGAGAAATTAGCACTGGACCTCGCACCCATTGGCACTCTGTCTCAGTGGACTGCCCGCGTCGAGCTATTTTTGGAAAAAAAATTAAAATAGAAGCAAAGTTTCCATTGCCAACCACTTCGTGAGCGGAGTCAACATGGGTTGTTCGACTAAATAACGTCGAAAATCTTCTTTTGGCTTCTTCTTTCCTACATTTGAGCAACCTCCCAAAGGATAAGGCCTCCCTTCCACCATATGAGGGATCCCAACCTCCTCCTCTCCTATAAATACATCTCTCTCACATAGATGCAGCTAGCTGAAATGGTTGAATAGCTGAACATTTTGTGCAATAGCGGAGCAGCCTGATATAGTTGGTGCGAGATAGAGCAGAGAGAGACCTATTGTCGAGAGAGAGTCTACGGTTATTGCCTTGCCAAATCCAATTCCCCAATGAATGCTCAAGACGCGTTTTGACTGGACCCGCTGAAGGAGGCTGCAATGTCAAGGCTCTTTTGGTTGTAAACTCTTTCTCTCTTCTTATTAATACATGACTAATGTTTTGGTTCTCGTTTTGCGTTTGATATGATTAATCTTGTGCAATACGTTTAATTCTCCTTGACCAATTAGATAGTTATGAATGCAAGTATTGTTTTGTATGCTGCTATCGCTCTCTGATCCTTGTGCAGGCACCTGAGTACCACCGCTGAAGGACAACGACGTGTCAGGACGAATATCAGGAGACTATTGCCACAGCTATGACAACTGCGTTAGAACAAAGGTAGGACATCTATCCCAACTCAATTTCATTCATTAGCTAGGAACCAACGCATTAGCATGTCCTCTTGCTGCTAGACCCACCCTAGGGCTAGAGGGATTGCCTCTGTCCGCAGAGGGGATTTACCAACTAATCTCGATTTTCCTAAAGTCTAGACAAGAATGGATCAATATGCTCTCCCTTTTGCATCCTCGAGGTCCGTATTTTCTCCTCCATAAACATTTTTCGTTGCTCAGAAGACCCCTGATATAGCGTCTCCAGCCCATCCCACATCTCCTTGGTTGTCCCTTTGCTAGAGATGTGTGAAACGATATGATCCCTCACTCCATCAAGGATCAACCGCTTGGCTTCAGCTATATTCTTCTTGAAGGTCCGTAATGGTGTTGCATCCACCAATTCAGCCTGAGCACTGTCGATAAAGTGCTTGAGGTCATGCTCATATAGAAGGAATGAGATCCTTGCATTCCAGATTACATAGTTGGAGGCACCCTCTAACCGGTCCTGGTCACACAATCTGTTGGTGGCCATCTCACCCAATTGTTGTCGATGTGTTGCCTCTCAGCCTCTGCGCAGCTGGCTTTACGCACTCTTGATGGAGCATGCCAGCTTACACCCTCTTGCTTAGATTACCTGAGCAATCATTTTGGTCTTTTTGTGACTCTCTAAAAGTGAAAAGATCATCGAGCACTTGTCCTTTCACGCTCGTTCAACCTGAAAGTGACTAGAGTCATCTTTTGTTTGTTTCTCGACTCTTAAAACATGAAAGAGCAGAGTTTTGTTTCAATGTCTTAAAAGATTAACTGCCCACAAAATATTCCTGGTTAAAGTTATCTTCCTTAGTTTTTTTTTTTTAAGGTTGTTTCTAATGGCAACGTTTCCAGAGTTTCCCAACCAAGGAATCCCCTCCGAAGGGAATCCTGGTCCTCTTCCTGCTTTTGGAAATGTTGGTGCTCCTTATATGGCAACATTGTCCCTTCCTGGGTTAACTGTTGGTTTGCTCGTATGGTTATTTTCGACCTCGATGATTCCGAGTACTCCGACCTTTGTTCAACCATCTCCTCTGCCTGAACAACATCATGTTGATTCTAAGGTGGACTTCTCACCTTCTTCGCCTATTTTTTCATCCTCCTCTTCTACTTCGCCTGGTGAAAGTCTGGATTCTAGTAATCAAGTGGCTAAGAAGAAGAAGAAGAAGACAAAAAAGAAGTTAGATAAGCGAGAGGCCAACCCTCCGGCTATTGCTCCTAAGGCTCCTTCCATTGATAAACCATCCAACTTTCCACGAAAAGTCAAATTCCCTTACATGCTATGTAAGGATGACCATCTTCTTCGAGATTGCCCTGGCATTCCCAAGGTACTCGAAGTATGGTCCGACAACCGTCCACGTTGTCTTTGGCTTCTGGAAGTCATATTGGTGGCATAGCTTCCACTAGTACCGATAAGACTCATAAGAAACAGGGTAAGATCACGAATCCCTATAGGTTGTGTGAAGGGCATCATCCCATTCACCTTTGTCCGTACATGGATGAAACCACAAGAGTCTTGGACAACCCTACTATTTCTGCATCCTGCCTTCCGATTGGTTACCAGAAGCTTTCTTTGAGTCCTCTGCTAGTTGATCAAACGATCGGTGAAGATTCATCTTTGATCGATCCCGCTTCTCCAGAAATTCAAAATCACGAATCCATTCCTGACCAACCATTGGTCGTAGAATAGGTCGATCTGATCCCGCCTATGGTTCATCAGGTCTTTTCCGTCGAGAGTGGATCTCATATCCCTCACGTTCTTCTTGTTTCTTCAGATTCCTCGGACTCGGAGAAAGATCCTCTCATCCCTGTGACTCAAGAAGCTGCTCCTCTGGCTCCCACATCCATGGTCCAGGAGGATGCTCCTCTTGTTCCGTTAACACCAGGGGCTAACCATTCCATTCCTGTGGTACCCCCTCCAAGTAGTTTGGTTGCTTCTTTCAATTGGAGTAGATTCGCGGGATACCGTCTTCCTTCTTATGTGCCTTCTGAGATCACAGTACAGGCCTTCAATATGGTCGTACCTGGCACGATTATAGACGAAGGCGCATCTGTTAGTATTCTATCTTCAACTCCTTGGAAAGCTTTTGGTTCTCCATCGCTTGTGCCTATTATGCAAAATTTGTTGGCTTTTGACAGAGGAACTAGTCAACCGTTAGGGATCCTTTTGAAGTCGCCTATTACTTTGGGAGGTAAAACCGTCTATATAGACGTGATGGTTGTCCAAGGCCCCTTGGATTTTAATTTACTCCTGGGGCACGACTATACTTATGTCATGGGTGTGCTTGTCTCTTCCCTCTTTCATGTGATCTGTTTTCCACATGAAGGTCAGATCGTGACCATTGATCAGCGTTTTTTCTTTGGTCCTAATGTGACATCTGGTCCACCATTATCTCTTCCGAATCTTTATCCATTGGTTGTATCTTCCCCACCACAAGTTAATTATGTGGCCACTTGTTCGTTGCCCTCATCCAGTGATAGTGCCGTCAAGTACCATCTACTAGGGGCATTCAATCGCAATTTCCGAGATGTCATACTCCCATCCGATGAGAACCTCTTGGAAGCCATGACTTCTTATTCGATACGATGAGTTGTGTCGTCGGAGCAGAGCTCGTTTTCTTGTGTCAAGCTCCTTAAAAAATGAAACGAGGTGCCCCGAGGATAGGTTGTTTTCTATGTCAACCTCATTAAAAAATGAATTAGGTTATGAGGATAGTTCTTTTAATGTGTCAACCTTGTTAAAACAATGAAACACGTTCTCGTTCAATTTGAGTCTTTGATAAGATCTCGTAAGATCTCGGTCGAGCCTTTCCCTGATCTTGTAATAGAACCTTCACTACATCCACCTGTTAGTAACCAGTCGTCTACTCAAGTGAATGGACTGAAGCTTGGGGGGCATGTACCTCGAATTGAGTCACCATGCTAGGGGCTTGCCCACTTACCTCAAATTGAGTCACCATGCTGGGGGCATCCCCACTTTTCACTTTTCAAGCATAATTTTATCTGTGTTTTCAAGCTTGCGTAAAAATGAAACCTTTTTGGTCTGGTCACTGGTGTGCTTTGCGAGCATTTTCCTGCCTATTGGGTCGTTGCTTATTATGCAGACTATCACTCCTTACATCTTAAGGTTGTATTTGCATGTTCGTTTACTAGAAAGACATTTTGATTACATTACATATCAACATATTCCTAGACAAATGAATGCATTAACTGATACAGTAGCTAGCATTGTATTAGATAGACATTTGCATAATTTGTAAAAAAATCATCATCACATGACAAGATTCATACAAGAAAATAGATGTATATATATATATATATATATATATGTTGAGTGTTTGCATCCATGTGCATCATAGGTTCAAAAAATATGTATGTTTCGATTACATCCTGAGACACCATGTCTCTCAAAAAATATGAGGAAATGAAACCTAGGTGTCTAGTCAGCATGACGCTCATGATAGCATGTCACTACCCGCACAAGCCGCCTGAGCAAGCGGTGAACACGATTTGACACCCCTGTAGTGTGTCTCTTGTATGCGCGAGGAACTACCAGTCCCTGAGAACTACCATGCATCTCAGAACTACCATGCATCTCACATTGCCCATGGCTTCTTCATCTTCTTCACTATGCTCACATTCTTTCCATTCGATCACCATTTTGTTCTTTCACACCTGCAAAACATCCATATGGTTGTCATTAGCCAAATAAAATGCTTTTGAAATGGTTAAATTGGACTCATTGTTTGAATTTGCAAGCTAAAAATGGTTGCTGCAGTTGGCACGACTGTTCGCGCTCCCGTTTGATTTTTAGGCCGGTTGGCACGAGTCCGTGCCCGATACCCACGCCGACTGCCACGCCCTATTTTTTACAAAACTTCCCCCATAGATCTACAAAGAGGGTTGCAAGTAATGAAAATGATATCAAAATGCAGAGAAGGATATGAGTTCTTGCCTAAAATTGACAGATTCGTGATTGGCCTTCCGGATTGCCCACTGTCAGCTCCGCAAAATCACAGTGAAAAAGGGTAACAAATTGCTCACAAGAGGTAAAAGTGAAAAGTAATTTATTTTTTACCATTTTTGGCATTTTATAAACTTTTCAGAACCCTAATTAGGTTTTAAAGCATATTTTTCGATTATGCTATTTTATTTTCGAAAAATGGATTTTACATGCATCTCTTGTGCAGCGACAGGTCCTCAACGTGACGACGATGAAGTAACGAGTTGTATTTTATACTTTTTTGGACTCGGTAAAAACACGAAAAAGTCACCCCTGGAGTCACCTTTCAGCTCTTTTCTGACTCTCGAAAATTGAAAATATTGTCGAGATTGTTGTCGTTTTGAACTCGTTAAAAGGCTGCGAAATGATATCTACCCAATTTATGTTTACCCCTTTTTCAGGCTAGGATAGCTTATTTACAAAAAAGGAATACCTTAGCCTATCGCGACTAAGATGTTCTCTCAGACATAGTTTTCTACCTTTTCGGATCTAAGACTACCTACGAAAAGGGACCTGTTAGAGTTTTCTTTTTCGCTTCTTTTCAAACTCTCTAAACATGAAAAGATGTCGGGTTCTTCCTTTGTCAGACTCCTTAAAATCTAAATGACATCGGAAACTGTCACCATGACACAACCGAGTTCCTCCTTCCTAAGGCTCGTAAAATGTACTATGATGGATTTGTCCGAAGGGCAAACTTACATGACAAGCATATGCTATCCCCTTCAAGCTTGTTTCCAAAAATAATTGGGGTACTCACCAGCAATGGTGGGGGAAAATGGAACCAGTTCTCAGTTGTGTCGAAAGTATGTCGCTCTTGAACATGACACTCATCTGCATTCGTGTTAGGTTGGGGACATCTCATTTCGTCATTTTTGCCTCCATGGGTTTGGGTAATCTGTTTTGACCTCTCATATGCTCTTTGCCATGTCATCATGACCTCAGATCCCTTGATGACAAATACTGCCAAATCCGGAGTCATGTCCCTGATATGTTCAAGAGAAGTTTCCTTTTGCAATTTTCAACCTCCCTCTGATCCTCTGTTCAGTCCTGATTCACTATTCCTCTATCTCGTGTCGATGATGTGGGAAACATTATGGCCCACCCTCGACCAGATTACTTCCTATCGACTTCAGCTCATTATCCAGGAAGTTGATCTAGAGACTCCCTTCTGGTACCTTGCAGCTTGCATGCCTCAATGGCAAGTTCTTCGCATTCGATGACAGGTCCTCATCATTGGCCTTCGATCGAGTGATTATGCGGATGTTCGACGTCAGATCACTGTTCACATTCCATGGATTGTACTTGTTGTACCTTGAGAGCCATTGTCATTATTGGTGGATTCTCTCAGCATGTTAACAACTTACATCATTGGCTAGTAATCAGGTGAATTTCTTGCATGTTCGACTTCAACTCACATATTCGCATGCTTGAATTTGTACTTGTTCGGGTCGAGATGGAGCGCAAGACCATGGGTTTTGTCTGATAAAATCCAAGTTGCGGGATATTTTGGTTTATCATGACTATATGCATGACTCTTTTGATTGGATGGTTGCGACCATACCTGAGTCGATTTATTGATCCTTCATGCTGGATGGTTACGTCCATACCTCGGATCTTGTTTTATATACTCTATTATGGATGACTATGCCCATGCCACATGTTCATGTATCAGAGATATCAATTGTATTTGTACTTGCAGGTCTTCTGACGGCGATGTTTGGTTTGAACACGTTCTCCTAAAGCATTTCACTCCTCCCTCTCTCTCGGACCTCATGCTTTAGGGGGCATCTGTTACATAGCATTTTGTCACCGTCCCTGCAATCCCCATCTTGCACATTGGAGGAGGGGGTTGGTTGGTTCTGGGTCCCCCATAATCAGGTGCTACCAGACTAACAAATCTATGTGAACCATTTCTGTGACTTTTGTGTAGTGTCATGCTTTGCAAAAAGTGTCATTGCATCCCTTGCCATGAGAAAAACATTTCCTTTGTTGACCATTCTTGGAACAAACTATCAAAAACATATGATTTTGGGTTGGCGATGGCAGGCAGTTATGGCCTCGCGCCCATAGAGAAATTAGCACTGGACCCCGTGCCCATTGGCACTCTGTCTCAGTGGACTGCTCGTGTCAAGCTATTTTTGGAATGTTTTTAAAATAGAAGCGAAGTTTCCATTGCCAACCACTTCGTGAGCGGAGTCAGCATGGGATGTTCGACTGAATAACGTCAAAAATCTTCCCTTGGCTTCTTGTTTCCTACATTTGAGCAACCTCCCAAAGGACAAGGCCTCCCTTCCACCATATGAGGGATCCCAAACTCCTCCTCCTCTCCTATAAATACATCTCTCTCACATAGATGCAGCTAGCTGAAATGATTGCATAGCTGAACTTTTTGTGCAATAGCGAAGCAGTCTGATATAGTTGGTGCGAGATAGAGCAGAGAGAGACCTATTGTCGAGAGAGAGTCTACGGTTATTGCCTCGCCAAGTCCAATTCCCCAATGAATGCTCGAGACGCGTTTTGACTGGACCCCCTGAAGGAGGCTGCAACGTCATGGCTCTTTTGGTTGTAAACTCTTTCTCTCTTCTTATTAATACATGACTAATGTTTTGGTTCTCGTTTTGCGTTTGATATGATTAATCTTGTGCAATACGTTTAATTCTCCTTGACCAATTAGATAGTTATGAATGCAAGTATTGTTTTGTATGCTGCTATCGTTCTCTGATCCTTGTGCAGGCACCTGAGTACCACTGCTGAAGGACCACGACGTGTCAGGACGAATACCAGGAGACTATTGTCACAGCTACGACAACTACGTTAGAACAAAGGTAGGACATCTATCCCAACTCAATTTCATTCATTAGCTAGGAACCGATGCATTAGCATGTCCTCTTGCTGCTAGACCCACCCTAGGGCTAGAGGGATTTCCTCTCTCCGCAGAGGGGATTTACCAACTAATCTCGATTTTCCTAAAGTCTAGACAAGAATGGATCAATATGCTCTCCCTTTTGCATCCTAGAGGTTCGTATTTTCTCCTCCATAAACATTTTTCGTTGCTCGGAAGACCCTTGATATAGCGTCTCCAGCCCATCCCACATCTCCTTGGTTGTCCCTTTGCTAGAGATGTGTGAAACGATATGATCCCTCACTCCATCAAGGATCAACCGCTTGGCTTTAGCTATATTCTTCTTGAAGGTCCGTAATGGTGTTGCATCCACCAGTTCAGCCTGAGCACTGTCGATAAAGTGCTTGAGGTCATGCTCATATAGAAGGAATGAGATCCTTGTATTCCAGATTACATAGTTGGAGGCACCCTCTAACTGGTCCTAGTCACGCAATCTGTTGGTGGCCATCTCACCCAATTGTTTTTTATGTGTTGCCTCTCAGCCTCTGCGCAGCTGGCTTTACGCACTCTTGATGGAGCATGCCACAAAATTTGCTGCTACGCACAAGGAATCTGAGTTTCTTGGGCAAGGAAACTCACTGAGGTCAAAAAATCCCCAAAACTATGTTTCAGCTACGCTTCCTGACGCTCTGCACCAGCGATCGCTGCTGCGCAGTCAACTGTGTCACTCTAGCTGTTGATCTGCATAGATTTGCTGCGTTGCTCCCTTTGCCTCGGACAAACAACAATCTGGAACTATCTTACCTCTGTGTTGGCTCACTGAGAGAGAGATTTTCCTACTGGTCTAGCCCTCCTGACTTGGACTGTGCAATCAATTGGGATTGATCTGTTGCTTACGCAGCTCTTTGATCCCAGCTTCACCAATGTGAATCTGTTGGATTTGTTCTTTGTCTCGCCTGCACTCAGCTTAAACAAGATCTAATACCATGTGAAAATTTTGTAAACTCAAGAATCCTATTGCAGCAACTAATGGAAAGTCTTCTATTTGTTATTTACTTAACAAATTATTTAATGTGTTCTCTAAGAAAATATCGAAATTCATTCACTACAGCCTACACAAATAAACTGCGGAAGAAATACAAGTGCATAAACAAATCTGAACAAACATAGATCACACAACCATTCGACACAGTTATTTTTGGACTAATGTCCTCGGAAAAACCCAATGCAACAAAAACGATGCAGCAGATCTGAGGGTTTATATATTATGCAATAAATATTTCTGAATACAAACTGGATGCCTTTCTAGTTATCCTCGTAGAGAATCTAACTGACAAGAAAGTTGGTGAGATTACCTCACACCCCGACACTGGAAGCTCAACTAGCCAAAACCCCGAATGGCAAGCCCCTCATTGCCTCTACGCAGTCTCTACGTCATTCTACGTGGGGACTGCGTGGCTTCTGCATTCTAACACTTCTGCTGGCTGGATCTAACCCTCTGGCCCTTTCCGAACTCACACCCCGGCTCTCTAGCACTGTATCTGACTGATCCTCAGATGATCAACAAGCTTCCTCAAGGCTATAGCGCTGCCTCTACGTTGTCTCTGCGCTGCCACTATGTAGCTGCTACGTTGCCTCTGCTGGTGTTGCTTTGTATTCTCCGGCTCAAGAAAACTTCCAACCATAACTACTGCCCCTCTCTGCAAAATATCTCTGGATCGGAGTTTCTCCCTGAGCACTGCTCACTAAAGAAATCAATCACTTGATCTCTCTGCCACATGGATTTTCCAAATGACCCTTAAAAATAATTAATTATTTCTATAGAATACACTCCGAGTGGAATTTCACCAAACAATTTCTAGGTTATTTGGAATACATGTGTCTAAGCCTCTCCACAAAATTTGAGACTTCGAGCACATCTGATGCTACCCCAAATCAATACTTATCAATTTACAAGATACAAGTGTTGCTTGAGGAAGTTAGCTTGACAATCAAAACTATGAGAAAGAAGAGAAATTGCAACAAATGATATATAGATAAGCACAAGATAAGATGCAATTAATGGAATTAGGCTCATAGTTCAAATTGTTACCAAGGATGCAATGTAAGGTGAAGAGATGAAAATGCAAGATGATGGGCAAGTTAGATAGTTTCAAAGAGATAAAATAATGACAATATGCTCCAATGTAAAGATGTAAATCAATTATAACCTAACTTATTTAGATATTAACTTAGATCACAAGGTTACAAGATTTCCAACAGCAACTTAATGAAGCAAACTTAAAATCTCCCAATGAAACAATGATAACACTATCAATATCACAAGTCTTTAGTTATAGTGTTTAGAGTATTCTTCACTTCTAAGATTTTGAGATTAAGAAAAAGTGAAACTCGATGATATCAACACAATTAATTAAAAGACCAAGATATTGCTAACAGTGATTTTAAAATGAAAATGCAACAATTGCTTAAATCATGAAATGCAATGAAAGCAACAAAAGATGAGACAGTTAGTAACTAAATAGGCTATCTTCAGCATTTTGATGAGATCACAAGAGGACAACAAATGCAATTGGCAATGTAACTGTTCTGCTTCTAGTTGTCCAGATGCCACAGTTAAAGCATAATGACCACTTCGGAGATGGAAAGAACACACCAAATCTCAAAAGACGCCACTGTGAATACATATCAATCTATTGAAATATAAGCTGTCAAGATGCTTTGATAAAAGATATACCAAGACTGCAAGATTTCAACAATAATCAATGAAGCTAATGAATCAATGACAGTAGACAGTGATATCAGGTGCTTTTAGTTATGTCCTTATTAGGGTATTCCTTCCTTTGTAAACAGTAATTAGGAACAAGTGAAATGTAAAGAGATACAAGCACCAATAACTAAAGATAATGAGAATCCAACAATGAGTTATGTGAGCAGCAATCCTAGCAATCAAATTTAGTTGGTCAATGCAAATGAAGTTTTAAAGTAATGAAAGATCAAACAAGAGTTAGTATCTCTGAAAATAAGACCTTCAGGAACAGCAATCAATCAATCACTAATGGATACTCTTCAACACAGAGAGATAAATAACGAATACAAGTACGCACCAGGCCTCTGAATACCCTCAAGGCCTAAGCAGATCAGTGAAATAGTCCACGGCCAGGTAAGATAAAAGGACTAGAAACCTTTAGATCAACAACTGTGAGATATGTGATGATTTTAATTGTTTTGAGCCCCCTTTGGGATTAGTTTTTAGTGTTAAAACCCTTGTCCGTTATGTGTTCTAGATGTGCAGTATGCAGGCCTGTTAGAGCCTTTCGGTCAAGGAAGATAGGGCCTTAAGGCTTGCGACTTACCCTTATGAAAAAAATTGTAACAAATGAAGTGCACAAAGAGACAAACCTTTGCCAATATTAGTAATGCAACACCTCCAAAAGATGAGTAAGACACCTGCAATCACAGAGGAGTTAACCCAGAAAGCAAATAAGTCTAGGAAAAGAGGATAATACCTTTGCGGCCAAGTTGTTTGAGGTTCCTAAGCCTTGCGGCTAAGTCAAGAAAGGCTTCCCAAGATGATCAAGGCCAATCTAATCAAGAAATCCCTGCAGCTAAGATGACAGGCCCTGTTACTGCTCAAACTAGCAAGGGTCGTAGGAGGAGATCCCATAGAGAAATTACTAGGTCAAGGGGCAACGATGGATAGATGGCCCACTGTTACCTCAATTAAGGCTCCCTACTCTTTACGGACTTTCACCGATGGGAGGAAACCCAATATAAGAAGAATCACAAGAACAAGTAGATCAGTGAATGGACAAAGGGTGATTCCTATAGCCTATTCGCAAGAGAGACTCACTTATGTGGCTTACTTGCTTTAGAAGCGAGGTGATGGGCTCTCTGGGAAGGGCTAAGAGGATACTTAAGCCTAGGGTTTGAGAAATCCTCTTGACAAGAAGCTTCCTAGGTCTAAGGATCCTTATGGAGAAATGGCCTCTGTGTAATACTTCTGGAATATGAGTTACAAAGTTGTGGGACCACGAAGAAGCCAAGTGGACCCAAACTAGGTCAAAGGTATGGAGTTGATCACTCAAGGAGGGGCTTGACCTAATTGGGGAAGAGAATAGGATCAAAGGCCTAATTTTCTTGAGATTTTAATGCAATGATCCCAATGAGGACACTAACCCAAAATCATCCTAGGGCAAGAGTTGGCCTTATGGCTAGGGCTTGCTATATCTCGGGATTCCATTGTCGAAATTGCTTGAAATTTGGAGGACATCTAGAGAAAAGTCAAGCGCAGTAGTAGACCAAAATTCAAGGAGTTTGGATAGCTACAATAAGATTTATGTGATGCCCTAGGTAACCTACTAGGGTCAGAACTCGAATTTGGAGAGGTGAGAGAAATAAGCTTTAAAAGTGATCACCTATGGAGGATTAGTGCCTTGTCCTTTGGGAGAGATGGAGTCAAGGAGAATTTATGGTTTGAAAGAGCTCATCCAATCAAGGAGGCCTTCAAACAACTTCGCATGGCATTAGGGCATGAGGGCAGTGGCTTCAAGGTCTTTGTACTTTGATTTGCAATAATTGATGACTTGTCAAGACGTATTCAACATAAATTATCTCTAGAAACATTCACCCATTCATACATGGCCCATGACATGATGCAATGTTATAAAAGATCACAATTTCCACCAATTCATATAGAAAAGTAGTAAATTCCGGACTTGTATAGCGAAAATCCCAACAACATTCATGTGACAAAAGTAAATAGCAAGAATAAGCATAATAATAGCACTTACATGTACAAAAGAGTATATCCAATCATCATATTATGCCAATAATGAAGCTCCAAGACAAGAGAGAGATATCCAAACATCAAAATTCATCCACATCATCCAAACTCGTCCTCCAAAAGGGATAGCGAAAATCTCACAAGAGCTAATAACTCAATCCAAGTGATGATGATGAAAATGAATCATCTCACTTCTATTTATACAATCTTCTACGGGATTTGAATGGCCTAATTTGGAATAATAATGCCTCTAGAATAAAATAATGTGCATAATAACAATACTTTGGGTGACAAGCCCACCTAATAGCTCAATAACATAAGAATAAGTCTCTCAAGAGGGTCAAATGATCAATAAAGTGAGTCGTTGGTCTTTGAGGAGGCCTAATGAAGTCCAAGGGGTGCCATGATATAGAAATGGACTCCAAACATAGTGGACAAGGGGTTGGCCCCTTGTTTCCCAAGCAAGAACCTATGGTGCTCCCAAGTGGGTGTCGGGGCACAAGGACATCCTCATGGGTCTCCAAGTGGATTGAAAATGCCTGTAGACCATCTATAAGGACTAGGATGATGATATAAGCCCTCCCTCTGCAGCAGGAGACATCTTATGGACCCTGGAACATCTGCCAAGTGTATGGTGCAAGTGTGGAGTCAGTTGGGCATAATGAACCAGGTGCATCATCCTCATCCAGAGGGTGGAACATGTGCAATCAATGAGTGGGTTGGGGATCCATTAAGTACTCTCTGCTATGGTGGAGGCCCATGGCTCTCAACGCTCACCCTACAAGTGCCAATGTGGCCCTCTGGAGGGCCAGGACCCCATATAGAGAGACCAAGCCCCAAATGGAAACCCACCTGCAATCCTGCATAAGATCCAATGTGTCCCCTTGCCCTCCAATACAACAAATCATTAGAATAATCAAGTAAAAGAGCTTACAAGTCATGGAACCAATGGGGCACTTCATGGTGGCATGCCCTTCCATTGTGGGCTTTGGCATGTACAAGTGTCTCCAAGTTCAATAAGGGGGTTAATCAAAGACCCTCTTAGGTGGTTTCAACCTCTATAGGGGGTGACGTGTCCATGGCACATCCCTCTGGCAACATCAGTTGCCCATGGAAACTTGGTTCACTAAAGAGATTGACAAAGTATTAAACAGTCCAACTGTTTCCATCTTCAGTGCGGTCTCTTCCACCCAAATGGCATGTTAAAAAGGAACAAGGTCAGGAGCAAGTCCTGGGAAAATTGGTCAGAATATAAACCCCTCAAACCTGGCAGCTAAGCTGAAAGAAGTCCATGTTATGTGGTGCAGATCCTGACCTTGGGGAATGTTTAATGCACCCCACACACACACACATATATATACAGACTCGACAAACAGGTCCATGTTATGTGGTGCAGATCCTGACCTTGGGGAATGTTTAATGCACCATACACACACATATATTGACAGACTCGACAAACAGGTTCGAGTCACAAAGTAGGTTGTTTTAAACTAACTTCGAGTGTCCCTACTCTAGAGTACTAGCAATTTGAGGCTGTATCACAGTAATTCCTCAAGTGATGATAGGTGTCTAACTAGAAGGATTTCAAACAAACCGAAGGTCAGATTCTGCAGGAAACGAAAATTAACGGTACACCTGAGATATCGTTAAAGGGACTAAGGTTGCGGTAATTTTAAATATGAGAGCCCAATCTTGATAATTTATAGCAACTCTCATAAAGAAAAAAACATCGAGAACTCTTCTAGCCCCAGGCGATCTGGATCCGTGAATCAGATTAAACTGCATATAGTTAATCATGACTAACACACAGATGAAAGGTGGCGATAAGTTGAAGCTGCAACGAGGTTTACAAGCAAAGGCAATTCGCTACTGGCAATTCACCACTAATTAAAATATCAACAACAAAAAAATCCTCTGTATCACATTGCATTTCAAAAACGAGTAGTCTTTCGTGCGACTTTTTTAAGGCTTCTACGGTGGCTTTTTCCAATTTCTCTAAAATCAGGTAGGAATTTATTGAAAAGATAAGTTTGATAAGTAAACTTGCACAATCGATGTGCCCTAGGGGTTTTTTCAGCGTGCTGAATCCATATATAGAATAAAAAAACTAGTTTAAATAACAAAAACCAGGATTTTACCTCAAATTTTTTGCCCAAATTCCAGCATCTAAAATTCCAAAAAATCGCACTAAAGACAACTCCTTTCAAAAATCATACCTATCATGCAATTAATACGACAAATTCCTTGAACCCCAAAATAAACCAAAAAAATTGAGACCAGAGCAACAACGAAGTCAACTATTAGTAAATAAAAGAGCCAGTCAAGTAAGACAAAAATTACTTGGCGACGTTTTTTCTGAATTAAAATCAGGCTACAGCCTCCCGTTGCCCGACCGGTGTATGGCCCCATTCCGGACATAATAATTGATTGGAATTGGGGTACAAAAAATTCCGTTGCCCGACCGAAGTATGGCACCATTCCTGACATAATAATTGATTGGAATTCATTGCATTTCAAAAATCATACCTGCCATGCAATTAATACGACAAATTCCTTGAACCCCAAAATAAACCAAAAACATTGAGACCAGAGCAACAACGAATCAACTATTAGTAAATAAAAGAGCCAGTCAAGTAAGACAAAAATTACTTGGCAGAGATCGTATCCTCTTACCTACTTGCAGACTAGGCGACCTTTTTTCTGAATTAAAATCAGGCTACAGGCCTCCCGTTGCCCGACCGGTGTATGGCCCCATTCCGTACATAATAATTGATTGGAATTGGGGTACAAAAAATTCCGTTGCCCGACCGGAGTATGGCACCATTTCGGACATAATAATTGATTGGAATTGGGATAAAAAAATGGCGAGCCTTATATCTCGGTTTATAGATCTATAAATGTATTTAGAGACGAAATGGCCACCGTGAGATCATTTATTGCTTTAATCTGACGGTGGCCATTTTCTCCCTTAGTGCATTTATGCGCTGATAGACTGGGATATAAGGCTCGCTAAAAAAAATTCAAAAAAAATAAATAGTTGAAGTGTTTGAATCGGGTGGAATTAGATTTAAATATATATAGTTTGTTGAATTTTTAAGGTTTTTTAATTATTTATAATATTAAAAATTAGTTTTTATGTAAAAAATTATGAAATAAAGGTATTTAAGTTGTTGTTTTTTAATGGTGGATATATATATATATATAGTTTGTTGAATTTTTTAATGTTTTTTTAATTATTTATAATATTAAAAATTAGTTTTTGGTAAGAAATTATGAAATAAAGGTATTTAAGTTATTTTAATTTCGACATATTAACAATTAATATGGTTGGATATTTATGTTTGCTCGCAAATATGGTTATCAAGGAATAAAGTGATCTTTAGCACAACTTGCATGACAACCAGAGTCACTGCTCTTAAAGCCCTTTGAATTTCACAGACCAACGATGGAACCCTCTTTGGATCACGAAGAAGTCGCATGGATCTCTCCTTAGGTTTTTCCCCGACCTCCTTGTCCTCTTCAAGAATTCCCCCTCCTTGCCCTTCCTAGATTCTTAGAATGTCTCATGAAGGGTTGGCGGAATGGATGCAAAATTCGAATAAATGGATTCTCCAATTTGATGGAGCTTCAAAAAGAAATCCTGGGGTGGCGGGAGGGGGAGGGATTCTCATTAATCCCGAAGGAATAATAGAAGACAAATACGTCTGGTGATCAAGTGATCAATTTTTAGCTCAAAAATGAAAGTGCACAGAAAGTCTTGAAACTGGCGCCAAATCGAAGTGCTCATAATTCTGAATCCAACGATGTTCATTTCACCTCAATCTGCCATTATATGCTCAAGTTATCGTGTGTTGGTCGTTTGGTCAAACAACTAAAATTTGAGCTAGGCAGTTGACTAGATTATGTATTGCTAAGTCAGCAGGGTGACTCTGCAGGTTACAACCCAATGGCAAGCTGACACTTGGAATCCTCTGGTTCGTTGAATTTGGGCGATTTGATTGGTCGGTGACTGGTTGTGGTGGACCAATGAAGTGGTGCCAAGTGGCACCCCAACATAGACCAAAAATTTTGTATGGTCCAAACTAGCCTCCATGGGGTTCAACCTCATGAACTCAAAACAAACAATGGAATTCCTTACCACTAGGTTGCACTATGGTTCTTAATAACTATATGTCGAAACTTCTATATGAAGTTTAATTTTCGGACTTAAGGGGTTAGTGGAGAAATTAATGAACCTACAAAATGCACTGGTGGGAAGCGAATTTGTCGCTCCATTAGCGAAAAACTGGGCGGAATTGTAAGATCGTTAGACAATTGGTTGAATTTGTAGGACGATTAACTGTCAAGTTCATGGGAGAGCTTAGGAGCTCATATCTTTCTCAGTTTTGGGCCAAATTGAGCTCAAAAAGAGTCAATTTAAAGGTTTCTGGATGTTCTGAATCCAATGGTGACCTATAATTTTATGATTTGAGTACATCTAAGGAGCATTTTTGCAGGTTGAAGACCAAGGGTGTGTGGATCAATCAGGCTTTTGAGCTTATCTTTTTTATTTTTTGACCAAATGGAGCTCAGAAAGAGTCCACTTAGGGGGTTTTTGAATGTTCTGAATCCAATTGTGACCTCTAATTTCTTATTTGAGTATATTTAAGTAGTATTTTTGCAGGTTTGAGACAAAAGGTGTATAGATCAATCAGAGTTTGGAAGTAGTTTTGGAAGGTGTCTGGGCATGGAGAAGGCCTTTTAGGGGTATTCTCGCCTTAAGAATTCTACTACAACAACGGTAACTTGCAGGGTTTAGCTCAGGTTCACTTTTCTCATTATGTTATGTTGAGATAAGTTTTGTTTATGTGCTTCAATGTGGAAATGAAGTGTTCACGTGCTCATTTTAGCTCATTTCAATTGGATTATGTCATCTTTATAGGAGATGCTTTGTGTTGATGTTGTTTGTGAGAGTTTTTTTGTAGGAGAACATTACCTTGTAGGGGTAATAGCCCCATATTTACCATCAGCAAACTTTATGTACTTCATTTTGATACTAAATATATGAGTGGTCCAGTCATGTTAACAAGCCCGAAGATGTAGCCCAAGAGGGGTGAACTCCCTCAACAAATATTTTGTTATGCTCTTCATTATGCATGCATGAGTTATGTGCTTTTATGTTGCTTATGTAAAGTTTACATATGATGACTAATTCATGACTTGAAGAGACATCGAAAAACCTGTTTGTTTCAAGACCTAATTTTACCTTGCAAATCTTTGGAACGGTCCTTTGTTTGTTTATGAGATTATGAGGAAGAGGAAAGAGAACGCCTCCTCCATTTTCAGGTTAGGTGTTATCAGAGCTCTATTTGACCAAGTTGCAAGAATGGGCAACAAAAAGAGTTTCCAAGAGCTAGAGGAGTAAAATTTGGCTCTTTCTATAGAAACATTGAGTTGAGAAGGATGTTGGAAATGGCTGAAGAGGAGAAGAGGCACATGCACTTTATGTTGCAGCAAGTTCTTAATGAACAAGTTGCAGAAGGTTCTATTCCTGTACTAGCAAGAGAAATCTCCATAATGAAGCCAATATGTGGTCACGGTTCAAATATTAGTTTTGGACTATATGTGGAAGATGATGCATGTAAATTTTGCAAGCATCTTCAAGAAGTACACCATATGTCAGTTAATAAGAGTGGGTGGCTAGAGTCATCTGCAAGTTGGCCATCATCATCATCATCTAAAGCTGAAAACATGAATGACAAGTTTAAGGAGATAATTAACATTTCAAGTACCATTACTTTCGTTTATGTGCATAACACTTATATTGCAGCGTTTGAGCAACACACGAAAGGCATAAATATGAAGTTGCTTTCCAAGATGGGTTATGAAGGTGGAGGCATCGGCATAAATGGCCAAGTATTACCAATCCAATCATGGTTGAGGAGAGACCGAAGTATATGGGATTGGGATATGGTCGAAAGGAGTTTAGAGAGTTCTCTAAATGGCTTGAGGCACATCAAGCATCTGAGGAAGAGATGTCACCACCTTGTGACAATGTTCATTCATCTCCCAAGCGGGATGAACACTTGAAGGGACCTTGCATGTCATCGTCCACTCCACTCTGTCAAATTTGTAGCCCTAGAGACAGGTATAATTCTCATGGTTGTTTTCCAATACATGGTAATTTTGACTACTTGTGGAATAAGTACCCTTGTACTTTTTGTGATGCATTTGACCATTGTGTGGCTATGTGTGAGAAACGTATGATAATGGTTAAAATAATGGAGCATATTTTAGGCATAAAGCATAATTATTCTCTTTCGCGTGAGAGAACTTTTTTGTCAACAAACAAGAGAAAGTTCTTTTGTACTCATTGCAAGATGCATCAGCATGGCAATAAACGATGTTGGAAGTTGCATCCAAAGCTTCGTTCGAAGAAAGGAAAAGAGATTGTGCAACTGAATGAAAGGGAAGCAAGAGGTGGCAAAGAGGACTTGCAACAATCCTAAGCGACCTTCAAAGCAAAGATGATGCAAAAAGAGAACCCATAAGCATAGGAGAGGCAAATTTTGGGTAGACTTGTTGTAAAGTTGCATTGTAAAATTTGTAATTACTTGTTGTCATTACCTCTTTAGGTACTTTTGTGAAGTGAACAATCATTGGCACTATGTTCAACAAGTATATGTTTTTCATCGATGTATGTATTGTCTTGTTTATAAGTCCACATGTTCAAGGACTTTTGTGAATGTACAAGATTGTCGTTTAAAGTTGTCTAAAAGTTTGCCAGTGTTCATTGATACAAGTATTCGATATGAAACTTATGTGAATATAATCTTTGTTTTCAAGATTGTATAAGACAACTATGTTTTGTAGGCAAGGCCAATCATATCATGGAAATTTTTGTAGTAGTGTAATTTCCATGTACAAGCTCAACTTGAAGATGTTAAAACAAGTTTAGGTTGTTTCTAGATTCCAAGATGGAGTCAAGTTTGTCTTCAACAGTTTAACTTCAATATGAAGTTGTTTTTGGAGTCGTGCAAAGATGAGAGTAAAAGTAATGTTCAGATTCCACTCATCAGTATTTTGTTCAGCAACAACAATAAGAATGTTGGCTCAGCTCGTAACAGGACAGCAGGTCTTCATGAAGATGATAAGTGTGTTGAAAATGCAGCAAGATGATGGAGCTTAGTGAAATGAAGTCGCCTTCACTAAGTGGGCCCGCAGGCTATTTTTGGCGCAAAGTCTATTTTTAGACTATGTCTATTTTTAGACATATGGATCATGGACCGGGAGCTGCAGTATGCTATTCTTGGATGATTGGTCGAGTTGGTAAAAATATATGGACCTCTATTTTTAGACTTTCAGGTGGTTTCTATTTTTAGACTGCCGAGCTAAAAATAGAACAGTCAAATATTATTTACCCTTAATAATATTTGGACTCTAAACTTCAGTTTACTCTCTTGTAGCACTTCAGTTTGACCCCCGGAGGTGGGGCATCATGCAGATGAAATGAGGATTTATGCTATTCCCATGTGTTTGGTTGAGCTCATGCATGATAGACTTCAGTTAGACTCATGTGGCAGAGTTTTGGTGGAGTTGACTGAGGAGTTGATGGAGATTGTGTTCCGGTTAACTAGTTGAACTAGTTGTGATCAGTTTAACTGACGATTACACTAGAGATGAGTTGGTTGAATTAAATATTATTTAATTCACTTATATTAACTCATTATTCAACTAAATAACACATCATTTAACTCAGTGCATGGACAGTTCAGTGAAGACAAGTGGAAGAGGTAGATGAAAGGGTGAGATCGACAAAAGTTGTACATTAGTTGTGCATGAGATTTGCACAGTCAGTGGGGTGAGTATGCCAATGATTATTGCACTGTTCAATCAAGGTGAATTCGAACTTGGTTCAGCTACATTCACACTTTGGATTGCGCAGTAGAGGCAGGCAGACTTGCGGAGGAGTTTTGAACTCGTGATCAGTTCAAACTGAGCTAGTTTTGTGTGTAGCTTTTGGAGATAGTACTGAGTACTTGTGAGGAGTATTGTATTGTGTAAAGTTACATGTTTCTCATCCATTATATGATACATATAGCTGGGGGTTTTCAGCTATAAGCTTTCCCCATACATGCTGCGTTCTATGTGTGTGAATTGATGTTCTATCGCTTTGTTTTTTTTCCGCATGTGACGATTAATTTGTAGAAGCGATTATGTGTTGAAGAGGAAATTCGAATTGATGTATGATCAGGTTAATTGCAGCGAATAAACTTCATTATTCAGCAAATTTATACATGGTATCAGAGCGAGATTAATCGTCGAGATCTATTACGGTGATTGTTTATTATTTCCTCGGACAGAGCCTGCATGCGGGCCAGGTAGCCTCCGAAATATTCATCCTTATTTGTAAGGTGAAAGATCTGGTGAATGCCCGTGTAGTCAATCTCTGGTTTGGAAATAATTAGCTCTCAATTGTAGATTGAAAGCGATCGATTTTATCAGCTCTTGGTGAAATTCGAATTTGCAGATTTGTGTTCTTGGTGCCGAGGCGAAAATGTCTTTCAACGGTTTGCGACTCGAATATGCTCCTGATGGCAGTTCGAATTATGTTGCATGGAAGGACCGCATGGAGGCTATATTGGATGATAATGGGCTGCTGGAATTCGTGGAGAAAGATGTTCCAAAGCCTACTTCTACTGATGCTGCTGTTGTGGAAGCATGGCAAAAGAAACAGGCGAAATGTCGAAGGATCTTGTTGGAGGGCGTTAAGGATCATATTGTATCCAGCCTGCATGGAAAAGCTACTCTATATTTAATGTGGAAAGCGCTGACAGATCTGTTCCAGAGCAAGAGCGACCAGAGGAAGTTGGCGCTCAAAGATAAACTGAGAAACATCAAAATGGAGAAAGGTGACAGTATCGCCAAATACCTCACGAAGTTCACTCAATGCAGAGATGAGCTGGGAAGTGTTGGGGTGACTATCGAGGATGAGGATTTGGTGGACCTGGCTCTTCTGGGTCTTTCGAAGAGTTGGCATGCGTATCAGGATAGTGTCAATGGTCGGGAGAAGTTGCCTGGGTGGGAAAGACTGTGGTCTGATCTCATGCAAGAAGAGATAAGGAGGAACACCAGAGATGGAGCTTCATCAAAGGGAGCTGATGAAGAAAACTGCGCTCTGGCTGCCAAAGCAAGAAAGGGGAAGAAGAAGTCTTCTCAATCCAGTGCTAAGGGCAAGCAGAAGCAAGACATGTCCAAGGTGAAGTGCTTCCACTGTCACCAGCACAGACATTATGCCACGAATTGTCCGCAGAAGAAGAAAAACAAGAAAGCTGGCGGATCTGCATCTGGAGAGGCATTGGCCTCGCAGTTCAAGCTAGATTTCTCACTGATCGCATGCTTGGTTTCAAGTGTGATGGGATCGGTGTGGTTCTTGGACAGTGGCGCATCATTCCACATGACTGGAGATCGGGATTTGTTTTCAGATCTGGAAGACAAAGATCTGGGCATGCACATCGAGATGGGCGATGATGGTAGATACAGTGCGACTGGTATCGGTACCATTTCCTTTAAGAGGGAGTCTGGTAAACCCTTCATACTAAAGGATGTCATGCATGTGCCCGAATTGAAGAAGAACCTGGTTTCTGTGGCGATGTTAGAAGATAAGGGGTATGATGTGGTCTTCAGCGAAGGAAAAGCTTTCCTGCGCAGTAAGGCTACTGGAGAGACCCGGATGATAGGGGTTCGAGTCAAGAACCTGTATCAGTTGCAAGTAGATGGTTGCGCAGCAATGGCATGCAAGGCGGGAGAAGTGGTGAGCCGGATGATGAGGGCGAAAGATGTGGCACCGAGATTGGGCCACCTTTCACCATGGAGCCTTGGAAGATACCGCCAACAACCAAAACTTCCTAAGGGCACTCTCACGCAGTATGTGACAAGGCAAGGGTGTACCTTGGGGAAGTATGTGAAAGCCACTCTTCATGAGAAGGATAGCCGCGCCACGACGATCCTTGAGAGAGTTCACACAAACCCGTGTGGTCCTTTCTCGCTGTTTTGCCGCAAAGCACAAGTATTACTTGATCTTTGTTGATGATTTCTCTCGAAAGTGCTGGATCTTCTTCATGCAGAAGAAGAGCGAGACATTCGCGAGTTCTGTGAGTTTAAAGCACTGGTCGAGAAGGAGTCGGGGAAGAAAGTGAAGGCTCTTAGGAGCGACAATGGTGGTGAATTCATCTCGGCTGAATTCAAGGAGTTCTACAGCGCAGAAGGGATTCGGAGAGAGCTCATCGCACCCCATAACCCACAGCAGGATGGGGTTGCTGAGCGGAAGAACAGAACGGTCGTGGGTGCTGCACGGGCGATGTTACATGATCAGGGCCTACCCCTTCACTTGTGGGCTGAGGCATGCAACACAACAGTGTATGTGCAGAACCGTTGCCCTCACAAGGTTCTTGGCATGAGTACACCAGAGGAGGCTTATTCTGGCAAGAGGCCTGATGTTTCTCATTTGAGAATTTTTGGTTCTCCTATCTACATGCATGTGACGAAGGATGCAAGAAAGAAGCTGGATCCGACCGCAGAGGAAGGAATATTTGTGGGGTACACTGATACGCCCCACAACTATCGGGTGTATGTGCCAAACAGTCGCAAGACTGTTGTGCGACGGGATATAAAATTTCAGGAGGAGAAAGCCATGCAGTGTTCGCTTGAGAGGGAGCCACACTTGCATGCAGAGAAGGAGCTGTTAGCTCCCAAGGAGGAGTCTCCGGATGTGGATTAGCCACAAGAGGAGGTTCAGAGAGTGGAAGAAACCACTCATGCAGCGCCAACCATCAGAGGACGCAAGCGCACTACAGAAGCTGAGCGACTGGCTCAAGATGCAGAGAGGGTTGTCGGACCACCTACAGCTCAGCGCAGACAGAGACAGTCACCAGATCGGTACACTGGATACATGGCTCTTGTGAGAAAATGTGTCGTGACGGAGCCTTTCTCTTTCAAGGAAGCTGTGGAGGAACCCGCATGGGTTGATGCCATGATCGAAGAATATGATTCGATCATCAGAAACAGTGCATGGGAGATTGTCCCAGGATCGAAGGAGAAATCAGTGGTAGGTTCGCGATGGATCTACAAAGTGAAGCAGGCGGCTGACGGGAGTGTGGAGAAGTACAAGGCGAGATTTGTCGCCCGAGGCTTCTCACAGATAGAGGGAGTCGACTATGAGGAGACCTTTGCACCTGTCGCAAGGTATTCCTCCATACGGACGATCCGTGCTCTCTCAGCGCAGATGGGGTGGCACATCCATCAGATGGATGTGAAGACTGCGTTCCTCAACGGAGTCATTGAGGAGGAGGTGTACATAGAGCAGCCTGAAGGTTTCGAGATCTTCAGCAGTGAGTCGCATGTGTGCCGACTCAAGAGAGCATTGTACGGGCTGAAGCAAGCACCTCGTGCTTGGTACACTCGGATAGATAGCTACTTCACCGGGCTTGGATTCTCCAAGAGTGAGGCGGATCCTAACCTGTACCAGATTGTGGTGGAGGGAAAGCTGTTGATCATCATACTGTATGTAGATGATCTGATTTTGACTGGCGATGAGCAGTTGATACTTTCATGCAAGGAGGATCTTGCACGAGAGTTTGAGATGAAGGACTTGAGCATCCTTCATTATTTTCTGGGATTGGAGATTTGGCAGCGCAGCGGAGGACTGTTTGTTTCTCAGGGCAAGTATGCCCGGGAGATTCTGGAGAGGTTCAACATGCAAGGCTGCAAGCCTGTTGATACCCCTCTTCCTGGAGGTTGGAGGAAGGGAGATGCTACTTCGGAGGAGGTAGTGGATGCCACTGTCTATCGACAATTGGTGGGGTCGTTGATGTATCTGGTCAATACTCGACCCGATATATGCTATGCAGTTAACCAGCTTTCGCAAGCTATGGTTAAGCCTACCAAGATCTTTTGGAAGGCTGGCAAGCATGTATTGCGTTATATCAGTGGCACAGCGGGATATGGACTTTGGTACAGACAGGAGGATGGAGTGAAGCTTTGTGGCTTCACAGATGCAGATTGGGCAGGGAGCCCAACGGACCGGAAGAGCACATCTGGAGGGATATTCAGCATTGGGTCGACAGCAGTTTCCTGGTACAGCAGGAAGCAGAGATCCGCAGCACTCAATTCAGCAGAGGCCGAGTACATGGCAGCAAGCTTGGCTGCATGTGAGGCGATCTGGATGAGGAAGATCCTGGTCGGCTTGTTCGGGTTGCATTTGGAGCCTACAGTGATCTACTGTGATAACCAGAGCTGCATCAAGCTCTCGGTTAATCCTGTTTTTCATGATAGGTCCAAACACATCGACATCAAGTACCATCATATCAGAGACTGTGTTCAGCGGAGGATCATGTTGTTGTCTTACATTCCGACGGAGGATCAGGATGCTGACATCCTGACGAAGGCGCTCACCAGGAGAAAATTCGAGTTTCACAGAGGCAGGATAGGGGTTGCAGATAATCCATATCTTGCTGAGAGGGAGTGTTGAAAATGCCGCAAGATGATGGAGCTTAGTGAAAGGAAGTCGCCTTCACTAAGTGGGCTCGCAGGCTATTTTTGGCGCAAAGTCTATTTTTAGACTATGTCTATTTTTAGACATATGGATCATGGATCGGGAGCTGCAGTATGATATTCTTGGATGATTGATTGAGTTGGTAAAAATAGATGGACCTCTATTTTTAGACTGCCGAGCTAAAAATAGAACAGTCAAATATTATTTACCCTTAATAATATTTGGACTCTAAACTTCAGTTTACTCTGTTGGAGCACTTTAGTTTGACCCCCGGAGGTGGGGCATGCAGCTGACATGAGGATTTACGCTATTCCCATGTGTTTGGTTGAGCTAATGCGTAATGGACTTCAGTTAGACTCATGTGGCAGAGTCTTGGTGGAGTTGATTGAGGAGTTGATGGAGATTGTGTTCCGGTTAACTAGTTGTGATTAGTTTAACTGACGATTACACTAGAGATGAGTTGGGTGAATTAAATAATATTTAATTCACTGATATTAACTCATTATTCAACTAAAGAACACATCATTTTAACTCAGTGCATGGACAGTTCAGTGAAGACAAGTGGAAGAGGTAGATGAAAGGGTGAGATCGACAGCAGTTGTACATAAGTTGTGCATGAGATTTGCACAATCAGTGGGATGAGAGTGCCAGTGATGATTGCGCTGTTCAATCAAGGTGAATTCGAACTTGGTTCAACTACATTCACACTTTGGATTGCGCAGTAGAGGCAGGCAGACTAGAGGAGGAGTTTTGAACCCGCGATCGGTTCAAACTGAGCTAGTTTTGTGTGTAGTTTTTGGAGACAGTACTGTGTACTTGTGAGGAGTATTATATTGTGTAAAAATACATGATTCTCATCCATTATATGATACATATAGCTGGGGGTTTTCAGCTATAAGCTTTCCCCATACATGCTGCGTTCTATGTGTGTGATTTGATGTTCTGTCGCTTTGTTTTTTATTCCGCATGTGACGATTAATTTGTAGAAGAAATTATGTGTTGTACAAGCAATTCGAATTGATGTATGATCAGGTTAATTGCAGCGAATAAACTTCATTATTTAGCAAATTTCTACAAAGTGAAGTGCCTTGATTGGGGCTTGAAGGGCACCAATTGAAAATTTTTCATTTTGGATAGAGTTTTTGGGTATTTTTGAGTTCCAACCTCTTTAAATTAACTAAGGAAGTAAACTTTTGAAGTCCAAAAGTTCCTAGTGGGGAGGTGTGATCAGGTGATCAATTTTTAACTCAAAAATGAAATTTCCCGGAAAATCTTGAAACCAGTGCCAAATCGAAGTGCTCATCGTTCTGAATCCAACAATGTTTGTTTCACCTCAATCTTACACTGTATGCTCAAGTTATCACATGTTGACCATTTGGCCAAACAATTAAAATTTGAGCAGGGCAGTTGACTAGGATTTCATACTACTAAGTCAGCAGGGTGTCTGTGCAGGGTACGGCCCAATGGCACGCTGACAATTGGAATCCTTTGGTTCATTGAATTTGGGCGATTTTGATTGGTCGATGACTGGGTATGGTGGACCAATGAAGTGGTGCCATGTGGCCCAATCATGGGCTGCAACGTGGCATCCTCACATAGGAAAAAAAAAATGTATGGGCCGAACTGGCCTCCATAGGGTTAAACCTCGTGACCTCGGAGCAAACAGTGGAATACCTTACCACTAGGTCGCATTATGGTTCTTAATAACCATATGTTGAAACTCCTATATGAAGTTTAATTTTCAGAATTAAGGGGTTATTAGAGAAATTAATGAACCTACAAAATGCACCGGCGAGAAGCGAGTTTTTCACTCCATTAGCGAAAAACAAGGCTGAATTGGAGGACCATTAGACAATTGATCGAATTTGTAGGATGATAATTGTCACGTTCATGGGAGAGCTTGGGAGCTCATATCCTTCTCAGTTTTTGGCCAAATCGAGCTCAGAAAGAGTCAATTTAGAGGTTTTTGGATGTTCTAAATCCAACGGTGACCTATAATTTCTGATTTGAGTACATATAAGGAGCGTTTTTGCAGATTTAAGACCAAAGGTGTATGGATAAATCAGGCTTTTGAGCATATCTTTTTTAGTTTTTGACCAAATGGAGCTCAGAAAGAGTACACTTAGGGGTTTTTGGATGTTTTGAATCCAATGGTGACCTCTAATTTCTAATTTGAGCACATGTAAGTATTATTTTTTCAGGTTTGAGACAAAAGGTGTATGGATCAATTAGGTTTGGAAGCAGTTTTGGAAGGTGTTTAGGCATGGAGAATGCCATGTAGGGGTATTCTCGCCTTCAGAATTATAATGAAGTAGTTGTAACTTGTAGGGTTCATCTCAAGTTCAATTTTCTCATTATGTTATGTTGAGAGAAGTTTTGTTTAAGTGATTCAATGTGGAATTGAAGTGTTCACATGCTCATTTTAGCTCATTTCAGTTGGAGTATGTCATCTTTGTAGGAGATGTTGTGTTGTTGTTGTTTGTGAGAGCTTTTTGTAGGAGAAAATTTCCTTGTAGGGGTAATAGCCACATATTTACCATCAACGAACTTTATGTACTTCATTTTGATACTGGATATATGAGTGGTCTAGTCATGTTGACAGCCTCGGAGATGTAGCCCAGGAGGGGTAAACTCCATCAACAAATATTTTGTTATGCTCTTCATTATGCCTGCATGAGTTATATGATTTTATGTTGCTTATGTCAAGTTTACATGTGATGACTAATTCATGACTTGAAGAGACATTGAAAAACCTGTTTTTTTCAAGACCCATTTTTACCTTGCAAAGCATCAAAACGATCCTTTTTTTGTTTATGAGATTTTGAAGAAGAGGAAAGAGAATACCTCCTCCATTTTCAGATCACTTCGGGGTTGGGAAAGAAGACAAATAATCAAGCAGAGGCTTATGGATTGTACCTCATGTTGAATTTCCAGGACCTTGGGTCTAGGATAGAGTCTTAATATCTCTGACGCTACAAAACCAAGAATCTCAAAAGAACTACTTTGCACAGCGGAATATAAACAAGATTAAGTCACAAATGCATAGAATATAGACAACTTTTTACATTTTTAAACCCAAGTTATTTATATTAAACAACATATAATACAACAATCTAGGGATCTCGTACTAGGGATAATGGCCCTTATTCATCAACTAGCACAAGATACAAACTGGAGCTCCTCTCAGTTGTACCTTGTACCTGCCCAGTCCTTCGGCTCCCAATATGCATCTCCAAGTCCATTTGACCACTGAACCTCGACTTTCAATTTGCTCACTAGTTCATCCATCAACACATCGAGTCTCATGTCAAGTTGTTCACAACTCCACTTGTGAACAACTCTCAATATGCCCACTATTGCTCCTCTGCTACTCAAGTTCTTCAGCCCACTATAGTCTTCCTGTGACGCTCCAATGAAGACCAACATAGGGCATGGAGGATTGCCGCCTTTCACTGCAATATGTCCATCTCCCACAATGAACGTGGGCTAGGAGGACTGCCCATCATCTACGGTAGAAGTCCTTCTCCACACACAAGTCTCAGGCTCCACAATATGCTCTTGGTTGATCAGACCCTTGAGCTCCAAAAACTGCCACTCTATTAACTACCTTTGTCCATCAAGGTGTTAAACATCGGGCTCCAACTTGGGCATTACTATGCTCTGCTCTGGCAAACCATAAATTCCAAATCCACGTTCACACTTGGTCCACTCTCACGCTTCCCTCCAATAGTCCATGAGTGATCAATCCTTGTTGTAACATCTACTCCTAGTTAGGGCATCTAACACCTAGGAAACCCCTCCACATGGCTGCCAACAAACTTCTCCAAGTGTCTAATACATCGATGAAAAATCACTGTAGAAACTGCCACTATTTAGGGCATCTAAGCACCAAGTCTGCCCCTACACTTTGGCTACTACAGTCTACAACAAAAATCTGTCCACACATGGACACAATTCACCTTCAAATCAACATGAATCTAACAAAACATACCTACATTCATCTGAGGTTTTATTTTGCTGCAACTTCTATGGTTTGGTTAGGGCTTCCTTGGGTCCACGTGATCCCTTCAACGTAGCCCCACAAATCTCTTTTTTGTTGCGGATAGGGTCATTCAAGCTCCCTCCTTCCTCATTGTTGTTTAGGGCTAAAACTGAGCCCCAAAACCACCCCAAACATCCTTTGTTTAGGCATGCGGCTTGCTCCACTTGAACTCTAGTGTTGTGGCTTCATAATAGGGACAAAATTCCCTCACAACCTCACCTGAAATCTGGCCATTAAATGTGGTTTCTTTTGTTGTTCATAACTCAGACTACAAGAGGAGAAATACTCCTAAACTCAACCCATAATTTACCCTTAAGACTATGGTTGTCCTCTTGCACTAATTCAGCCTTATCCCAGGTGCAAACTTGCCCTAAAAACATACCCAACCACCTTCGTCCTTCTCCTTATGAGCTTGGTTGCCTTTCTGAGTTAGATTTCCTATGAAATGATGTGCTTGGATGGTCTAAGTGAGCCTCACATACCTTCTATTTATACACATAAGAAGGGTCAACGAATTTTTTGAAGAGACATGACTTTTGGACCAAGCCTACATGACTTGAATGTCCATAAATTAATTGCCAACTTCAAAATTTCATATATTACTAAGGACAAATTAGAATTTGGTGATTCTCGAAGTGTTGGATTCTCCTTTCCGCCCTCTATCATCTCATCCCATAATATTTCCAAAGTGCTCCATGTAATTGCCCCAAAATACGATGGGTGAAAAACCCCAAGCTTGGGTTTCAAGCCCACAAACCTACTTGTGGCGCTTTTCCCTCCAGTCCCTGAACCTTAGGGCTTGGAGTACCTCCCAAACTATAGTCTCACCTTAGCTCAGGAAAATGGAATCATGGATATGAATATCCTAGGGGACTCACTTCTGATCGTAAAACATATGCACCACAACTTGGTAGCTCAAAACAATCAATTGAATCAAATCCTCTTGAGAGCCCAGGGAATTCTACCTCACTTTGGATAATTAAATTTTTTTCACATCCTAAGAGGCCAAACTAAGGAAGTTGATAGGCAGGCAAACATTTCCTACAAAATGAAAGAAGAACGAAGCAAGGTGAACGACATAGAGGGACCTTTTCCTATCCCTTAATTGCTTTTATGAAAATCCAAAATTTGAAAGTTAATTTTGAATCTTGTATTAAAAATCAAAATTATAAGATGAAAACTAGGGATATAAAGGGGTTTATAAGTTCTGTCATATCCCTCATGGTTCCCTCCCCCCACCTTCCCCTCTTCCTTCACTCCTGCCTCATCACCCTCTCCCCCTCCCCTCGCCTCTCCCTCTCCCACCTCCCCTGCCACATCACCCTCCTCTCCAGAAAACCTTGCCCATCTTGGTTGCTCACCCCTCTTAACCCTCCATTCAATCCTCCCTACCCCTCACACATATGCCCTCCCATTTCACGCCGCCTCTCCCTGCCTCGTGGCTTCTCTCCTTAGCGTGATGTTCTATTTCACCTTCCCCATGTTTGTTGTCCTCAACTTGTTGAAACACTTAGCATTGGCTTGTGCTTAAGTGTGGGAACTTTGGGTCTCACTACTCGGATCATGATCCATAATATGAACATTTAGGGAGAAAACATGTGAATTCCCTATGAACAAGAATTGCATTTCATCCCTCTTTGTTGGAGAAGACGGTTAGCTTGGGAGACGGTGAATTTGGACAAGACGAAATTCGTTTCAGCAAGTAGGGTCGTCATGGTGGATCAATGGGATTCAAGTGGTAAGTGCATAGTCTCACACTTATGCATTTGGCTAAGGCTTGGAAATTTCTATAAAAGGATGCATAACGGCTTGATCTTCTGCAAAAAGAGAGGGTTTGTCTGTGTCCTGATTGTTATTAGCTCAAAGACCCCGTAGTAGGGTCTGGGAAGTCAGGGTATTCAGGGGTTTTTTCTGGTTGTGGGAACAAAGGGAAGTCACCCTCTAGAGTGTGAGTTTATAGTCCCAAGAACCTTTAGATATGTTAGTTAGAGGATGAAATTGATGCTCTGCGAAATCAAATTGAGGACCTTCAAATGAAATTGGAAGAAAATAACTCTCAGTCTGCAGACAAATCTACTCGAATTGATCTCAATTGGCCAACTGTCATGGAGGACTAACCAGCTCCTTGTGTTTATGTTTTGATGATGAAATATAAATGCATTTTTCTTTTAAACCAGTTATGTAGGGTATATAGTGGTAAACAAGTAGATATGTGGTTTTTTGTAATTTTGGAAAAGAATTGAGTCTGGATGAACAGTTCACAAATTCTGCTTCCCAAGGATGGCATTGTACTCAATCTATAATTCTCTTGGTTTTTGGTCGCAAACGGGCGCAAATTAGTATAATCCTTCTACTCTTTACTGTTAAAAAAATATATGGTTGGATATTTTTGTACACATGTTAATAGTTGGATATTTTTGTACACATGAAGTTTAAATCAATAATCTTCACACAAGGAATGTCTTAACACCATGTCACTAACTATTTTACATTTCGTGATAATACATAATTCATTAATCTCATAATCATGGTAGTCTATATCTTGTAGTGATACTTAATTAACTAATTTCAAGGTCACGATGATCGTGATTATTTTTATTAATTAAAAAGTTTATTTAAATTTGTAATGAGACTTTTCTGCATAATCTGTAACTTTGAAACATCGGATTCCCCAAGAAAACAAGGAAAATTTTAATTCCTTGCTTCCCAACCTATGTTTCTAGCTAGAAAAAAACCACGGATGCCAAAGATCATTCGCATCATTTTTTTTAGGATGAATCAGGTACCTGGTGGTTGTTTGTAACACCCTCCTCCCACATTTACCCAAGTTAATTTGTCTACTCGGGTAAACATGTGACGAGAAGCTACTGTGATCTTATTCAACTCCCCAAGTACAGTTAAGGAAGTGGAACCAACACAACACAATCAATATGACCTTACACACATGCTACAGAACCTTCAGGAGGCAACCCACCCTTCTAGGTGACCAACCTCTTAGGAAACTCAACATTTCACTGACCTAGAGCCCTAATCACTCCCTTGCCAAGCCCTCCAAGCGACTGAGAGGCCCAACCACTCCCATGAGCCTGCCTAAGTGCAACTGTAGCCTTTTTTTGTCAACGCTATGCTAGTAACTATGAGATTTAAGGCTATTTTCTAGGGTTAGGACCCAGTCACTGCCCAAAAACTCATGAAACATCTAGAACTCATAAAAGACATGAAGACGATACTTTTGATAACAAACTTGATCAAAGACATGACTGGACCCCTACTATTCATGACAAAAATTTCGTCAAACATGTCACAAGTATGCATTCTACAGGTTATAACAACATATTTGAGCATAGAGGTCTCATACTTATTTGAGAGTCATTAAGAAGCATTGATGCCTCATCACATTAGCTGCATTATCATCTATTAGGTCATATATTCATTTTTCAATCATTTACAAATCAAAACATCATGAAATCCATACATCATGATCATTGTCATAAAACATTCTCATAACCAACATATAACCAACAAAAATAATAAGGAGACAACAACCATAGAATCCACATATAAACCAATACATTTACTCATGAAATACCAAGAAGAAGGAACTCTTATTAATGAATGCAAAAGGTAACCAAGTTTGGGACTTCCACAAACCACCCAACTGTAGATTGGTTGAACCAAATCTTTTTTTCATCCAATCACCCTCGTGACATATTCCAAGCAGGAATGTGGGACTCAAAACCAACAAAATCGACTAGGGCTTCCGAAGGTTAAACCACCTCACCCCCGCATCAATAGAATCGGGCTTTACTGCAATCCTCACTAGATCACTAGGCCATAAACAATAAACATACCATACTAGGATTTACCATAATCCCCACTAGATCACTAGGTCATAAACAAGCATGGATGCCATCGAATTTCTCCACCTACACCGTGTGGAATTTTCTTGTCTCCTAGTCTCTAAGCTTTACTGCAATCCACATCGGATCACAAGTCCCTAACCAAGACTCCAGTTTTTTAGCTTTACTCAATCCACACCGGATCACTAGGCCCTAATTGAGACTCCACCCTCCAGGCTTTACCGTATATTACACCCCGAGATTCCTATGCCTGATGGAGAGCACCCACCTCTAGGATTTACCATATATCCCTCCATTCATCAATTGAGGATTCCTAGGCCCACCGAGACAACACAAAATCTAGATTTATTGCAACCCATAGCCCGATTCAGAGGTTATTAGGCCATGTGTTCTTTCTTTCAAATACCACCTCACTCAGTTTTGAATCCATTCGACAATCCAGCTCAACCAAATTCATGAGAACGCATCACACCATGGCTATCCAGAAATGGCAAGGAAAGGCTGAAAAACATTATGACACCTGGAAAGACACATGCCAATGAAAACAATAGAACCAAGGACACACATGCATAACCATGCATTCCAAAAATAGCAAGGAAATAATACATGCAACTCGATACCTGCAAAGAATCTCGTTGTAGCCTCTTTGATCCTTCTCTTCCTTGCTTGATCCTTTCTTTCCTTTGCCTTCTTTGCTTTCTTGATCCAATGCTGACGTGCTCCCATAAAACTCTAAGTGTCCAAGAGTGTGAGAGAGAGATAATAGAGAGAGAGCTCCAAAAATGAATTGACAAATGGTACCAATTGATCCTCAAAAGCATTTTTATTAACGAGGCCTCTATTTTCTTTAATTTCCATTATTTTTCCTTCATTTTCATCCTCACATGCGACCTATGACCTTTCACCTTCATTTTCTCCTAATTTACATTATTTTCATAAATAAAATGCCAAGTAATGCCATTTGTCTTTCCAAAGCCTTTGTCATTTCCTTTGCCAAGTTCCTTAGCTATAATAAACCAAATGAACACCTACACTAGGATGTTTTTGCCCAACATTCAGCTTGGAATAAGTGTCCCATAACCGTGGTTATTATTTTGCTTTTATTAAATTTTATTACATGGAATTTTCACCACGATTGTTACATTGTTGGCCCTGCATGTTGCCATTAACAAGTTTGTTACTTTATATTGTTGTCCATACCTGCATCTTTCTATTGTAACCCTACTGTCTCCATGCAAAATCTTCGTGCCCTTGCTCTAGTATGCAACCCATCTAGAATTTCCAATAAAAAATAAATGTTTATATGACAATAGTGTTCATTTAGTAGGTAATATGACAATATGATTTTTTTAATAATCCACCAATGATAAATATTAGTCAAAATCTTCAGTGACATAATAAGGTAGGGCTAACTGCCCAATAAAACATTGAATATATCCAATAATCCACTTGATATGATATAAAAACCAACCCAATTACGCTATATTGATCTACTATGCTTCTAATCCCACTGCAACAAGTATCTTGCTTCTAAACTTACTACAACAAGAGCTTGAATTAACCTGAGGAAAACCATAGACTCATACAAGTTCTTGATGTCTTAAGTGTTGTACTGAATTTTTTGTTCAAAAATTCTCTTAATCTTAGTGGCTGGACAAATGGAAGATAGGACTTCGTTGGCTCGAATAAGCTCATTCATGTGGCCCTCCGGCAATGCATCCCTCGGTCTAAAACTTCATGGAAAACCCTTAAATGCCTTGGTATGAGTGCAGAATCCTAATTTTTGACTTCGTTATCTCATAAACCTTAAAATGTCCCACATAATTAATGCCTTTAACTGAATATGCCACTGAATTCTGCTCGGAAAAACAGATTCCAGGTTCCATGATTTTGTGATACATATAATAACATAAGATTAATGGAGAATAAATACTAACTAGGGTGGAATCTTTCACCACTGAAATTAGCAAAAAGAGAAAGGAGTCTTAAAACCCTCAGAGACACAACTCAAGAAACAAATATATTTTGATCTAAATTGATGATTCTAATTTGATTCTAACTCTCCTCTATTTATAGATTCCTTCATGGGCTCCCAAATGTAAGGGGTTGTGAATGCAACCCCCAATTTGGGTTATTTTTCCCCAATCGACCGAAAATTTACACAATGTTGCCCCAACATTGAAAAATTGTGTTTTATCCCCTTTATCAAGACTATAACCTATGGGATTGGATAGGTTATTTCGTCTCGCAACCCCCAATTTGGGTTATTTTTCCCCAATCGACCGAAAATTTACACAATGTTGCCCCAACATTGAAAAATTGTGTTTTATCCCCTTTATCAAGACTATAACCTACGGGATTGGATAGGTTATTTCGTCCCTCTCTATGCAATTAATTCATAGGGGACATTACACTCCCCCCTTCCTGACATTTCTTGTCCTCGAGCAATGGCAAGCTTGGGTGCTGCAAAATTTGCCCTTGTATTTTCCAAAAGGAGGACTTCCGTTGGTTGGGCTTGTGAGTTTCCTACAGAAGATTATGATTGGACAATACATGCAACACATCTTCATCTTCATGTTCATAATAAACTAATCCAATAGATTGTTCGCTAACCACTAAAGAGTCCATGACATTTCCATTTCCAATATATGTGCTTGTTGATTGACTACACAAAGCAGAGGTGTGAGAAATTACCAAGTTATCGTCATCAACATTGTCTTTAGTGAATCAATCCTCTTGCTTCTCAAGAACATCATTCTACTTCCTTGGCTTAGAAATAGCAATTATGTCACTGGACTCATTAGGATGATGTTCACCACAATATTTTCCTTCAATTGTAACATTTTGATGAGGATAACCTTTAATAGATTACTCATATTTCAACTTTGGTTGTTAGAAGCTATCAATATAACCAATATTTTCCAACTCATGAGAATAATTTTCCACCACATATGAAATGAGAGACTTGAAATTCTCCTTGTGAATGTACTTAATAAGCTCAAGTACTATCGAATTAATAAGGTTATAACAATTTCCATTAGTTTTAAGGCCCTGTATAATTGGATAAAAAAATTCACTCTTCACAATATCATGATGAATAAAATCGTCATTGTGAGATATTATTGTGTGCAAGAATCGAATTCCAGCCACCACACAATATTTCTCCTTTCTGTGCATCAAGAGGAGTACCTTCTTTGTAATATCATTATTTAAACAATAATACTTTATTCTATATGAATGATGGAACACATAAACCTGAGAGGTCACATATGTTTGTAAGAATTTTTGGCACTATCAAACAAGCCCCTCAGTTGGTGCCATCAATACATGTAGCTTCTTTGTATAAGTATGAGCTCCCATGCGCAGGACATGCTGGTGTGATAACACATATCAACTAGTCTATGTACTTGTCATAGAAACTATCTATCAATGTATCCCTCTAAGAACCTAACATCGTATAAGTGTCCAAAATCATCCAGATAATTTCCAAAAACGGGTAGCACATGTCCCCTCTAAACGTGGTCAAGAAGCTAACAAAGGCATAGCCTTCTTGTTGAACCACAATTGTAAGTAGAAGATAAGCATCAACTCAAATTTGGTGAACAAGCTCGATAATTCTGTTGAGACTACAAATTTCTTGGAGGAATATAGCCAAGTCCTTCTTCGTTTGATTTGGAATTTCATATGCCTTCAACCTTACAAAGATATCATGCGTGAATAAACATGACTATAACATTATTTGTATGTATAATTGAGTTAATAGTTGTGAAAGTAACCTCATCCAAAAATCGTGGTAAAATGACATCTTTTATGTAGAAAACCATGTATGTGATGGATTTTTGACAATATTGATGAGTTCCCAATAGGAATTGTATGCTTAAAAGTAACTTTCTCTCTCAGGAATGCACGTTTCTCTTGCTGAGAAGGTAGATTTGGGTCATCGTCACATTCCTCACCAACTAGCCAATGCTCTTTTTACATTTTCCTCTTTGGGGTTTTAATACTTTTTGTTTAATAGAATTTGCAAAAAGATATTAATCTTGCAATTACCTTCAACCAACGTTCTAGATTTCTAATTTTTTTTTAATGGCCTGTACATTCTCTTTTGTTTGAAAGATCAATATCTTTAGGGAATACAATTCTTGATTTGACTTTTATTTTTTTTGTATTCTTGCATTTATCCAAGTGGCCCTTTTATACAATACAACAACATTTTTCCTTCATTCATTTCTTTTAATCTTCGTTTGACATTTCCAACACCTATAAGAACATTCTTATCAAATTCCATGAGTCTTTTACCCATGTCTATGATTCTGTTCTTTGATTTAGGCTCATCATTTTTGCAAAAATTATTGACAGTCATAGTTGCATCAATATTGTGGAATCCTACCATATTACAATCACATTTGCATGCATTATTGTCATTTGCAATGGTAGGAGCAACAACCTTACAAAAATTTGCATTGATAGTCTTACAAACTGGGTTGAAAATTCCTTGTCATATAGCAATAGATAGATTCAAATTATTTTTACTTTTAGAGCCATTTGATGTAACAACACTCATTTTCAATGAATCATTGTTATCCAACACTTTATTACAAACTTATTGATTTTTAAAGGCACTATCAATGTCAAAACCAACAGAAGTATTAGAATCAACATGCTTATTTTACTAGTAGCGAACGCATTGCTTAGATTCATCTTTGAAATGTTTACTATCACGGTGCTTTATAGTGAAATTTCGATAAGAACATCCTAGACTATACTTCTCAGGTTTTCCATTATTATCCTCTTACTTATTCTTTCTATATTTCCTCATCCCACACATGTCTTCTTTGTTCCTTTCATCTCCATATTTTTCTTCCAATTTACTTTCCTTAATGTATGCTTCCACCTTCTTTTGGGCCAAAAGTCTCATGTTACATTTATGTATTTCGTCGTCCACTTGTGAACCTTTCTTAAAAGTATCACCTCCACTATGAAAGGGTAAATAGACCTTTCCCTTCATTTTAGATTTGCTATTGAAATTTTCTTCCTCTGAAATTGCAGAGTCTCCAAGACACCAAGGATTCATTTTTTTGGTTTTGACCCAACTGTTTTTGGAAAATGAATGTTCTGAAGCCATTTCAAGGATATCATTGCTCACCTGGCCCTTTTTTAATAGAGAAGTGTTTACCCCATTTCATCCTGCTATATCTCACCCCATGTCCTTGAGTTTCCCTCATTTTTTTCATTTCCAAATGAGTTGTTGCCTCCACTCTTCTTGAGTTGGATATTGTTTTCAGCCTCTTTCTTCTCCTCCATTGAGATACCTTGGTGTTCAAGCTTACAGTTCTCATCAAATAAACATGGAAACATAATATTACTAGCTATATTATATCCATTAGATAAATCTTGCTCAAACTCCTCATCATTCCCATAATTATTTTGAACCTCAATGTTATCATAAGGTGAAGACTTCGAGTTGTCCATAAAACAAAATTCAATAGATTGATCTCTTTTATTCTTCTTAGGAGGGTATAGCCATGACCAATCATTTGGGCATGCCTTTTCCCCTACTTTAACTTCTCTTGTACTTTGTTTTTCTATCTTGGGCTTACCATCAATATAAATTGATCTATCTTTCCTGCAGCTAGCCAATTGAGGAGCTTGTTCAATATTGGAAGTCACAAGTGTGGTAGCCATTATATTCTACTGAGTGGGTTGCCCAAATGTGCCCTGTCCAACAAATGGAATAGATATTCCACCAAAACCACGTGAAGCAGTTTTTTGTGCCTAACGAAAATTACCAAAAGAAAATGCACCCTATGTATAGGAAATATTTGGTGATTGAAAGCCATTTAATATGGAAGGATTTGATTGTACAAGGATTGTTGGCTTGTTCAACAACATAATTTATAGGGTGTTGCATGTATTACCCCCAAGTGGGGAAAGAAGTTGAGACATCAACTGTTGGTGTTGTTGCCACAACTTTTCCTAAAACTATTTGTTCCCCATTGAGCCTTACCTAAAGACCTTAAGTTTGTGACATCAACCCAATTGTGCACAAGATCACAAGATGAGCCAACTCTTCTACCATTGTAGTATCCTAGGGTAATTTTCTTGCCCTTAAGGTTTATGTTTATCGAGGATTTTCAATAAAACACAAATGATTAAATGATAACAATGTTCATTCAGTAGGCAATATAACAATATGATATTCAAAAATCCAGGAGCAATAAATATCAGATAAATTCTTCAATGAAATAATGATCCATGGATAACTTCCCAGTAAAACGTTGAATGTATCCAATAATCTTCCTAATATGACATTCAACCAACCCAATTATGGTATATTGATCTACAATACTTCTAAGCCTACTTCAACTTGGTTCCTTCTTCTAATCTTATTACAACAGGAGCTCGAATTGACGTGATGACAATCATAGACTTCGCTCAACTTCTTGTTGCCTTAAGTGTCATACCAAATGTGTTGCTCATCAATTCCCTTAATCTCAGTGGTTGGACATATTGTAGATAGGACTTCGTTGGCTCAAATAAGATTTTTCATGTGGTTGTGGATGTAGCCCTTGGTTTGAAACCTCATGGAAAACCCTTAAATGACTTGGTATCAATGCGTAATCCCAATTTTTGTCTTCATTGTCTCATAAAACTCAAAATATCCCACACAATTAATGCCTTTGACTAGATATGCCACCAATTTCTACTTGGCTAGACACATGCCAAATTCCACAAATTTTCCACAAAAATAATAACAAAAGATTAATGGAGAATAAAGACTAACTAGGGTGGAATATTTCACTACCGAAATTAGTAAAGAGAATGGGGTTGTAAAACCCTCAGAGCCACAACTCAAGAAACATATATTTTTTGATCTAAATTAGTGATGTTAATTTGATTCCAACTCTCCTCTATTTATATATTCCTTCACAGACTCTCAGATGTGAGGGGTTGCAAACCCCCAATTTTGGGTTCTTTTTCCCCGACCGACCCAAAATTTACACAACGTTGCCCCAACCTTGGGAAAAATTGGGGCTTATCCCCTTTATCAATACTATAACCTATGTGGTTGGATAGGCTATTTCACCCTTCCATAGGTAATTAATTCACAAGCAACATTACAAATGAAAGGTTTTACCATGCAAGGGAGGATTCAATCCCACGAAATCTTTCTATTCCTATTTTCCACGGTCGCAAATTTGGTGACAACCATTAGGGGAGTTTGTTTGTCGATTTTGTTTGCCAAATATTCTTGAGGCCTCATTTTTTACATCTCTCTTCTCATATTGGTGAAATGTTTGTTTGCGGGAGAGATTCATCCATGTGATGTTGGAAGCTTTCCGCACTCTAGAAAGTGATTGTCTTCCCACTCATCCATTGTGCGAATTCCCCTTTTTGGGATTCCTGGCCATGGTTGGGGAATTGATCACACTTCTAGAGGATATTTAGGGCAACCAAACATGGTGACACCTGGTCATATGTAGTGCTAACGTTGAGATGGGAAACCATACTACAATTTTTCTAATGGATTGCTATTATATAATTGTCCAAGATAGAAATTTTGTTCATGCTAGTTGGGACTCGGGCATCGAAATTAGTAAGAGACAATGATGTAGGAGGAGAATTTAGATGAATTAAATAATAAAAGGTAGAACCTAGTATTTATTGGAATTATTTTTCATTTCACTCGCATTGGGATAACTTTGGTGATTTAAACGAATCGCTGCATTAGAATTCCCCCTGCAGGGGCTCTTGCCTTCCACTAGTTCTTTGAAGGGATAGGGATTGGTGGTTGCCTCACTCAAGCAAATTTTGGGCTTTGAATGAGAATGGTGATGTGATTTTTTTTAGGGATGGCCTCGATAGGAATCACCAAAGGTATGCTAGTGATCTCCATAATGGAGTACAATGAGACAAAGTCATTATTTAAGGATTGTTGGGGTTTGCATCATTTGGATATGCTTGTTATCAAAATTTTATATATATTAAAAAATAAAGGTAACTTGCAAATGGAAATGTTTGTTGTAAGTTTCATAGTTAAATTGTTTTTTAAAAGGGTGCATTTCCAATGGAAGTTGACACCCTCGTTGATTTTCCACACGGATTATCATAGTTTTTTATCTTCATCCATGAGAGCTTTGTGGAAATATTTTCACCCTCTCACCTTGTATTTGATGAGAGGAAATAATATCAGTTATTAATTGCGAGGCTTCTAGTTTTGAAGCCCTATCAATCAAGCATGTACAAGCGAGCCTAAACAAAAGTTAAAACCAAAGTCTCAAGCCTAAACTAAAATCAAAGTTGTAGCTAGAATCAAGGATATGAGTGTGATTCCATCTATGGGCACTTCCAATTAACATAAGATAAAATTTTCTTACTAGATTTGGAAAAGTGAGCCTTAGAGCTAAGTTCCAACAGTTTGTGGTCAACTTCATAACACCATTTTAAATAGTTTGTGGTTAACTTTAAACCATCATAGTTTTCCACTTCGCAAAATAATTTAGCTTCTAGCTAGATTCATAAATGTTCCAAGGACTGCTTCGAGCAAAGTTATAGAGTTGGTGGTCAACCTTAAACCACCACTAGTAGAATACTTTGGCTTCTTCTACACTTTTCAAGTTGGTGGTGAGCCTTAAACCACCACTGGTAGAAGAATTCGACTTCTACCATTCATTTGGTTTATGTCCTTCCTTAAACCACTAGATTTAGAGAGCACATTCAACCATTAGTAGTTGTCATCTCTCTACTTGGGCTCACATACACCCCTTCAAAATAAGGGGGGAATGTTGAACACCTAATTCATTAGGGTTATGGTGTGGAATAGGAACAATTGTGAGGATTCAAAAAGACCTTGGAAGTTGAATCCAATGGTCATAGCATTGTATTTATATCTTTGTCATATTTGATGAAATAACATTCATGCTTATCTTTCATTATGATCTACACATTTTAACAATACAAAAACTTAACATATATTTAATGAGTCAAATTGATTCAAGCTAATTATTAATAACACATTTTATCTTATTTTGAATAATCATACGATATCTACGTGTAATATCACATTATGTTTGAAAAATTCATTTATGACTTTTCAATGCACAACCCATTGAAATGACCACTTCAACACGAGAGTTCACATGGCAACAAGCAACCATCCCAACATGTGTAAAAAGGAAATACAAATGGTGAAATGGAGGTATAAACATTGTTTTGCAACAATAATGGGATGGTGATGTCTAATTGGCACACAAGGTAACAGTGTATGCTTTTTCTTTTTCTTTTTTATTTATTTATTTTTTATATATTTTTTAATATGGTAAATCAATAACTTGTTGGAGTAATATGGGTGAGGCCCGAGATCAAACCTAACAACCGCCACTATAACACCAACAATATATATAACATCCCATAAGCTAGATATGCAAGCAAATTATGACTTAGCAAGAGCCAATACTCCATGAATGCGGGGGAGCCTACTCCTTAAGCCTTACAATGGGCCAAAGATGTACCCCTCTGGGATTTGAAACCAGGTGGAGGGGATAAAATCCATTTTTCCAGCCACCCAATCACCCCACGAGGAGACATGTATCCATTTTATTAGTCAAAATAAAGATAAGATAAATAAGATGCAAATAATTTGGTTTTGAGATTGGATAATTGGAATCACTTGCCTCTTCAATGATGTTTTTTTTCTTTTTATTTTTTCGCACATGCATTATTAACCTTTTCATTTGACCTTCATATACATGTGAGCAATGATTTTTAAAAATTTTGAAAGTGAAGTTATGCCCAAGAAATAACACCATTGAAGACAAAACTTCAGATCTTCATTAATATCCAAACCCTTGAGGTAGGGCAACACCATACACTCACTCCTTAAGGAAGGATATCACTCCATAAGCCATATGCTTGTCAATACAATAATCCTTGACATCTCTCAATGGAGAGTCTCTAGCCTCTATATAGGTTTCATACATGCAATACCATGGGTAGTTACCATGGGTCTCTCAATACCATACATCCAATACAATGGGCTTATCACTTTATTCCCTAGCTACATGTGGTCCCTTACATAATGTGGGTTAACCACTTTGTTTATTAACTATGGCCCATTTATTTATCATTCTTATATTATTACATCATATTATCCCCTTGGGTACCTCCCTCTGTACCCTATATTATCCCCTCTAGGTACACTACATTACACCCCCCTTAAACATGTTTCGTCCCCGAAACATGAGAAGAACACAAATAATAAGATCTACTCAAAAGAGTATTCCACTAGTACCATTCATGTGCATCTAGCCATCCAAGGGAAAGGTGAACACTTGATCTAGTCGGTGCCTCGCTCACTTGAGATGGAAGCAGGTTCTGGTGGTTCTTCCTTGTTGATGTGTTGTTAGTGGATCGTCGCAACTCTCTATGTGTCGTCCAGGGGTTGTTGTCCTTGTTTCTAATTCGTTGCCACCTTGCTGGTTGTTGTCTTAATGGGTGATGCAGGTGGTGATATGTTGAAACTTTAATTGATGTAATATATTTCATTAATTCCTCCATTATTGGTGATGGAGTGGTGTCTGGTTCTTTTGTTGGTACTTGCTTTGATGTTTGTGTTTGGCTATCTACCATCAAAGGCTCATCATCTGATGTGTCTATGTCGTTAGATATTTTTGCTTCTTCCTCCTCGGTCTCTGCATGGTTCCTAATGCAAATATCGTGCAATGTAATTTTCTTCTTTTTATACCAGAGCTTCATGAATTTCTTTTGCACATTAAAATTGACAGTACCAACGGATTCCATCCAAAGATGTCCCAAAACAACATCCTCAACAGCCATATCTGAAGAATAGAAATCAGAATGCAACACATACTTATCCATAGAAATCTTCAAATCTTTATAAATTTGAACATCTTCATTATCAACCTATGTGTTTTCAATATGCTTTGCTGGAACTTGCAATTTTTTAGCCAAATTCACATTGATACAATTATGCTTGCAACTAGGAATGATAGACACAACGATGTTCTCTTTCTGAATACTTCCATGAACTCATAATATGGAAATATTAGTAGAAAATAAGTCTTTATGGCTCTTGTTGTCCTTCTTTTTGGCTCTTGTTGTCTAGCTTGAGACCACTTGTCCAAAAGGACTTTTTCAAGTTTTTTCTCAGGAAGTTTCCTCATTGAGCTGTCAAATGAGGTCCACCATTTATTTGCCTCATCTTTCATATGAAGCCCTATGGAGCATATCCAAAAATTTCAGTATTGAGCCTTGTGATATTGTAAAAAATATTCAATAGTAGGGCCATCAACTTTTCCTGTAAACTTCATCTTGCGAGAACCTCTAAAACAAAATAAGAGCTTTGAAGAAAATCACTTACTTTGGCAAAAAATTAAAATGAACATTACTTCACCAATATAACTCAAAATCCTTAATATAACCTGTTTTCGGAAACGGAATAGCTCTTCTGCATCTATCCATGTGATTGAAATCCCGATCTAGGTGCTCTGAAAACATAGATCTGTGCTGCAACAGTCCCGCCGTCACAAAATTTCTAAAAAATGGCTGATTTTAAATCAGTGATAACTCCCTCATCTGGACTCTGATTTGACTGATTTTGTTTTTGAAATTGGGTGTTTTTTTAAGGGGAACCTAGCTCTATAATTTTTTTGTCTAAAATTCTACACCAAAATCTACAAAAAATGTCAGGAGAGCCTCGTATACAAATTTCCATCATAAACATTTCTGCAACACAACTGAATTTAAATCAGCGATATCACCCTCATCTGGACTCTAATTCGACTGATTTTTTTTTTTGAAATTGGGTATTTTTGCGCAAGAAATCCAGATTTGCTATTTATTTCTGAAAATTCTATGCCAAAATTTTCATATCTGCTCTGCAATCTCGCCGCCCAAAAATTTCCTGCAAAAAATGAAAAAACAAATCTCCCAAACTCTGCCCAAGAAAGTGCTATGATACCATTTGTAATAGATCTGATAAGAAAATGTATAGAAATGGAAAATATGCCCAAGAAATAACACCATTGAAGACAAAACTTCAGTTCTTCATTAATATCAAAACCCTTAAGGTATTGCAACACCATACATTCACTCCTCAAGGAAGGAGATCACTCCACAAGCCATATGCTTGCCCATACAATAATCCTTGACATCTCTCAATGGAGAGACTCTAGCCTCTATATAAGTTTCATACATGCAATACCATGAGTAGTTACCATGGGTATCTCAATACCATACATCCAATACAATGGGCATATCACTTTATTCCCTAGCTACATGTGGTCCCTTACATAATGTGGGTTAACCACTTTATTTATTAACTATGGCCCATTTATTTATCATTCTTATATTATTACATCATATTATCCCCTTGGGTACCTCTCTCTGTACCCTATATTATCCCCTCTAGGTACACTACATATCATCCACCAATATTAAATTCTAATGAACAATACAATGTCAAGCCTTCAAGCAAACCTTGGGCCTTGAGCGATATTATGTAGTCATTAGGTTAAAATAATTGAAACACCATGTCATTTTCCTAATTTTTTCTATCATTGGGTATAAGGGTAACTTATGTTTAAATTTCAATGGTTTATTACTAAGTGTGGATTGCTTGTAAGGTCAATTATGTTAATTATCATGATTATAGTCTAACGACACTTTTTACAATCCAATATGAGGGATATGTGTAATTCCTTTCATACTCAATATGGAATTGACATATGGCATTTTAAAAAATAATAATAAGAAAATAAATAATTCAATGCATATCGTCAATAAAATATTTCCATGTCTTGGTTGGGCCTTGAGCCATATTAAGTAGTCATTAGGTTAAAATAATTGAAATAACATGTCATTTTCCTTATTTTTCTACATCGGGTATTGTTACCAATTCAAATTGGTAACCCTATAGGAATCATTTTTTTCTCCTATCTTGGACATCCAACAAGCCAACAACCCTACACATTTATCAGTGATCTTGACTATAAAATTGTTCTCTCACCTTGCCGGAGGGGGTTATAGTCTGTAGCCCTAGTCCAGCAGGACCTCTTCTAAGGCCTTAGGGTTTTAGGAGCTGTAACAACCCCAGGTTAAAAGTTCATGTAATAAAATCTAATAAAGTAAAAATAATACCATGATCAAGGGATACGTATTCCAAGCTAAATGTTGGGCACAATATCCTAGTGGGCATCACTTGATATGTTATGGCTAAGAGGAAATTAGAAAAGACAATGACAAAGGCTTTGAAAAGGGAAAAAGGTATTTTTGGTAATTTATTTATGAAAATAAAGGAAATTAGGAGAAAAGGAAGGTAAAATGTCACAGGTTGCATCTGAGGAGGAAATTGAAGGAAAAATGAAGAAATTAGAGGCATCAATAATAAAAATACCTCAGAGCATTAGTGGGTAGCCTTTTGTCAGTTCAATTTTGGAATTGGTTTCAAAGAGGAGAAGGGAAGCAAGCAAGCAAAGGAAGGATAAGGAAAGCAAGGAAAACTTGGATCAAGTAGCTTCAATAGGAATACTTGCAGGTAATAGGTTGCATGTATTATTTCCTAACTGGTTTTTACATGCATGGTATGTGTATGTTGGTATTTGGTTCTTTTGTTACCATTGGTATGGATTTTTCTAGGTTTTGACAATGGTTTTATCATTTTATTTCCATTTCCAGATAGCCATGGTGTGATGGGATTCATTCTCAGTTGAGCTTTGGATTACCGGAAGGTTTTGGATTCGGGTGAGGTGATCTCAGGAAAATCCCAAGGGTTGGTGGTGGATATGGTTTTCTCTATAGAAACGTCAACAAGTGGGTGGAGACAGGAAAAATCCTCAAGGGATGGTGAATGAATTCTGAGGCATCCAAGCTCAGTTTGGTTTTGTGATATCGGTATTGGTTTAGGTGAGATCACGATATGGTTAGGGTGGAGGTGATTTAACCTCTGGATTCCCTTGGTTGTTTATGGATTGGTTTATCCCATGAGATCCCACATTTATGCTTGGAATATGGCACGAGGGTTATTGGCTAAAATAAAGATTTGGTTTAGCCCAATCTATGGTCGGGTGGTACGTGGAAGTCCCGGACCTAGATGGCTTTTGCATATGTTTAATAAGAGCTAAGTTTCTCTTGCTTCTGACAAGTAAATGCACTTGTTATTATGTGGATTTAATGCTTGTTCTCTCATTGTTATTTATCTGATTATATGCTAGTTATAAGCATGGTTTTATGACAGATCTTAGTCATGTCTCTCTTCACGTTTTACTTGTAACTGAATAAATAATGAATACATGACCTAATTGGCATTATGACAACTATTGTGAGAAGGCATTGATCCTTCTTATTAAACCTCATATAAGTTTTCAAATCCTTATGTTCATATTTTCATTCATGACTTTAAGGTTGCATGTTTACCAAGTGTTTGAAAGAATTTCAGTCCCGGTTGGGAGAGGCCAGGTCAAGTCCTGGTTCAAGTTTTGGTTCATAAGCTTTGTTTCTAAGTCATTCATTATTTCTGGAAGTTTCACAGAGTTATGGGCAGAGGCCTGAGTCCCAAACCTTAAAAAGTGGCTCAGAATTTGAGTTTGTTGATATAGAACTGACTGGAAAACTCCACAGTCACTAGCAAGAAGGCCTATGGGAGCGACTGGAGGGCTATAGTCACTTGCTGGCCTTAGAAAGGGAGCGAACGAGGCTCTAGTTCAGTGAAAAGGAAAGTTATCTGAGGGGTTGGACACCTGGAGAGGTTGGGTTGCTCGTGGAGATCCTGTAACACCTGAGGGAAGTCAGTAAGGTATTAAGTTGTTGACTCCATTTCCTTAAGGTCACATAGTAGGTTGAGTCTTATCATAGTGACCCTCTACTCATGTTTATCTCGTGAAAGCCAGCAAATGCGGGTAAATGTGGGAGGAGGCACATTACAGGGTGGTATCAGAGTAGGTTTCGCTCTCTTTGGTAGTATCTGATACCGCAAGGTGGTATTAGAGCAATTTGAACTCTCTTTGGGTAAAGTATAATGTTGTCATGATTATGGTTGTCATGCATGGGGTCATGGTATATATTTGGTATGGTCATGCATGATGTGGCGATGTTGTTATTATATGGATATGTTTATGATTATGTATCTGATCTTGCAGATGAGATAAGCCTCCCTTGAACATCGATGAGGTATGGATTTTATTTTGGTATTTACTTGGTTTATTTGACATTATACACTTGTACGAAGAAGAAAATCAAAGAAGACGAGAAAAATGGTAGACTACAGTTCACGTGACTCTCCCTACAGATCAGTTGGGCGATAAGGAGAAGAATATTCTCCTAGTATAACACATACATTGAGGAGGTTGAGGGCAAAGATAAGAAGTTGTAAAACAGACAATGACAACCATTGGTTGAGGCTCAAGAGAAGCAAGTAGAGTTTAATGCAGTGATTCTTCAGAGCTAGTCAGAGTTGCAGAAACATGGATAGTTGAGGATTATTCAAGAGATTAAAGAGAAAACTAAAGGAGCCTATGGTAGCAGATATTAGTCTAGATACAAATGGGATAAAGGGGACATAGTTAGAGGTGGAAGATCACTGGATACACCTGACACAAGGACTGGTATGTATGGGCATCATTCTAGCTCGCCATCGAGGAGATATCATCATTGTCATCATCCTTATAGGAGGAGGGAGTATTTTTCTGAGGAGTTCAAGAAAGTCAAGCCCCCTACATTTGATGGAGAGATGAAGAATTTTGAAGATGCAGAGGCATCGTTGCTTGGGATGAAGAAATTATTTATATTACATAGCTATTTAGGGGACATGAAAGCCAAGATAACCACCTTTACTCTCAAAGGGAAAACAAATATCTGGTGGGAAAATGTGAAGAATGTAAAGGGAATTCGGGAAGAAGACTTGATTTAGGATTATTTTGAGAGGATATTCAAGATGAAGTACTTATCGGAGAGGTACTATGATGGCAAAGTTAAGGAGTTTTATGAGATGCATATTGGTTCTATGACAAATGATGAGTATATTAGCAGATTCTTAAAGTTTTTGAGGTATGTGCCTTATCTCAAGGATGAGAAGGTTAAGATCCAGAGATTCATCAATGGATTTCCAACAACATATAATGACCAAATTGAGTTTGATGAGCCTAGATCATTGGAGGAATCCATCCAGAAGTTGAAGCATTGTTCTGAGTAGTCAAAGTGCAAAGTTGAGCTTAAGCGTGATTTGAAATGAAATGAGAAAGTTAAAGGGAGGTGGCCACCAAAGTGGGGAAGACCTCAAGATGCAAGTGAGCAAGAAAATGTGGTTCATTACAATAAGTTAAATATAGTTAAGAAGGGACATGGGTCGCATCCTGGAGAGAAAAAAACTAGAGGTGATGGTAGAGGACCGTTACAGTGTTGGATTTTTGGCAAAGATCATTGCAAGAAGGATTTTCCATTATACCAGGGAGGTAGGCCTCATATATATAGTGCTTAAGAGGCGCAGACAGTTGGGGATGTTGGTCATAACATTCCTCAAATTTATGGAGTTGTGGACAACATGCAGGAAAATCATCAAGCATACATTATTGGGATGGAAGGTAAGCTCTATGGTCATTTTGTTTCTATTTTGATTGATACCCAATATAATTATAGTTATTTTAATCCTGAACTGGTGGATAAGTGTGGCTTGAGAAAAGAAGTGCATGCAGAGTCTTAGTTGGTACATTTGGCTACAGGTACTAAGATGAGAGTTCATCATTGGATAAGAGCTTGTGCATTTGAGTTGAATCGTGTGCCTACATCAACACATTTGAATGCACTGCCATTGGGATCATATAGTATGATTTTGGCTATGGATTGGTTGTATATTCATGGGACCAAAGTAGATTTATATGACAAGGCTATTGAGTTCTTGGATGATAATACAGAAAAGAGAATCCTGCGTGGAAAAAAGAAGCCTACATCAGTGAGGATGGAGCTATGCAAGCTAAGTGCAGTTGTAGGAAGGGGCATGTGATGTTTGCAATTCATATTTCCATTGATAAGGGTAAGGATGTTGTAACAACCTCGGGTTTAAAATGCATGTAATAAAAGTTAATAAAGGGAAAATAAGGCCATGATCAAGGGACATGTATTCCAAGCTGAATGTTGGGCAAGAAATCCTTGTGTGGGAGTTAATTTTGGTTTATTATGGCTAAGGAAATTGGAAAAGGCAATGGATGAAGGCATTGGCAAAGGCAAAGAGGCATTAATTGGCATTTTATTTATGAAAACAAAGGAAATTAGGAGAAAAGGAAGGTGAATGGTCACAGGTTGCATGTGAGGAGTAAAATGAAGGAAAATAATGAAAAATGAAGAAAATAGAGGCCTCATTGATAAAAAGGCTTATGGTGATCAGTTGGCAAACTTTTACTCATCCTTTTATCGATTTAGTTTTACAATTAGTCTCAGAGAGGAGAAGAGCACTAAGAGGAGAAAGAAATCAAGCAATAAGAGGAGAAAGAAATCAAGCGATAAAATGAAGGATAAGGAAAGGAAATGAAAGGAAAAGAAAGCAAAGGAAAGCAAAGAAGGAAAAGGAAATCAAAGGAAGGGATCAAGCAACTTCAACGGGAATACTTGTAGGTAACAAGTTGCATGTATGATTTCCAAGCTAGTTTTTACATGCATGGTATGTGCATGTTGGTATTTGGTTCTTTTACTGTCATTGGAATGGATTTTTTCGGGTTTCGATAGTGGATTTTAGCTTAGTCTTTCCATTTCTGAATATCCATGGTGTGATGGGATTTTTCTCAATTTTAAGCTTTGGATTGTCGGAAGATTTTGGATCTGGGTGAGGTGGTCTCAGGAAAATTCCCAAAGGCCTAGGAATCCATTGACCGATAATGTAGGAATACATCGTAAAGCCTACAGGTGGAGACGGGAAAATTTTTCAAGGTATTAGCAAAGAAATTATGAGGCATCCAAGATTTGTTTGGTTTTGTGATCCCGACACTAGTTTAGATGAGATCATGGTATTGGGAGGGTGGAGGTGGTTTAACCTCCGGATTACCTTGGTTGTCTTTAGATTAGTTTTTCCCATGATATCCCACATTCATGCTTGGAATATGGCACGAGGGTGATTGGATGAAAGAAAGAATTGGTTCAACCAATATATGGTCGAGTGGAACGTGGAAGTACCAAACTTGGTTGGTTTTTCCTATGTTCAATAAAAGCTAAGTTTATCTTGCTTTGACGAGGAAATGTACTTCTTATTATGTGGCTTTAATGGTTGTTCGCTTGTTTTTATTTCTCTGGTTATATTCTAGTTATAAGCATGGTTTTATGACTAATCTCAGTCATGGCTCTTTTCATGTTTTTACTTGTAACTGAATGAATAATGAATGCAAGACCTAATTGGTGTTATGAAAACTAATGTGAGAAGGCAGTGACCCTTCTTGTTAACCTCATATATGTTTTCAGTCCCTCATGTTCAGACTTGCATTCATGACCTGTAGGTTGTATATTTACCAAGTGTTTGACGGAATGTTAGTCCTGGTTGGGGATGGTCAGGTCAAGTCATGGTTTCAGTTTTTGGTTTACAAGCATTGTTTCTATGTAATTTATCAACTTTGGAAGTTTCATTGAGTTCTGGCCCTAAAAAAGTAGCACAAAATTCAGAATCGTTGGCATAGAACTAAGCAAAATATTCCATAGTCGCATGGAGGTAGGCTTACGAGTGCGACTGGGGACCCATAGTTGCATTGATGCCTTGGAAAGGGAGCGATTGGGGCTCTAGCTCAAGGAAAAAGTGAGTTGTCTCAGGGGTTGGACACCCGGAGGGGTTGGGTTACTCCTAGAGGTCCTGTGGCACTTGAGGGAAGTCATTAAAGTCTTAAGTTGTCAACTCCATTTCCTTAAGGTCACCTAGGAAGTTGAGTATTATCATAGTGACCCTCATCTCATGTTTACCCCTGGAAAGCCGGTGAAAGTGGGTAAATGTGGGAGGAGGTGTTACAGGGTGGTATTAGAGCATGGTTGAACTCTCTTTAGGTGATATCTGATACCACAAAGTGGTATCAGAGCATGGTTCTATACTTGGATTGGATGGGCTCAATGCATGTTGTTATGCATGCATTGTCATGGTTAATGTTTTCATGCATGAGTTTATTGCATGTAAGTTTATACCATCATGATGTTATTGGTATGTTATGATGTTGATGTGTTGGTCGAGATAGAGCAGGAGATGCATATCATCAGAGCGAGGTTGCATCACTAGACCTTGGGGTAAGAGCATATTTCCATACATGTATCTTAAGTTTGACATTGCAGGTATGTTGGTTAATGATTGTTATAAGAATTAGAGTTGTGTACATATATGTCAGTCTATGGTTTTTGCGGTTACATGTATGATAGATGTTAGTTAATCAGTGAGATCATATGTACATGTGTCGGTTACTCACAAAGGATAGTAACTTGTTGTTATATGCATTTTGGTCGAATGCATGATGGCTATGGTCATTCTACTTAGGATCTTAATGTTATTTGTATCATGCTAATTTGGAATGGCCTGTGTAGATGGTTAGGGTAATGGCATTCTATTATGAGTTGATATGCTTGTGATATTGTGTCATAATAATCTAGACTGATTGTGCATATATAATTTTTATGCATGAATGACAATTTTTTATGAGTTTATGATGTGAAAATGCTAGCTAGTTAATATTATGAAGATCATGACATTAATTATGTTTGGGTTGATATGTTGTAAAGTTATATAGTGCTAATATACATTGATTGTGTATACAAGATAGTCTCCCATGAGATACATTAAGGCATGAGTTTTATTATGTTGTCTATTTTGTGTTTGAGCGTTTGCATATGGTCGCCTATTTGGTATGAGTTTGCTTATGTCGTCTACTTGGTGTTTGAATGTTTAATTATGCCATCTATTTGTTGTTAAGTGTTTGCTGTCTATTATGTCGTCTATCTATTGTTTGAATGTTTGATTAGTTGGATAATATGTGTTTGTATCTATAATATTTCATGAAGGAATGATCTTGTTTTGAGATGGTTGCACTATCACATATGTGTTGAGACAACTGATATGTACTTGGAGTGTGATTAGGTGCTAGTTGTAGCATTATGTATTATGGATGATAAATGTAAGTTGATTGTTGATTATGACATGGTTGTTAGACTTGGTAAAGGTTGATTTCAAATTAATAGATATGATGTCTTGATCTTTGGAGCATGTGGCTGACATGTGTGTTCAGTTACAAGGCAGCGTGCTTTGCAAATCAATGTAAGATACCAAGTATATTGTTGTATTTATTTATACACATACAGTTATGTGTTCATGTCAGTATGATACATGGAATTTCATGGCAAGGAGACTGTCATGAAATATTGGAGAATGCTCAGGTTGAGCTTTCCTTTGGAAGTATTGGGAAGCCATGGGGATTGAGTCATGGTGTTTGTTGCTAGTTTTGTGTTTTTTCTCTTTGTGATATTTTTTCACTTGACTTGCAGTTTTGATTATGTCTGGTGCATGGCCATGCCACTTTGTTTGTGGTGTCATATTGCTATTGGTTTTTGTGGTTTTCTTCTTGTTTGTTTCTTGTTCTTTACTTTTATGTTTAAGGGTCTTGGGAATTGGTTGGGGAAAGAGGAAATTTGATGGATCTCGAGGAGAGCTGATTGAAGTCCAACATGTAATATAAGACCCGGATGAAGCTCAATGCATGGATAAAGGGCGTTCTCTTAACCTTGACCTTATGATATCTGGTAATTATGTGGTGATCATGATTATGCTAATGTGTATATATGTATGTATGTATCTCATTGTTTGACAAGGTCTCCAGGGATCATGATTGCTTTATGCTAATGATTATATATATGTATCTATGTATGTTATTTTTCTTATAGGGCCTGTTGATCATCTTAGCCCCTTGCTAAATTTTTGTTAAGCAGCCCCTTTAAACCTCTCAAACCTCCTCTGTCAGTCTTAAAAGATCCGCTCCTGTCTATCGCTGCCATTTCCTGCTCTAAAATCACATTTTAAAACGGCCAAAACCCGCATTTGAAAATACGAAAAGTTTGGCACTTTCGGCCCTAGCCCCGCAGTTTGTCTCTCCATGCAACCCAGGCGCCAGACCAAGTGCCAGAATGAAAGGCGCTTAGCATGAGAGGCTATCGGGCACACCCCTAGCCATCCGATCAAAAGTAAATCAACGGTCCACAAACAGCTTGCCATGGTGGTCCCCGCGCCCGCGTTCATTGCTCAAAACCGGCTTGTTTATTCCACACCTCTTATCCGAGGCAGGCGGTATTCCCCATTGGGCCAGCGATTCCACAAATTGCGTGACAGGTGTCCCAGAGTACGGCCTCAATACCTCCTCCATCTCGCGCGTTAATGCTCGACATAGGACGCGCAACGAAATTGACGTGAGCCGTTAGATTTGTGAGGCATCATCCGACGGTCGTCACGCTGTGAAGATGCGCATGTGTTAAACCTAGTATACAGTGTCCCAGGGCCCGCCTTTCCATCGGTCTCCAATGCATTGTTAGCCGTTGATTTGGTCTCAAAATCGGATGGCCCGAAATCATTTACGCCCGTTGACCGCCCGAGTCCACCTCCACGTCACCCTTTCCGCCTAGTCTTCCATACATCCTTGTCATCATCCCACGTGTCTTTTTCTCTTCCCCCTACACCAACTCTATATTCCATTCATATCTATATGTTTCATTTATATGTCGGGCTTTAGCGTTTATGTGGAAAACCTCATCTTGTCCGTCTACCACCGCTCCACTGTGATTTCGTTGCCTTCCAACATGATTCCGCCATTCCACAATGCCATGCCACTTCATAGCCGCCTTCATTGCATTACCGCCCACGTGCATTTGTTTTTCTAACCAGTTTGTGGGTTTTGCAGGGCTTCCAATGACAAAGAGTGATGATAATATGCGGCCTCCATTACAGGGGTCGAGTGCACTCCAAAGGACCATTTATTAGGCGCAGAATTGTAGAGAAAATATTTGGGGAAATATGCTGATAAGATTTTTATTTAATGAAGCAGGATGGGTATTTATCAAACCCCTCAGAGCAATTCAAAAGGGGCAGGTTCTTGTAGATGAAAACATTAATGCTGCCATAAAAAATACCAGCAGAAGATTAAGGAATTCAACGTCCGACGCCGAAGATTTTAAATGGCAATCCAACATTCAAAAGGCAAAGAGTACAAGCGCATATAAATCATATCCTCCAGGTTTTACTTCAATAGATTTTTCTCTCAGGAAAGTACAAAATGTCACATATTTTATTCCTCATATCTTATCCCCGGAGAAATCTGCACCTACAACATTCACTACTTGGAGCAGCCACAGGGTACCTGCAGCATTCCTGAGCCGTCAAATAGTATGGGTGCGAATGTTTCTGCCGTTTTGTTTTAATAAAACAATTAATTGTTGTCACCTACTTCTTTTATCAGTTTCTCTCCTGCTTCTTCTATAAAAACCAGGAAGAAAGACATTGTAGAGGTTCCAGACTTCTATCAGAAATTTGTGCAGTGAAAGGCGTATTGTATACATTTTGTAAAAGTTCTTGAATGAAGGTTCAGAGCTCGTAGGGTCTCAGTGAGGAGGAGTTATATCTGTCTTAGAGGATTATGGTCTTTGGTATTCCACAGTATGTAACTTTCTCTAATGTGTTTAATATAAAATTCCATTTCATCCATCTTTTTGTGTCATGTTACTGGAATGCGAGTGGCTCACTGGTTTGGTAAGGATTCATCCTAGTTGATGCCCATACTTAAATCAGTCAAGAGCTTTAAATATGGCTCAGGCATGACATATTGTTCCATGTTCATTACATTCATATTTCTGCTATATTAGTTGCTTTGGGAGGGTGCTTTTAAAACGCCATTGTCATGTATGGATTCTTAGATTGGTAAGCCCATGCATGGTTCTGTTGTGTATCTAGGTATCGGTCCAAAGTTAATTAATATTTTCTTATATTTCCTTCACCGCATACACTTTCTGATATTTGATTTCTGTGGCATATTATTTGAATCGGCCCTCTTTACAATAAGCTGTCTCTGAATTGTCTGTTCCTTTATGCTGGAATTTTGCATGCTGTCCCTACATTATTCCTATCTCTGTAGCAGCTTCTGAGAGAGTTTGGTCCTATTTAAAATCATCTTCCTTGTTTTACAAGAGATAGCAGGAGAGCCTTTTGGATTGACACCCAAGTTATATTATGTGATCCTTGCTATGATAAGATGTCCTAGGCACTGGTCTATGGCAACTCTAGGCTGTCTCTAGGAGCGACAACATCTTTCTGGCGCCGTTGCCGGGGATCGAATTTAAGAAAATCAGTTTCCCTGGGCCTCGACAAATCATATTCACTCTCTAATCAGGTGAGCACAGAGAGTTGAAGAGTTGCATATCTCTCACCTTGGCGACTCCACTGTTGTTTATTTGATAAATCTATCGGTAGTCCTGGCTCTTCGTAAGCCACATTTGAGGTCAAATACATCTCAGCCAAAGACACCTTCCGTGTCTGACCCAGAAAGATCATTCATAGAAGAGTTTGGAAAGAGAAGAAATCAGTTCGTGCTGAAATCCCCGAATATTCTATCGAAGATTATCCATCCTCTTCTTCTCAAGAAATCCAAGTAGAAAATCCCGACTCCACTGAGGAAAATCCTGAATATTACTCAGACAGCCCACCCCGGGGAAGTGTTAGAACTAAAGAGAACTTTCATCCTACCTTTGAGGCCGAAAAAGTCAAAGAAGTCACAGAAGTAGCCACTGTTAACTGTGAGCTATTTTCATCCACACCTCAGGCTACTGTACAATATATTCCCATTGTTATCCATACTCCACTTCCTCCTCCTCCTCTTCCTCCATTTGTACACCAGATTGCTGCACAACCCCCACCTCCTCCAATGGCTAATGTTCTAGCTTTCCTGCTGAATAAATATGCTCCCCTGGCATTACCACAAGTGTTGAATGATATGCCACAGGACTATTTGAAGATCTTGCCTAGATTCACTGGGGAAAATGAGATTGATGCACAGAAACATCTTGAGACTTTCTGCTCTTTTGCAGAGAATTTTAATGTAGAACATTTAGATGTGGTCTTAAGATTGTTTGTCCAATCTCTGGATGGTGAAGCCAGAAAATGGTTCAAGACGCTGGGAAATCGTTCCATAACCACTTGGGATGAAATGGAAAATACTTTCCTCATAAAATGGGGAGAGAGGAAAGATCATGGACAATGCCTTACTGAGTTTAATACACTCAAGAAGAAACATAATGAAGGGGTGTCAAAGTTTATCAAAATATTTAATAAGCTATATCTAAACCTTCCTGCAGATATGAAGCCTCATCAGAATGCTGCCAAAGTTGTTTTCATTGCAGCCTTTGACTCATATTTTGGTTTCTCTTTGAGAGAAAGAAAACCTGCCACCCTAGACAATGCTCAGTCGGATGCTCTTGAGTTGGAAGCAAATTTCGCTTCCACTGGAAAATTGAAAGGAAAGGCTGAACAGGATACCAGAAGAAGGGGTAAAGAGGAAGTATCTACTTCTAATCAGGATAAGGATGCAGACAGAATTGAAGAAATGAGCAAAATGATCAAGAATCTTTCTAATAAACTGGGCAAAATTGAGATAGAGACCAAGAATTCAGTCTCCAAGAATTTTTATAATGCTCCAAACAGAGGTTACAATCCCCAGTATAAGAGACCACCCCTGCAAATATTTCCAAGGGAAGCAAAGGAGCAATAAGATCAGGTACCACATCCATTGTATCTAGAGGGTCCAGTAGATGATTCTACTGAGGACACTACTTATGGACTGGAGGATGCAAATCTTGCCTTTTCGAATCGTGATGGAGAAGAATCCTCTCTACAAACAAATGATGGAGCACAGTGCTCATTGCAAGAAGAAGAAGAAGCAGAAATTGACCGTTATTGTAAACAATTTAATGATTTCATGCAAGCACATTTCAATAGAAGATATGATCTCAGATCATCTAGGAAGAGGACTCGTACTCGAAACCAAGGAAAAGAAGCACCACTTCAGAAGGATGCACGTGCTCAAAAGGAATCAACAGTGCAGAAAGTCACAGACAAAGATTTTGTTGCTGATGGAAGAAATTTGACACCACTTGATAGTCAAAGAAAGGAGGAAGGAAATTCGGTGGAAGACTTTAATCCATGGAATGAAGAAATCGGATCACTGGAGATTATTCTGAATAAACATGATTCGATGCAGGAAGAAGAACCTCAATTTCTAAATTGGGGATTGCAGGATGTAAAGATAAAAGGGAAGGAATTTGTTATTTCCAATAATGACAAGAAGGAGCTGATGTGTTTGATAGACAAAAGGGAGACTGGAGGACAGAATTTTGGAACTGCTACAGTGATGGGAAATCAAAATTCCAGTCTGATAGAAGGTGAGAGTGCAAAATCCGAAGAACTTGATTTGATTGCCAGAAGCAATCAAGAGGGTGAAGGACAATTATTGAATATTGTCAAGGAAGAAGAAGAAGAATATGCTGAAACAAATGTGCAGCATATTGATGAAATGCTTGAGAATAAATGTCCGATTTGTTTGCTGAAAACATTTAGAGAAGAGAACGAAATTGCAGACACTGAAGTGAAAGTGACTAAAGTTGCGAAAGAAATAGGAGTAGATACTAGTTTGCAGAATTTAAATATGCTTACTAGTACACAAGGAGAAATGAATAATTATGCTACTGCAGTTAAAGAATTAAAAGGTAATTTACTTTTTAAAGGTAAATTTGCAGGTGATCAGGCTTTCAAGAGCCATATTGAAGATGCGGTGGAAAATGCAGTAATCAGAACTGCCCAGGACATAGACAGCCTGCCAATCATGGAAGGCCTAAAAGAAAAGAGTGTACACCATTTTTTTATTGATCCTGTGGCAAAATATATGGAGGCCCTGATTAGCTCAAATTCTCCAGCATTGATCCTTCACCAGGGCCAGATTCATCAAGAGTGGTCACCACTGACGGTGACCGCATTTTTGAAGAACCACATGCAGAGCACCCTGTGGCTATCTCTGATAGGCAGTCAATGCTCCCATCCCTTTTTGTTACTGCTTGATTGGCTGCACTGGCATTATTGTATCACCTAGAGCATCAGAGTTTTCCATAGTAGAGTAGGGTAGGTAGGAAAAGCTGAATAAAGCTCAACCTATGAGCATGTAGGTAGCTGTTCTGATTTCTGCAAAGTCCAGCGAGCCAGGTAGTCTAATCTTGGCTCGGCTATTTTTAGTTTCTGTTTCTATATTTGTTTGAATAATGTGGGTGTTGTAATGAATTATCAAGTGAAAGGTGAGAAGTGTTGGGGGGCAGAGTGTGCACAGAAGATGATCAGGTGGTCTGCAAGTTCTCAACACGTCCAGGAACGAACGTGTCGTCCCCAAGTGGAGCCAATGTTGATCATCTTAGCCCCTTGCTAAATTTTTGTTAAGCATCCCCTTTAAACCTCTCAAACCTCCTCTGTCAGTCTTAAAAGATCCGCTCCTGTCTATCGCTGCCATTTCCTGCTCTAAAATCACATTTTAAAACGGCCAAAACCCGCATTTGAAAATACGAAAAAGTTTGGCACTTTCAGCCCTAGCCCAGCAGTTTGTCTCTCCATGTAACCCAGGCGCCAGACCAAGTGCCAGAATGAAGGGCGCTCAGCATGAGAGGCTATCGGGCACACCCCTAGCCGTCCGATCAAAAGTAAATCAACAGTCCACAAACAACTTTCCATGGTGGTCCCCGCGCCCGCATTCATTTCTCAAAACCAGCCTGTTTATTCCACACCGCTTATCTGAGGCAGGCGGTATTCCCCATTGGGCCAGCGATTCCACAAATTGCGTGACAAGTGTCCCAGAGTACGGCCTCAATACCTCCTCCCTCCCACGCGTTAATGCTTGACCCAGGACGCGCAGCGAAATTGACGTGAGCCATTAGATTTGTGAGGCATCATCCAATGATCGTCACGCTGTGAAGATGCACATGTGTTAAACCCAATATATAGTGTCTCGGGGCCCGCCTTTCCATCGGTCTCCAATGCATCGTTAGCCGTTGATTTGGTCTCAAAATCGGATGGTCCGAAATCATTTACGCCCGCTGATCGCCCGAGTCCACCTCCACGTCACCCTTTCCGCTTAGTCTTCCGTACATCCCTGTCATCATCCCACGTGTCTTTTGCTCTTCGCCCTACACCAACTCTATATTCCATTCATATCTATATGTTTCATTTATATGTCGGGCTTTAGCGTTTACGTGGAAAACCTCATCTTGTTTGTCTACCACTGCTCCACTGTGATTTCATTGCCTTCCAACATGATTCTGCCATTCCATAATGCCATGCCACTTCACAGCCGCCTTCATTGCATTACCACCCACGTGCATTTGTTTTTCTAACCAGTTTGTGGGTTTTGCAGGGCTTCCAATGACAAAGAGTGATGATAATTTGCGGCCTCCATTACAGGGGTCGAGTGCACTCCAAAGGACCATTTATCAGGCGCAGAATTGTAGAGAAAAGATATGGGGAAATATGCTGATAAGATTTTTATTTAATGAAGCAGGATGGGTATTTATCAAATCCCTCAGAGCAATTCAAAAGGGGCAGGTTCTTGTATATGAAAACATTAATGATGCCATAAAGAATACCAGCAGAAGATTAAGGAATTTAACGTCCGACGCCGAAGATTTTAAATGGCAATCCAACATTCAAAAGGCAAAGAGTACAAGCGCATATAAATCATATCCTCCAGGTTTTACTTCAATAGATTTTTCTCTCAGGAAAGTACAGAATGTCACATATTTTATTCCTCATATCTTATCCCCGGATAAATCTGCACCTACAACATTCACTACTTGGAGCAGCCACAGGGTACCTGCAGCATTCCTGAGCCGTCAAACAGTATGGGCGAGAATGTTTCTGCCATTTTGTTTTAATAAAACAATTAATTGTTGTCACCTACTTCTTTTATTAGTTTCTCTCCTGATTCTTCTATAAAAACCAGGAAGAAAGACATTGTAGAGGTTCCAGACTTCTATCAGAAATTTGTGCAGTGAAAGGCGTATTGTATACATTTTGTAAAAGTTCTAGAATGAAGGTTCAGAGCCTGTAGGGTCTCAATGAGGAGGAGTTATATCTGTCTTAGAGGATTCTGGTCTTTGGTATTCCACAGTATGTAACTTTCTCTAATTTGTTTAATATAAAATTCCATTTCATCCATCTTTTTGTGTCATGTTACTGGAATGCGAGTGGCTCACTGGTTTGGTAAGGATTCATCCTAGTTGATGCCCATACTTAAATCAATCAAGCGCTTTAAATATGGCTCAGGCATGACATATTGTTCCATGTTCATTACATTCATATTTCTGTTATATTAGTTGCTTTGGGAGGGTGCTTTTAAAACGCCATTATCATGTATGGATTCTTAGATTGGTAAGCCCATGCATGGTTATGTTGTGTATATAGGTATCAGTCCAAAGTTAATTAATATTTTCTTATATTTCCTTCACCGCATACACTTTCTGATATTTGATTTTTGTGGCATATTATTTGAATCGGCCCTCTTTATAGTAAGCTGTCTCTGAATTGTCTGTTCCTTTATGCTGGAATTTTGCATGCTGTCCCTACATTATTCCTATCTCTGTAGCAGCTTCTGAGAGAGTTTGGTCCTATTTAAAATCATCTTCCTTGTTTTACAAGAGATAGCAGGAGAGCCTTTTGGATTGACACCAAAGTTATATTATGTGCTCCTTGCTATGATAAGATGTCCTAGGCACTGGTCTATGGAAACTCTAGGCTGTCTCTAGGAGCGACAACAAGGCCATTAGGGATCAAGATTGTTTTATGCTGATGTTATATGTGTATATATATGTATGTATATCATTGTCTGAAAAGGTCATCAAGATCATTCTTTGGAGAAATGATTGTTTATGCAGGTGAATGGCATGAAGAGGTTCTCGGTTTATGAGGAATCAAGTGGGATGAGTAGCCCTGACAGATCTATGAGGCCAGTTTCATGTGGATGTGAATTGATATTATGTTCTTGTACTATGCCTATGTTTATGTTATGGACAAGTAATGCTAAGGCATACATCAGGGGAATGAAACCAATATGTTTTGCGGCATGCTAGGACAAGCATGGATAAGACACTAGAAGTAAGGTTGCTTGGTAGAGACAATGGGGTATTTGGATGTGCAGTACTACTGTTGTGTATCTATCGTACATGATGTACTTATGGTGTTGTGTGCGTGTTGCATATATAGTGTTATGTGCGTGTTTCATATGCGGTACTTTGTACATATAATGTTGTGTCCCTGTTGAATATATGGTATTGTGTACATATGGTGTTGTGTACATGTTGTATATGCAATGATATGTTCATATTTTATTGTTTATGTGTTGTGTATGCGGTGCTATGTGCATATGATGTTGAGTACGTGTTGTATATGCAGTTATATGTACACATGGTGTTGTGTATGTGTTGTATACGCAATGCTATGTACATATGGTGTTGTGTACATGTTGTATATGTAGTGCTATGTATATATGGTGTTGTGTATGTGTTTTATGTGTAGTTCTATGTACATATGGTGTTGTGTATGTGTTGTATATGTGGTGTTATGTACATAGGGTGTTGTGTACATGTTGTATATGGGGGTTTGTGTATGTATGGTGTCATGGGCATGTTGGATATGCAGTGTTGTGTACATATGGTGTCATGGGCATGTGGATATGCGGTGCTATGTACATTTGGTGTTGTGTGCATGTTGTACATGTGGTGTTGTGTACACGTTGTACATTTGGAATTGTGTGCATGTGGTGTTTTGAACACGTTGTACATTTGGCATTATGTGCATGTGGTGTTGTGTACACGTTGTGCAGGTAGTGTTGTGTACACGTTGTGTCAGTGGCACTGTGTACACGTTGTACATGTTGTGTTTTAAGTATTTGGTATGGTGCTACAAGTATTGTGTAGTCGTTGTATCACAACATGTGTATTCATGGTATTGTACGGTGTGTACGTGTATGTGTTGTGTTGTACACCAAGTGTAGGTGTATGTGTCGTGTTGTACACCAGGTGTAGGTGTAGGTGTATGTGTTGTGTTGTACACCGAGTGTAGGTTTATGTGTTTTGGTACACTATGTATGTGTATATGTTGTACAGTGTGATGGCACAGACAGGTATGGGATTTTTTGGGCCCTTGTTTTGCTATTGAGGGTTGAGGTAGTATAGTCTCGGGATACCCTTGTTGTTATTAAAGGTTGAGGTGGTTTAGTCTTGGGATAACCTTATTTCTATAAAGGGTTGAGGCAGTTTAGTCTATGGATTCCCTTGTTTCTTAAAGAGAAGGCACTGGGTGCTTTCCGGGTTTGAAAATTGATTCAATGTGTGTACAAAAAGGATAAAGAACAAAGGCATAAAAAAAGAATCATTGAAAGATAAGTATCATTATTTTATTTCAATTTTAATAATGCATGTGATCTGTGATTTTGATTATTATGGTTGTGTTTTTAGCTAATCATATGTGATATGTTTATACATGATGATTTGATCAAACAACTAGTTTGACTTGTTGTGACAGGAAGTAAAAAGGATTGCAAGTGTACCTTATTGATGGGCCACCAATGAGGTGTGAGGCAACAATATGTTGGTAAAACACTTCAGAATCAAGGCCATTGTGGGCCACTGGTACCCAATAGTGTCCATTGATTTCCATGAGCATGCTATGACCGGTATTATGGTTTTGAGGTAGGGAATTGCCTTGGTTGTTTAACCTTTCGATGCGAGGAAACCTTGCAAAGGGATGGATCACCCAAGAAAGGGGATCCCAGAGAACTTGGAAGGTGAGGTGCTCCACGGAAGGGGGTGACCGGATTGTCCGAAGGACTGTGTAGTAGAGAAGGGAAGGTCGCAAATGGATTTTTTTTTTTTTTTTTTCTTTAGCATTGCAAGATGGAATCAGATGCACATTGGGAGTGTGCCCTCGAACAATGAGTTGGAAACTGTTCACTAAGAGGACAAGTGGCAAGGATCGTAGCACTAGACATTGTATGCAGGTTGAATCTGACAATGGATTTTGGACTTCCTAGGAAGGAGGTGAATCCTGGTGTTACTTTTAGGGTGGAGGTGTGAGCCTCTGGACTCCCTTTTTGTGGATGCAGGCATCATATCCTTTTATTTGTTGGTTAAGGCAAATGTGCATATGTATATATGTGTATTTTATCGTAAATATTGTATCGAGTTGGATTTATAAAGCTCCATAGACATTACGATTATTTGATGGTTGAATAAAATGTGCATTAGTATATGTGGTTGATATTGTAAATATCGTAATGAGTTTTTTAATAAAGCTCCAATACATGGTATGATAGTCATGTTTTTAGCAGGTTGTACATTGTAAACACTGCAACGAGTTGGGTTATAAAGCTCCATAGGCAGCATGGTTTTTATTTTCAGTAGTTTTTCTAGTTGTAGGTGTCATAGAACAACGAGGACAGTGTTCCCCTAAGGGGGAGGGGTCCGTAACAACCCTGGGTTAAAATTTCATGTAATAAAAGTTGATAACGAAAAAATAAGACCATGGTCAAGGGACACATATTCCAAGCTGAATGTTGGGAAATACATCCTAATGTGGCTATCCATTTCAGTTTATTATGGCTAAGGAAATTGGAAAAGGCAATGAATAAGGCATTGGCAAAGGCAAAGGGGCATCAATTGTCATTTTATTTATGAAAACAAAGGAAATTAGGAGAAAAGGAAGGTGAAGGGTCACAGGTTGCAGGTCGGGAGGAAAATGAAGGGAAATAATGAAAAATGAAGAAAATAGATGCCTCATTGATAAAAAGGCTTCTGAGGATCACTTGGCAAGATTTTTCCAAACCATTTTTAAGTTCAGTTTTACAATTAGTCTCAAAGAGGAGAAATAAAGAAAGAAATCAAAGGAAGGACAAGGAAAGGAAAGGAAAGAAAAGAAGGACAAGGAAAGCAAAGCAAGGCAAAGATCAAACATCTTCAATGGGAATAGTTGCAGGTAACAGGTTGCATGTACGATTTCCTAACTGGTTTTGACATGCATGGTATGTGCATGTTGGTATTTGGGTCTTTTACTATCATTGACATGGATTTTTCGGGTTTCGAAAGTGGATTTTAGCCTAGCCTTTCCATTTCCAGATAGGCATGGTGTGATGGGATTGTTCTTAGTTTTGAGCTTTGCATTGCCAAAATATTTTGGATCCGGGTGAGGTCGTATCAAAAAAATTACCAAAGGCCTAGGCCTTCCCTTGACCGGTAATGACAGGATATATGGAAAATCTTGAGGGTGGAGATGGGAAAATTCCTCTCAAGGTATTGGTGAAGAAATTTTGAGGCTTCTAAGCTCGGTTTGGTTTTGTGATCCTGTTAGTGTCAGTCTTTGCAGCCTTCCTCCAGTGATCAAAAATGCTCTTACCAAGTGATTTTAAGGTGTCAAGGTCAAATTTTGTCATTTCAGTGAGTTTTCAAGCAAAATTTGGTCACTAGGTATTAGGTCTAGGGTTTACTTTTACTCCTCTCAAAATTGTCCAAATGTCGGTCCATGTCACCATTCAGCTGAGTGTACCATCATTCAGAGGGTTTTCATCATCATTTCCAGTTCCACTGGGTCATTTTACACCTTGTTCATGCTTCAGTTGTGCCTAGGTAAGGTCCATTTCCCTCTCCTAGGGTTTTGGAGGTAGTTTCTCTTGGATGGTAAAATCATCAGAAAAACTTGCAT